>CM019753.1:27618699-28291343 GCA_009761765.1 Phenacoccus solenopsis | reverse complement strand
GACCGGCACCACCATTGAGCACTGATAACTGAAGTGTTAAAAAAGCATTATACGTATACAGTAGGAAGATTTTCATTTTTAATACTAATATCGTAATTTGCTCATGAATTGACATCTTTGAGTATATATCTCCTGGAGTGATAGAAATGCTAGTTCAGTGGGTATAGCGTTAGAGGGCGCTTTTCAGTTGTAGTTGATGCCCGAAAGATCATCAATAGTCATAATATAATATCATTATTGTTTTTTTATCCGCGTTTTTACGCGAAAAAAATTATTTTTATAACGTGAATTACTTTATTACTAATTACTAATGATTTATAAACGGATTTGTTTACTTTATCGTAAAAAAGAAAATTTATTCAGGGTTGCTAAAAAACCGTTTTTTATAATAAAAAACAAAAAACGGTTTTTTATTGTTTAAAAACAGATTTTTCGTTTTAAAACAAAAAACCTCCATGAAAAAAAGAACGTGTTTAAAACATTGTTTAAAACTAGTTTTAAACAGTTTTAAATCTGTTTTTTTGTTTTTTTTTTTTTTTTTTTTTTAGTATTCAACTATTCTAAATTTATAATGTTTATGCTCCTCACAGTAATTTCATAATTGAATAAGAAAAAATTAAGAACCATAGTTGTTTAATTTTCACTTGAGCCCTAAGCACTACGAGCATGGAGAATCCAGCAAGCATTCCCGGAATTCGTTTAATAATATTATCGTCTAACACCTGTCGTGAGTCTTGACCAAATTCAAATAAGTCAACTTATTTCATTCCATAAAAATTAAATTCAAAATTTCACATTTAGCTAGCCATTATACCCTTGATGACCTTGATTTCTCAAGTTCTCAAAAGTTCAAAACATTTGAAAATGGAAAATGGAAATTTGAAAAAAAATTTGAAATCTAGAAAATGCCTGAATTTTGTTTTTGTTTTTATTTATTTTTTTTAATGTTTAAAACATGTATCTGAAATAAATAAATAAAAGAAACTAAAGTATCAAGTTCAGAAATAAAAATTTTCAACTTATTTATTTAAAGCATGAATATTGAATACTTCCCGTGATTGTTTGGACTTCAGTGAAATGAAATATAATTAATCAATAAAAACAAACTAAAATAATTATGAAAATAAGAAAATTTTGACAAATAAAAGTCTTTACTTATACACTTTTACTTCAGTTTTTAAGGATTTTTCATTAGCTTATCAAGTTACCACACCACTCCGGGCATCAACTATAACTGAACAGCGCCCTCTAACGCTATACCCTCGCATATAGCGAAACTGGCTATTTCTATCACTCCAGGAGATATATACTCAAAGATTGACATTTAGCTCATTAGCTACCCTTTTGTAAGTAGTATGGTCATGCTCATAGATATAATGTATTAGCATAACAGACTTTACACTAAGCTAAAATTTTAAATTATTTGGTTTGTTTATAGCGCTCGGCGTGGCCTCATAAATGACTAAAAAAAGTACATTCTCCACCTGGCAAACTCCTTCATTTTTGATGCCATAATTATTCCCGTGATTTTTTTGCTCCTCGGTATGCAAAACTGCTTGCAGTGTTGATTATTTGTTTTTCTTACTTTGTATTATATGACAAGAGGCTATATTCAAATGATTAGAGCAGGATTTTGAGATTTTTATTTTAGAATTACTTGTTAATGCGATACATGGTAATTTTAATACGATATCGAATTATCGATTATCCATAATTCGATATCGTATATTTTGTATATGTCTAATAAGATTACTTATCTTCGAAAACGTGTAGGAACAGTGATCACAAATCTGAAAGTAGGTATGATAAATGATATGAACAGCATTATGGTTTTCATTTGATCTCATAACTTACTTTTAGAATGAATGAAATTATATACTCACATAAACCGTACAATCCCTGGTTTGGGATGATGGGTGTTTTGTTTTCAAATGTTTTATCAAGTTATCTTTTCTAGTGAGCTTTTCATTACAAATGCTGAAAATTAAAATGAGATGTTTCGTATGTCTCATTCAATTTTATTGAGTATAATTCATGGAATGAATGAAAATTTAATGCTTACAAGCTTCCTTGGCCACATCGAATAACATTTTTTGAAATTTGAACAGTTTCATGATAGTTTCTAATGTGCCTTAGTAAGTTAGGCCTTGTAGAAAACACTTTTTGCATTTTTCGCATTGATTTACTGGTTTCATATTCATAGTTATTATTATTATCTTGATAATTAACAAAATAACTAATAAAAAAATACACTAACCATGTATTATAGATTAATTATACACAAACGTAAATACGTTTATACTTAATATTGAAGATCATATCGAAATTATCGATTATCGATAATTTCGGTATTAAAATTACCACGTATCGCATTGACAAGTAATTCTAAAATAAAAATCTCAAAATCCTGCTCTAATCATTTGAATATAGCCTCTTGTTATTATATGATCGCTTTGTTGATTCTTATTTAGTTATTTTGTATTTTGAAAGATAAATTCATCTTTTTATATTACCTTTCGAAATTAATTTTTTTCGCGCGTGAATCGATTTAAAATTTATTTTATTCGCTGTTGTCTCGTAGTTTTGATCTAAATCGATCGCACGTAGTAGCGTATCCCATTGGATCCAAATGTTGAAAATTGTCCAACTGTTGTGCTGAATGGTGGCGTGAATCATCACCAGCGTATATGACTAGAAAATTTGCAAGTTTTCATGATGAACGGATTAACTCTCAGTGAAGTAATATGTCTATTCTGCTGTCCTCCGTGCCCGGCTCGAATCGCTTCGAAATTAGCATTCCTTCCACCAGATCCTACTTATAAATTCATACATTTTCAAGCGGACGACGCGTCGTCCAAATTTCAAATCGAATTCAACGAAAAAGCTGAATGGCAGTACACCGAAAGGGAGAAAGAAAATATCGAAGGTTTCTATTCGAGAACATCCAGAGGTAACCGTATCGGTTGTATATTTGTCAAATGCAGCGCAAATGCCCGATTCACGGTTCTCTTCTCCCACGGTAACGCCGTAGATTTGGGACAAATGAGTAGTTTCTATCTCGGTCTGGGGACCAGAATAAATTGCAATATATTCAGTTACGATTACTCCGGCTATGGCGTCAGCAGCGGCAGGCCATCGGAGAAAAATTTATACGCGGATATCGATGCCGCTTGGCAATCGCTTCGTACGCGATATGGAATTAGCCCGGAAAATATCATTTTATACGGTCAAAGTATAGGGACCGTTCCAACTATAGATTTAGCGTCGCGTTTCGAAGTCGGTGCGGTAGTCTTACATTCGCCGTTGACATCTGGTATGCGTGTGGCTTTTCCGAAGACCAAAAGGACCTGGTTTTTCGACTCGTTTCCTAGGTACGTACTGGTGTTCAGCTCGTGTTAGCCATTATTAAAGATATCTTCCACCTCTGTGACCTCATTTTATTCTTTAATTATCGCCTCGAATACATCTATCGAAAATGACCGACTTAATACCTTTTATAATTTTCTTTAATCTGCGTAACGGTAAGTAAACACGAGCGTAATTTTCAAACATTTCATTAAGACCGGAATAAAAATTACGTCATCATTTATTATCATACTTGAATCGTAAAATTCAATGCATCAGTGCTCTTTCATATAACGAATTCAAATGTATCGATTACTTTTTCATTAGACCTGTGTACGACGGTGCGTAGAAGAAAGGACATTAAATTTGTCATTTTCTTATAATATTCTTCGTCTCCCGATTTCCGATTAAATGAATCATAATCGTATTGTTTTCCTGTAATGCCACCGTTTTACATGCGAATCATCTATTAATTATTAATTATTCCATTTTCATTGCAAAACACTTCGTGTAGTCTAATTTATGCGCATTATGATTCGCTACACATTTTAAATCGGTTATCAGTGACTTCAGTTGACACGATAATGGCGAACTTAAATGCTGACAGTCGTCTTGTATTGATTCAACGAACAATCATCAGTAGACAAGAAATACTCTGCCTCCGTCGCATTTCCACATGCGTCAGCTAAATACGCGCGAAATCCCACTGAAATAATTGTCGAGCGTGTTTTATCGCTTCATACGGTATATTTATACGTGTTGAATGAGGAATTTATTTATATCTCCTAAATGCTTAATTTTATGAATTCGAAGCCGTATAAATTGATCGTACGTTGACTGAGCTGCGTACGGTTGACGGTTTTTCTTGTTGTTGAAGCCTTAACAACTCGTTATCTAAACAATATTCGTTTGTCTAATTATTATCGATTGACCTTAACTTTAGCGTGTTACAAATTTAATGCCATTGTGTATCGACTTGATTTCGCGTTTGAAAGCCGATAAATAAAATTAGCGCCGATCTCTCTTCCTTGATGACTGGTTCGTGTGGTGGAACTTGGCTCCTACATGGATGGGGAAGGAGGTAGGGCGTTGAAAATCTTTGTCTATATGATACCGTGCGTCCAAGTAATTCGGGTACAATCAGCGAAAAAATCTCTTTTCCAATTATTTAAAATCGATTATTTCAAATGCAAAGAAATTGTAATGTAGTTGAAATGGATTTATCAGCCTTAAAATTCATAAAAGTAATTTAAAAAAATATTTCTGATTTAGAAATTATATAAAATTCTTATCACGTTATCAAACTGAGATTTTTGCTCTGATTGTACCCGAAGCACTGGGACGCACGGTGTAGACCAAGTTAGCAACATTAAAAGAGGTGTCCAAGATAACTGAAATAATAAGCTACTCTCAGATAAAAATGCGTCTGCGCTGCGCCCACAACGTTTGACCTATGTAGATTGTATGTTGAATTAGTGAGGAGATATGGAGAATTCGTGGAATTACATATGTAAATTTCTTTCAAGACTGTTTTTTGCTTCAACTCCACTCCAAATACACTTAGAAGCTAAAATCAAAATGGTGTTAGTCACTTGAGCTCATTTTATCAAATGACATCACAACAAAAAATTTATGACTTCTCAAATACCCGCACCACATTTTTGGTCAATAATCCCTCCTTTTCCCTTCCAAAATCATGTGTGAAGGTGAATTAGGATGTAGTATACTTCGTATCCACAATAATCATATGAGTTCATATTAATCACATTCTTGCAAATTTGAGGCTCCTCAAGCTGTCCTCAAGTTTTGATAATCCGCCATTTCGTGCTCATTTTGACCCAAATTCAAGAGGTCATATTCTGGTCATCAACTAACCCCATACACAAAGTTTGATCCTTCTAGGTTGATTTGGTGCGGTGTTATGGAAGATTCAAGGAATTTAATGACTCGAAATTTTCTCAGAAAGCCGTTTGTTGCTAAAACTCCCCTCCAAATGCGCTTTAGGAAACTAAAATTTTGATATGTTGGTGTCCGTGACTCGCTATTTTATGTGAGATCAAAAACGAAAAATTTAAGCCATTTGCCCAATTTAACTGATCCGCCATTTTGAAATTTATCGAAAAAACACAAAAGTAAAATTACTGCATTTTTGAGAAGAGTTTCTCACCAAGTGTTTAGCGAATTTCACGAATACCCGGCTGCGCTACGCTCGAGGAAAAATATTGCATAAATTAAAATTTCCTCAAATAGCGGTTTTTTGCTCCCGCTCCCTTCCAAATGCACTTAAGAAGCTAAAATCAGAATAGATTAGTCACTTAGGCTCACTTCATCTTATGAGACCTGAACAAAAAATTTTCGTACTCTCGTGTACCCCACCACATTTTGAGGTAATAACTAATAACCCCTCCCTCTCCCCTCCAATACCATGTGTGAAAGTAAATTCGGGATATAATATATTTTTTGTCCACAATAATCATATGAGTTCATATTAATCACATTTTTACCAAATTGAGGCTCCTCAAGCTCTACTCAAATTTTGATAATCCGCCATTTTGTGCCCATTTTGACCGAAATTCAAAAGGTCATATACGCCATACACGAAGTTTGACCTTTCAAAGTTGATTTGGTGCGGAGTTAAAGAAGATTCAAGGAATTTCGTGACTCAAAACTTTCTCAAAACGCCGCTTTTTGCTCTAACTCTCCTCCAAACGCACTTACAAAGCTAAAATTTGCATATGTTAGTGTCCGTGACTCACTATTTCATCTGATATCAATAACGACGAAATTGAGATATTTGCCGCTTCTCCCCCCCCCTAAAAATTTGAGTGATCCGCCATTTTGAGGTGTATCGAAAAAACAAAAAAGCAATTTCGTTGCATTATTAAGAAGAGTCCCTCACCGAATTTTGGACGAATTTCATGAATACCCGCAGGCGCTACGCGTGGGGAAAATATGTATATCAAAAAGTTGGACATTTGCTAGATCATTACAAATGGTCTGAAAGGCAATGATTTGAAAACCCCACCCTCCCCCGCCCCTTCTCAAATCATGTAGGCTGTAATAGCTGTCGTTTTCAAGTTAATAACTCACCTAAAAAATCGAAGAAAAAAAATCCAAAATTAGCAGCGAAAGCTCAGTAATAGATTGAGTAATAAAATGAAAAATTTTGTTAATAATAGAGAATGTCATTCGCTTGTAAACTCAATTCAAGGTTTAAATTTAAAAATATTTTGTCCACGAACATATCACTTCGAAAGATACACGAACTGGTTGGTATCCGCATACCTTAAACCCCTTGATGTGAGGGTAGTGAAGAATAACCTTAATCGCAATGTGCTTGCTGGTTAATCGCTAAGCAGTCACTTTCTTGGAAATTTTTTGGCGGCTAACCCGCCTCATACTCGAGATTGAATGAAAGAAAATTTCAAATATGCCATTTAGTGTAGCACTCTTGATGCATATGCTGAAAAACTGCATTTCACTGGTCATTTTTAGTGAAAAATTACATTTACTTGCCAGCCTTATCCCAATGTTGTATAAAGGGTCTCTCCCTGATAAGATAGTGAAAACGGCCCTTGACCCAAATTCGGTCACAAGTGGTCCTAAATGTTGCCCTCGATGAAAAAACTCCCCAAAAAAATTTTTGATCCCGAGGGTAGAACAAATTTTGTTTATTATCGAAAATCTATCATATTCGATACTACTCATGAGTTGATAATTAATTGCTATCATATCATAATTATTTTGAAACTATCAAGCGGTATAACTTCGGCAACAAATTAGTCTCTATTATAATCGTAATATGACCGGACTATTATAGGTACTACTTTAACTTCACCATCATTATTTGGAATTTTATTTATTCTTATTGTGAAATCCACAATCAGAAGTTTGCCACAATAGTCGAAAAGTAACTCGCCTTCATTCCCAATGTTCATTTTTTATTTTTTTTTTTTTTTTTCTTGTTTAGTCCTTACTGATTTTGCGATAGTGTAATACATAATAATTATTAGTATTAGGAGCAACTTTGTAGTCCCCTATCTCTTCCCCTAATGGGTATACGAAAAAAATTATAAGACCCTTTCTTGTAGAGAATTTAATGAGAAACATTTTATTACTATACTACTTTTTCTCTAAAACGCGTTGTTCGCAAAAAAAAATGCAAAAAAGTGAATTTAGGAGACGTTCTTGTTACACATTTCATTTTTTTTGACCAACTTCCACCCCCTTCGGGGGTTGAAAATATTATCATGTTGTACCTTAGAGTACGAGCTAATTATGGAAAAAAATTCAGCCATGTACCCCCTCAAAAAAAATTTTTACAATTTTTTGAAAATTTCAAAGCCTAAAAAATTCGAGAAAATATGAATCGAAAAATTTGAAAAAATTTCCACAAATGTACTTATATAATGCCTATCAATAGTGAAATTTTCAACATTTTTCATCCATCCCATCCAGAGTTAGAAAATATTGAATTTTCGACAAATTTTTTGGGGAGCTTTTTCATCGAGGGCAACATTTAGGACCACTTGTGACCGAATTTAGGTCAAGGGCCGTTTTCACTATCTTATCAGGAGAGACCCTTTCATCTCGGAGCTCGGAGATGCTTTTTATCAAAAAAGTCTACGTCCCCAAGGTCACCACGGAGCATTCGTGGAACAACCGTAACCAATGAAGAAAATATATCGGGAAATCTCATGAATTTATTGTATTCATCTTCTCGCCAAGTGTACTTAGAAAGCTCATACTTTGTCCAGTTTATTGAGGAATAGAATATTGGTCCCGAATTTGGGTGAAAATGGATCCAAAATGGCGGATCGTCGAAATTCCAGGACATCTTGCGAAACCTCAATTATGTAGATGATGTTTCATAAATGTGAACTCATGCAGTTGTCAAGGGTAAGAAGTACTACATAAGCTAAAGACTTCTTACGTGCTTTTAGAAGGAATGGGTGGGGGTTTTCAGCCTCAGTACTGAGTGTAAGCGCGAAGAGTTTAACAGTATGTGAAAATTTGACCAAACCACCATTGAAAAGTCTGCTCCAATAATGCGACATAAGTGCCTACCATTTTTTTTTCCAACACACTTTGCCAGGTATACGCGTAACTATACACATGATCGATTTTTACCGTTTGGAAAATTACTCGGACAGGCTTTTGAAACAGCCATTACCATTCGATGCCCTGTTATAGATTACAGTCGGACGTTTAAATAATTAATTCGCCTCGAGCGAAGCTATTTGAAACGGTTAACAGTATGGTTAATATTTTATTTTTATTTTTTTCAACAGCATTGAAAAAGTACCGAAGATTACATCGCCAGTTCTCGTTATTCATGGCACCGAGGATGAAGTCATTGACGTATCTCACGGCGTTGCTATATACGAACGTTGCCCCAGACCAGTAGAGCCATTGTTCATAGAAGTAATTTTTATTATTCGAAAATTATTTTCGATCATTACATTTCACAGATGACTGACGCTACGTACTGTACTCGACGCGACCACACGTTGACGAAACTCGGTTTTTATTTAAAGACTTAACACCGTTTAATTACCTTGCGGTGTATTCGCAAAGTGGCGGATAGATTTTTTCGTTATTTTAAGAACACGGATAAATATTTATTTTGGATTGCGGACGATACGAAGTGGAAATATCGATTTTTTCGCCGCTGCTCGGCGACTCGACAATTTATTCCGGTTTGATAATTTGAATAAAAAATATCGTTTAATTTTTTCCGATGACGCATTCGCTGTTCGCGTCGAGTTATTGAAAAGACGTTAAACGATGTCATTAAGCGAATAATTTTCGTCACCGAAACGATGCTTAATTAATATTCGCTCGACGGATTTGGTCGAGCTTCGGCATTTCTGTACAACCGTAAACGTCGGATAACCGTAACGTACGCGGTCGCGATATTCTTAACGTACCACCAAAACGAAACGGTGTTCGCGTGTCACGACCGGTGACGTCCGTCGGGAATTCTCCAACTTACATGTAATCTGGATGCGAGTAAATTCGTCGTAACGTAGCCTGTAATAATTGATAGGTTTCCACAAATCCTGCTATTCCTCCGGAATAAGAATCAATCCGCGATGCTCTAATATGCGAATTCGAAACCTTCTCCGGCTGTATTATAATCGGAAACTAACAACGAAACGACTTTAATGAATTTTTTAGCGTACGGAAAAAAATGCCTACAGCTTTGTAACGCAGTTGGTATATGGTAATAAACGATCCTGTTTTGAAATTTAAGCCATGGTGGCGAGAAAAAAAAATGAATAAAGGATGGCAGATGCTAATTCCATGCCTTGCTTACTCGAGTTGCGCGCTGTTGTTTGTTTTATAACGCTAAAAAATATCTAGAGATGATACGAACACTGTATTTTTCTTCCTTCGCGATTTTTCTTTCCCCCCCCCCTCTCCGTAATTCGTTCGACGGGAAGAAATATGAAAATTTCAAAAAGGTGTGATACGCCAATAATTCCTTTCCGTTGAACCCCGAAACTCTTATTTTAAGCACGGTATTGTTAACGTGTCGGAAATGTCGTTTATCAAAATAAATTTTCCACTCGGTGTAACAATGGAATTTCGCACTTCTGTTTTTCCTCTTCGGCTGATAGGTAATTAATTTCGGCCAAATGTCGCTTTTAGAGCGTTTAAAGTGGGTTGCGGTTTTCAATATTCTAGTAACGAAATTTTTCCGGCGCACGTATTCTTCGACGATGTACTTTTATTTGTTTCATATCAACAAGTCATATGGTATTTTTATGCGTGTTGAGTATTGGAAGAAATTACGATGAAATTTCATCCATCTTATAATTAATTTTCGACGTTTGAAATATGAAATTTCAACTTTTAAATTGCCTCTGCGGTCAGAATAATTGGGAAATTTTTATTGTTATTCATGAGTGCTCATTTTTGTCACTATACCTCGGCAATTATAAAATCGAGGTATGAGACTTCTTTAGTACTCAACGCAGCTACTCGTAGATAAAGTGTTGCTTGGAATACTACATAAGGCCGAATCTGTTTCGTAGCAATTAACAACGCGAACGTATTAGTAATATCAATGTCTATTAACGTTAATGGTGATTGGAACCGGGGACGTCCACTGGACACTAATAGCATATTTTGTCCTTTCTACGAATTCATCGTCTTTTATCTCTTATTATTGATTTCATGCTTTTTATACCACGTAAGTACAACAGTTTTTATGTAATATTCCACAAAACACTTTATCTAAGAGTAGTTGCGTGGAGCACTACACTTCCATGAACTTATAGTCAACATAGAGCAGAACAAACCTAATATGGATAAAGTATGCAAAGCAGTTTTTAGATGACTTTCTTACTTAAAAACGATAGCTATCGCAGCCTACCTGATTTGGGAATGGAAGAAGGGGGGTGGGTCTTAAAATCTTTGCGTTTCAGACCTTTCGTAATCATCTGGAAAATGTTCAATTTTTTGGAATATGTATATATTAGATATATATTTTTCCATCACGCCTTGCGCTGGCGGGTATTCATAAAATTCGCTCAAAATTTGGTGAGAGACTCTTCTTGAAAATTCACAAAAGTACGTGTTTTATTTTTTCGATAAATTCCAAAATGGCGGATCACTCCAATTTTGAGGGGGACTGGAGAAGGGGCAAATAGCTCAATTTTTTCATTTTTGATCTCATATGAAAGAGTGAGTCACGGACACCATCATATCCAGATTTCAGGTTCTCAAGTGCATTTGAAGGGGAGTTAAAGCAACAAACCACTTCCTGAGGAAGTTTTGAGTCATGAAATTTTTTGAATCTTCGATAACTCCGCACCAAATCAACCTAGAAAGGTCAAACTTTGTATGTAGGGTTAGTTGGTGACCAGAATATGACCTCTTGAATTTTGGTCAAAATGGGCACAAAATGGCGGATTATCAAAATTTGAGTAGAGCTTGAGGAGCCTCAAATTGGTGAAAATGTGATTAATATGAACTCATATGATTATTGTAGATAAAAAATATATTATATTTTGAATTCACTTTCACACATGGTATTGCAGGGGAGAAGGAGGGGTTATCAGTTATCAGCTCAAAATGTGGTGGGGTACACGAAAGTACGAAAATTTTTTGTTCGGGTCTCATAAGATGAAATGAGCCCAAGTGACTAACCTATTCTGATTTTAGCTTCTTAAGTGCATTTGGAGGGGAGCGGGAGCAAAAAACCGCTATTTGAGAAGATTTTAATTTATGCAATATTTTCCCTCACGCGTAGTACTGGCGGGTATTCGTGTAATTCGCTTAAAACTTGGTGAGAAACTCTTCTCAAAAATGCAGCAAAACTACTTTTTTGTTTTTTCGATAAATTTCATAATGGCGGATCAGTTAAATTTTAAGGAGGGCTGGAAAAAGGAGAAATGGCTTAAATTTTTCGTCTTTGATCTCAGATGAAATAGCGATTCACGAACACCAACATACCCAAATTTTAACTTGTGCATCGCTGATGCAAATATGAAACATGTTTGCTGTGTATTCATTTAGTCGATGTTGAAAGAAACAACAACAAAAGCAAAAATACAGCATACGCTTATCGAATGAAATGCATGTTAAAAAGTAAGGTCTTTTGATTTTTGCAATACTTACTGCATTCATCATAATTACGTTACCAAGAAATGTGCTCAATTATTTCATTACTGACCAAAAAACACAACTTCGATTTTGCCTCTGTGTAGTCATTGGTAAAATGCATATCTACAATTGGGCCTTTCAAGTACGAAAAGTTTGTGAAATGTATGGCGAATATTTATAAGCACTCGATAAATCATTACGAAATCGTGTGCCTCTCCATTATGTTATAAATGTTTTATAAACGCGCTGTTCAACTTCAAACTTTTTTCCAACATTTTTCGTTATACGAGTTCTATGAGCATTAGGAAGAAAAAGAAGAGGCTGTTAATTAATTCATTTATTTCAGTTAAATTCGATTACGATAATTGCAACTTAAGGTCGAGTCTGAAAAAATTACTACCCTTTCGATCATTACTGGGAGAAGTCCAACTCGAAGAAATTATAGAATATTTTTTCACTTATTAAATTAACGACAGAATTAGAATATTTTCATGCAGAATTTGAAAACGAAAAATAAAAACAAATTATCACGAAGTTTCAACTTTTTCATTTTCTAACGGTGATTTGACCTATTCGCTGTGAAAAAAAATGAGTTCTATGGCGATCACTCATTCATATGTTTATGAATAACGCATTTAGGACTGAACGAGAATATTTTTCTGTTTTTAATTTCATTAATACGTAGTTAATACAGAATAGACGCGATAACCGACAGCTGATTGATTAATGATCGATGACGATTGCTGAGTAGAATATTTAAAATGGCGTAGTCGATTTATGTCTCTCGTAAATCGCGAATTTCGGATAATTTTTTATATTACGTATAAATTGATGGATACTTTCAACAGGAAGATTTTTAATGTATGTAATTGCGTAATTGTAATAAGAGCGGAATTTTTTCGATAAGTGCACGATATCGTTAGGAATATAGGATATAACGATATGAGTATCGTATAATATAATTGAATTGCCGATAAATTGAAATAATAAGCGATAGTGCCTTTAAAAAGATAGCTCGTGCTCGTTTTATACTTTAATGAAGTTTTGTCGAATATCGTTATCCAGGTTTTATGGCATTACTGTACAAATAGACGATTTCATTTTAATTCGGTATTTCAATTAACTCGAATGATTGGTTTTTTGTACTCGAATGTTTGGTAATTTTTTGGAGTGGAAAGGGATTAGCCAGCTTGTATTTATGTGCTAATTATTTTCCTAGCTTCATTTATTCTTTATAGATATTGATATCGTGAAAATCAGTGAACATAACAACGGAAGGCATTTAGGCTTAATCTCTTCTCCTTGGATGCTCAGTTAGCTCTGCTTTTTTTCTTCTTTTATTTATACTTATAATATTTTTTCTGGATTGGGTCTCGTATCATTTTATTATTTGTACGATATGCTGAATTTAAAATCACTTATGAAAAGTTGAAACTTCATTATTATCAAAACAGATATCTATTCGGATTTTTGCTGATTTTTTTTTACTCTTGATATTCCTTTGCACTCCTCCACCCTCATTTTTTAATTAATAGTGTCACGTTGTATTTGCTACATGTTAGCATAAATAATATCCTCTTAGTTTGCATGGATACCGACATTTCAGTTTCCAAAAGTATTGTTTTACTAATCGATAAAAAAGTATCTAACTTTTTCAGCCCATTGGAGGCTTTCTTGGGAAATATACTTGAAGTGTATGATGGAAGATGTCGTGCAGGCGTATAAAAAAAATTATATCGTGATATGAATGAAATATTTTTTACACTTGGGTATCTCCAAAAAATATGAATAAATCAAAAATTTTTCGACGCTTTTTAAAAATTTTTTCATCATTCCCCGTCCCTCTCCTACCATGAAATTTTATCAGATATCTCCTCTGAAAGCGGAATTCTTATAACGAGTCTATATCTTTTCTACGCGTTGACCTAATCTCTTCATCACGCATTGTTTTTCGTTAATTTTTTCGAAAAATCCCGTTTTCACAGCTTCAAATTAGTCACAAATGATTACAAATGGTCTGAAACGTGAAGATTTTAATATCTCACCCTCCGCCGACACGCTTACCTAAATCAGGTGGGCTGTAATAGCTATCGTTTTCAAGTTAAAAAATCAGCTAAAAATGTTCTGCATTTAGAACCATATGGAAGCATGCGTTCTGAGAATGGGTCGGGAGATAGAGTGGAGATCTGCGAAATGTTGTTTAACATTTGCTCAGTAGGACTTTTTTTTAGTTTTTTTTTTTTTTTTTTTTTTTTTAATACATATTAACAAAATAATTGCACTTTTTCCATTATTCCTCTCCACTTTAATTTTTTGTGGAAATTCTTCAAAACGGGACCTTTGAGTTATTGACATTTCGAAATAGTTGAACATCTACTTTTTCACCTGGAGTAATTTTCAAGTCGCGCACCTCGCGAAAAGTCGATGAACGCCGGCATTAAAGTTTACCATCCATTGTTTTTTCCATTTTTTTATACCATAAAATTATATATTTTTTTTTTTTCAAAATAAATTTTGGACTTCTGCTGGAATATTTTTCAAAATGAATAACTGCACACTACAGTACAGTATTGAGCCTGAAAGTACCTTTCATGAGATGTTGGTGAGATATTTAACTGTTTTAGTTCCAAAATTAGGATGGAAAATGTATAAAAAATTTTCAAACGCTTTTTTCTCAATTCTCAAAACTATGTTTTTTGAACTTTTACACTTCTCGAGGCCGTAACTCGGCAAAAAATCACCTAATCGAGCTCGTTAAGGTCTCATTTGAAAGGGAATTCAATTCTCTACAACATGGTGGTCTTAACTTCAAACTGCTGAAGTGGGACCTTTCACCTTGAAATGATACATGTACGTATCTTTCCACCTAGCTTAGATTTTAAAATAAAATGGGAAGCATTGTATTCAGAGCAAGGCCGAAACCAGTAGGGTTTGGGAGTAAGAACTACTCATGACTTTTCAGTTTCTTTCTTTGGTTGCTGTTGTTGTTATTTTTTGATAAATTATTGTTTTATTATGCGATTTTCGTGTATTGCAAATAAATATTTTTTTATACATGGGTAAAATTTAAATTAAAAAAATAACCCCTCTATATATTTTGACTGGGAACTGAAAATTATATTCAATTTCTGGTCCCTCCTATACCTAAACTTCCACAATATTAAACAAAATCTAAAAGGCCACACTGGAAGTGAAAACAGTTCGGTTTTTATATTTCTTGTCTCATCTCGTCTCAGATGAAATCCTGATTGTAATCGCCAATCATACCGAATATACCGATGAATTACCAAATAGTGGGGAAAAGGTGAACGATTTAGGAAGACAGGAATTAAATTGCTCGCTAACCGCGATACCACAGAACGTAAAAATAATCACGCCGACGAGTTCCTTTTTTTCATTTCGTGTATTTATAGTCCACGCTACAAGTACAATGTGCAGTGTACACTTTACAGTGGTACTAGTATACGCGTTTATTGTAGGAATGTTTTTAAAAAAAAGTAAGCAGCCATGCAACTTTGCTAGAGCTGAGTTTTCAGTAGGGGCTTATTCAGATTTACAGGTAATGTTCGCCTTTTTATACTCACATCTAATTAGAACTGGAAATCCCCATCTGTTCTTTCCAACATCAAGTAAGAAGTTGAATTAAAGATATGCAGTATTTTTTACCCACGCGAATCACATGAAATCATATTTATCAAATTTCAAATATTTAAAATTCCACAAGTCTTCCTCAGATTTTGACCATTGCCTATTTGAATGCATTTCCGAGTAAATTTGATGAGGACATGATGATGATTCATTCAATTTCCTAGCGCGATTTTCCTTCCCACTCTCGCTCCCAATGAACTTACATGAATATGTTAATCATTTTGGCGAATTTTTTCATATGAAATCTTTCTCCCCAGAAAAAAATGTAAGCAGCCATGCCGCATTACTGGAGCTGAATTTTTAATTGGGACTTGTTCAAGTTCACAAATAACATTGTTAACCTCATCATGTTCACTGGCCACGCCCAATACCAAGTCTAAAAACCCGAACCCTGTTCCTTATTAAACCACTTAGGAAGTTGCACTTGAAACAAATATAGTGTTTCTTGTCATACAATAATCATAAAATGAATACATGTTTTTCAAATTACGACTACTCGCGACTCCTCAAATTATCTTCAAATTTTCAAGATCCGCCATTTTGACCCACATTTTCCGGTCGATAACACCTCCTTCTCCCCTCCAACATCATATATGGAGGTGAATTGGGAATATAGTATACTTCTTATCCCTAGTGATCATATGAGTTCATATTAATTACATTTTTACCCATTTAAGGCTTCTCAAGCTCTTCTCAAATTTTGATAATTCACCATTTTAAATCCATTTTAATCCAAATTCAAGAGGTCGTATTTTGGTAACCAACTAACCCCACACACAAAGTTTAACCTTCTTATGTTGATTTGGTGAGTAGATATAGAAGATGGCAGGAAATGTCATATCTCAAAACTTCCTTAAAAAGCTGTTTTATACTCTAACTCCGCTCAAAATGCACTTCAGAAGCTGTAATTGGGATATGTTGGTGTCCGTAGCTCACTCTTCTGTATGATATCAAAAACGCCAAATTTGAGCTATTCGCTCCTTCGCCAGCCCCCCC
The DNA here is from genome assembly GCA_009761765.1 of Phenacoccus solenopsis. Lineage (NCBI taxonomy): Eukaryota > Metazoa > Arthropoda > Insecta > Hemiptera > Pseudococcidae > Phenacoccus > Phenacoccus solenopsis. Next base: position 28,274,741 of record CM019753.1, on the reverse strand, counting down.
CCCCTAAAATTTTGAATGATCTGCCATTTTGAGACGTATCGAAAAAACAGAGAAGTAGATTTGTCGCATTTCTAAGAAGAGTCTCTCACCAAGCTTTGAGCGAATTTTATGAATACCCACCGGCGCTACGAGTGGGCGAAAATAATTATGTATTATGTATACGAATGACGTCACTTGATTCGAGCATCACAAGCACAAAAATCTTTTCCTCATAGAAATAAATTATATATTTAAATTATATTAGCAAGAATAAATGGCAATAAATAAACTTTAATTCAATGCTTAAAAGTGTCTTATCAGCAAAATGCAAAATTTTAAATTACACTCTCCTTGTTAAAATAATTATGTACATAATTTATACAGGTGTGGGCAAAAGTCAGGCAGCGTAGTCTGAAAATCAAAAAAAAAGTTGAAACAATCTCCAACTAATTTCAATAGATATTTATTTTGACTAATTCGCATTTTTTTTTTTTTTTTTTTCTAAAAATTTTATGTTTTCCATCATTACGAAGCTTCAGGTTCAGGTTCAGATCTAATTGGGTGCTACAAGCACTGGCCACTTCGGGCATTTATAGCTTATTGTGCTCCATAACTCACTATCACCTATGTATCAGGGGCCCATAGGAGTTTCGGCTGATAATAAAAGAACTAATGTGCAGTTATCAGTTACATGAGTGGAATGGTGTCAATAAGGGTTCCCTTTTGGAGCGCCAACTTATGCAACCATACCACTTTTATTAATATAATTATATCGTATTTCCTTTCTCAACTGCCTGATTTTAAGGCCTCAGATGGAGCACTTACAAAATCTGATGTAGCAGAACAGAACTCACAAATCCTATGTTGATGAGCTGCCACATATACCCGTGGTCAAGCTATGGAAAGTGATTGAAGAATAATTGGCTGTAGAAAGAATAGACAATCCAGCAACAGAGTGTGCCTTGGGACCATTAGGATAAATTATGTCATTAGAGGTGGAACTTTCCAAGGTTGCAAAGCCCACTCCCGTAACCACAGTTGCTCTGGCACATGCTGTAATCCGGAGTTTCTGGAGATTTGAAGAAGAAATAGTTCTGGTATGGAGACATAAGAAATGATGCCAGAGCTAGCTTGGGTGCCTTGGGTTTGCCAGGACCGTATTTGCTAGATGCGAATTCCAGAGGATCATTCCAAAGCTTACTTGCTTCTAAGGAGAAATCTAATCCTTTTTTAGTAACAGTTACTGAATATTACTAATAAAACACTTCAACATATCATCCATTGTGAACAGGCCTGAGCCTTGGGAAGATGGGCGGTTTCCCGGGCCCAAATTTTTTTCATGGCCCACGACTTGAAGCATTGACGCTAAAAATTTGTCTTCATTTACATTTTTTTTTTATGCTCTTATGACTTTTCCTCCCGCTGCTGATTGTAAACTAAATTCGTAAGAAACACACTTCCAACTCATTGGAAATATTCAAGGGAATAGTAGAGCTAGGTACCCTACTCGCTAGTATATAAAAAATAGAGCTTCATCATTTGACATCGTAATGCAACTGTACTTTATACCTCAAATGTGTAATATTGTCGTGCCGCAACAATCCTCACCCTGAGCGAATGCTACAAGAAACAGTATTATCGTCTCGCAGTATAGGCTGCTCCCTCCCCCCAATAAGGATACGAAAAGCATGCGCGACTCGTAGATATTTGGTGTAATTTTTTTATGTCGAAATTAGAATAAATTGGCTGTGTCATTAAAACAAATTCATTATACGGAAGGGGGGTTCTTCTGATAATGGTGGTGGGGAAGAGGAGGGTGGTTTCGATTTGTCAGGGAAAATTATCTTAGGCTTCAATATAATATATAACCATTAAAACAATTTATAATAATCGTAATACTTTTTTATAGCGACTTTTCATAACACACCTCCAAACCACTCATCTTTAGGAAGCCATAGCTCCACACTCGTTCTTCCTTGAAAAATGGTTTATGGCTCATTTTATAGGGAATTGAAAGGAGAATAAATTTTATTGAAACCTTTTTGCGCTAGGGCCAAATGCGGAGGGGATAGGGGCCAAAAACTGATTTTGGGGGGACATTTTCCCCCCTGGGGGGATACGCTCCACACCTAGGGATCAGGACTTTTAGTATGTTGTTTGGAATGGTGTTCCTAACAACCATACCAAAAATCGTTTGATGGGAATTTTTCCGACCTCAATGTCTAAATGCATTGGCCTATACTCGCGGCTCCTCAAATTATCTTCAAATTTTCAAGATCCGCCATTTTGACCCACATTTTCCGGTCGATAACACCTCCTTCTCCCCTCCAACATCATATATGGAGGTGAATTGGGAATATAGTATACTTCTTATCGCTAGTGATCATATAAGTTCGTATTAATTACATTTTTACCCATTTAAGGCTTCTCAAGCACTACTCAAATTTTGATAATTCACCACTTTAAATGCATTTTAATCTAAATTCAGGAGCTCGTATTTTGGTCACCAACTAACCCCACACACAAAGTTTAACCTTCTTATGTTGATTTGGTGAGTAGATATAGAAGATGCAGGAAATGTCATATCTCAAAACTTCCTTAAAAAGCTGTTTTATACTCTAACTCCGCTCAAAATGCACTTCAGAAGCTGTAATTTGGATATGTTGGTGTCCGTAGCTCACTCTTCTGTTTGAGATCAAAAACGCAAAATTTGAGCTATTCGCTCCTTCTGCAGCCCCCCCTAAAATTTTGAATGATCTGCCATTTTGAGACGTATCGAAAAAACAGAAAAGTAGATTTGTCGCATTTCTAAGAAGAGTCTCTCACCAAGTTTTGAGCGAATTTTATGAATACCCGCCGGCGCTACGAGTGGGCGAAAAATAATTATGTATTATGTATACCGAATGACGTCACTTGATTCGAGCATCACAAGCGCAAAAATCTTTTCCTCATAGAAATAAATTATATATTTAAATTATATTAGCAAGAATAAATGGCATAAATAAAATTTATTCGATGCTTAAAAGTGTCTTATCAGCAAAATGCAAAATTTTAAATTACACTCTCCTTTTTAAAAATAATTATGTACATAATTTATACAGGTGTGGGCAAAAGTCAGGCAGCGTAGTCTGAAAATCAAAAAAAAGTTGAAACAATCTCCAACTAATTTTCAATAGATATTTATTTTGACTGAAAAAATTTTAAAAATTCGAAAATTCGATGAAGTGAATGACAATTTTTAAAATTTTGTGAATTTGAAAAAATTTGAAAAAATGCATTTAAGATTTTATTAATTGTTTTTTCATGTTTATGCAAAAGGTCGATAAAAAATTTAAAAGAACTTAAGAATCCGAGAATTGAAAAAATTTGAATTTTATAAAAATGTAAAAAAGTCAAAAAATGATCTAATTTTTTAATTTGTTACGAATTGTAAAAATAATTTTCGGAATGTAAAATGAAAAAATTGCTTCGTTTTATTTGTTTTTTTTTAATTTTTTTTTTTTTTTTTTTTTTTGTTGGAAAATTGAAATGGATTTGAAGTTATTAGACTCGTTTAATTTTTTGAATTGTTGAACGTCGTTGCCTGACTTTTGCCCACCTCTGTATGTATTGAATTTCTTCACCTTATAGCTATAACTACGTCGCTTTGATGCTCGAATCAAGTAGTCACTCGGTATATACATATATAACAGAATGTCGGACATTTGCAAATGATTACAAATGGTTTAAAATGTAAAGATTTGAAGAACTCACCCTCCTGCGACTCCGGACCCCTAATCAGGTAGGCTCTAATAGCTATCGTTTTCAAGTTTGAAACTCAGCTAAAAATATTCTGAAGCCCAAAGATATAAACATCTCTCCCCTCTTCTCCGCCGCTTCTTCGCCAATCAAGAAGACTGTAATAGCTATTGTTTTTAATCGAAAACTCAGCTAAAAAAAACCTTTTATATTTGTTCTAGGGAGCCGGCCACAACGACGTCGAACTCTATAGCCAGTATTTAGAACGATTGAAGAAGTTCGTTTCGGTCGAATTGCAAAATTGACAATTACTGATGTCTGCTGAAAACAGCAACAATTGTTCTTTCAGTAGCTCATTTAGCAACGGCTCAGTGAACGAAAAGTTACTCTAAGATTTTTTTGTACATAATAGGTAATGTTTTTTTTATTATTTACTTTTTTTTCCTCCTCTCCCTCTCTCTATCTCTCATTTTCTCTCGTTAACTACCGCTATATTATCCTATGTGTAAGTGTACTGGAATACCTATCATACACCGTTAATAAATGAAAAACGCGCGAAGCTTGTGTTATCTGTATCGCGAATACTACTTATTTTATTCATCTACCTAGGGCCTAATTTGTACGATTCGCTCGAATTTTCTGGTTCGTACGTTTTTTTTTTCATCGGTTCTTAATTTTACGATGCAGATAAATAATGGTGATATTGCCTATTTATGTAATTTTTATATGTACTATTTTTTCTTATATTATGTTAGCGTGAATTAGTCGTTATTTTATCGTATGAATTTTTTTTTCTCCCAGTTCGAAGCAAAACTGCCATTTTAATTTTTATTCGACGTCGAGATATTTTTTTTTTTGTTGTCGAAATTTACCACCCAAAGACGGATTTAACGTAGAATTCTTCGGTTTCCTATCAACCTTTTTACGTATTTTACATTTTATTATTATGAATTTTTTTTTTCCTTTTAGTACTTTCGATATTTATTCAACCGTGCAAATTAAGACTTAACGTTTGTGTACTCGTGTGTGTGGTGAGTTTATATTGTGTATTTTTTTTTTCATTTTAATTAATGTTAGCGAAATATATTTTAAGTTTTAAGTATTTTAAAGTACGGTTATTGTGGAAGGAAGTACGCGTATACGATTTAAATTTAATCCGGTTTTCGATACGGCTAATTGGACTGGAATGATGGTTGGATTTAACGAGGGAGAAAAAGACGAAATATGTCGAGCAACGTCTTACGCAGACTGCGATACGGACGTTAGGCGAATATAAAAATCAATTTTCTTGTAGGTATTTGCGAGGTAATTTGAATTTAAGATTTGTTCCATCCTCTCTAACCGTTTTACAGGTCGCAGCGGAATGCAAAAAAATTCTAAACACGGTCATCGAAAAAAAAATTTACCATGAAACCACCCGAGAGCCGGCAAAGGCGGAAATACGATTCGAATTGAAAGGTGTAATTTACCTAACCACTCGGTTATAGTGTTTCGTAAAATTACAAACGAACGTGTACTTTCGAATTTGCCGAGGCGACCGCAGATGAGATGTGGGACTGGTCGAATTTTCCTTTCGTACCGTTCATGACTCCCCCTCCATTCGACGCGCACTCGAAGTAAATATACAGCGGAAAAATGCCATTAGTTTGAAACCTTGTCGAGTTTTTACTCTCTCGATGGTGTTGATTTTTGGCCATTCTTTTGGTAAATGGTTTAACGCGGTTTCGAGCTTTCGAACAAGCTTTTAGAAGATTAGCTCGGTGTTTGCGGAAGGAAATCGATGAATTTACGTGTTATGAATTTTTCACGCTTGATTTGCCTACGATGTAAACGAATTAGATGTGTTAACGAAACGGAGCTGCGTTGATTTTATTCCATTCATTCGCGACGAATATTTTATTTGAGATGATCGAGTTTTAATGAAGCAATTCCAAAGTTTAATTCGAATCGACGAAAAGTTTTAATTTTCATCGATTCGACGTCGTAAATATGATTTGTATTTCGCTATTACGTAGGAAAAATGAAGCGTTTATTTTGGACACGATTGTTATTGTAATATGTACTTTGTTACGGAGGCGGTGTACGTGTATTTTGTTATTTTATATGATCGAGCTCTCGTATATTAACATTATTTCAGCGCTAGCGAATACATCGTGAGACGAATAAGGGTGGAAAAGGTGAATCGAGATATCGCCGTTGTTAACCCAGCGAATGCGAGAAATTGCGTTCTTTTTATTTTGCGTGGCTTTTTGTAAAGAAAATGAAAATTTTCGTCTCCGATGAATTAAATTTAAATGTTATGCTTTGAATGCAAATGATGTAAGTCAAAAGGAAACATATTTTGAGGTTTTTGATCTTGCAAAAAAATCATCGCTGAAAAAGATGAACTTGGATGAAAGTAAAATTTTTGTCTATGTATTGACAAGAGAACATTGAGCTAATGCAAAGCAGAACGAGGGCAAACTGCTGATGGTTTTAGGCCTTCACAATTTGGGCTGGGCGTTGGTGTGGTGCGATAGTGTCGTTTGTCGTTTCACTTGAAAAGGCGAAACTGATCAAAATTTAACTTTCGTTTGAATAGACGTGTTTTCGTAAACTGTAGGGTTTAAAGAAAAATTCATCATAGGTTGATTTTTAGACGATAAAATTTCCTATTCAATGATGAAAATATTGTTTTGTTTTCATCACCAGTAACGATGATAATTTGAAAAAATTAGTCATCACAGTGGGACAATACTCCATATTATAGCAAATAACGATAATATTTGATTTTCTCGTAAAATTGGGAAAACGAAATTGCTCCCATTTAAATCAATGTTAAATTCTGGGCTGTAAAACCGGAACGTTCGTGGTTCTGGCTCTACTTTCAAGGTTGATGGTTCTGGTTCCAGTTTCGGTTCCCTGGGTTGAAGTTTAAGGTTCCGGTTCTGGTTTTGGTTCCAGTTCCAAAACTATTTTGGTTCTGGGTTTTTCTGGTTCCGGTTCCGGTTTCGTTTTTTTCCAAGTTTTTTTTTGGTCCAAGACCTTGTGGAGAATAGCTCTAAATTTGAAGTAAAAAGTGAGAAAGAAAAATATTCACTAATTAAGATCTAAGATAAAAAATTATGATGAATACTTTGAATAAACTTCATATTCATCTTCAAATTCTTAAAAATAGAAAATTAATTCTGTAAAAATCAAGTACAAAAATAAAAATATTATAAAAGAAGTATATATTGTACTTACTCTTTTTTTAATTTGCAAGCCAAATTCAAGTTATTACCCAAGAACTCAACTCAAAAATTAATGTTAACATTGAAAAATTGAAATAATTAAACATCAAAATAAATCCGAAAGAGTAAACACTGTAAACAGCGATAAAAGATGAAGAACTGGTCACAGATAAATCACTTTAGTTACAGAACAGGACAGCGCGCCTATACGACGATTTCGATCAACACAAAAATTAAAAGAAAATAGTCAATTAATCGTGAAATGAAAATGAAAACTGCGAAGGCAAAAAAGAAAATAAATAAATTATCAGAATCTGAAATCGTGTCATTTTGTTTCGAGTTTGGTTCTGGTTCTAAAATTTTCAATATTATGGTTCCGGTTCTGGGTTTGGTTCCGGGTTCATTTTTGTTTTGCTTCAGGTTCTGGTTTCGTTCCAGTTTTCAAATTGTTTTGAGTCAGTTTCACTTTTTCAGAGGTTCCACTATAATCCGCTAGAGGCCAACTCTTTCGATGCCCGGCCCGAATTTTTGTTCTGTAATCCACGGAGCTACTCGTAGATGAAGTGTTGCGTAGGTTAATACATAAGGTTGAATCTGTTACGTAGCAAATAACAACGCGAACGTTTCAGTAATATTAATATCTAATAACTAAGGTTGCGTAACATTTAATATTCGATATTTATAACGAAATATTTGGAAACACATCAACATTCGATTACTAACCGAATGTAGTTTATGAAAAAAACGCTAGGTGTGAAACTAAATTTTATGCTTTACAAAACAAAAACAAGCCACCAAAAGCCAAGAAAAACAAAACAAAATTAATAATTTGGTTAATTGTCGTGATTTTATCATGTGCTAATTTGTTAGCGATCCTAGGTTTTTTTGATGAAACTATATTTGGATATTAACCGAATAAGCAAATACCTGGCAAATATGATATTTATTCGAGTGATATTCGGTTGCAGTCAAATATTAAACAACCCTACTAATAACGTTAATGGTGGTTGGAACCGTAGATGCCCGTTGGATATTGAGACCATATTTCGTCCTTTCTGCCAATAAATCGTTTTTTTTTATCACGTATTGTTAGTACAGTGCATTTAGACATAAAATACACGAAAGGTAGGAAAAATTCCCATTGAAGCAATTTTTGGTATGGTTGTTAGCAACACTATTCTAAAAAATATACTAAAAGTCTTCACCCCTAGGTATGGAGCATAGCCCCCCAGGAGGGAAAATGTCCCCAAGTCAATTTTTTGCCTCTGTTTAGAAGCTCGGACTCAGCAGGCGGGTCACTGAGAAGATCTTAGCAGGCCGCGATGTATTTAGGCTGATGAGGTAAAAATTGGGCCACTTAATTTCTAAACTTTGATAACAAAAACAAAAAAAATTTCATAAATCCATAATTTGAAAAATGTGAGAAGAAATTGGGCCGTTATTAAGATTTCTCGGTGGGCCGTTAAATTTTCCTATTTCTGGATACAACCCTGCCTATCTCTTCCGCATTTGGTCCTAACGCAGAAAGGTCTCAATAAAATTTATTCTTCTTTCAGTTCTCTACAAAATGAGCTGTAATTCATTTTTCAAAGACGAACCAGCGTGGAGCTACAGCTTCCTAATGATGAAAGCTTTGGAAGGATGTTATGAAAATCGCTCGAAAAAACGTGCTACGATTATTATTATTTTTATGAGTATGAAATTTTACCAAAAAAATTTGTTTTCATCCTTCGACGATTTTATGAAAAAACTCATATTCATTTTTTGTAAACATTTAAACAGTTACATGACCTTTTTGAACGAGCGATGAAAATTTTAAGCTTTTTGTGTCCTCTAAAAATCTACTCAATTATATTCCTTCGATGTAAATTTCATTTTCTACTTTTCCATCGAAATATCGAACCCACTGTAAATTGCGAACGAGTTCAATCACACCGGATTTTCGAGAATAAAAAAATTTCGTTTTCTCGTCTTTACGAAATTCGAATCTATGTTCGTCATGTTTTTCGTAAATTATCTCGACATATTTGAAAAGAACTATCGCCTGTATTAGTTTGCGAATTTTTGAAATTTTAATCTTACAAAAAATCTCGACGAAGACGATTGCGGTTTACAAAGCTGTTAAAAATACCATCCTTGTAACTTATCGATTAAATCGTCGGAATATCAATAACACTCGTATTGTTCGAAAAGGCGACTACGTAGAGATACTCGATACTTGGTGGTAGTGATAACACCTGCAACGTCGAATACGCAAGATTCATGACGTAGGAAAGCTGCATAAGCGCGCGTTCCGTTAATGTATTTTAAATTATACTCCTCGATGATGGCTCGTTCAAATTGCGCGATTATTAACGAGCTCGTGCGTTCGCTAATTTTATTCAACGGTCGTACATTTTGATACGTTTAAAAGCGTTAATTTTTCTCGCGAAAGAAAAAAATTCGCAGAAGGTAGCGCTAAAATAATGAAATTCGGCGAGCGAGATTTCATTCGTAGGTATTGGTGACTTGGGTTTCCCATAGATATGTAGTTCGGAAATAAAAGCAGATTTGGTTTCGATCGAATGTAGGTAATAAATTGCATCATGAGGTTCATATAGACACTCTTCTGTAGTCCACTTGGGAATTTAGAAAGGAGTCCCTTTTTCGGATTGGCATCTTCGTATGAATGGAAAATGGGTAGATTTTTCTCAAATAACTATAGCCATTAATTCGACAAAGGTTTCCATTAACCCGAACCATGAAAATTACAACCTTTTTAATTTAACGTGAAAAATATTAGCATAGAAATTAATTCGCCAAGGGTTCACCGTTTGCTGTTTCGTTTTTTTTCCAAGAGTAGATAAATTGTTTTTTTATTCTTTTTTTCCTTTTATTATTCGTGTCAAAAGCGTAGGCAGAATTATTGACCGGAATAACGTCACAGCTGCCTTTACGATAACTAATGGATACCATATGTCAGACTAAATTACATATTTTGTAGAAATACATTTCTTACGGCAGGCTAAGTTTTTTCGTTGGATTTTATTTTCAACCCCATCTTACGGCAGGGTAAGTTTTTTCGATTCGAATGCTTTTTTCGTTGGATTTTATTTTCAACCCTATGACGCACGGGTTTACGGAAATATATGTCTATGTATGGCACACTTCATTGACGAAAATTATTTAAAAACTATATTTGGAATCGATAGGATGTGATATTTTTAAAATTGAGAGAATGTTTGAGGTCATCTACTATATATACCGCAATTATTTCCACTCGATGCATGTACAGATGTAGCTTTCGAAATTCCACGCACAAGCTGGGTAAAGTACTGTATAAAGCGAGTGAAATTATTTCATTTGGTCATCCAAGAAATTTTGACGATGAGCGAGTCAAAAGAGAGCACAAAGAATCTCTCCCTAGCAATTCAAGCGTGTTACTGTTTTCACGTTATAATGATGGACTAAAAGCAGAAAATTTTCAGAATCACTATGTCTCATCTCATCTGTTTTCGTCTTTATGTTCAGTTATTCATTATCTCCTTTCAGGGCTGTACCCAGAAATAGGAAAATTTAGCGGCCCCCGAGAAATCACATTTTTAACGGCCCATTTAGTATTAATGAGCCCAATTTCTCCTCTCATTTTTTAAGGTATGGATTTATGAAATTTCTTTTGTTTTTTTTTTTTTTTTTTATCAAAATTTGGAAAAAATCGATCTGTCGTATAATGTTAAGCTGAACAATACCGATGAATTTTGAAAAAAAAAATTAACATAAATGGCGAATGCTTGAAATTTTTATGTGAAATAATTTTTAAAAACACCAATACATTAATTTTTCGAGTTACAAAAAAAAATTAAAATTCGATATATCGATTAATTACATTTAGATAATTGATAAAAGATTCGTTGTTAACAATAATGAATCATGTATCGATTTTGTGGGCTAAAAGGGAGAGATTTGTATAATTTAGGAATAAAATAAGGTTCAGATTAATTTTGATGGATTCCATGGGTAATCATTTGAAAAAAATCGATGTATCGTATAATATTGAGTCGAACAGTATACCGAAGAACTTGGCAAAAAAAATCGATATATGGTGTGGTGTTGAAATTTTTATATATTCATTTTTAAAAACACTAAAAAATAATTTCTTGAGTGAAAATAAATAAAAATCGATATATCGATGTATCGATCAATCTGGGACAATTCGATATATCGATTATTATATTTAAAATCGATAATCGATGTATCGATCAATTTCAAAAGATTCGATATATCGATTAATTATATTTAAAAAATTTGATGAATGAATTATGTATCGATTTTGTGGGGTAAGAGGAGAGATTAAATAAGGTTCTCATTAACTTCGATGGATTCAATGTATCATCCCTTTTTGAAGAAATTAGACAAGTTGTGTATTGTTGAAATTTTTGTATCAATTATTTGTTGAAAATATCGAGAGAAAAAAAATTGTATATCGATATTTCGATATATACATTAATTATAGACAAGAATGTCGAATCACTGTTAATAGTAATGAATCATGTACCGATTTTGGGTAGTAATGCGGTTTGTGGATCGATCTATCGATTAGATTTGCTAAATTCAGAAATAAATATGTGTTCAGATTATTTTGATGGATTCGATACATGTTCAATTTTGAAGAAAAAATGCATGTCGTATAATTTTGAACTAAATACAACGTGGATTAATTTCGAAAAAATAGGCTAATAATTTAAAAAAAAAAAAAAAATATTATATCGATTATTTTTTGAGGAAAAATCTATTTATTTAAATTAAAGATGGAAATTTGACACCAATAAAATGATGTTTCGTTGTGGTAACCCTATTCAGTTGTTCATAATTTTTTTTTGTGAACGACATAATGTGTTTTATCTAAAATAATTAAATAAATTCGTCTTGGATGTTATAAGAACCTTTGGGGGCCAAAAATCGATTTTTCCCTATTTTTTGAAGCTTCAGTATCTGCTCTATTGGGAGGTAACTCAAGAATTGACTAAAAAAATGTGTTTTTATGTCAGATGAGGGATTTGAATAAAAGAAAGTTTTTTTTTTGTAATAAACTGATATTAAAACATCGAATTTTGCCAGAAATGAGATACAATAAATGAAAAATTTATATCGCAATCGAATTCAATGAAGTTCAGCCTTTTTAGATCGTAAAAGGAAATCTCCTAGTGGGTGCCCTAATTTTGACGAAATTTAACCATGACTGAAAAAATAATAACGCCTAAATTCGAAATAAATGCGCATAATTTTATTAAGCCTGTAAAGGTTAATAAACATACTAACTTTCGCAGCCTATACATGACCTTATAACCTATTGGGTGATTTTTAATACAAAGTAGTTAGTTCACATTCGCAAATACCTACATTGAATTTGAAATTAAATAATAATTCTTAGTATATCTTAATAACTGTGTTATAGCTATAGCGAAATTAGAAGGAAAAATAAATCACAGTGCCCATAAAAAATAATTATCTAAAATTACGTCAGCCATAACTTTCGTATGATTAAAAATTTTATCCTATCAACACTACTGTTGTTTCAGTTATCGGTTTATTTATTTGTGTAGCATTTTAAAAAGTTACTTATTTACTGTAATATTAATTTGCACATTTAGTCGTACACTTATAGACTCGTAGAAACTTCATTATTTTTTTATTATTAAAAAAAAAATTATTTCAATTGAAAATACCTAATTTAGAAATATGATCTCATGTATCCTCAGTATTACGAAGCAATCGACGCGAATTAAATTTCGTACATTATAACTGAATCGTATTGCTTTCGATGTAATATTGAAATATGTGATTACTAATTTTAAAACTAGGTATTTACATTATCATGGTCATTTAAAAAGAAATCCCTTCTTATGTCGTTTTGAAAAGGGATTTTACAACTTGTTTTTCCTTATGATAAAAAAACATCTCGAGTTTTATCGTTTGACAATCTTGTTCTTACATTTGCATTTGCATATTTACCGTTTGATTATTTCGTAAGCAGTTGTGTGGGAAATTAAGCAATATTTACATTACGGTCGCATTTTTAATAATTATAATGTGTTTGTAGTATATTGATGTGAAACGATATTGGTTCGACGTGTAATGATGCTTGCGTTAATGTATGGCTTGAAAATTTAACTTATCGACTCCCTCGAAGTTATCGGTGCAATAAGGGCTTTTAAAAAATAGGTATTTTGTTCGTGCAGGAAACGCGTTTTTAACGAATTAGATAATGGAATAGAGTGAAATGTAATCTTACTGCCTTAAATTTTTTCATCGTGTATCAGCAAAAAAAAAAAAAGAAAAAAATACGCACGATTTGAAAAAGTGAGTGAAACACGAATACCCCATCATATAGTAAATGAATCGCTATAAAAGTAATGTTTTTTTATGTCGATGTTAAAAATGAATTTTCAATTTTCAAAATTCATCGCTGAAAAGAATAATTTTTCAATTTTATCTGATTACGACGAGGTTGCCATAACGAGAAGAAATTTAATTAGTTCAACTCATGGCTATAAATATAAAATTTAACCATGTTTACAATATACTCGTAAAAAGTTTTAAACGCCGGCTCGACCGTAATGAATGTGTTTTACTCGCATTTTCATCTACGTCGTTACAAAAAAAAAATTTAATCACGAGTAAACTTTTTTTTTCTGGCTATGTCTTCTTACGCGAAGTGCTAATACGAATTTCGTGGCTGGTAATTTCATCGCGTGCTCATTGTATTAATTTTTTTTTGTTTTTTTTGTTTCTTATATAAAAATATTTCTATTTTTACAAAAGTTATATTTTTATAATAATTTTTTTCTATACTCTTTTAAAGTAATGATCTTCGTATAATTTTATGCGATGGCGAATATTTGTGTTAATACCATATTGAAGTCTCGATTTTGAGTTTTCGCATATTTACTATACCTGTACCAGTTGTTGTGTTTTAAAGTACTTAAATTTTCTTTTTGGCGTTTTTTTTCTCTTTATATACTATATATTTATTTTTTTAATAATTATTTTATGTTTATTATTCATTACCTCTACGAGGTATCGTTGATGGGCTTTTTTTTAAGAATTTGTTTCATGGATAAAGCGTGCTGGTACATTGCGTATTTAATGATTTTATTGTTGATGTTTTTGTCTTTATTTATTTTTTCTTTAAGAATATTTTTTTATTATTATTATTTAATCGATGGTTTTTGGAAAGGTATTAAAATGTATATAGGTTGTAAATATGAACGCACCAGACGATGGCGGTTCTTAGTATTTGCGAGTTTGTGAATCGAAAAATGATGTTTGATTTTTATATTTTTAAATCATTTTAACAATATTGATTTTTGGTTTGAAATTTTTTTCGTTTTTTTTTCCTTTCTTTTTTTTTGGTGTATTTTTTATTTATTTCTATTTAACATATCTGTAAATTTGTAATGACAGAAATTAGAAGTATATGATTTTTTTTCTTTTCTTTTTTTTTTACTCGTACCTGCTGATGAAAATACTGTACTTGCTGATGAAAATATCGTTACTCGACTTTTTGACTTTTTAATGAAAAACTAAGCTGTTGCAGTCTTTCTAATCAACTTGAAGAAATATTTTTCAATGAAGTCACGGGAGAAAAATTTGCATTCTTTAGACATTTTTTTCTCGAAACTGATCGTACTTGAAAAAAAAAACAACAAAAGAAGTGGTATACAATTTTTGCCTGTTTCTAATATTAAAGTAGCTACGATGAAAAAAATTTTCTATGCTCTGTAACCCCTTCAATTTTGGAGATGGGCAAGAATTATAAATTGAATTTTTGTTATCTTGATTTTTTTTTTTATAACATCAAAGGAGAAAAATTTACGTTTTTTGGATTTTTTTTTTCATGAAATTGATGGTACTTGAAAAAAAAAAATATACAAATTTCTTTGGGGGAAGGGCGAGAGGCTTAATGGGATCTTTATATTCGTTTGTGGATGATACAACCTTGGTATATAGTGCTGAGGATGAAGAGGCGTTGATTAAGCCAATAAATGACAATATGAAAGTATGTATTATCAAAATTTTAGCGAAATTGATTTTTTTTTAAATAAAATAAATTGTAGATAATATGTGCTTTATAAACACAACAAAGAAAGTGATGTATGACATCATCGCGCGTACACCGCTACTGGTGAAGAAAAGTAGGTCATCGAGTGGGTGAGTCTGTTCACATTTCGACTATAATTATGCACCATGCGACCAAGTGATTTTTGTACCCCTCAGCGTGAAAATCCCTACCTCCAAAGAGAATGTGAATTTTTTCATTTGATTTGGTTTTTTATGTAATAATTAATGATGAAACGATCATAAAATTTAATAAGAAATTTCCAACATTGTATTTCCCTTCAACATTTCTATGAATATTTGATTCAATATTTGATTCAACATTTGTTTCAACATTCGCTTCAACATGTGATTCAACATTTGCTTCAATATTTGATTTTACATTTGCTTCAATATGCACATTAATATTTGATTCAAGATTTGCTTAAACATTTGCTGAAACATTTGCTTGAACATTTGCTTTAACATTTCGCTTCAATATTCATTTCGACATTTGATTTAACATTAGATTCAACATTTGCTTCAATATTTGATTTAACATTTGCTTCAATATGCACTTTAATATTTGATTCTACATTTGCTTTAACATTCGTTTATATTCGTTTCAACATTAGCTTCAACCATCTTCAACAGTCAATATATTTCTTTCAACATTTGCTTCAAGATTCGCTTCAACATTTGATTCAACATTTACTTCAACATTCTTTTCAACATTTGTTTCAATATTCATGTATAACAACTCATCAACAAGTTGAAAAAGGTTAAATTACCTTGACTTATTCCGGTTATTCGTAAAATAAAAATATGAATCAGCTGATGATTCAAATCATAAACGAACATCATCAGTTGTTCACTGAAAAATGAATGATATTAATTAGAAAGATGAAAATGACGTTACTTGGATTTTATCACATTCTAGTCCTACGATTTGTCGTTATGTGCGTAATGTATGACCGATCATAAAACGAACCAATTACTACAGTGCAACTAACTGATCTTTGCACCCCTTAGCCCTAAAAATTCTCTTTTTTTTTAAATAAAAACTTCGAATAATTTAATTTTTCTCTTTGTTTTTCGTTGAATTGAGAAATAAAAACTCAAATATTTCATTTTTCAAGCATTCTAAACCATATTTATCAAAATCATGTAATTTATTCAATTTTTGATCAATTAATCTAGTTTATTTGGTAATAATGACTCTGGATAAAATTGATTTAAATCAATTAGTAATGAAAAAATAAAATGTTAGAAATTTATTATTGAATTTTATGATAATTTTTATTAATTTTATCATCGGGTAAACTACCAAAAGAAATGAAAAAAATTCATATTTTGTTGTGGTAGGGAATTTCATGCTGAGGGGTGCAAAGATCAGTTGGTCGTACTGTGTAATTATGTTGGGATTTTTGTGTTGGTTGTTGACTAATGAATTGCACGCACGGTATATTTAATCATAATTTTATACATTTAGACGATAAATTGAATTTAACGTAGACCAGAAAATATATAAATTTGTCATTGGCATGGTTTCTTACAATGAAGTAATTGTTACCTATTGCTCACTATTTTCAAAATCAAATATTTAAAATACTTTTCCAACGCCAAAATTAAATATCAAGAGTTAGAAATGATAGTCGATGAAATATTCAAAACTTACGTGAGCCCATTTAATCAGTTCTTCGTAGGAGCAGATTTCAGTAATATGAAATTTTACAGCGACTTTCAAATATTTGTTAATATTGAAATAAATGATTCTTTCGGAAGTTTTTTTAGATATTTATTATACGTCCGAAGAAAATTACCCAAAAGTAAAAAAAAAATCCGCACTTTTTCGTTATTTACATTGTGATGAAATTTTCTGAATATTTGGTATGAAAAGAGGTAAAATAAATAGAAGACGTTGGCAAAAGGCAATGAATATTCTCATGTTCAAGGTGTATTATTAACGTTGAAAAGAAAAGTAAATTCGCCCTTTTGAAATATGTTCTATCTTTTTGCTAATAAATTGTACAGAATAAATTTTAAATGATATTTACTTTTTCATTAATTACTACGAAAATGGTATAAAAGCAAGTTCCGCTGCGCTATTTATTTATTTCAGTGATTCGGTTGTGCGTTGATTTAACTGAAGAATTTTTCGTCTTGTTCAAGTGTCTACGTTTTATTTCTACTAAGTATCCTGTTTGTAAGCTGATTTCGTCGCTTGTTCATTGTATATTTATTTTATCTATTGTTTGGAATTTTGTAGAGAAATTTTAGTTCTATCTGGATTCATGCAGTTACTTATTTGAACGTTTCGTTTTACTGTGCACTTGAAGTAGTGCTTTCACTCACTAAGCTGGTTATTGTATCTGATGATGTCAAATCGTCAGTCATCACTGAACCTTGACTTGCTGATTAATATATTTAGGCCTAGGCAGGCTTTGCGTAAATTTGTAACTGTCGATTTGTCATATAATAAAATTTGAGACAACGTTGAAAAATGAGTCTAACAAATAAACTAAATTTTCGTAAAAAACGATCGAAGAAATTAATCAACAGCATGCTATTGGCTGGTATATTTCCGTATGAGCTAGAAAAATTCGATATTCGAAAATACGCATGGACATGTTGTTCAATTTTTTCATTCAGCTATATCATCGTATTCACCGCTTACAACTTGACTGTTTTACATGGATTTATGATAATCGTCTCCATAGTGAAAACGATATTATCAGCGGCGATGTGTTCGATTGTACTGATGATCACATATGTAAAACGTAACGATCTGAAGTACATTATCGAAATGACAGAACGTAATTTTTACACCTATTCGGATGAAGCGATTTTCACTTATAAATTCAACACTTTCAGTGTGACAGAAAAAATAACCATTTATGGTTGGGCGTTCTTTTTCATCGGTATTTATGGTTCAGCTTTGCTCTCGCATCCTATTTATTTGGCATTTAATAAGAATTTATTGAAAAATGGCTCAAAAATGTTGATATTTACTTGGGTACCGTTCAAAAGCGATACGATATCTTCGTTTTATATGGCTCATACGATGTTGTTCATCATAACCATTCCGATTGTTTTTACCATTATTGGAAATGTGTCGTTGACGTTGAATATACAAATGGAATTTCGTAATCAATTCGAAAGGTTAAGTTACGCTTTACGTTCGATGATAAGTCGTGCGCAAAGGTTTAGCAAAAAGGAGTTACAAATTCTACCAAAGACGACCGTCAGAGAATTGGAAAATTCGCAAGATTATGATCCGGTGTTTACCGAAGAGGAGAATAGGAAATTTGAGATGCAATTGGTGGAATGCGTGAAACATTATCAGAAAATAATCATGTAAGTATTTCTCTTCAATTAAACATGATGGAAGAGATAAAACAATTCTTTAGGGCCGAAAAACCAGTATACTTACTCGTAACTTTAATCACGTAATTATGTAGTTGAATCTAATGCTCTCAACTTTACACGACCAGGCGCAAACCGACTTCAAGTCTCATGTGGAAACTAATTTCGAAAAAATTCTGCAACGTAAAATTTAAAAGTTCAAAACTTCAAAGTATTTCGATTTTGAATTGAATCAAAGACTTCAGCTACAAATTACACTTCGATTATTATTTTGAATAATTTTCTCAGTATTTTTTTTTTTCTAATACATTAACGTAGCTGTATACCACTCGATATAAAAGGAAAGTTATTTCCATAGACTGCTAAAAAGTAATAGATATTTTGTTAACTAAAGCTCATGACGGATTAAGGTATAAAAGTAACATAGGCAACAAATTTGAGCGACAAAACATTTGAAGAGCAGAATCACAAAAATTATATTCAGTAGCGATTATCAGAAAAATTACTGAAAGAATAGATATTATTTGTGAATTTTTTTATCATGTTTTTAACATATTTGTACATCAAGATATTTCTTTCATTTAAAAAGATTTTAAATGTGTTTTTTCGCTATTTTTTAGAATTTTTCTTATTTTTAAAATGATACAAAAAATTTCGTATGATCCATATTTCGTTTCAATTTTTAAATTGACCATTGTACCTATTTATTTGAGAGAATTTTTGGTACAAAATTCATATTGTGCTAAACGCAGATTAAAAGAAGTATCTATAGAAGCGTCATTATTGCGTGAATTTGAATGAAATTTGCACTAATCGACGCGAAACTGCAATATCTTTAATTCATATTCTTATAAAATTTAATGTAAACACTCTCATTTTTGTTAAAAATTGAAAAACTATATTCCATAGTCGGTATTGTCATAGAATAATTATAGTAATTGGTCCGTTTTCTGATTGGTTATATAAGTCGTGTGCGTAAAGACCCGTCATAATGCTAGAATATGATAAAATCTAGGTAATTTCATCTGTAGCTCCCTAAATTATATCATTCAAT
This sequence comes from Phenacoccus solenopsis, assembly GCA_009761765.1. Classification (NCBI taxonomy): domain Eukaryota; kingdom Metazoa; phylum Arthropoda; class Insecta; order Hemiptera; family Pseudococcidae; genus Phenacoccus; species Phenacoccus solenopsis. The sequence continues at coordinate 28,255,316 of CM019753.1, read as the reverse complement.
TTTCAGTGATCCAGTGAATGACTGAATCATCAGATGATTCATGTTTTTATTTTACGAGTAAGTTGAAGTAATTTACCATTTTCCGACTTGCTGATTGGTTGCTACACGTGTGACGTATGACCAACCAGAAAGCGTACCAGTTACCATAAAATCTGACATAAAATGTTTGCGCATAAATAAATGTGTATAATTTATAGTAGAGGGATTTGGAATCAGCGTGTTCGATTTAGTAAAAATCATTTGAAACCATTTGAGGAAAGTTTTACATAAGTAAAAAATGTTTATTCAGTATAAATTCATGAAAAATAACTAGCGGCTAGCGCCTCATAACTAACGAATTTTGAAAATATTGAAGAACTACTGAAAATTGTTACAATAAAGTTGAATGGCTAAGGTCATAAGCATATAAACGAAACTGAAACGAAGAAACGGAACGAAACGGAAACGAAGCGAAACAAAAAATTGGAAACGCAACAGCAACGGAAACGAATGAAACGAATCAATTTTTAAAGCGTTATCGTTTCTTTTTTTTCTGTTATTATCTTACGATATTTTACACAGCACTCATGTTCAAATTTTTCAATTTCCAAATTTTCATCTTTGATTTTTATACAACATGATGATTAATTATGATACATAATTTATTGTTTCTTGTCTGAGTTTATGAGAAAAACTGTTCACACTTCAAAGTTCAAAGTTATGATTTAATTTGCGAGTATCATTTGTTTTTTACTTTTTTTGTTTTTAATGCAGAAATGCAAAAATGCAGATTTAATGATTTTTAAAAAATAAAAATCAAATTAAATTACAGCAGTGAGTGGAGTTGGGCAGAGTGGCTCAAGAGCGAAAGAACGAGACGTTCCGCTCACTTTTTGCTCGGAGTGGAGAAGAGTTCATTCTTCAGCATTCTGATTGAAATTCTGAGCGAATTCTTTATACGTTTTTTTTGCTTATCATTTCAACCAATCATGAGCGAGTACATATTACCTATTTAGATCCCTATTTATCATTTTACATCATTTTTCTCATTACTGGAGAAAGAGAACGAAGAATCTGAAGAATGGGGGACTCATTCGTTTGTTCGTGAGCGATTTATTATTCCGCTCTTTTTCGCTCTTCAAAGAGCGCATTCCGAGAGCGCTCGGAGTGATGCCCAACTCTGGCAGTGAGTAAGGAAAAAAAAGAAAATCTATTTCTAGTAAATAACGCCCTAAATCAACGTTTCTAACTTCCTTTCTAATTGTTGGGTCAGATTCTTTCTGTACATGAAATTAAATGAGAAGGAGGAAACTAAACAAAACGGAACGACCAACAAGAAACGAAACAGAACGGGAAAGGAAACAGTTGAAGTGAAAACGGAAAACGAAACAGAAACGGAATGAAACACGTTTCATTGCTTGATGATAATTTCGGATAATTTTAGGTCACGTTACTGATGCCGAATCTGACTTTGATTTTTGCCTAGAAATTGAAATTTTCTCACTTGATTTTTTCGTGTCAAAAATTTATAACTAGTCCATTTTTTAGTAAAAAAATTCATGTTGAAGCTTCAATTGAAAATTGAATCATTTTATCTTCTTTTATTTTAAAAATCCAAGTTTTTATGATAATTCTAATCAATTAAATTTTCAATTTTAATTATTTTTTTATAAATTTAACGTTTTTATGAATATTACCAAATTTTTAGATAATGTTATTTTTTAAATTTTAATAGGTCGTGTATTTTTAAAAATTTTGACGATAGGCTTCTTTGTTTTTTGACCAAAATAATTTTGTGCCACATTTCGTCTCGAGAAGTACATATTTATAGGTTTTTGGACCCGAAGAATCCATTTCTGTGATAAATTTCTTCTAATCATGCGTTTTCGTTGAAGTAAACTTCATTTTGACGGGTCAAAAGGTCGTTGCTCCACTTTAGCAATAATTTAAAATGAGCGATCTCGAATTAGTGAAAAACAACACCTAGTCCACTGTTCAACAAATTTCTAACCGTTTAAAAGCAGTTTTGATATTTTCAAAATATGTCAATTAAATTGCATACGATTCGATACAAGGCGAATACTATTTTTCATGAATATAAAATAGTAAATAATTTGTACCATTAATGCGTTTGTATTGAAGTTATGATTAATTGTTGCTTACCTAATCGAGTACGCTAATATCGAATATGCATTTCAATAAAAGCGCTGTATGTGGAAAAGTGATCATGAAAATAAATTTGTGGGTTACTTCGTACGAAGAAATCAGACAAAAAGTTTTTTTTTTATAAAAAAATAAAAAAGCTTTTTTTATTTTTTCATTTATTAGGAATAGCGGTGACAAGTAAATGGCCAGTAGCCGTCCTTATGCTTACAAGCTTCTAAGGATAGAATGTTGTAGATTTTTTAAAATTTCGAGATATTAATTCGAGTTCGCTGATTTCTAATATGATAATAATTTTTGTCGTCCCCTCATCTTCTTTAGGGAATAAATGCGATTTCGATTCTCATCACAAACCTGTAGTTATTTTTACAACACTGTTTTCAACTAATTCAAAGTTCACTGATTCAGAATCTGGCTTAATTTCTAAATAATACTTCTTTCATTTTGAAAAGCATAAGGTATGCAAATTTACTAGCGAATTTCCAAGATCTTTGCTTAGATTAGTTGGAATCTCAAATTTGAGACTCCAGGAAAGCCACCAACTTCTCAGAAGCTAGGTGGAAAATTCCCTGTCTCGATCCAAGCTTGTACATAAATAATGTTTACTCAAACTTGATTTCATATTTTTACAGAGCTTATCAAAAATTTCATAATTGGTTCGGACTAACTTATTCAGTTATTTTGGCTCATAGTGTGTTAACTTTGGCAATGATGTCTTATGGTGCATTGCTGGTAAGTACGTAATTCCAGAGAATTCATAACTATTTCTAAAATTTCATATAAATGGGAACTCCAATAATAATTCCATTTCACTCGATATTTTTCCAATTAAATTTTCACACAGAACATAAAGAATCTTGGAGTATGCGCGAAATATTTATCTGTATTATTCTTGTATACTGGTCATGCATACGTACAATGTTCTAGCGGAGAAAAAATTTACCAAATGGTAAGTACACGGTATACGCCTCAACATTCACTCAATCTAACCCCACAAGTGAAAAGCTTGGATTCCAACTCATCAAAAATTTCTTGGTAAATTGCATCGAATAAAGATCATTTAAAATTCTGTACACAGAACGAGGATCTTTCGAATGAAGTTTACAATTTACCCTGGCACAGGCAACCAGCACCACGAAGGAAATTACTTTACATAATGTTATGCGAGACACAGAAACCAATACGTCTTTTTGGCTTTCTCATTTATCCAGCATCTCTGACGATTTTCAGCAGCATCATGAAGCTATCTTATTCCTACCTGAACCTGTTGAGAACATATGGGTCATCGTTCCGAGGACGATAATAAACCACTATTTATAACACAATTCGAAACCAAACCATATCAAATTATTACATGTTATTTATTTACATTAAAAAATAAACAATTAAACATAGACAAATGGTAATTGTGACTTGTTATGTGGTAAAAGTACAAGTAACATTTACTCAAATTACAAGGAGGTAACAGATGTTGTTTCTTATATCATATTTTAAATACGCCATATAGTTACAAAATTAATAATAATTGTATCTGTAAGTATTTTGAGACCAATAAAAAAAAGAAATAAATTTTAACTTAAGTTCTAAAAATTTTACAGCTCAAAAAAAAAAGAAAAAAAAAACAAACAAAGATCTAATGATGATATAACACACTTTTCATTCGGAGGTAAATTAAAAACAGTAGTTTAACCTTTGAAAAAAAAAAGAAAATAAAAGGAAAAAAAGAAAAAAATAAACACCTATAAAAAATTTTTTTAAAAGAATATCACAGAACTTGTACAAATAATTCCAGAAAAAATTTAAGGGAACGCTACTTTTAAACGACTGGTATTTTAAAATCAATGTTAAAACAAACTGTTACCTACAATTTATTACAGAGAGACAGAGTATTTACAAACAACAATATATTTCAAATAACAATTCTTTTACAGATTACAATTTAAAACTAAAATACAGAAAATAAATTAACATTTACAAAATTCAACATCTATAAAAAAAACCGCGCACAAGAATAAAATCAAAAAAAAAAAAGTATACATTAACAAGCACGTAAAACTACTGTAAAACATTACAATTATTAAATAAGGCGATGGGTTACAAAAAAAAAAATTTACAAAATCTGGAAGGTAACTTTTACCTTTGTTGCTCAAACTACGGGCAAGGAAAAACACATACGTACAAAAAAACCAAACGCTAAAGATTTAATGATTTCTTTTCGAGCTTCTATAACTGGCTAAGCGATTAACGTTTCTTTGCCTTGCGAGGAGCGCTTCCCAATGAAAAGACAATAAAATATCGTTTTGTGCTTTTTAACCATTCCGTATTATCTTACGTCCAGCGTCAAAGCATACAGAAAAGGTGCGTATAATTTAAAAGAAAAGTGGAAATCAAATTTATTCGTTTTAAATCATCGTTAGATTAGTAGTAAGAATGGTTCGATTAGGGCGTAATCTTTTTATTACACGATGAGGAATGGTTAAATTAATCTCAAATTATCAACGAGAACTTCAACACTCGAAATAGATATTTCCAAAATATTATAACATATTTATGATCGAGCAAAAGAACTCGAAATAAAAATTCACGATAAAAATTTTTTTGATAACAAAAATTTCGATGTCAAGTTGAAAGAATAAAATAATACAATTTTTCATCTTTTGTAACAAGCGATAGTAGAAATTCATATTTCAATTTTATTACCTATTTAATATTCTTACACGAATAAAATGAAAATGATTTAATTTTCCAAGGTTCGTTTGTGAACGATGACATAAACAACTGGAGCGTATATTGCATTTATATCATTTCGCCATTGTCTTCAATATTTTGAACTAATTTTCCATGATCGTTAAGACTCTTGATTGAAAAAAAAATACGGTTATAAATAATTTCGTTTTTTTTTTTTTTTTTTTTTTAATATAATAACAAAATCATACAAGGCTATTCCCCCCTCCCCTCCAATAAAAAATGTTTGATACTACGATTAATACGAAAATTCTCATCGATAAAATTCGAACCCATTCTTAAACAAAGAGTACGCGCTAATATAGAAAAAAAATTTAAACATCCATTTAAAATAAATTATCATAATGCACCTACGTTAAGTAAATGACTGTTCATTTATAATATAGAAAAATCATCCACGTTGAATCCAATGTATAACTTTTCCAATATCTATACGCACCTCGGCAAACTTCGGTTCAAAGGATGGTTCGCGATTAATTTCGAATGCGCAAATTCAAATTTAATCGGTAATCAGTCTCCGTTTTCAAAATGGTTAACAATGTTGCTAATTAAAACAATCCTACATAATCTTATCATAATATAAAACAAAATTTTACGTCAATAGTAATGTGTAGCTAAATGAAAACCACATCTACACAATCTATAAACCGGTAACGTAAATAATAAACATGGTGAAACTACCTAGTAAACTTTGCTTTGCGCATGCGAAAATTTCCTCTCACTCTCCCTGAATTTCATCGAATCACGCGGTTTTCTTTTTTCATCAACCATTCGTAGGTATAATATAAATAAATAAACAACATACTTAAATATTTTGCTGTTTAGAAATCAAAAAGGATTCAATAAATCTACGAGTTGGTACTAAGGTTTTTGTATAGTAAAGTTTTCAAACATGGTAACTGACGATCGCCATTCGAACAGAGCAAAATTCAAGTCTTTCAAGTTGCTAAATCAAAATTGGTAAATAATTATCATTCGAGCTATGTGTTTTCGCTGAATACTTCATCAAAACAATCATAACTAAATAAAAATAAATAATTAAGAAATATTTACAATTAATTACTTCGACAGCGGGGCAGTTATAGGCAAAAAGACAAATGGAATGTTCATTATGGTTAGTCAAGGTTTATCGAGAGCTTTCAACAACACCGTAGAGTGAATTATTTTCTTTTAATTCGATTTTAAATTATTATAAATTCGCCGTTCGCTTTTACCAAATATAAAGAGACTGAGAGAAATTTCCACTTTCATTAAGTAATTTTTAATCTCAGTACACTTACGGCAAAATTTCTTCGAAATGTAAATTAAAAGCGAAAATACATTAAACTTACGATTACTTTTACGCGCACCTGAAATCGAAATTAATAACAGGAATGTAAAAATTTCGAAACAAATAATTCTTTCATTCGACGTGGTCGCCTAAAAAATTGCCAATACCGATACATTTACGAAAAATACCCATTCGGTAATCTATGTGATCTTAAAAAAATCATACACCAGTGAAAGGAACTCATTTTCACGCGGTAACTACGGTAATATCAGCATAAACTTGTATATGTATTCTAATGAAAATCTTCTAAAAAAAAAATTTGAAGCACCGAACCAAAAAAAATAATAAATAAATAAAATAAAAAAATTGACGATTTCGAAATAAATACAGCTAGCAATTCTATTCCCGAATTCCAACACCGAAAAAACACGTAAACTAAGAAAATAGAACTGGGTACCCGAATGACCGAGATGAAATCAATTCGAACTCGATTATCGTTCAGACCGCTAGCTGTGTTTGTTTTGGTCCCTTAATTAATAAATAGTTTATTTAAAAGTATATCTAAAACGTGTACCACGAAAAAGAAAATATTTGAACGCGAGTATAGGCACTCCATATCGATTGCTCGTGTTCCAACCTACCTATGAACTCACGCACCGGTAATTTATCCGTCAAAATGGCAAATCTGATAATTAAAAAAAGGAACTAAATTATCGTTTGTACTCGCGATACGCAAGAAATCCCTTCAGTCGGCAGGCGAAATTATTTCATCGAAAAAACAACAAAACGCGCTAAATAAATGAAATGCGTGCGAACTAGGAAGACATGCAAACACCCTGCGATTTTTTATTCAATACGAACGCACACGAATTACATCGGTTAAGTGCTCTCGCCTTCTGCATGGCTTTTTTTCACTCTAAACGCGTTTAAGTAATTTATTAAAACGGCCGTAGTTCGTTGCCGAGTACAAATGTTATAAAATTATAACTGTTATAATATCGGTCTCGACACCATGTACCGAAATACTGCCACACACGTAATTTCTAACATTTAAGCATTTTCTTTCACTAACAATAAATAACATTACGAACGTAGAAGCGAATAACCTTTTGTACGACTCAAAATCCAAAAATTTTTTCATTCGATCGAACGATCGCATCCATCGTGCGAATCGTTATATAATACTCTCCTTCTACGATCGTAATCAACGATAATAATACAATTACTACAAATAACAGGAAAAATATGAAATAGTGATGATAAAAATAAAACAATACTCTTCCAAGTACAAATTAAAAGTAATTAAAAAAAAAAAACTCATGTGGTTACTTTCGTTCAGCGTATCTTTAGTCATCAACAAAGAAACAAATTCGCTATTATAGCAATTTAAAATGGTTTTATAAATTACACGACTCGAATTCTTTTTAATCGTTAAATATACCTTATCCCTGAGAAGCGAATGTAACTTACAAAATGGCACACTTTTTACAGATGTGCATCACAAAAACACGGTAAAAACCTATGTACATTTCAATAAGCGAGTTACTTTTAAAATTAATATCAAAATATCACCCTTTCTTTTTTTCTGAAACGATTATTAAAATCGATTAAAAAGAATCGCGAAGTAAGAAAAAGATTTAAAATAAAAAAAAAAATTACGCGCGTGATTTTAAATATATCCATAGCCTGATGTTGACCACTCGTTATTTTCTGAACGAATGAAATTAATTTAAGATTTATTTCTCGTTTAGTTGCTTCTCAGAATATAGAATATGATGTAATTTTTTCATTCGAAAAATTTCATAGCAAATCCGATCACGATAAAATGCTGGACTTCCCGAGTTCCGATATTTCGAAACGTTCAACCGCTAGCGAAATATTTCAAATCACGAGCGAACGATTAAAACGATATTTTAAAATGTTAACGCGCGAAAATAAAACACTTTTAAAACATCCGACAGCGAAACTCGTAATACAGATTAACCAAAAAAAACATCCACGACAGCTTCGAACTATCACAGTAAATGCGACAGCCGATAAAATAAGTTTTCCAGAATAATAAAAACAAAAGGTACGAGCAAAGCAACAAGTGAAATAAATCCTGCTGTAAATAGGCGCGATAAATTAATTAAACCTAACGTAAGTATTCCAGTAATTAGGTTAAAATAACGAAATGTCGTCTTTGCTCGAACCGAATAAATAGGTTGAGGCTATCTACAATTTTCATTATTTTCTCGAATTCGAAAACGGTAACGTTTTTGACAACTTCAACCAAATATTGGTTACAGTGGGTTCGCGTGATGGCTACAAATAAATTGGTAAATATCTATTTATATAGGAATACACGGTGATGGCCCGAATAAACAGGTAAAAATTAGACACAGTTTTTTTTTTTCTGTTGAAAATATGTGATTATAATTGTCATGGTAACAGGAAAGCGCTCTCGCGAATCGTCTTCTCCGTTGTAACGAAAATCTTACATCAACAATACTGCTCGATGGTATCAAGAATTTGAAAATAATTCACCTGAAACAAAATCAAACGCTTTAATCCGTTTTTTTTTTTTTTTTTTTTTTTTTTTTTTTCCTAATAAAACATGTACCGGGGATACAACTGATAAAACCGAGTTTTTATTTGTAATTTTTGAACCCTTAAACATTTGGATGAAGTGAAATAATTATATGAATTATCACTATTTCTAACTTTAGTCTACTGAAATTTTACGCTGCAATTCATTATCTGTAGATTTAGGGTTTAAAAATTGCAAATGAAAACACGGTTTTATTAGTTATATTATAATGAATCGAGTAGACACTCTGTAGATAAATCTATCAATTCGGATGGAGCTAGGCAGTGGAGCGCTAGTGTCGCTTCTGTTTATCAACATTCTACAAACGTAATCAATGATTTGTCCGTCCAAAATAGCACAAGCTAAATTGTGTTAGTTGCACAAGCCAAAAGCCAAAAAAATTTCAAACTTTTTTTTTGGTTTCCCAAAATATTACTAAACCAAAATAATAAGATGAGAATATTGGTAATAAGATAATGAATAGTTCTTAATTTTGTGAGTAAACTGGGATAAACAGTTATTATTGAAACATAATCCGATAGCATGTTTGTACGTGTTTGTTTTCGCAAATCAAAAAAGAATGAAAGTAAACAAAATCTAGTTCGGCAAACTCAGATGATATTTCGTTTTGGCTTTTAACGATGTATTTCCTACAATTTAGCTCGTGCTATTTTGGACAGACAATTTTTGATAACATTATAATTAACATGGGTAAAATAATTTTTGATATAATTTTTTAATTTATAACCTTTCTTAATTTTCATAAATTTCAACCCAAAGAAACACAATATAATTATTGCAATATTCATTTCCATATTAATTTTGTTAACAGTATTCAAGATCATTTTTGCAACGTTTTAAGAACTGCCAGCAGGGCTCTCGACTCTTTCGATGCTCCATACGAATTTCTATTCATATATTATACGCTGTTATCATCGGTGTAAAAAAAAAACGAAGATAGAAAATGAATTACAATCAATTACACAAACAGGCCAACATAAACTACATTTCAAGGCATCTAAAAAAATTTTAAAAAAATCACCTAAATTACGACCTAAATACGTGTTCGAAATAACTATAAACTGGGTCACCGAAACATGTAAACAAACCCACTAGGTATCCATATGTTACCGATAACGACTGATAAGATTCTTCAAAGTGGAACACAATTCGTAACAGTTCCATTAGGGGAAAAAACCATCGCATGATTCGTCTACACCGTCGACATTACGTACGTCGAACATATCATATGAATTTTTTTCCACAAGACCATTTAATCGTTTTTAAATATCGCGCTAGAAAAGTTGAAAATTCATCGCATAATCGCTTCCAATCGAACCCAGCGTAGATATCAAAGTACGAAATAAATACAAATTATATTCTTTGTATTACGGTCATGCGTTCGCGATACGACCGCTGATAAATTCGAACGAATATTTCAAAAGGTAAGCGAAGTCACAGAGCTGCAGGCGGAATTCCATTAATTTCTTCCATATTGCATCATTGTACAAATCACCGATGACACGTTGTAAATAAGAAAACAACATTAGCCACATAACGTTTTCACCTGAAGGAAGACGACACAAATACGAGATACTTTCAAAATGACAAAACGCGTGTGCGCATAGTTGGAAAAAGTTCCCTTCGTGTACATGGTATTTTAAAATAGTACTAACGAGATATGAGCGTATTCTGTAACAACTACGATCACTGGCGAGTAAATGTAACGTACTGATAGTGTCAAAATGAAATATGAAAAACGTAAGCAATCATGCCGCATTTGGAGCTGAGTTTTTAACTGGGGCTTGTTCATGTTTGTAAATAATGTTGCTAACCCCTTCAAGTCTACTGGCCACATCCAACCCTATTCCTTCCAAAACCCTTACGGAAGTTCAATTCAGGATAGGGAGTATTTCTTGCCCACAATAATCATAAGTCAATATTATTCTGGTCACCAACCAACACAACATACAAAGTTAGACCTCTCTGGGACGAATTGTTGAGGATATATGGAAAAGTCATGAAATTTCCTGTAGTAATCTCCCCTTAAAAAGCTATTTTTTGCTTCAACATGCTTCCAAATTCACTTGGGCTTATTTTATCATTTCATGCCACAGTAAAAATTTTTTGACTTCTCGTGTACCTTCATCACAAGTTGCATTTAGTTATTTGAAGCTGCTCAAGCTCTCCTCAAATTTTGAAATACGTCATTTTGGATCGAATTTAACCTTAATTCAAGAGGTCGTATTCTAATCATCAACTAACTCTACACACGAAGTTTGACCTTTCTAGGTCGATTTGGTGACGAAATATGGAAAATTCATGATATTTCCTACAGCAATTCCCCCCTTCCCCAAGAGGTTTTTTTCTTCAACTCCCAACTAAATTCACTTGTAAAACAAAAATCAGACTGGATTAGTCATATGGGCTCATTTCATCATACAACACCGCAATAAAAAATTTTCGACCTCTTGTGCACTCTTACCATTTTTTTTTCAATTTTATTTTTTTAAATTGAATTAAATAATATATTCAATTTATAATAACTACATTTTTACATACCATATTCATTTGTCCCCCTCCCACTATGCGAAAATTTGCGATAACCCCCTCTTCTCCCCTCAAACATCATGTGTGAAAGTAAATTTGGGATATAATACACTTCTTACCCCTTATAACCATACGATTCCATATTAATCACATTTTTCGTTATTTGAGGCTCCTCAAGCTCTCCACAAATTTTGAAAATCCGCCATTTTGAATCCATTTTCACCCAAATTCAAAAAGTCATATCCTGGTGCCAAATTAACCCCACACACAAAGTTTTACCTTTCCAGGTTGATTTGGTGTGGAGATATGGAAGATTCGAGAAATTTCATGACTTAAAACTTCCTCAAAATACCTTTTTTTGCTCTAACACTTCTAAAATGCACTTGTGTTCGTAATTCATTTTCTCATATGACACAAAAAACGAAAATTCCGAGCGATGTAATTCCCCTCCAGTCACCCTCAAAATTTAAATGATCCGCCATTTTGAGGTGTATCGAAAATCGCAACTCTTCTGCCCATTTCAGAGCATAAATAAGTAAAAGGTTTGCGTAATATTTCCTCAAATCGAACTTCTAAAAACAAATACAACGTAAAACTTATGACTGCGCACTTCGAATTAAAATTATGATATCACTGAAGAACGTGGGGGGGGGAAATAAAAGATATATGACATCTTTCAGCACAGCACTTAGTTCCTGCTGGACATCTTTTTAAAATTCACAGTACTTTAATCGCCTTGTCGATCCGCTCCTGGACATCAATTACTGTCTAAAATCATCCCAAGCTATTCGCTTATATTTGATGAAATAAGGGCCATTTCATTCAGCTTAGACAGTCCCAGTCGTCCAACATCTCATTTCTTCGCGAAGAAAATTAGCATCGTCTTGTTAGCATTAATGCTTAGGTTCACTTCTCTGCACCATTTCTTCAATTCTTTCAAGGATACCTTCATTAGTTCACGAAAGGTCCGTAAACATTATCCCGCTACTGTTATATGTAGTTAGCATCATTTGCATAACCTGTTGCGTGGTGATCATTACCATCAGTGGAGAAATATTGACTATTCACATAGAATTCTCGTTTATTCTTCCATTTATTTTTGGGCTGTTAGCAAACATTTGGAATCTTTCGATTATCATCGGAACTTCGAAAATCAGGTTTTCAGAGTACTCATCTTTGCCTTTTTTTCTCAACCGCCATGTTCAATATGAGGAAGAGCTTGAAAAGAGAACATTTGAAATCGAACGATGAATTTCTCAAACTGAACTTTCCATTTGAATTCCATAAATTAAAACAAAATCCTTCGATGAATTTCAATATCGGATTATCCAAAGTACACATCCCCACGTCATACATTTAGACTTCCACCAATTCTTCCTAAACTTTTTCTAGACAAAGAGTCCATTGCATTTCTTTTCTTTTAATTTATTTAAAAAATAATAATAATAATTTTACACTTCTATAAGCCTACCTGATCACGTGCCTCAAATTAAGTGGCTATGTAAAGCACGTGAATAAAAAAAGAAAAAAAAAATAGATGAAAAAAAAAAAGAAAAAAAAATTCAACACCTAAAAAATTAGGTACGATTAATACCTATAGCAATCTTAAAAAGATTAAAAATGCTTTAAGTATGTATACTAAACAGTAAACATACATTTAAGACTAGCATTATATCGAATACTTTTACAAGCGAATTCAATTGAACTTTCAAGCTCCAAAGTTGATGTCTGTCGTAACGAGTGCAGAAAATATAATTGTAATTTTTAAATTAACAAAAAATCCTGAAAACCGACAAATAATTATTATAATTCTTTCACTTCTCTTCCATAAAATATCCGCTTGGTTGTTCAATTACAAATACTGAAAAAACAAAAATAGCAACAAAACTTCAAAACCATCAAGACCACATCGATAGTAAAAATGTCATTCGTCGGTAACAATCAGTTCGAACTGTCGACGAGCTAGTGCAAAATTAGCGAATTTACAGCTTCGGTATTTACACGCGTAATTACGATTAAAAATCATCCTGTATATGAACCACATTATTATGTACAAATGACTATTTAGTGATACATAATGAAGCAAAAAAATATACAAATTAGCCATCAATAAAAAAAAAAAAAAACGCCGCCACATCCATTTGCATCGATTACAAAAAATATATACAAATTAGCCACTAGTAAAAAAAAAACCACCGCCACATCCATTTGTATCGATTACAAAAAATAAATTTCCCTACACCTCAACGACTCTGCCACAGCGATATAGCATACTATACACGTATTTACAAATCGATGTTTTTATATTTTACACAACTAGATTACAATGCCTCAACAAGTTTATGTACGTGGATACCTGAAATATTTTATTACACAGATATTTTTAAACTATAATGGAAACATAAACGAGTATTTTTACCTTACTACTATTTTCTTTTAGCGTGCAACATTTCCATTAATAACGTCTGCGTCGGAGCATTACCCGTACAATGTTCATGATAAAGATGTTCTTCGCCTCTAGTGGCCACCTCGTGAATGTCAGGCATCACAGACATCAGTTTACTAAATTTATCCTGCAAATGAACACCTCGAATTAATAAAATTCTACGATAAAACTTCTACAATCGTACAGACGGAGTAAAATTAATAAAGCCAAGTTTACAGCAAATACAACCAATCAAGCTCGTATCCACTCGGGATATAAACGCAAATATTACCCATTTCTAATCCATCGGGTACCGTCGACTGTCGTCGGTACGTCTTTTTTCCATACTCTCTATAAGGTTTACCGCTGAGAAAAATTCAAGCGAACATGATTAATTATGCTCGATCTGCGAAATCCTCCCGAACACCGTATTTGCTTCGAGAGTAGATATTCGAATTCATAACATAAACATACTGCATAATCAACCAACCGACAAATTATAATGCAACACTCGTAGCATCAATGTGGATTCGATTCTCGGAATTTTCAAACGCGAAATATACCCTCGAGTCGAAGTCTGCATCTATATTCAGTGAAATTTCAACCGGCCATCTTTTAAGTAGACGGTAATTGCGTAAAATTATTATCGCGGGAAATTCCATCGAATCAGCGAATTTACTTTTTTCATATTACCGAACGGAAGGGGAGCTCATTAACGTGATAAATACGAATGAACTCTCCTTTAGTGAGAAGAATTAAAATTATCGCCCGAATCATGCTTTTATCATACGATTCCTTATTAATGAGCGAATGATTAGTGACCACTATCGCATGAAACATCGGTTGCTTAAAAAATATCCCTCAAACTCGCCAACTAACTTCTTACTAATACAATCTGCGGTATTAAATTACTCGATGTGATCAAAATTACGTGAAATCGTAAACCACCTAACGAGTAAAATTAACTTCCATTTTCTGCCCATAAAATTTGTCATTACAGTCGTCTGCGTTGCGAAGTAACGTAATACTAGTCGAAATTTCCATCACGCCAGTCTACTAAATCCTCCACATGCGGGTAATTATTTACCTATATCTGCGAGTACAATTTCCCTTTCATTGGTTAAACTTTTCCAACGCTGACCACGTAAACGAGTTTGAACGCTCGATCTCCATATCTCAATAGCAACAAAATGTAATGAACTTTACTCGGTACGAGAAATTTCGAAATCACATACCGATTCGTTAGTAATTCGGCCACGCTGAAGAAATGATTCGGTGAATTTACGTCAACGAATTCAACGCCGGCAAATTTCGCACAAACAGCTAGTCGTTGCGAATTCGAATACGCGAAAATTATCATCATTATTTTTCATAATCGCGAGAGATTTTTTTTTTTTCGAATAAAGTTTCGTATTTAAATATTAATTTTTTTCGCTAAAATCGTTTTCAACAGTGTAGGTTTTTACGTCATTTTTTTTTCACGAGGGAAACTTCAAAAAAATTTTAAAAATTAGTTTTTAGGTAAACTGAAAATGTTTTGCAACCACGAGCCTCATTTTGTCTGCTAAGGTCAATTATGAATAAATCAACAACCTATTAATGATATCGAATATAATGCAAAAACGCACCAAGTATGCCATTTTTCACGCTTTTTGCAGGTATTTTTAGGAACCTTGAGCAGTGAAATTCAATTTTTAATACAATTTGATTTTTAATTGTTACTTATTAATATTAATTTTAAAATAAGATTTTTTTTACGTGCCGTGCACAGCAGCTATGGCTAGAGGCACGATTGTAATGATTATATAAATTTAAGTAATCCAGAAGAATTCATAAATTTCATAACCGTTCAAGGTTGTCAGAGAGTATGATTTTATATTATTGGATTGAAGTATAATTATTTATATTTTAATTAATGTTTATTCCATTAATATTTTAAATAAAATAAAAACAATTTATTTAAATCAATTATTTATTATAAATTTTTCAAATAAAAATAATAAATTTCAATAGTTTTCTGCGTTGTGTACAAGTTTTCTTTCCGAACCAGGAGACCAAATACGATTTTTAAATCCACAAAATTATCAATCTGCCCAAAAATTAATTTGAAAAATATTTCTGAAAATTTTTCAAATTTGACACTATTACGAAGTATATTATCGTTACCCATGGAGTATTCCGACCATAGCCGCATGGATTTTCAAAAATAAACAAAATTCTTCCATCCTTGTTATAATTATAGATGTACCCAATGATTCAGATTACGGCTCTTATTTCCTATTATGAAGGAGAGGGGGTTTGGGGGGTGGCGCTTAGGGTAAGATTGAGATAGATGCGTGCAAATGGTTATCGTGTGATTCTAGTGAACCAACAACTTAAATGAGAGAAATGAGATAACGAGGTTCTTGCTGTCCGAAACGTAGTAGACAAAAATGCGAATCTCATCTTACAATGGGTGTAAGTAGTATCACGTTCTTCTGGGTAGCCAATAAATATCACGGAATTTAAACTGATCTTATCTGGGCTTTAAGAAATTATAATAACATTTCCCAAAACGTGGATGTGGTAGGTAAAAATGTAGGGAGAGTTCAATTTTCGCATATCTGCCCTAGAATATTACAAATTATCAAATTTATGGGAGGGGGGGGGGGTTACAAATGAAAAAAATATTGGCCATCCTCTTTTTTCATTTAGGATTATCTGATGATAATTTTCAAAATTTATTAATCATTTCTGTCTCGGTTCTGAAAAGGTCAAGGATCATTTTCAGGTAAAATGATTTTTTTTTCATTTTATCTGATTTTTTCACTTTTTCAATATTAGGCAACTGATTGTAAAATGGAGTCACAATCGATTTTTTTCTTCTCAAAAATCGATGATGGGTGAGTAAAGCTTGTCGAAAAGCCTAAACGTGTCAATCTTCTCGACACATATTTACCTTTCGGGAAGGATGATGAGAAAGAGGAGCAGCAAGGGGACAAATCGCTTCTGGACCCAGGTTTCTGAGAGGGCTCGGTAGTGTTGTAGATACTTTTCCAACATTTCGAAATCGATAATATATCGAAAGTTCTGAAATCGATAATATATCGAAAGTTCTGAAATCGATATTTTCGATATTTCGAGTTTCGATATTCTTCGATACTGATAGTTTTATTAAAAGTTCCAAAATATTCGATATTTTTAAATTTTCATTTTTTTATAAGTTCAGTTGATAGTTTCGACGATGAATAAACATAAAAATTCTATTTACCAAGATCATTAAAAAAAAAAAAACAACGAATAAAATAATAAAAAGTTCTTGTATGTAGCCAAAAAGGCTTTGGAAAAAATGTCGATACTCTCGATATCGATATCTTACCTATCGATATTTCAAAAACTCTTTCATTTTTATACGCGTTATTATTACTTTTTTCCAGTAAATTTTTCGATATTTCGATATCGATAAAATATCGAAAATTTTGAAGTTCGATATTTTCGATATTCCATGTTTTGGTATTTTTCGATATTGAAATTTTTGTTGGAAGTATCGAAATACGTATTAGATATTTTCTAATTTTCAATTTTTTATAACTTCAGACGATAATTTAGTGAAGAGATTTAACATCAAAACTCTATTCACGGAGATCAAATTATTTAATTATTAGCTATAATAATTAAAAAAAAAAAGAGAGAAAAACCAATAAATAACGAATATTCCCTTATGTACTATAATGTACTGAAAAATGTTTTGGTAAAAATGTCGATATTTTCGATATCGATACTTTTTCTATCGATATTTCGAAAAATCGATTATGCAAAAACTTTTTCATTTTGAAATTTTTTTTTAGGATTTTTCATCAATATTTATCGCATAGGTCATAGAATGTTGATTTATAGACAGGGTGTCCAACAATTTTGCATAATCGAAATTCATAACTTTTTGAAACAATTTTTGAGGTATTGGGACAACATCACGTATCAACAAGTGTTACTATTAAAACGCTAAAAATTAAAAAAAGTATGATATTTCAATTTTGGAGAAAACTGAAGTAAAATCAAAACTTTTTCATCACTTTCATCATCGAAAAAAATTTCATCTTTTCATTACGTTCATCACTTTCATCGCCTGTTAGACACACTAAAATAAATGTAACAAATTACATGAAAAATTAATTTTCAATTTTTTTTTTATAAATCTTTGCGAGTAATATCTAAAGAGTTTATACATTTCAACTTACAAAAAAAAAAAAAAAAAAAAAAAATACCAATCAATCACAACTTCAAAACAAGTCAAAAACTTCGGAAAACAAGAATCACCTTCATTTTTCACAATTCCGCCTACCCTCGAGACAAAAATCGACGCCTCGTAACCTCCAAACGAAAAAAATTACCAACGAGCAAACGCTCAACATATGTAATCTCAACTATCGAAATTCATCACGCGGTCGCGTCGTCTCGGCAACGCTTCATCGTCTTAATTACATATTAACCTAAATTTTAGCGCGCGTAGACCATCCAAAGGCTCGTTTCGTTTCTTCGCATTCCTCTCGTATCGAGCCATCGTCCGATCGTACTCGAGCAATCACATTAGCCCATTTAAGTGTCAACGTTTCATACACTCGCCACAACCGTCGCGTACAAAAACGCAATAAAATATTAACTAAGAAACGCATAAATTTAATTCATCGTTAACGCGGTAAATTAAGTCGTCTTTGTTACTGCCTTTAATACTCGCCTATCCAATACTAACGTACCAATAAATTAACGCGAATTTTTTCCCTCCCTCTATATACACCGTAGTAGCGTAAAAATCTACAACCAGTAAACTCTATCGAGTGTAAATATTTTTTATCGACTGGAAAATCTAGCACAGCGTAATCGAACCTATATACCGAATTCGTCGAACTCGACGCGAGAACCCACCAACACGGTTCTCCAGCTAAACGTAAAATTTACCTGAATTTGTGGATGCGCTGTTACGCAGTACTCGTGTAATGCTTGTCGGACTCGTTCTTGCCCTTCTTGCACGTGTCTTTTGTTCATCAGGCCGATAACATCTATACATTCAAATAAAAAAATACCGTATTAGTCGCATTATACACGGTAATCCTGAAAAATAATACAATGTTTCCATGTAGTACAAGTAACACCTAGCTTTACCTTTGAGGACTACAGGAGAGGACAGAAAGGGAAGAGGGATAAGGAAGCAGTTATCATCCTCATTAAAAAGCGATTGATTCAACATAAAAAAAATGTGGCTCCTTTATTTCACTATGTATAGAGAGGGAGAAAAAACTGGAAAATCCCCAATGAGTTACTAAAGCTACTAAAAAATTGAGAAAATTTCAGACACACATTTATTTCTCGATATTAATGAAAAAGGTCGACAGTTAAATCCTTATTTAGAAAAAAAATTGTTCGAAAAAAAATTAATTATTTCAACAAAGGCGAACGACATCAAAGATCTCAAATTAATATTCTTCTCTAAACTGAAAAAAAAAAACTTTTTCATTCCTTTATTCCAATGAAAATAATTATAATTAATAATCGCAGCAAATGCTATAAAAACCCCGAACAAAAAATAAATAAATCGTTAAAACACCATCTCCCTTTAACAAATAAGTTTTCGCTGACTTCGTCCAACGAAGGAATAATTTAATTTTGCGAATCGACAAATTCCGCTAAGAAAAGGTATTTTTTCCGTTACACAAGAGCAATATTGGTTTTGGAAAATTCATCTCTCATCAGCGATGTAATCGAATTAATCTAATAATTCGTTCGTGTCGGTTTCAACGTCTCTAAAATCTCGTATTTTCGTCGACGAAGCCGGTACTATTGGCGCTCCTAATGATGGAAATTTTATCACGCTAGGGAACACCGCAGGTGACGCGGTGGATAAACTGTTTAATTCATCGGAACGCTTAATCCGCGTACAAACTGGTTTCTCGTGACTCATCGCAGTTACGTGGAAAACGCGATTGTCTTATGCGAAAATAGTTGATGTGAAAAAAATTTATTCGTTATTTTATGTTCGAGAAAGGAAAAAAATACGCAGCTATGCTATATCACCGGAGCCGAATTTCTAGGAGAGTTTGTTTTGACTGGATGATATATTATAACAGTCATCACCAAGTAATCATAAATTTACTAGCCCAAACTCATTCAATTACAGTCATTTGGGATCGGTCAAATTTTGGAAATACATTTTTGCCCAATTTGACCTAAACTTGGGAAATAGCAATAATAATGATGAAAAATAGCGTCAAATTTAAGAACGAATATAAACAAAATTTTTATTCTAGGAAAGTGATTCAACTACTTGTGACTGAAAGTATCATTAAAAAATATTAAATTTAAAAAAATGCATTTCAACACTCGCATAAAATCATGTACATTGTTCATCACTGACTCAAATAAGGAGAGAGAATAAACTATAAATCTGAGCTTTCTAACTCCATCTGGCGAAGAGATACAAGCGAATCGAGAAATTTCATAACTTCATTTCCTCTTCATTTTCAGCTTCAACTCCCCCTCCCCAAAGTGCACCCAGAATTTTGAAATTTGTACATGCTAATGTATCATGTATTCATTACTGAAACTCCTCTTTATTCGCTCCAAACCATGTACGAGATTGGATTCGATATGTATTACAGTTTTTAGTCTCACTATTCACATAAAAAATCCATATGCTCAAATTCAAGCTATTTGAGACTCCTCAAACTTCCTCAAATTCCGAAGCATATAGTATCTTGCATCTATTCGAACTCAAACTCAAGGGCTCATATAATAGTCTTTGAGTAGGATATCTAACAAAATTTGTTAACCATAGATAGTGCAGGATTTTAGCGTTACTTTTTTTTAATTAAATCTCTCCCCTTCCCTACCAAAAAATATATAATTTAAAAATTTTATATTTATGTTGCGTATAAAAGCCTACTTTCATTTCCAAGGTCACGTATAACTTCATGCCTACTTGAACATAGAATACTTGATAAAATAAAAATTTTTCACTTCATATTTTTTGAGGGGGGGGGGAGGGGTAGTAGGCTGGAAAATAAAGGCAAATGTATTTTATCTATTTTAGAATTTGTTAATGAAAAATGCGTAAATTTAGAACCAAATGGAGTACTTTCACAAGACTTATTTTCATTTGCAGGACCATTGGGACAAATAAAGGACTTCCGCAAGACTATTAGACACTTTGCTAAATATCCACAACCATAGGCAATTCCCCAAACCTCATAGCTGACGATTTTCAACTAATCTGTAATGTCCTCTCATGCTTTAAGCGCTCCCGTCTGTTCCCTGAAATGTAGTATTCCATCTTGACAGTGTCGTAAAAAACCATCAGCAGTTAGAAACGCCACTTAAATATATTATCATAAAAAAAGAAACTACATACATAATTTAAGCTTTGTAAGTTGATTCGAGAATTTGAAAAATTTCATGGGCCAAAATTTTTTCAAAAACCCGTTTATTGCTCAAACCACTCCGAGTTGTTTGAAAAACTATTATTTAGATATGTTGCTATCTTGAATTCTGTCTATTATTAGCGTTTCATAAGTATAGGTATAATAGGCTGCAAACCCTACTTCCTCGTGTTGTACATATCAGTCCATACAACTTCGTACACGTTGTGAATGTATTTACAAAACCTATTTTGGTTGTAATTTTTCAATGATGTACCCATTCGCAAAATTATATTATAATTTATTATATGCAATTATTCGATGTTTTTTTTTCATTTTTATTTTAAATTTTTGCTGATGTAGGCTGCGTTGCCAAATTGTCGACTTTTTTACATCCATAGTATTTTTTTTGAGGGGGAGGGGAGGGGATTGGTAAGGGAACAAAATATCACCTTTTGAGTTTTCAAAATTTTGTCACCAATTTAAAGATCAATAAAACAATAAAAAATTTTCTAATTCCAAGGAGAATACATTTGTATAGTTATCAAAAATTCGTATACAATAAAAATTTAGAAATAATAAAAAAATATACGCAATAACACGAATAAAAATCCTAAAGTCGGGTCTTTCAAATGAGCCCATTACGAAAAAATAATATTCAAAATTGTATTCCTAAATTCATTTAAAATTCGTACTGAGTCATGGAACAGTGCAACGCTAGGGGTTAAAAGAAGGTTGATTCCTTTATGATACCATAATCGAAAATTACAAGTTATCCCACAGCCCTTTCAATGAATCATCGCATTTAAATCAGATAAAAAATCTAAAAAAAAAATTCTAGATATTCGCATGAACATCCTTCAACAAAATATCGAGTAATTTTCATGTCAACCTGTTCAAGCTGCGAGGGCGAGGAAACAAACTTCCAAGACCAAATAACATAAAGACATGATTCCCCTGCCCGACCTCTCCTTCTGAATTCAAGTAGCACTCCGCTAAGGAACAAATTCCATTTCCAACTTCCCCAATTTCGAGCCCAATGTAAGTAATTACAGTATGAAAGTTGAAATAGATACCAAGTCTTAGATTACGTATACGTTGAGATTTAAAATATATCCGTTAAATTTTCAACATTACTACATTTCACGTTCGCTTACCAGGATTAAGTAAAAGGAGGAACTTGAGACAAATATAATCGCTGACATCGAATTTCAAATCGTGTAATGTACGCGTGACTTGCGTAAATCGATCTTGCAACGAGGGTACGCCGAGCAGACCGAGGGATAAGAGATCAAATTTCTGGCCATTGTGAAGGGTTGTTTCGTCCGGTAGATTATTGTGCATTCTGTGATGGATATGGTCTAATACCAACATATCGGACCATGAATGTTGCAGTAACTTCATTTGATCATCGACCTGCAAATCCAACAATTGTAATTTTTAAATGTAGCAAACTGGTGATCAACTAACAAATACGAGTACGTACAAAATAATATAATCACTTAAATCTATTTACCTGGTAACTACGTATTCAATATTAATAATAACATTAATAATAGTATTATCAGGTAATGGAGTTGCCAAGAGCTTTGACTCAGTTCAGAACAGGACTGGTTGTTGTGAATAATATTTGTTAACATTTTCAAGCGTTTATTTTTAGCCCATGATGTTTGGTAATTTTGGACACTTTATTTTCATGTTTCTCGTTGGTTTTTTCAAAAAGCGTTTTTCTTTATTTGTCACTTTTTATTTTTAAACAGGTATTTATTTTCGAATTATTTTAAATTAAAAATTTCGACATATTTTCACGTGTTATCATAATACATATATAAATAGTATTTTAAATTCAAGAATATTTTCAAAAATACCAGGCCAAATTATTTCACAAATATTTTTATGCTATCGGAAATTAAACTATTTCTCATCTATTCAAAATTTCCGAACGATGTGCAAAGGAAATTTTTCAATGCTATCTCGGAGTATTATCTCTTCCTAAACACGCCCACCAAACTTCAACACACTGTATATCCACAAACAATTTCTCAACAAAATTACAAACATTAAACATAATCATGGTTAAATTTTTTCATAACTTTCATTAATTCCTAAATTTCAATTTCCCTGATACAGCATTTTGAGAAATAATTTCCAAAAAAGGAGCTTCGCAGCTTGAAAAAGAGATAAAAGAGAAACGAGAAAAAGTTACTTTAAAAAAATGGCCACGGGGTATTCCATCAAAAAATAAACATTGTTAATTTTTTTTCCGCCATTTACAAAACATTCCAAATAATTTACCAAATTAAAAAACCCTCGAAGCTTCGACTTGAAATTTACAATTCTTTCAACCCGCAAATAAACAAAAGAAAATATTCATCGTGGAAATACTACTGCACATTTTTTTTTCAGCCACGAGATCGAAATTTCCATTAGATAATTTCTTTGAGGGAAAATAACTGTTGAAATTTCACCATTTCGCATTTTTTTCGTTTGCAAAAATTTGAAAAAAATACTTTCCAGTGATTTCCAGGAGTTTTTAAAGCGTATAAATAGCGCATAAAAAATTAATATTTCTCCCACTAAAGTTCCAACCAACTGGTCATTTCATTAGCGAACTCGAGCAAAAAAAAAACTCCTCTCCCATACCACACAACCAAGAATTTTCTCTTAAATCCACGAACCACATATTAAATGCACCCATTTCTAGGTGGTGTGCGTATTCCACGGGAGGGGAGGGGTCAAACCCTCAAAAACTGTTTTTTCGCTATATCTTCTCGGGGTTTGATTATCGAGTAAAAATAGCTCAGTGCAATTTTGTTCTACACTAAATTTCTTGCAATTTTCATACGAACTTTTTTTTCCTACGATTCATAGGTGAGGAGTCAGAGGTGTTCGAAATTTGGTACTTCAAGAGCTCCACTATATAACTGATTCAATTGTAACTATGTGACATCGTATATGCGAATAAAAAATACACATAAAATAACTTACCAACCTAATCATAACCCAATGAAGGTCTGAACCCCTCCACTCGCCCTCAAATACGCACTTACATGAATATGAATATTTTGACGCAAGTAAAGTGTGGTCAATGTACTTATTAATCACGTATAAAACCTTCCTGCTACATATTAACTTGGTGTTTGTCGACATAAATTACATTTTACTCGTATGAAAATATTCATATTTAATTAGGTCTAAGGTATGTATTTGAGGGAGAGGAGAAGGGACTGGAGCTCCACAGAGTCACGATTGAGTTGCCAGGTAGGCACGAGTTATTTTATAAGCTTTCTCATTAGCATATACAAAATCAAATAGCATGATTGAATCAACTGTAATTCAGCCCACAGTACCAAATTTCAAACACACTCAACTCCCTACCTATGGGTCGTGAGAAAAAATGTTCATATGAAAATGGTAGGAAATTAAGCGTAGAACAATATTGCACTGAGCTATTTTTCTCCTACCACCAAACCCATAGGAGATATGGCGAAAACCCCGTTTTCTGAGGCTCAAATTTTCCCTAGTGGGATACTCACGTCACCTAGGAATGCTAACTTTTAGTATATTGTTAGCAGAGCTAGTCTCCACACATTGACGAAAAAAAAAATTCGAATTTTTCCCATAAAAAACTCTAGATTCGCCGGACTACTACACGTTTCGCCAATAACGATCCATACCCACCCATAAATCGGTTAAATCACCGTTCAACGTCGATGGTTTTACGTAACACCAAATTTCCAGCCGATCGAATCCCCATAATATAAAACGGTACGGCACCGAGAGCTTGTAAAGCCAACAAAACCGGCCGGCGACCTCCAGCGCAACCAGCGAGCCGACTTGCAGCATGACTTTCGTTGGTCGCCGCAAAAGCAGTCTGTGTTCGCTGGACGAGCGACCGAGAAACACGAAGTTATTACGCCGACACCGCCACCAACAGACGCATTCGAGCGGCCTCTCAACCAAACGTGTTTCCAACGACGTCTTTCACCGACCGCCGAGTATACCTATCGCTCCTCCAGAGACTGATCTTTACGTTCGACTTTGACACAGTTGCTTATTCTCAAGGCCAAGTAACATCCACCTCTCGCCCCTCCGCATCTCCGTCCGACTCTTCGACTACGTAACTCTCTCCTTACCGAGTATTACCGTAAGATGGCGCCCGTTTACGCAACCTTACATAATGAAACAACCTACCGACGAGAAGCTGGTACCGACTTTCGTCAATTCACTACCTAATTCCGAACAACAACCACGTTGCCAAACCTAAAAAAGACAATTACCACAATACGCTATTAACGACGCTTCGTTTATTCAGCGGGCGGCGCGAGACGCGCGGTATACGAGCGTTATTAAGTCGACTGACTCGCCATACAGTCGTTTGAACAATGAGAAAAAAAAACCGACAACCGAATTTTCGCAATCCGCCATTAAATTTCCACCGTCGCCGTCGTCCAACCGATGGATTCACCTTGACGGACCGACGTCGAGTTATCGAATTCGAAATTACGCCCAGCACGTTCATGTGACAGTCTTTCCGCAAACCGTCGCGTTTTAATTTAAAACGTTCGCGTGAACTCGAAAATTGGAATTTTAAAAATACCACTTCGACGAAAAAATCGAAGGTCGAGTGTTCTCTCTCGCTTCGTATTTTGTTTACGATAAACGCGACTTTCGCGAAACGCATTTACAATAATCGCGCACAAAAGGAAGTAACCTCGTACCCTCATCATTTCCTAGACCTTGATGCGCGCGTTAAGCTCTTAAAATTTGCATTCTTCCCGTTCATACGATGACCACGGGGGAGAAGGGAGGCGAAACCACATCAGACGGAATTTCATTTCCGTCTTCCACCGTAAATATCGACGAGCCGAGGTTGCATACTTACAATAATCGCGTTCGCCGACCATCAAGGATATGATGAACTCTTCCCAAATGATTACGACGCGACGCCACGTTTCCACCGCGTATGTGTACAACGGCTAGAGTACATCTACACTAGTATCCATATTCTATTCGCCAGTAAACAAATTTAACCTCGATCGTATACATTTTCATCGAATAAATTAACGCTCGTTCGGTACACGAATTAATTGGCGGCAAAATACACACGACGATGTACGAATGTGTTTAGAAATTACCACCGCCAATCGATCATTTCTCGTATTCGCGTTCTCCGATAAAAGGATTTTCTTTTGGGTCGACCGAGTTGAATAACGTGTCCTAGTTTCGTTTTTCAACACGAATAGTCCAAGTCGTAATTGAGATCGCTTTTGGTGTCATTTTCGTTCGATTCATTTCCTACCCCCCCCCCCATCTCTTCCTCATTCCCATACACGTCTACGGGTTTCTAATAATTGGACATAATTGTATGCAAGGCACACCAATCGGATTCCATAGCTGTATGATATATTTCATCGAAAATATTTTATGGTAAAAAAAATTCTTCGGATTTTCTAGAATGAATAAAGAAGAGAGAAGCTACTTTCTGAGATTTCAATAACATTATAAATATTAAAAAAAAACATAAATAAAAAAATAATAAAATAAAAATAAATTAAAAAATAATTTTAAAGAAAAATTGGACTTCGAAATTTTTGAAGATAAAAAATGACATAATTTTTTAATTACTCATTAGGTAAAAATATGTTCTTCAACTAGACTTTAAAATTTTCAACTAAATTTATAAATTTTTTGATCATTTTTTTGCGCATTATTCAAATAATACATAATAAAAAATTTATGATTTTTTTTATGCCCCATGTACAGCTCAGGGCTAGAAGCACGTAAGAGAAATTTATGAACTATTTTATATTTAGAGAAGGGAGTACAGTCTGGATGACCTGAAGAAGGATAAAAGGTTATGCATATAAAATTTGCTTTTTTTTTTTTATTATATTGAAAAATAATTATTACTTTCATAAAAATTAAATACAAGGCCTTCTATTTAAAATTTAACCATCCTAGAGGTGGCGTGATAACCAAGGCAGTTAAAAACGCCACCAAAAAAAAAAAAAAAAAAATAATGATACATTTTGAATCTTTGATCCATTAATTGTGAATATTACTAAAATTCAAAATTTTTTGAGAATGAAAAAATTACATCACTTTTTTCATTTTTTTTCTCATTTTCTATTATTAGTTTTTTCCGAGGAGGAGAGAGGGGTATTTGCAACTGCACAGGTATTACGCCTTCAGCAATCTAGAAAAACCTGCTAGAACATATACGACCCTTGGAAGATGGAAATTTCATACCTGAATCCCCTCCTTCCTTTACAAACCGTGAATCTAGAAATCAACCAGAAAGATGAAATCCGCATACTGCAAAACCTACAGGAACGAAAAGTTCAACTTTCAAAATCGAACTTTCTCCTCACCTTAACACAACTAAAATCTCGAAATTGACCCAAAAACTGAAATCTGCACACTCAAAACATATCCAATACTTGAAAAGTTGAAATTGCAAATTTGGATCTCCCCCTCCTCCAAGAGGTCAAAAACAAAAATTGCCACAACAATTTAATTGGGCGTAATGTTAAAGCGTACTTCAAAACGTTCATATGAAAATTAACAAATTTCAGCTCATTTAAGCTCGTCTTACTAATGTTTTTCATAACGCAGATGTCTCACAAAACCATACTTCATCTCAGCTCGATTCTCTGGTTGCTCAAAAGACCTGAGACGAGATGTCTCGAAAAGTTTTATCTCAATCCAAACACTAGATCTGGATAATAATGATGTTAGGAATGAATGAATATGATATTTGTGAATTCTGAAGGTGGCTATAGAAAAAAAGGCACTCCTTAAGAAGATATGTGTTAAAAAAAGATCGTTAAAGTAGCTTTCATGAGAAGCAATAGAGTACCTGAATGTTATGAATCATTTCTTCAACGAATAAATGCTACCAGAAGTCATGAAATTTCAAGAGTACACAAAGAAAATGAGGCAGGGTTGATTAATATCCTCACTGATGATATTTTAAAAGACCAGTTCAGCTGCGAAAAGTTCAGAAAAGATCAACATTTACGCGGAGAGAAGTGGAGTAGATGATGGAAGTAGAAAAAACCATACCGGCCTCACTTTTGGCGGATTTTGAGTCAACTACAACAATTTGAAAAATTATTTCAAATTGTTTTTTGGCATAAAAATGAACTTTAAACTTTTGTAAATACCTTCGGGTATTTTTTTATTTGATTTTTTTCCAAATGAAAAAAATATTGCAATTGTTACCGATGTCGTTGTTTTGGTATTTAACATTTTTTTTTTCCAAATGAAAAAATATTGTATTCTGTTGTTGTTGTTTTTTATTACGGTTTTTTTTTCTTCTTCATAAAAATGTATGATTTTTTCAAGCGAAACAAAAGAAAAAAAAAATGCAATTCCATGCGAATAAAAAATCGCCCAATTAATTCGTACGCCAAATCCCGACTTACGAACACGAAAAATCACACTTACGAGTACCTTTCCATGTACACAACACGAAATTTCGCGACTATTTTGCTTCCACGAAAGCTTATTATAATTCGCCCCCCTCTACTCGATCATTAAAAATTTCGTAACGTGTTTCAAGGTCATTTATCGTCGAAGACCAAACATTTCTTCGAAAAAATAATTCATTCGCGCATAATTTTCTTCATCGTCCAATACTAATCGAAATCAAACGTAAACGAGGCGACGAAAAGAAATTATCCATGCGCGAGCGAAAACTGTCTAACAATTTTCAAATTACTTCGGCGCACTTATACATTTTCGCTCATTTCATTATTTTCCGAAATCATTTAGAAATCCGATTTAGAAAGCAAAAGCTTTATTATAACTTTCGTGAAATGTTGTAATTCCTCACTGAAATTTAATCCAACAAAATATAACGATAATGAAAATATTTTCGTGCGCAAAATTAATACACCAACTTCTAATTCATGAAAGTCAAACAATAGGTATAAGTACATTCGCGTATTTAATCATCGAAGAACTTTCTTTAAATCTATACATTCGGATAACTTTTGCATAAAATTGTACTAAATACCACCTCCCTACACCACCGCAAAAAATCCCATCAATTCAATTTTCAAATAAATTAAAACCTTATCATGGTCTTCGCCAAAAAAGCAAACTTTTTTCGAACGATCAATTTAAAACTTCCGCTATAGCGAATCGGAATCTTAACAAATGGTATTGTAATGTTGGAATTCTATTAACCCAAAAGAGTCGAGTTCAAGTCGCCCTTTCCGAATTCTAAACTCGTATTCATGAATAAAACTTTCGACGAAATATATTTCACGATTAAATAATACGAACTGCGCTTTCAAAAAAATCCCTATTTTCGCATTCCATCGAAAGACTAGTTCAAAAAAACTACTACGTACGCAATTTAAAATCGATATTTTAGTCCGCAACTCTTCTAAGACTTCGCATCGAATTTCTGAAACGCTTCTGATAACCCAGTAAGAACAAGGCATTTCTCATTCCCTATCCCACCACAGAACGCTTTCCAATCCTATGCTCAAATGAAATATTACACGTCAACTTAATAGATCTTAATCCGAGCCAAGTTTCTCCTTCGATTCCATTTCCAAGGACGAATCAGAAATTTCCACTAGTCATCGCACCATTCTAGCCACGTGACCAACTAAGCAACATAGGCGGTCGGTCACGGCTCAACTCGCGTCAATTGCGACAAGAAAAATAATGAAAACAGAGACAAAAAACAGCCGAAATCAAACCTGCTAAACGAACGAATCATCGTTCCTCGTTGTAGTAGTATTATCGGTCGTCGAACGTACGTATCGTTGTACTTACTGGTGAAAAAAAATCGAAGTTTAAATATCGCATTTGTATCTGTATTTTTTCTTCACGAAAAAAAAAAAAAAAATTAAAACTTGTATTCATTTTCACATCAATTTTCAAATACAAATGTCTCCATTGATTTAAAGTACATACTTTCATCATAAAATTGCGGTATCAGGAAACAAGTTTTCAATGAAACATGAAATCATTAGTCTCACGAAGCGTGGAGTCTTACTTCATCATTTACACCAGGGAGGGTAAAGAAGGAATGTTGTTTCGAGCTAGGATGTTTCAAGAAAATCTGGAAGAAGCCCAAGATCTTAAATTTTTCATTAGACGTTCATGTAGAGGCGTGGTCACTGGTCACTCAGAAAGAGTTTTCATTTCTTTCATTTTATACAAATGAGTTTAAAAAAATCTAAAAATAAAAAAATAAATCCGAAAAATGAAATAATATCAAAGTATAAAGAAGCCTTATGTCGAATACACAAAAATGTTTAAAAATGCAGAAGATTCAATACGAGCAAAATTGTGGAAAATAAGAGAAAACAGCGCGAATTGTTAAAAAAAAAAATCTCAAAAAATGAAGAAAAGTAATTTTGAAAATTAAAAAAAAATTAAAAAATTAAAGAAAGAGTAATAATATGATCCGTTATGCTCACTCTGCAACATTAATATAATCCTTTAATATGCCTTAATAAACTGCCCTGAATATGCTCCTCTAAGCAAAAGAATTTCATCTTCCGAATACCCTTCCCCTACTACTACAAGATAAACCATCAACAATCAACAACCTTCTGCACTTTCTACCCTTTTCAGCCTTAATGAAATCCATATAAGAATATTTCCGTGCCTCTAGACTACACAAGACTACAAGACACTTCAATAAAAATAAAAATAAAATAAAAATAATAATAATAATAACAATAAATAAAAAAAATTAAAATGTTCAAAAATAAAAAAGTGTGATAGTGAAAAATCTTCGAAACTTTGTAAGAGTTGAAAAATGAACCAATATCCATGAATTCAAAACAAAAAAAAATCAAATTATTCCTAAAAATGAATAAATGTCTAAAAATTAACAAATGATAAATAATTGGGATGGAGAGAGAATATAAAAAGTAGAAAAATAAGAAATGTCCAAATATAAAAAACTATGATCATTAAAAAAAATGTTCAAAAATTTAGAAATTTAAAAAATAAACGAATTTTCACGAATAAAAAAAATTGAAAAAAGAAATAATACTAACAAAAAAAAAAAGAAATATTGAAAATAAAATTATGACAAAAATGAAAAATTTATGAAAATGAAGAATTTTTTGGTAAGGGGAAGAGGGAAATGTCAAAATGACGAAAAATAAAAAAAGTCCAAGTGTAAAAAAATCCCCTAGCTATTGTTGCTGTACATGGCACGTAAAACAAAAATATATCACAAATAAAATGGCCAAAAAATCTCATTCATTCTCACATATTAACAAAATCTGAACCTCTTTTATGTTCAATAAGCAAAGATCATCTCACCATCAACATGCCCTCATCCAGGGTCTATAATACATATTGCAACAAAAAAAGTTTTATCTTCAAATACCCCCCCCCCTCCTTCTAATACAAGATAATCCATCAATTGTTGACATTCTTTTCGAATTTCTCTCCGCTTCAGGCTTAATGTAGCTCATCTGCGTCTCTAGTCTCGGAACTGTACACAGTGTACATGATACGTTAATAAAAAAAAGTGAAAATAAGGTAAAAAAAAGTAGAAGATCTAACGTAATTCATCAAAAAAAAAAAAACAACCCCCTTTTCTGCCTTTACATAAACTCTTATTTTAAAAGAAAGTGAAAATGCAGGGTAAAGTTTTCAAAAAAAGAAAAAATTGGCAAAAATTATTTTCACTGCTCGATTTTTTTCATTTTTTTTTTCCTAATCAATTCATAAACGATTATGACGATCCAGAAATTATTTCTGTCCTTCTGCCCAACAGCAACCTAGGAAGCCTCTATTCCATTACACACCATTTTTTCCATTTTATATCGATGGAGAAAGAACAAGGGTGACGAGAAGTATAAATTTTTTTTTTTCAAAAATTAACGTCATAAATCGCCTTAAATGCGTTCCACTTACGCTTTCGTCACTATCGTAAAACTCGAGCGTATTTCTTTCTACGCCATAAAGCAAAACAAGGCGAAATCAAAATAAATGCCCGATAAGCAAAAATTTTATCACTTTCTACACGTTTCGAATTTCGAAAAAAAAATATATATATACGTATACGAAGCCACATTTCGTTCCCACACAAACGCCAACCACCCATGCCTTACGATTGCGTCATACCAACACTGATACCATCGTTCCGAACGTCCGAACAAGCCGCAAAAATTCTCTATCGATTTCCTCCGTATTGGCGAAATGCGAAAATAAAAACCTCAAGTCGACCGTAACAGCGCCCGGCGTTCGGTGCGATAGAAGGAAAGAATAGTGAAAAAAGATGTTCGTTGGCGTTTCAATTTTTAAACATCGCACGCCGACGAACGATGACCGTGGCCTAATTCGTAACCGAAGGACGTTACCAGCTACGACAACCGATACCGCTAACATTGACATACTTTATAAAATTTCGCGCCCCGCTCGCGTCACCCGGACCCAAAGTTCCGGTTAAAAAGCTTCGCGGAATCGTTGCTGGCGCGCGTTAATGTGCCGCCGCCGTTTCCTAAACCCGATCCCCTAACGCTAAATATACGGACCGTCGCCGCGCCCACCCCGTCCGCGTGTTATTTCGTCGCTAGGCAACCGCATTTTAAGTCGAAAGTACACAAAATTGAACGACATAGTCGCGTTTCGGCTTCGCTTTTATCAGACGCGCAGCCCAATATCACTGGAGAATGCCGCCGCGTTCGACGCGCTTCTTTTTTCCGGGCTCGCCACCGTGCCGCGTTCCACGTCCTTGGCGGATCAGCTGATGCTTCGACTTTTTCGCACCGAAAGCCCCCGCGCCATCACGCCCCAGACGTACCCGTACTACTCACCTTACTCCTACGCGTCGTAATCCCCAACCAAGACGAAAGTGAGATCGTTTCAGCCGCCCATATTTTCCGGCCACCATGAAAACTGCGCGTACCTTAACGCGAAATTCGGTTCCCCCTTTTGGCGCGCCCGTAATATCTAGCACACCTTAACGACGCTTTTACTTTTTCCTTCCAGACCGAACTCGTTAAAGGTGAACAATCGATTATTCGACGACTACCACGTTCGATATGATAAAGTTCCCAGAATACAGTAGATACGAAAATTCACCACACTGCGATTTTGACAGAGACGAAATTTTTTCTTCGTCGAAATTCGCAATTCGGAAATACTACTCGCTTCTTTTTTTTTTCGCAGCTTTTTTCATTATTTTACCTTCATTCGACTCAAAATCGAAACATTATCAAAAAGTTAACTGACCTAAAACTACAGCGATATAGGTTCGCAGACACGATACACTATTAAGGACAAGGACACTCCATCGTAACTGTATGTACACGAAATGAAGAAAAAACCCTGAGCAGTTTATGCCCCATTACTGGAACAGGTGTTTTAAATTTTTAATGTCGGCAATCTCCGACACGCAGATAGCTGCTTAGAAACCGCCTCGTTTCTTTCCTCATCTCTTTGGACATCATTGAGAGTGAATTTGGGACATGATATCATTCTTCAATCTTCATGCACTCCAAAAATCATATGGAGGGCATTGGAGTAATTTGATGCTTATCCAGTTCCATTAAATCTTCTTTATTATCCTGCATACCAACTTTGAACCTCCCACGTGAATTTGACGAGAAAGAAAACGAATAATTTAGAAAATTTCATGACCCAATTTCCCCTCCAAAAGTCGTTTTCCGCTCAACACCCTTCCAACTCTACTAAAAAGAATGCAATCTTTATACATTAGAAACAGAACTCGCTTCATCATATTAAAAAAAATTTGACAACCCCAGCCTCCCCCGACCATCCCTTTCTAAATCAGGTAGGCTGTAATAGCTGTTGTTTTTTAGTTAAAAACTCAGCTAAAAAAGTAAACAGTCATGCTGCATTGCTGTAGCAGAGTTTTCTGAGCTTAATTCAAGAGTTCATATTCTGCTCACCAACTTATTCTATATACAAAGTTTGACCTCCCTAGGTCGATTTGGTGAGGATATAATTATGGAGGATTCATGAAATTTCTTGCAATAATTTCCCCTCTAAAAGCCTTTTTCGCTTCAATTCCCCTACAAATTCACTTGGTTGGCTGAAATTAGAATAAGTTCGTCATTCGGGCTCATTTTATCATATAACACAACAATAAACAATTTTCAACCTCTCGTGTATCCTAACCACATTTTGAGATTAATACCCCCCCCCTCAAATAACATGCGAGAAGGTGAATTTGTGATATATGTAGTATACTGTTTATCCCAAAAATCATATGATTCCATATCATCACATTTGTAGTAGCTCTCCTTAAATTTTGATAATCCGCCATTTTGAATCCACTTCGAACCAAATTCAACTTACCATGCTCACACACAAAGTTTGTTCTTTTCAAGTTGATTTGATGAGAAAATATGGGTAACTTAAGAAATATTATTATGACTTGAAATGTCCTCTAGAAGATATTCTCTGATTTAACTCCCCTCTAAATGCACTGAGGAAGCTGAAACTTGGATATGTTGGTGTCCTTAACTCACTCTTTCATATCGTATCGAAAACAAAAATTTTAAGCTATCTGCCCTGAAATCAGTTCTCCTTAAAATTTTAGTGACCGGTAAAATTTATTTTTTTTAATAAATTATTAATGATCAATTATAGTTTTTTAGTTTGTTTTTTTTTATTTTAATAATTTTTTAATTATTTAATTAATTTTTTTACATTTAATTTAATTAAATTAAATAATTTTTTTTGGTATATACATCGAAAATCCGAAAAAAAAAATTATGCATATTCACATGACGACTCTTTCACCAAATTTTGAGCGGTTTTTCATGTACCAAGAAGTTGGACACGTATCATATGATTGGAAATATTCTGAAATGCAAAGATTTGAAGACCCCAACCTCTCCCGATCACTTCTTTCAAAATAAGACAGGCTGTAAAAGCTGTCGTTCATAAATTCAAAACTCAGCTAGACAAAGGTTGACTATTAGTTCACTCTCTCCATATTTTGTGGACGATAAACCCTACTAATCTTTCTGAATAACATGTGGAAAGGGATTTAGAATATGGCACTCTTCTCCGAATACCCTTTAATTATACAGAGTCTATATTTATCAAATTTGACCTATCTGAAGCTTTATATTCCTTAAGTATCGAGGATTTAGATCCAAATTCAAGGAAGTATATTGTAGTCAGTAACAAACGTTCATTGAAAACAGGTTAAACTATTCGAGAAGGAGAGAAAAATTTCAACTTTATTTTTACTGATGACATTAATACAGCCGATATCGCATCAATCTGATGGACATCGGCCACTTCTTTCATACTGCGAAAGCGATAAGCCCATGTAAAATTTAGCTGCTCATTTTAACGTTACTCAGAACCAAAATACTCTTTATTTTCAGTAGCTGATTAAATCAGATTATTTTTCTATGAACAACGATCAAAATGTTTTAATTATTTTGATGAAAGGAGCGAAGGGACACTTGTGAATTTTTCAATAAAACGCCATTTTGAGTCTTATTGAAAATATGAGAAAGATACTTTTTTGATATTCATTTAAACATCTCCCCCTCCCATTTCCAATTTAAGTAATCTGTTATAGTCTCGTTGAAATATACGCCCGACGCAAGATACGATAAAAATTCGACAACTCGCAAAAACTGAAAAAACACCCTCTCGGACATGAAAGTTTTTCCGCGTACTATAAAATGGTTCGTTAATTTTCGGAAAATTCCACTCATAACGCATCTGGGCGTTGGAAGCTCCGTCGACATTTAAAAATTCGGCCGCATCGGCAGGTATACCAAACTGGCGGGAAGTAGTTTACGGCGGTCTAAGCGCGTGAAAGTTGTTTATGGCCTTGAGTATCCGTTTGAGTAAAGAAACTATTCGAGAATGTAGTAATAACACGCAGCGAACGAATGAGAAAAGAAGATCGAATAATGACACTCGTTAAATACATTATAGATCCTTGGTATATACCGCTCGAATTCGACGTACATATGTTTTCAGAATCTTTTTTTTTCTCTCCATCTCCGTCTATTTTTTTCGTCTTATTCGTATTTATTTCGACGCATAATATTCGTGGTTATAATACCCGGTACTCGCGTACCAGCGTCCCGTATCTAATACGCGGTACGTCGACGAAACCAGCCAAGGTTACGAGGTGTGGAATTTTTTTTCTATCGGAAGTACCGAGTATGTACCTAGGTAACGACCACGATGAACAGCTTCGAACACTCCTAGTCATTCGATACATCAAGTCGACACGACGTAATTTCAAACTGGCGTAAAATTCTATGAAATTATCGTTTACACGCATGACACGAATCGCACCTCGAAATCGATACCGCCAGTACATAACGTTTAGATAATAATAATAATGATAATAAACATTTCCATAAATAATTTTGGAAAATTATTTACTCGAATAAATTTCCCGTATATTCGTTTAATAATAAACATCGATTTTTGAAATGAACAAATTAACGTCTATGATTTTTTCTTTCATCTAGAAATCTTAGCATCATTGATAATGGAAAAAAATGTAAATACATTAATAAAATTATATCAGATAATAAATTTTTTTCAATACAATTTTTCACTTCGCGTATCCAACTTTTTATTTAAATTTATTTCAAATCAACAAAACAAACAGTTTTTTTCACGAGTTTACATTAACAATTTCAACCAACTGTCATGAATTCATAATAAATTATAAAATTAATTTTTTGATTTAATTTCAATACTTTTTTCTAACTCATTTTTAATTAATTTTTTACTATTTTTCTATTTATGTACATCATTTTCGAATATTTTCTGGGGAGTGGGAGCAGAACACAGTATTTTTTTTTCTCGTTCTTACATGTCGTGTGTTGCAGCCCTGGTCAAAGGCACAGGAGAAGGCTTAATTTCAAAGATAATCAGATTACATTTTGAGGAACAGAATAACGTTTGAGTATTTCACCAAGTAAAACGATATGAAGGGCTCAGTGCGATGAAACTGGAAGTTGAAGCACATAAGGAAGATGATACAGATGGACATATGGTCGAAGGTCAATGTGAAATTTAGGGTGCATAACATGATCTCTTGGGCTATAAGAAGAGGACATGCGGTGTCACTAAGTGTGCACTTTGCAAAAATCATTTACTCTGAAGAAATCAGCAGGGAAATAATCGATTCGGTTGATAACAAAAAACTACATAATTATGTAGATTCATAATTAAAAAGGAACAATATTTATAAATACAAATAATGTTAAGCTGGTCAAATGTTCAGTTGTTTAAAAACTCAATATAAAATAAATAATTTTTTCTACCGATATCCTGAAAATATTTTATTCCCTTCCCCCCCCCCACACCAAATAATTTTAAATTATGACTCAAATCATTTTTTTTTTTTTCCAATTCTTGCAGATTCTCATAATTGTAATGAAAAATTATTTAATTTGCTTTGATTCATTTTATCTGTAAGTCAAATGAAAATGAAAAAAAAAATTTATCGTTCAAACTTTAACTACAATATTATTGTTATGAATCGCACTCCTCACCAAAAATTGGGTTTATGCGCATGTTGCGCAAATGAGCGGCATAGATTATTATTATTATTTTAATAAACTGAAGATGAGGTAAAACAAGGCGAAGAGAGAGAGAAGAAAATATTATTATTATTTTTTCAATAATAATAATGATGATAATAATTAAAAAAATAAATAAATAAATAAATATCATACAAGAATGGAATTTTCTCCACGCTTATTTTCACATTTTTCCTTTTTCGTTTTCCCATTCCCTTCTCTTCTCTTCCCTTCCAAAATACCATAAATATAGTTTTCTTTCAATTATTAATTCAATTACGCAATTTAAATTGCTCAGAAAATTGATTTCCTCAAAGCAACCAAGTAGTGTCTTTTCATTCTATTTTTTTCTATTTTACTGACCTCTCCTTCCTTCATAAAAAACGAAAAAATAAAAAAAAATAAAAAAATTTCAAAAGAAAGGAATTTCTACCGACTTTTTTGTTTATTGTACTTTCGAAAATAATTTCAAATAAACCATACTTTGGTTTATTTTCAGCAAAGAAAAAGAAATACATTTTCGAGGAATTTCCTTCCACTTTCATTTTCACAGGTTCGCACTCACTACGCTAATTTCCCTTCCACCAAAAATAAATGTTCCATTATATGACAATAGAAAAAAAAACCGACATCTCAACTCCACCACTTTCCAAAACCAACACGACATAAATCCCGAACACTTTCGGTCCACTTCAAATCTACCGAGTCTCCGATAAGAATGTCGCGCCCGGTGAAAGTATCGAAATAGAACATTACTACGAATTAGGATCGATTTTTCAGCCACGTTTTCTAAACAAACCATCGAGATCGTAATTCAAGCCGCCACACCAGCGCGGTGGGCAGAACAAGGTA
This sequence comes from Phenacoccus solenopsis, assembly GCA_009761765.1. Lineage (NCBI taxonomy): Eukaryota > Metazoa > Arthropoda > Insecta > Hemiptera > Pseudococcidae > Phenacoccus > Phenacoccus solenopsis. The sequence goes on along the minus strand of CM019753.1, from coordinate 28,216,843 downwards.
AATCGATCGACTCGGAACTCGTTTCGAATTAACCCAACGAATTACAATAACACTCCCCGGTAAATTTCGTACATACGCATCCTACGTTAACGAATTCGATATTTCGATATCTCCGACGAATGAAAAATATCACCAAATATTTCTTTACATCACTACGTCCCAGTTATAAGATACCTAAATAACATCGAAAAATATTTTCTTTTCGTCCGATGATGTTTTTAGTTCATCTACCTAAACCGCCTATACTTATGATAAATCCAAACTCGCTAAAAACTTCGTTCTCGCATCCACATCTCGATTCCGCCAGAATACAAACTACGTCAAACATAGTCTACGCTCGTGTTAAAATTAAAATTCTAAATTACGCCCATACATAAACGTGAATATTGAAAAAAAGAAATAGACGAAGACAGACGTTGCGATAGAAAGAGACACAAACAACCATACACGTACGTACGCCGTCTACATTATAATAGCCGTTAATAAATAAACCAGTTCACCTCGACCAAGCTTTTTCAACTTAAGAATTAAAATATAATACACGCGAACCAGATCACCAGCCGCCCAGAAGCACCTCGCCCCGCTTTCCACCCTCGCACGAAAGTAGGTAAATGAGCGATAACGCTGAAACGCGATGGCATTGATGATCGGTAAATGTCGCCAGCTTCGTTATTCATTTGAAAAAGATGATGTTAATTTTTTTTTTTCAATAATTCCAACTCTATCAATGATCAACATGATGTTTCGCGATAAAATTAAAAATAAAAACATTTCTTCAGAAAATCGAAGCAAATGAAACGGTGAAAATCCTATCCACCCTCAAACAGCCAAACTCACTCTCAACACCATACCTCCGTTCCAAGACACACCCTCAACTCGAAGTCAACCTAAACTAGCAATCGTTGAAAAATTAAAATTCTAACAAAGCTTTACGAGCCGAAGAAACACCACACGCAGGAAATTTCTCGCCGATTACCACACACCTGTCTCTAAATGACTTCTCGAAATGATGTGACACTATTAATTATGCAACGTGCATAATAAAGCGAGATCTTCGTCGCTTAATTTCGGCTCAAAACCTGCAAATGTCACGTACCACAGATAGAAAGTGAAAGACCGCGTATACCTCATTAAACAAATCGTTAAAGTAAAATAAAACAATTAGCGGCAAACTTTTCCAACATATCGGAGGCTCGTACTATAACACTAGAATTCTTTCGTTCCATTCCACTTCGACAAAAAATTAAACCCGAGTTCAAAAAGATCGAGAAAAAAAAACTTCGAAACGGGTATTCCAGTTCAACGATCGCCATCTCCTAGTCATCGAATAAACACAATTTTCCAAAGTAAATTGGCATTCGTCCAACGGATCGCCAACACTGTCAAAATCAATACTTACTCGTATTTTGAAACGACCAGCGTTACTCAGTTATATCATTGCAACTGGTTCGTCTACATTTATTTTTCGCTTTAACCGAGCGTAGCGTAAATAATGCCTGAAAACCCATTACGAATTACTCGATCAGCTTCTCATCAATACGATTACCTCATCAAGTGCCGTAATCTTAGGAATCTGACTAAAACCATGGCATCCATGAGATGAAACAATTCAACCATTGTACTCACCCTGACTTACATAGGATTAGGGTGTGTTTAAAATCAATTTTTCCCAATAAAATATCGTCAAATGACGTACGAACACCATTGATAAAGAAGTTGAAATGGCTGAGAAGCTGAGATTTGAAGAATTACCCCTACTCTGACCTATTCTCACAAAATTATATCAGCTAAAAATTTTAAAAAATGAAAATTCCTACTTACATTTTTTTTTTTTTGATACTGGTAACAAAAATAAGTTTCAGAGACGAGTAACAAAATATCTAAAAGGGTCTCTCCCGATAAGATAGTGAAAACGTCCCTTGACCCAAATTCGGTCACAAGTGGATTCCCCCTACTCTGACCTATTCTCACAAAATTATATCAGCTAAAAATTTGAAAAAATGAAAATTCCTACTTACATTTTTTTTTTTTTGATACTGGTAACAAAAATAAGTTTCAGAGACCAGTAACAAAATATCTAAAAGGGTCTCTCCTGATAAGATAGTGAAAACGTCCCTTGACCCAAATTCGGTCACAAGTGGTCCTAAATGTTGCCCTCGATGAAAAAACTCTCCAAAAAAATTTTTGACCCCCCCACCCCCTAATACATAATAATTATTAGTATTAGGAGCAACTTTGTAGTCCCCTATCTCCTCCCCTAATCCGTATACGAAAAAAATTATAAGACCCTTTCTTATAGAGAATTTAATGAGAAACATTTTATTACTATACTACTTTTTCTCTAAAACGCGTTGTTCGCAAAAAAATGCAAAAAAGTGAACTTAGGAGGCGCTCTTGTTACACATTTCATTTTTTTTGACCAACTCCCAACCCCCTTCGGGGGGGAGGGGTGAAAATATTATCATGTTGTACCTTAGATTACGAGCTAATTATAGAAAAAAATTCAGCCATTTACCCCCCTCAAAAAAAATTTTTACAATTTTTTGAAAATTTCAAAGCCTAAAAAATTCAAGAAAATATGAATCGAAAAATTTGAAAAAATTTCCACTGATGTACTTATATAATGCCTATCAATAGTGAAATTTTCAAAATTTTTCATCCCTCCCATCAAGAGTTAAAAAATATTGAATTTTCGACATATGGGAGTCGATTTCTCAGGAAAGGGTGGTGGTGGGGGGGTCAAAAATTTTTTTGGGGAGTTTTTTCATCGAGGGCAACATTTAGAACCACTTGTGACCGAATTTGGGTCAAGGGCCGTTTTCACTATCTTATCAGGAGAGACCCTTTATCAACAAATTGGTATCTAAAATATCGTGTTTCTTCAGTTTTTAATCAAAAACGATAGTTATTACCCGCCTACGTAATTTGAGAAAGAGAGGTCGAGGAGGGTACGGTTTTCATATCTTTACGTTTCAGATCATTCGTAATCATATGACAAATATCCAACTTTTTAGTATGTAGGTACATATTTCTATTTCCTACGGTAACGCAGATAAGTATGAATTAAAATCCTGAAAATTTTGTGGTTGAGAGCCTCTTCATGGAAATACGCATAAATACTCTCTTGTAATTTTCAATTCGACTCGAAATGACGACTCACTCAAATTTCGAGCAGGATAGCAGAGGGGACAAATTGTTCAAAATTTTTGTTTCTAGTTTGATATGAAAGAGTAAGTTAAGGACACCCAACATATCCCAATTTCAGCCTCCTACATGCATTTTGAGCGTAGTTGGATCAAAACACTGCTTTTAAGGGGATTATGAATTATGAAATTTCTTAAATCTTCCATATCCCCTCATCAAATCAATCTGGAACCAAACTGCTAAAAATTTGGATATTTCATTTGCATTGATTAAAAAAATTCTTCTGGAAAGAAGTTCTAAGACCATACGGAACATTCATGAACCTATCACTTCTTTAGATTTCGAGTTTATACGTTGGCATAGAATTTTCGTAAGAGGGTCTGGTAAAGAGTGAACCACAAAACAGTTGGGCTATTTCAAAAAAATTTTCACCAATGGTATTTTACATCATTCCATTCATACAAGATCTTAGAGTAGTAACTTTTCGAATCCAACGAAAAACATCCCATAAAAAGGTTTCATTTTTATACAGAGTGATATAAAAAAATGTTGTTTATTACAAATGCAAAGACACAGGCACTTCTTTTTGAAGAATTGTCGAAATTATTCGAGAGTTGGTATGAAAAAAATTCCAAGTTTTTCCATTTGTTCTTATTTTAAGAATGAAACTTCTAAAAATTCGGAGATGCTTTGAAAAATTACCAACGAAAAATAATAATTCTGAATTTCGACCAATAGTATCGAACTCCGAGAGTCTGAAACATTAATAAATTACAAAATTTTTCCCTAAAAAATGTTTATACATAAGTAAACACAAAATGAACATTTTCTTTCATATTCGCTTTCGAAAAAAATTAAAAAAATCTCTCTATTTTCTATCGAAACACGTAAAATCGAGATCATCAATAAACCCCATTAAAACGAACATCTTCGCCATTTTTCTTCCAACGGAACTCAGATCAATCGGGCAGATTAAAACATCAACGATAATGGTGAAAATTTACCACCATCGATGACTGCTTAGCTAACCTTATCAGCACAGACTTCACTTCAACCTATGCTTTACAATACATTTGCATAATCGAAGAACAATTCACTATGCATTACACAGGATCCACCTAGCCATAGGTTTACTCCGGCGATACAAATGCCAACGAACGGATATAATTTACATCGATCGAAGACGACAAAAAAATTACATCTTCGTGAATTTCCACCACCTCTTACAACTCGTACTTCGTACACTGCGGATAAAATGTGATCGCACATTGTACAAACCGCGCCTCATTTTTAGCCTCCGCAAAATACACGCACGTATAACCCATCCTTGGTCGCGTACAAGTCCATTTCGATGATTAAATTCGCCACCGGATAACACAACGTACGCTCGAACTGGTAACTTTTCGACTTTTCGAAACACTAAGACGTGTTAACACTTGTACACGTATTAAATTCGAGAAATTCCAAATTTTTTACTACTTTTAACTACCAAAGACAACACACGAGTTGCCTTATGAATAATGTATCTCGACGCTTTTAACTCGACGGCGAACTTTTGACGAGTCCGTCTTCCTCGAGTCTCTTTTTATTCGCTTTTGATTCCGTTAATGGGTTACTCGATTATACCTGCTTTGAAAATTACTAAATCGCTTTCGAAATTTCAACTTTCTGCTTTCACTTAGGATTACAAAATACTCAGCCTGAAAGGATTAGTTGAACGATAAGGTAGAATCAAGAGGCATTTTGGCTTCGTACAAATATTTCATTTATTATTACCGTTAACATACAACTTTTCCGTCAATCCTACACGCGACTTATTTCAATAAAAATTAATTTTCCAGAAACTAAAGCAGGCTAGAAAAATTTCCAGTCTCGCTAAAATTCTTCCAGGAACTTTCTCGTAGAATATTTAATTCAATTATACACCTTATACATATCAAGCAAGCCCACAGGACCTGAAAAAAATATTCCTCGCAGCGATAACCAGTAACCACTCATTCCACGCACGTCAGTTCGAGCCGCGATTCGAGCATGAAAAAGGAAAATTTTTCCCAATAATAAGAATATCTAGACGGAAATTCGGTCGTATGAACAAACGTTCTTGGAATTTCAAAATGCTCGTTTTCTAATATAAAACAAAAAACCGACGAAGGCTGAAAACTAATTTATTTCCATTTCGAATGATTCGAATGTCAACTCCGTTATGAAATTTTTTTTCTCTAGTTCGCTTTCCTTCCGACTTCTCGACATTTCTCCCTACCCGTGTATTTCGCAACTTCAACGTGGAAATTCGCGTATTTCTATCACGACAAAAAATAAAATGTTTTCTTTTCTTTTAAAATTGAGAAAAAAATCCAATCATTTTAAATACGATAAAATCTACCACTCGTATACAGCGCGAAATTCGAAAGAAAAATCAACCTATGAGACTCCTTCGTCAATGAACTTATTTGAGGAAATCTCGAATTCAAATCACTCCTGGCTTCCGGCCAAATAACCAGTTTGTTAAATTTTTCACTGATAAACACGTCGTTTTTTAATAGAAGAAATTACTGTTTATGATTCCAAAAAAAAAAATTTGAACCGAAATTAATGATAACATCATTATATATATAACCAGTTTCCAAACAACTCAGATACACAGTGATCGTCCAAATATCGATGCTACATCGTTAATTTCCAAATTCAAAACACTTCCGAAAATTTCCAACAACTCGACACAGGCGATCCGGCGTAGCTTCAACAAGTGTATCGCTTAAATTACTTTAAAATCGTCGAGCTTCGTTAATACCAATCTAAACACCAGAAACAACGTAAAATCGTAAAGACAAAGCGGTTTTTATCATTAAATATTCAAATTAGGATATCTTATTTCAAAACTAGTCACGCAGCTCGCTTAATGGTTAATTTTACCGGCAATTGTTTACCCAAAAAAATATGCCTATCGATCGCGAATTAAATTTCAATACTCTTATTAACCTCGTATACGAGTTGATTGTATGCTTTACGCGAGAATACCAACTCGATGTACCAATACTCATTTACGAGTAATTATCTACCAGCGAGAGGGAATAATAAGAAAAGAAAATGGAAGAAAAAGGCGCAAAAAAATTACTCTCGTCTTAACGAGTAGAAAATCGTTAAAAAAAATTAAATAAAAATTTTTCACATGTACTTAAGCACCCTGTACACGAAAACGAGGCCGGTTAACCCATTAAAAAAAATCAGGCTGACAGAAATTCATGCCAACGAAAACGTGCGTTGGTTGCGCGCGTTTCGCAGTTTTAATTTACATTTTAAAGACAGGCTGTTTGGAAATACGAAAATACATCGTGCTCTATCGAGCCATCGAACGATTTCGCGCGTTAGAAATTGATATTTCAAAACCATTTCAATTTTCATGTCTGCGTAAGTCAAAAAAAAAAATCGCAAAAAATTTTTTCTTTGGACAAAAAACCACGAAACCGAACGAACTTAATTTTTGGCCACAGGTATTCAAAATACAAATTTTTAAAGCTGGAAAAACTCATCAATACTAACGATAATTCATTAAAAAAAATTAAAATTCTGGGAAATTCAGAACAAAAAAAAATTCAAATATAATTTACAATACATAGAAAAAAATTCTACAAAAAAGAGCAAATTTTCCAAGACTTTCAATCTCTCTCACAAGATAAAAAATTGATCATTTATTTTTTTTTTGTTAAAAAAAAAAAAAAAGAAGAGCTAATTTTTTTCTACCCTATACAGTATACATACATCAAATCCCTGCTTTACAATATGATGTTAAAATCATTACAACACCTCTATTCCAACCCTTCAAATACCAGTATCTCCGAGAGGCACACACAGATACGCGAAATACTTGAAGAAACTCTCACAGCCATATTCACGTCCTTATTCTTCCCCACACCAAGCCAACATTCATCTTCATAAAAAAGAAATCTACGCTTCGTAATGGGCCTCCAAAGGGTTAAAAATACGAAACGCAGGTATGGCGTTTTTCATTTATTTGCCATCACTTTCACACCGTTACAACGATAAAATACACAAATCACACAATTAAACTTGACCCAATTCTTAAAGACATTCGTGTATTTCTATTGTCACCCTTATATTGTGGTACTAAGAAACCGCAACAAAAAAACCACTTTTTAAACGAAAAAAAAATCCCCATCCATAAAGAACGCAATTAAAGTGAAAGCAAAACGAAGATTTAAAACGGTAATAAAAGTGAAACGCTTGCCTTTTATACTTCGGGGTCAAGGATGTTAAAAAAGGAATCTTTGGTATAAACACACGTATTTTCTTCTACCCTTAAAAATACCTTAATAAAGAAAAGGTACAAGAGGCGAAAAAAATATACAAAAATTATACTCGTCCGAAATTACTTCACAGCGAATACAAAAGGAATAAAAAAATATCAAAAGAAATATCAACGTCACAACGCCTATACATAAAATGCGCCAACAAAGTTATCTCTCAAACAACATCTTCCCGACGAGAAAATTCTAAAAAAAATTCACCCTGGAAGTTGGTACCGAAAACGAAAAAAAAATCTTTTACGCGAGTCCAAAGGAAAAAAGGATTAAATATTTTATCGAAAATAAATTACCCGAAAGCGTAAACCAACAGTTGGGTAATTTCGCGTATTCTCCTAATACCGAAATACCATCAAAGCGAATCTAATATTCGAAACTTGTAGCAGGAATTTTTGAGAAATTTCAACGACTCGGTACTTATCACTTTTTCAGCATAATGGAAATCGAGTGTTACCGAGATCGATAATGTTGGCGAAAATTTTTCTACCAGACCTTGAAAGTCGACTCTTCGTCGTAAGCAACGTATATATTTTTCTTTCAAGGCAGAAATGAATTTGTTTTCCTTCTTCCGACGTATTTCCACTTTTCTCTAGCTGAATTATTCGATTTTTCGTTACTCTTCATTATTGTAAATTTATTCGCGATTTTTTTTTTCCGGAATTACCATTTCCACGGCCAGATTAAGTACGTGTTAAGTGTCCGTACCACCGAAATGGGTTAAAAACGCTGGTATGGTTAGATTACTTTTTTGAGAGGGGGGAGAGGAAAAATATGAAAAAAAATTTTCAACCGTTCTAAAAATTATAAAACTGATTTATTTGATATAATGTAAAATTTGAAAAAAATTTCCAATGTAAAAATTTGAAAAATTAATTATTTGCTTTACTGTCATTTTAACGAAATTTCTACACTCTGAAAATTTTAAAAATCTATTTTTTATTTTTTTCCCTTTCTCCTAAGAAAGTTCCATGGTCACTAAAAATCGGAATTCAATTTTTTCTACATGCTGTGTACAGCCACTTGAGTCAGAGGCATGGATAGGGGGGCGAGTTAGATTTAAGAGAATAAGTTAGTTCTGTCAGGAAAGACAGGAGGTTTTAAAAGTCAGAAGAGAGGATTTCGGTAAGAGAAGAAGAGTGAAGGAATCGAGAGTTAAAATTTACTGTAATTTCTAAATATTCTTAAATGCTGTAGAAATGTTGAAAAATAAATCTTTTTCATCTGTAAAACTTTGAAAAAAAATTTTCAAAAAACCCCCGCAACAACCAATCTGCAACCTATGTCCCCAACAACAATTCACCGTCAACCATCCACTCTTTCTGTGTCTAAAATTAAACTATATCCGAAAATCTCTAAAAATTACCAAACACCAAATAACCAACGAACAACAAAATATCCTCCACATCTTGACTCTCCTACAACGTTCCGTCCTCTTCTTTAAAATCTAACCGTCCACAGAGCAGTTAAAAATGCCAAAAAAAGAAATCAGGCTTCTGAAAATTCGCGAAATTAATTTTCAATTTTTTTTTCTTTTTTCCAAAAAAATTTCAATGACCTTTAAAAATCCGAAACCAAATAATTTTTTTTCAAATTTCCACCGGCTGTAAAAAAATTGTCATTTTTCATGAAAGTAGTCTGCATCATGCGGAAAATTTGAGAACTAGCTGGAAACAGCGATTAAAAAAATGAAACTTGGTAGTCAAATATTTTAAGCATTGGAGACCATTCGTAAATATTGGGGAATACCCCTGAGTCATTACATAAACCAATAAATAAATGAAATTTTCCTTCTCTAATTCTTTGTCCTTAATTATTCAACTTTAATAGCCAGTGACATAATTTAAGAGAGGCCAAGATAGGGTATGGCCCTTTTAAAAATTTTTCAACCTGCTCACTGACCTCCTGATTGGCTTACTCAAGTATCCAAAACATACCTCAAGAATAAAGAAGTGAGAGAAAAATAAAATGAGAGTAAATGTTGAATCAGAGTTACAATGAATTAATAAGTAATTTTTTTTGTACCTTTTTCCTAAAAATTCTAATTATGCCACTCTTAATAAGTGACATTTTTCATTCAAACTCGGCAAAAAATTCCACACAGAACCATCAGTCTTTCCGAATAATATGAAAAAACAAATTACCCATAATTCAAACAAATACTTCAATTGAACTCAGCCATCATACCATTCCCTTCAGAAGCGCCTCCGCCATCATTTCGCATATTCTCAAAAACCTCGCTCAAGAGCCCTTCAAGCTAAACGCAAGCAGCGGCACGTCTAGCTGATATCTCTTTCTAAACTAATTGCAAAACGTTTACATCACACGTTATGAACCATACTTAGCCGAACTATTTGCTCGAGCGCCGACCAACATGTAACATAAAACGCTAATGAAGTTAACCGTTGCCGCGCGCAACATACGATACGCGAATCGTGCATATACCTAGCAGCCTGTACGAAACATTACACTATGGCGCGCAGGAAAGTGATGTTAACACAAAGACGTATTTGCGCAATCTATTTATTATGGGAACCGCGAACCGAAAACAAGAAAGCTAACCGTTCGACTTCGGTTACACAGTTTGGGACGACGAGGTACCTACGTACGTAGCGGAGTCACGCAGGGAGACAAAGCTCGAGGATGTTTTCCATACGTTTGGTAATTCGTTTTAATTGCTAATAAAAAATTTCGAAAGCTGACGTCACAATTAAGAATACATAATAGATTTGAATTTTTTTGAAAGCGCGATTTAATGAATTAAAAGATATTACGTGCATAACCCAACGGCTGAATATCAGCGAAAAATAAAAAAGATACTTTTAAACCGAACCTCACATTTTGTACACACCGCAGTCACGAATGTCGAAGGGTTATAAAGGTTTTACAAATTACAAACCATTACAAGTTACGACACGACGAAGCCACATCGATTCATCAGCTCAACTTTCTCGACTTACACAGTTTCCGATGAAATATCGAAAGCACCGACCTAAAAGAAAATACATCTCAGTATAAATGGTCGAACAAAATCCTCAAAAGTACCCAGCGTGAAGTAATATCATCAATAGCCATTTCAACGATAACCCTAGTACTCATACGGAGTGATTCAGTAGATTTCAAAAGCCGATGTAGTAATCCATGGCGTTTCGAATTCCACAATTTTTTTCAACAGAAAACCAATAGTTACATTTCCCTACCGTTATAGGTCGATCGCCTTTTCTCAAGCAGCAAAAAAATTTATTCGAAAATTTCCAACTCGAATCTCGAATAGAAAAAAAAAATTCCAAACGACAAGCTCCAAGAAAAAAATCACCATGACAACTTGCCCCTTCTTCAAAACAAATACCTGCCCTTCAAATGGTCTAAAAGGTTTCGAGGTATTTTTTGCAAACGCGAATTCCCAACGGCACCATTTTCCAAAGAAAGGTTGACTTCAGAGAAACAGCTGTTTCAAAAACATCGCCAAAATGTCAACACCTATTGGTCGAATCGAAATAAACACTAATCGATCGCATAGAAATTAAAAAGCATTTACACTAGCCCTACAGATATATCGAGAACCACACAATTTCACGTCAGTATCTACCGACTCGAGTACTCTCGTTTTCGTTTTCATTTCATAAAGTAAGTCTGTAAAACGGGACACAGACTGAGGTCACAGCGACTCGATTATCATGACCTTACTCCAGGCATACATTAGTTCGAAACTATGCTGATGTCAGTATCGCTTTCGTAATACTTAATGAATGGCACTTGTAACCCGAACGAATAATTCCAATTAAAACTCGTTTTATTCCTCCAATTCGAGCATCTTTCTCCCAGTTGACCCCGCCTGAGTTTATTTATCAATTTTTCGAGAGGGGGAAAAATAATAAACAGTTATGGCGCGTTATCGGAGTTGAGTTTTTGTAGAGGGCACGTTCAGAATTAAAATTAATTAAATTTAAAATTTAAACAAAAATTAAATTTAAAAAAATTAATAATTTTTTTTATTGAATCTAATTTATTATAAAATTTTAAAATTATTTTTTTTAATTTACTTATATTTTATTTTATTTAATTTATTAAATTATTAATTAATATATTAAAAGATGAGGCGGTTGATCCTTTTACATAGATATTCAGTATTGAGGCTGACAACCTCTTCCTATCACATTGAAAATTATCTGTAAGTTTGGATTTGAAATATGCTTCACTTCTTTGCTTAAATAGTGATATGAAGTTGATATTTAACAAAACTGAGCGATTTTAGGCTCTTCGAAATCACCTCAAATCTTAACCATAGTGACCTAAATTCGAAGGGTTACATAGTAGTTTCTAATATAAGATTCAAAAAATTTCATCACCTAATTTCGCCTCACAAAGTTGTTTCTCGTTTTAACTTCCCTCCAAGTTCACCTGAAAAGTTAAGTTTCTTATATGTTGGTAATTTAAGCCAACCATCTCATATGATACCGTATAATCACAAATTTTAGAACTTTTGCTCGCCCCACCACATTTTAAGAACGATAACACCTCTTTATCTCTTCCAATATTACCTGTAATGATGAACTTGCGATTAGGAATTGGTATACATCTTGACAGAAGAAATCACCAATGCTCGTATTTATTGAATTTCAGTAAACAGTGGTTTCCTAAGTTTTCTTCAAGTTTTACTCACTCGCCATTTTGGATCTAAATTCAAAGGCTTGTGCTGTATCCTTCAAGTGATTCTACACATAAGGTGTAACCTTCATAGATGAATTTGGTGACGAGATACAGGGCCGGGGAAAGGGAGAAGCAAGGGGGGCAGGTTGTCTTCAAGCAAGACTTCTGAGAGGAATCGAAAATCTAAATCTGATTTAAAAAATTTTTGCAGAGATGCAGGACCGGGGAAATGGAGGGACAAGGGGCAGATTGCCTTCGAGCTAAGGCTTCTGAGAAGGATGGGAAATCTAAATTTTAAATTTAAAAAATTTTTACAACTCTGATTTTTTTTTTCATTAAACTTTTTCGAAATTTTCATTAAATTCACGAAGAAATTGAAGAGATGGTGCAAAAATTATTTTTTGCCCCCTAAGCTAATTTTGGCTTTCTTTCGTACTGGAGAATTCAAAAATTTCATGCCTCAATCAAAAAGTTGTTTTTCACTTCACCCTCCTTTTTTCACTACACTATATTTTGAGGCTATAATGATGGATTTGTCATTTGATATTGTTATATTACTTGATGAAGAATTCGCCGGAGTTCAATTTATCAAATTTCAGTTAAAGAGGCTTCCCAATCTTCTTTCAAATTTTGACGATTCGAAATTTTGGATCTAAATTCAAGAGTTCATATTATTGTATCCTTCAATTAATCCTACATATGAAGTTTCAGCTCTCTAAATGTATTTGATGGAGAGATACGAACGATTCAGAAATGGCAAGCTGCCTCTAACTTCCCTGCAAATTCACTTGAGAAGCTGAAATTAGGATATTACATGTGCCCTTGTTTTACTCCATAATATGACAACATGATCAAAAATTTGGAGGTTTTGGGGCTGCTTCCAGTCTTCCTTTAAGTTAGAGTGCACCGCCATTTTGGATAAAAAATAGAAAAAAACTACTTTCAGACATTCCTATGAATTTAAGGCTTTGAATTTATATCTCGAATTATAAATCAAGAAGCAGGAAAAATTGAAATTTTTAGAAAAATTAATATAATTCACGCTGTAATTCCAATTGAAATTTTAGGATTCATTGTTTGAGCTCATCACATATTTATTAATCCAAGCTCAATACTTTTAAGCGATTTTCATGCATCTCTATAAAGCTATGACACGAGTACTAATTAAATACGAACATGAATACATTTCTTAATCGACATTGACCAATCAATCACAATAAGTCTGCAACATCATGCATGATGATCTCCTCCTTCTCCCTCTCGTTCACACAACAGGTAGTCAGTAATAGTCAAGTTTTTTATAAAAAACCTCGGCTAAAAAAAAAAAACTTTCATCTACCACCAAAATGGGCATACTTCGTGAAGTAAAAAATTGCCGAATCGAGGGCCAAATAGGGACAACATTACACAATTCGTACGCACTCGACTTTCCATTCAGATCGAGCATGAACGTATAGTAATTGCATTACCAGAAGCGAAACACGTTTCGAGACACACTGCCCATAAATATTCATGCGCATGTAACACCAATACCGTCTAATCGTGTGTAAATATTGGATTTAAAACGATGACACCGCACGATGAAGATGCTTCGTTCGATCATCGAAGGGAGAAAATTACGCACACGCGCTCTTCCCAACACCATACATTTCTCTCGACCTCACCCTCCTCCATTTATGCTAACCAGTTTTTCAATCGTGTAAATCGGCCGACACCGCAATTAAAACGTGTAAAAAACACCGAAATTTTCCACACGCCGAATCGCTCAGCTTACCTCAGTCGTTCATCAACATAACGCCGATATTCTTGAATGAAATTTCGCCTCGATCGTTCGACGTTGCGCGCGTCCTAAGGCCGGAAATCCATCTCTCCGGAATACGGTCGTGCGAAAAGCACACGTCAGCGAAAAATCCGACAACGAAACTAGTTTTTGGCGCCGTTTTCTCCACCGCAGCCAAGATTTACGGCAACGTACCGCACACACCCATCGTGAGCCTCCGGAATATTACATAGTAATACCCGAACGACGAAACAGGTAGTCGGGAGGCGCGAAACGCGATGGTGTAGTCGAAACTCTTTCCCTCGCGAGCCAATCCGAATGGACAATAAAAGCGAATTAAAACCGCAATCGTAGTTTATTTTCGGCCCGCCAACCGGATATACCGACTAGAACGCGCAATTTTTAAATATACCAATTACCGATGATGCGTTATAAACGAGTTCCCAGCTATGTCTTTTTATATCGAATCCGAAAAAATACGTCATCCTAGTTTATACAACCAAAGGTTCGATTTATCGAGCATAAATTGCATTACGAGCTCAACTTCGTACCTGCACCTAATACGTCAATCAGTAACAACCATAGGAAATACTTCAACTTCAACAAACCTCCGATGACCTTGAGACGAGACAAATGACAGCGCCGTAAAAGATGAGCTAGAGCTTTTAAAGTAATTGGATTCGACGAAACAAAAATACACTAAAATCGTTCAGTAATTTAAAGACGCTCGATATACGACCAAGAAAATGGATCAATGCAGCGAAAGTAGAGTACGGAAAATACTGATAAAAAAGTTACCATCTCAAGTAGGTAATCGGAAACAACTTCATATTCGTAGTTGGTATCAGACAGACACAAAATCATGGCGTATTCTCGAAAAATTAAATCAACTACATGATTTTCTTTTATATTGTTGCAAATAGTGGGGAAATCTTTGGTAGGAAGGTCTAATCAAACGACTGTTCCTAGGCAATAAGATAGGATAAAGAGTATCCCATGGAAAAGCAGCATTATCTTGACCTTCCTTATAATTTAAAAAGGATAATTTCTTCATTTAAAAAAGCTCCTAGTGCCAACTTGGCATTTGATTGTTTTTCGACATATCACTCGTTTTTATAGTCGATTATCGATTCAAACATAAATTCGTGAATATTTCTTAGTGATACGGAAACAATTCTTTCCTTCAGGAACAGAGTTCATATATCGATTTTAATGAAAAGGAATTATGCTTTAGACAAATAATCGATTTATTATTATGAAAAAAAAAGACGACTTTGAAATAATGACCGATTACGTATTGCTCATGATAATAATTAATAATTAATTTTTTGAAGATATATTAAAATGAAATAGAGGGACCAATTTAATTATTTTAAGGAAAAATAAAAAATGATACATAAAGATTTGAAGACCCACCCTCCGCTGACCCTCCCTTACCAAATCAGATAGGCTACAATAGCTATCGTTTTTAAGTTGAAAATTCAGCTAAAAATTCAATCTGAAAAAGTATTTGATTAATAATTTCAAAAAAATTAATCAATATTAATCAATTTTAATTCAAGAAAAAAAATCAATCGATTTTAAATGAAAATAGCAATTACATACCTTGAAAAAATTATCCAAATTAATTAATCGATTCAAAAATAATGACTGATTAATTATTATCAACGGTAATAAAAGATAACTGATTATTAAAATACATATAAATCTATTCGGAATAAACAGAGGAATATATTAATAGTTTTGAAAATATCGATAATCAACTTATCGAATACATATTTAAAATTGATAAAAATGCAAAAAATTATCGATACATAAACTTGAAAAAAAAATCGAAATCGATTACCAGGTTTAAAAACTTAAAATCATTTAAAGAAAAAAAACATCTATAGCGTCTTCAAATTCATATTCAAAATAAATAAAAAATCCCATTTCATGAAAAATCGTTAATTCATCAATTTGTAAAAATGAATAATAATTCATGGTTTCGAAGAAAAATAGATATTAATCAATTCACTGAATAAACAGCGTGTTCAAACTTCGCTCAGAGAATCAATAGGTGGCGACAATACTGGATGGGAAGCACAAAAAAAATCTGTACATAAGAGGGTTTTCCATCTTAAGATCAGTTCATCTATAATTTTTAGTTAATTTTTTTTTGCAAAAATTTCAAATGCCTCAGCTGAACAGCCTGATAATTGGTGAAACATGAAAAGACAAAAATAAAGATCACGTGTTACATAGCATGACCAAAAAGTTGAAAAAATCGAAAATTAAAAATTCTTGAATTTCATGAGCAAAATAGCCCCTACAATTTTTAGATTAGGCCATATGAAGATAAAATCGATAATGAATGTCTCAAGTTATTCAAACTGCTAAGCGTCTTGGCTTGAGACAATAAAAAAAATCTAATCGTCAATTACCCTTGATCTTTATACGTCCATTTGGTAAAAGGAAGTGGAAAATTCAAGAAATTTCATGACTGAAACCTCCTCAAAAAGTCATTTTTTACTCTATCTTAGGTCAGTCACTCGCCCTCATTTCATCATATAGCACCACAATAAAAATTTTAGACCTGTCGTGTACCTCCATCATATTTCGAAATCCATAACCTCGCCTCCAACATTATTTCCGAAGATGAATTTGGGACATAATAATATGTTGCTTATCCCAACAATCATATGAGTCTATATTAATCACATGTTGAGTTATTTGAGGCTCCTTAAGCTCTTCTTAAATTTTGAATAATCGCCATTTTGAATCCATTTTTGTATTCTAGTCCCAAATTAATACCACACACCAATTTCCATCTTGATAAGGAGATATGGAAGTTTCAAGAAATTTCATGACTCAGAACCTTCTCAACAAGCCATTTTTTGTCGCTACTCCTCTTCAAATTCGTGAGCCAAAATTTAAGTCAATGTTCTTGGCATAGCTTCTTCAACGTTGAGGTAGTCTATATGACTACATAAAATTTTTTGCTGCTATTAGCGAGCACTTTGCTAACTATCTATCGGTTTTTTGGTCGATATTCAGACACCCTGCATGTTTAAAATAAACGAGAGAGTGGATTATAAATTACAAAGGAGAAAGACAACATTTATCAGCTAGAAAAAAAAATATAAATTCACGGTTTGGTAAAAAACAAATCAACTTTTAAGAACAAACACTAATCGATTTTCTGAAAACATACATATCCATTTTACAAGATAATAAATTCTCATGAAATCGTCAAATTCTTTTTCGCAAAATTTCATCCTAAATTTTTTTCAAAATCTGTTTTTGATTTTAAAAAATTCAAAAATCCAAAAAACATAATCATCTACGCACTCAAAAGGGCTCAACTTCGAATTAATACTCTTTATCTAGTACTCATTAAAATCGATTGAAAAGATTCAGCAAAAAATCGATCTTACTCCAGTAACACTACGGTAACACATTATATCTAAATATGCAATTACGATGAGAACTGAACCATTAGTAATCGAGAAAACAACTCAAACTGTGCGAAATTTTCGATATTTTCTTTCATTAAAAAACCATTAAATTAAATTGATAAATAAAATTCTTTTTTAGCTTCAGGTCCAGTTTAACTGATTATCATAACGGACAATTAAATTCATAAATAGTTAAATAAACATCGTAAAACCTTACCTTTAAATCTTTGAAGAACACAGAATTTCTAGCCCAATCGACTTGCGAGAACAAATTTTGATCGAGCACCTTACACATTAATTCGAACAGGTCGACTTCACATTGATTATAAGTTTGATTTTGCAACAAATTAAATAACGAATTTTGCCACTCGCGATCGTCTAAACCGGATATAAAATCGCGTATCAACGGACTCACTTTATCCGTATTCGAACTAGAACCACCTTCGAATTGGAACGGTTTCGGACTTATAGAATGAGGCGATGGCGTCGTCGAATTCGGCGTACCCCACAGTTTACTATGCTCGGAAAGACTAAGCCCGCTGCCCGCGGAATTGGCGCTGTTATTGGTGCCGGCCGGACCATTGCTGGTCGGTCCGCTCGCCACTATGTGCAAAGTAGAATGCTGACTATTGTTATTGGCCGAACCGGCCGCGATGGAATTAAGGCCCGCGGCTTGGCCGAGAGCCACTGCGATCGGACTGGGTGAGGAATCGGGCGACGAAGTAAGCGACGAAACTTGAGGTATTTGGATTTCTTGCTTGATGTTCAGATTGCTGAACGGCGACGATAAGCCGGATTGGTAACTAAAGCTGATGGCTCCTTCGCCACCGATGATCCCGTATTGAGATCCGCGTAACGTTTGCACCGCCATTTGCCGCTGCCGCATCATCTGCAGCTTTCTCGCTCTATCGCGTTTGTACATCGGACCGAATTTATTTCTACCGCCTCGCATCTGTCTGCTCTGACGGCTGAAAAATAACAAATTAAAATTCACGTTAGTTAAGAATTTAGTCACATAGTAACAAAGATTTTTGCAATAATACATCGCGAGCTTCACTACGAATAAAGTAAATCTAGCGTTCGTTGACATACACTCGTATTTCGATCATCGGTTATCGACTCCTCGCCGGTAATTATGTATAAACAAAATACCACCACATCGAGTTGCCCTTTATTATTTCAAATAATACCCTCGAAGTTTACCAATAAAACGTTCTCCCATCTCGTCACATTACTAAAAAAAAAATACGTCAGTCTAAATGGAAAAATAACCGATTTCGTAATACCCTATATGGGAAACACCGTCGTCATTTTATTTGTAAATATATTAATTTTTTTAAACGCGAATTTTTTCTCTGTTTTCTTCGCAACCACACGCAATCCGTGAATACCAGACAGCGTGTTTTTTTTCCTTCATTCGTTAAATTTATTATGAATAAAAGCTGATCATGTCGCGAAGAAATTGTTTTTCAATATTTCGCTATTCATTTATAAATACGAACTAGATAGTTAACGTGAGGCACGTATCGTGACAATGTATACAAATAATGTACTCTTTTCGTCAAGTTATTTTCAACAGGGTCGAGGAACAAGCTAGACATTTCCGACGATGATTTAAATCGTTCAATGATCCCTATTTCTAGCGAATAAATCTTATTATATAATCTTTTTCCGAAACAAAAATTCAAACATTCGACACGATAGCTTAGAAAATCAAACCACAAAAAGCGACATCTCGGAAATCATTCAACAGTGAATTTTCATCAAGAGTGTTTAATGTGTGGAAAAAACAAGCTTAACCCTCTAATAGCACACATATTGAAACTTTGAAATTGTTTCTAAAATTATAATTTTAGCTGGGAAGTGATGATCATAAGAGAACAATAATCACCAACCAAATTCTAAAACATCGTGTATGCGCTGAAACGATTACAGTATAAAAATTCAGTGTTACAAATGTTGAAAAAAATTAACTTTTCAAAATGAAATTTTCGAATTGATAAAACTTGGTCTACTGAAGTCTTCATTAAATTATATCGGGAAATTTTATTTTACAAAAATATTATGAAAGAAAAAATTTTAAAAATGCCTCCTTAAAAAAAATGACAAAAATCGAAACTTTTGGTCAACTTCCCCTCCATTTCTCACCAACTGGAAAAATAAAACGCATACCACATTTTGTTCTTCAGGCGGTAACGTTTGAGCCTGAATGTGGTTGCGTATTGCCTACGCTGCATGAAAAGGCGCATGATAAGTGATTTTCACCCATGTGTGGCATTTAAGGGTTAAAAAAATTTCGTTTCTATATTTGAGGGAATCTCTAACACGAGTTGATTTTTTTTTTTAATATAAATTGACGCCATGTACAGCGCTGGGCTAGGGGCGTGTTTAAGTAGGGTTACAGGAGTGGGTATAAGGCGGTTGAGTGGAGGAAATTCAGTAAGTGGAGTATACTAGTGGGATCATTTTGTAAAATGCATTGGATTTAGGGTTTGGAAAAGTACAAGTTTCTATGAATGTCATATTTTGAACATTTTTGGAGGATATGGGTTACTGTAATAGGAATATTACATGTTTCACAGATGGGAATGGGCAGTTTATTGAGGAGGTAGCTGTGGGTGAGGAGAGAATGTCCAGTGTGGATTCGGGTAAGAATGACTTGGTCTCTGCGAGATAAGTGAGCAGGATATTTCTAGGGTTCTATTACAGTATGGATTATTTTTAGTTTGTTGACTTTTGTAGCCTTAGAAACGTACTCAAAGTTTAAAAAAAAAAGAAATGAAATTTTACCAAGGCAATTTATGCTTAAAATTTAACACTGGAATTATATGAGGTGAAATCCAAATTTTCAACTTTTTTTTATTGAAAGGACAAAATGGAGAAAAATTGTTTTTTTTTCTTTATAACATTTCATTATGAGGTGTTTGAATATTCTGAGGCAAAAAAAAGGAATTTAAATTTTGACAAAGTATTAAGTAGTTTGAATTTTTAGGTACCATTTTTTTTATCGTACACATAGGCAACTTTCAATCTCCACACGTCTTGAAAATACGAAGAAAAATTTTTTCCTTCCACTTTAATGTATTAGAGGGAATAGTCTCTAAAGTAACACATCGAATATCCTCATCAACAGGTTGTAAAGCTGATAATAGTAGGATAGCAGGTCACTCCACGAAAAAAAAAACTGTTTTTCTCTCTAATACTCTAATACCTTCAAGAATTGACGTTTCGACCAAAGTAGTGGCCAAGTGTTCAATAAAAATTTTCGTAAGAAGTAAAGGTTTAGAATATAAAAATTTCTAAACTACACCAAGGACATATTTATAGTCGATACTCATCATCTATTTAAGTGATGAGAAATATACATGATTTTGAACAAATACATATGAAAATACATTTCTCAAAAAATTTTATATAAATTCATATTTTACGTCACAACAGGTTGACTTAAACAACAGAATAATAAATTTAATTAAAACTTTTCCGAAATTCGATATAATTTTTCAACACTGAGTAAGGACTAAAACAGTATCGATTATAAATCTGGGCCTAAAGCTCAATCACATAATATGAAGCAACTGAAAAAAAAAAAAATCGAACGAATTTTTGAATGGTTATTTCAAGTAAGTGGTTGGACGAGGTAACTGAATAGGGAAAGAAAAATCAATTTTTTTTTCATTTTCCTCCCTAAACTTGTATCTTCCCTCAAAATAATTTTTTAAACATATTTACCCTACAACTCGAGACCAAAATATTGGATCTTTGATTTTATAAGCTCACTTGAAAACTCTTTTAATAGGCTTTCGGATGAAGGAAGCCAAGAAATTCTATAAAATTGTTTTCAGATGACACAGCATTCCAAAACTTCGAAGTAACCACATTTCAGCACTTGGAACTTCGTATTAATGGAGAAAGCTGTGATTACATATCAAAATTCTGAAATGCTGAACTACCTGAAAAGAAACGCCTTCAATTTTTCGACATAAGTGATCTAAAAGCTCATTGGAAAAACATTGAAATGACTACTTGAATTTAGAAATTGGACCGTTTGGCTTCAAGTTCCCAGGAGAAATACTGAAACACATATTTCGCAACTGAACACAGAATGTGAATTTTATTTAAGGTCAGATTCGTTGGATATTAAAAAAATTTGACTTCTCCTCTTCTTGTTATCACTATGCCATGCTATCAACTTTCTACAGATAATTGTTGGGAAATAATAAATTTTTCAAAATTGGAATTCATCATACTTCTTGAAACATTTTTACTGAGTGTAGGTTAATCCCACTTTCCCCCTCTCAATCAAAACAATCGAAAATAAAATATTACGAAGTGTTTCCAGTAAAGGATAAAAAAAAAAAGCAAAACATGTAATAAAACAAAAATACGTCAATTTTCAAAGTAAAATTTTTTTTTTCTAAATCATCACTTAATTTTAAATCACCACTTTTTTATCACCTTTTAATTGTTTTCATCGCTTTCATCATCTATTATACACGAGCAAGATGTTATTTCGAACATTTTTTCTCGTTTAAAAATCAAAATTGATCAGTACACTTTTCGAAAACTTCCAAATCCTAACCTTAGACTCCAGCGAAAAATTTTCTCATAAAAAATTAACAGAAAATTTAGAATAGAATAAAATTTTATTGAACTATTTTTACTAAATAATCAGCCCTTGAATAGACAAGGTAAGAACTTTATTTGGAAGTGAAAGGAACCCCCTCCTTTCCAATCAGCTGCGAACCACACCAATCAAAGGAGATTTATTGTGAGAATATTTTATAAAAATTCGCAAACAAAAAAAATATAAAAATTAATCCTTCACAAATGTCCACTGCTCCCCTCTCCCTTTCTACACTTTTCTATTTACACAGGTTTTTAATCAAATTCAATCCAGTTAGCCAAAATCTTGCCAATTCCACGCAATAACACAACACTAAAATAGTAATTCCTAACATGAACTAAAAAAATACCACTTATCACTTGAAAAATTCACACTTAACGTGTACACGAATGGAAAAAAATAAAAATGAAACCGGAAGCCGCGATAATGTTTACTATATCGAAGTGATAATAATACTCGTACACTCAACTTCAATCAACTCTTATACCCTTCGCGACAACGTCTCAGCCATTTTTTTCGGTTCTTTAAATCATAAACGAAAAATAATATCATACACGTCCTGCTTAATTGCGCGAATATTTATTCGTTTTTACACACAACTTGAAAGTATTCAGCGTACTTTTTCCAATTTCGATTTTATTTTTAAAACTTCGCGCCATGGAAATTCTGAAAGAAACCATAGTATAGACGGATGCCTTATTCTTTCGTTACACTGCGTATTAAATCAATACGGCTGTACGTCAAATTAGAAGGGGGGAAAAATGAAGAAAGAAGAAGAAACATAGTCGTTAGACGAAGCCAAGTATTTACAAAGCGTTTTGTAATAATTAATACTTTGTTCTCGGTGACATTTTAACGTATTCATTATATCCGCGTATAATAATCGCCGCAAGGGGAATAATTAAAATCCTTTAATACAAAGCTCAATTTAAATGCCTTCAATTAAGACTAAATCAGTCCAACGTTGCAAAAAAAAAAATTAAATATTCCTGTACAGTGTACATTATATTATACGGGATATTTCGCATACTTACAAGTCGAATCATTAATTCCGCGTAAAATTATAATATTTATTCCCGGAAATAAAACGAGAAAAATTCTCCGAGACACCCCGCACCCATAAATACCACCGAAATGTAAAAATATTTCCAAAATATCCGGCACCTGTCGCCTTAATAAATCCGATAAACACGACCGTCTATTAAATCGACGTCGACGTCATCGCACGCTAAGCGTTCGTAATAACGATCTATGTACACCCATCATGTTCATCGATACCGAAATAGGGCAACTCAGCTGTAAAAACGCTTTTACGTTTTAAAAACAGATAAAACTTTACAAAAGCAGTTCACCAATTTCCGATACGTATACGTTCGCCTGTTCGGTAAAACACGAAGCGAAAAAGTTCTACTACTTTGATATTAAAAACTCACCCCGTAACCTAAATACGAGAATATAGAGGAAGAAAAAATATTTCGTCGAGATGACCTAATTAACTATTAAAAATATTGATTCGCGTCCAATAAAACTTTTTCAATGACACGTCTACGTACGAACTTTCCGCGCACATAAAACGCCATCAGCCGTCGTCGTTAGATCGTGCCGAAAACACGCTTCAATTGCTGGCCGACTGGGTCGTTAATGATATAAGGCTTCGAGTTTTTTTTTCTCTATATAAAATAGCTCATAAAAAAAGACGAATGGAGAATTTTTTTCGAAAAAAAATTTCTCACCAGGTCTTTACAAAATGCGTACGCATCCGATGTACGATCGTATCCGGTATCCTTTTGGCAGACGATGACGTCATATCGACAAATCATACTGCTTTTTAGAACCTTGTTAATGGTAGTTTAATCGTCGATACGAATCCCTCCTCCTTCTTTCACGTCTAACTCGCTCCAAAAAGTTGATTATTTTCGGTATGGGCGAATACACGACTGCGTTTTTCCGCGTATTAATAACAATTTAAGTGCTTTTCATTTCACTTCTCGTATAAGTAATTAGCGGCGTTAATTAATGTTAATTTTCGCGTTATTTTTTATTTCATCTCTCCCCTCCTCCCATTCATTCGAATCGTCGAATATTTCCCAAAAACCAAATTTTCCTTCTAACTTGTTTTTTCGCGCCACGTCGTAAATTCGTGACTCGTCCGACACGAGGTACCTACTGGCGATTTCTTTTTCATCAATGAACATCCTGACAAAAATTAAATAATCGATCATTCGAGCCGAGATATCGATTTTACGCACAACGCCGGCGAAATTATCAATTTATACCCGCTAACCTAAATTTTTGCCTTTAATTAGAATACAAGTTTTAATTCGTATAATTATTGTTATCAGACGAATAATGGATAAAAAAAAGCCCCTTGATACGAGATAATTTTACCAACAGATACGCCAATCTTGGATTATTTTTGATAAGTCCACGCAATTAATAATAATCGAATCGGAATTCTTTCTCTTTATTCAACGTTGTTTTGAGGCTTACTCTCATTTCTCGCCATTTTTGGTACCTTGTCCTACGGAAATTAGGTTGTGAGGGGGAAAATGTAGGCCAACTCGATACTATTTCTATTTCTAGAAAAAACTCGAACGCATCTTCGCCGTATTTCAGATGGTGCATGTCGCGAGCCAATGCTTTTATGTGAAGTAGTCTAAATAAAGGAAGAAACCGTAGTTTATCGATAAAGTTCGAAAAAAGGAGATAGGTTCAAAATTTTATACAGACTTTTTTGACATTTTCAAGAGAATGATTAATTACGTTTATTATTATTATTATTATTATTATTTTTATTTTCACAGCAGACAACTTGAACCTAATTATAAAAATTTACAAATATTTACATTACTCCTATACACATATTTGTGAATTTTCATTATTAAATGTGAATTATGCACTGAGGAAAATATTTTCCTTCATAATAATTTTTCACCCTCCAACTTTTATAAATTAGACATTGATAACAGAAATAAAAAAAAACAATTAACAATGTTAATTCAACTTGGAGAGACTTCAAACCACACCATGCAAAGGTGAAGAAGTAGGACGAGGCATGAACGGGTTTCAGCACGCCTAAACATTGAATTAGCCGTGTTCATGTATCATCTCGTCTCAATGTCCAATACATTCGAAAAAGTTTGTAATCATTTTTTTGATTTGAATATTTGCAAACTTTGGACACATGAAAAAAGTAAATCTGTAGATACTGAAATTTTGAAGACAATTTAATTTTTGCTTCAATTTTTAATTTAATTAAATTTAATATATATTTAATAAAAATAATTATCAATAAATAAATATTATTTATTTAATTTTTTTACATTTAATTTTATCAAATTATTATTATTATTTTTTTTGATGAATATAATCTTTTTTCATACATATTTTTTATATTATAATTAATTACAAAAATTTTTATGAATATTTGCTTTTGAGATCACAGCCACACCGTAAAGCCTTTCTAACATATCCCACACCAACTGCACCGAAACCCTATAATTAAAACCGAATTTCGGTCACTTAAGTTGGAAAAAATAATTTCATTTTAATTTGCAAACCACAAGGCCAAAATTATATAGAATACAAAGTTACTGCACTCCCATAAGAGCAATGGAAATGATCGCCATCTCTGATTGATGGCGGAAATAACAACAATGATTAGTTCAGCCATATGTCGCCCAAAATTCAAAACAACCAATCAGAGTCATCGCTTGTATAGTGAGCAAACGGTTCTACTGCGATTTTTGTTTGTTTTTCAGAGCGCAGTAACTCAATATTCTATATAACTTTGCACAAGGCTTTGAATCGGAAATACTTTCGTATAGAATTTTCCATCAAAATTTAATCAATTCAAAAAAATTATTTTTCGTCAAAAAAAATAAAATAATGAAATATATTTTTTTTGGTTTCTCAAAAATTAAAGAAATACTCGAAATACCTGAAAAAAATTTTCATTGAATACAAACAAAAACAATTTATCGCAGCATTTTCAACATTTTTTCAAAACATTCGAAACCAACAAGCGTTTTATCAAAAAAATTTTCTCACAAACCTGGCACTGCGTTTTTTTCTTCGCTATAATACCCACACACACGTAAAAATAATAATACGATACGTAGAAACACTACGAGCCGCATATCCTTCGCTTCGGCGCGAAGCCTTGAACCAGTTTCAAACTCTTGTATTTGGTTCGTGAATAATTTCTTTCACTTTTTATATTGTTTTATTTTATTGTATTACGTTACGGGTACGAATTTTGATGAAATAAAGGATTAAATTTCCACTTATATATTTTTCATTTATTTAAGTACACTCGAACGATAATACTAATATCTAAATTGAGCCGCCAGAATTGTAACGTGATTTGTAATTTTATTTCATTTTCTATAACCTTAGTCTCTTCCATTCATATATACTCCAACGAACGCCGAGAAATCTCGATTACTCGCACCGTTACAAATTAACCGTCACGAAAGCAGAAAATATTTCTAATAAAAATTCCCTTCTTGACTTGGCAACACTGGAATCGCGTATAGACAGAACTAGAAAAAACTCAAATAATCGATTGTATCCGGTAAGCGTGAAATCATCCTTCGAAGATGAATTCGATGTTCTGCGTTTCAAATGAGAATATCATCGATAACTCGAGATCCATAAAATGATTCTTACATTTCGAAAACTACCCTGTTAGCGGGCAAATAAGAAAAATATAAATAAATGGTAACATTTTTTTCAAATTTTTAAAATACGTATCTTCGTCAACTATCGATGCAATTTTCGGTCAACGACAATTAATTCGTGTACAGCTCATAATGACTTTGGAAAACCTGAAAAACGTGTACACATCGTTCCTCTCACCTAAACCGATGCAATGTAACGTGATACGTAAAAGCATACAAAGTCGTTCGCGTAATTACCATAATGGCCAATGACGAAATGACGATTCGTCGATTTGCAATCCATAACTTAATGCAGACATCGAAAAATACCACTAGATCCGGAATAAACGTATCGTTTGGGCAATTCGAACGTTCCTCCGATTCATTCGAGCGTACGCCTAATTAAATTACCAATACATTGGTAATCCTATACACTCGCAATGCTGATGGTTCGAAGCATTATAAAAATCTCATAGATGTATAATTCGAATAACGCACGCTCCGAGTAATCACACGCGCTCGTTAATTATCGCGCTAATTTTCAATGACACGTAATACGCGAAATTAAGCTTTTACCACGCAACTACCATAATTTCAAAAGCGATCGAAAAACCGGATTTCGTCGAAAGTCGACCATCGATTAAACCTGCAGCTCGAATTCACGACTACAAAATATTTTCCTTCGAATTGCCATCTGTAACGAACGAATTTAAATAATCTCAAAACCATTCCACCAAACCCTCGTGACCAACTGACGTCATCGATGCGAATTCTCGTTCATTTACGGCGACAATCCGAGCCCAGACTGGCCACCCTTTAATTCAACCGCCAACTCGTATTTCGCCATCATCATCGGTCTATGTTGCGACGTGACGAATTACCATCTTACACATCTGCACGCGAACAACTCGAGCGATTTCCTCGACAGGTTGGTCTTACCCTTGAAACAGTACGTGTACCGGACAAACACAACTCATCGATACCGACCGCCTCGCCGATCACTCGTCTCCCTACCAATTGGTCAACTTATGGAAAAATAAATCGCTCGGTGGACATTATCTCTGAAATCTGCGAACGTAAAAATCTCGAAAATACATTTCGTAGGCGTTTACCGTTCACTGAAGGTGCAATAACAACCACAAACACTCTCGCGTGTCCTTGGGGAGTACAACAATGTTACGTAAGACAAGCACACAACACCACGCCGCGCCGCTCTTCCATGCAACACCATTTACACCATTACAAATCATATTGGTTAGCAGTGTAAAGAGAGAAGAAAAAAAAAACACGTAGACCGGCGCAAGTGTGGAAGGGAAGAGGTGAGAGCCATGTTGCCACACTGTCAGTCACGCTTCGCTTAGGTTTCGGCGTTGGACCCACATTCACACTGACACACAGCTCCACTGCAACACTAAGCCCGACAGCTCCAATGCGCCATGAAACAAAACTCGCCGCCAGAGACTTCAACGATGGATGAGAATAAACGTCGCGTTATACTCCCTCCACTTCTCTTCGTTCCACCTCTTAACCACGTCCCATACGAATATGATAAAGCTTGTAAACGGATTACATCCATTAATTACTCTGCCCGTATTAACCACGTCTCCGTTGGTTAATTGAATACCCAAACGAGAGCTATAAATACTTCAAATATATTATTTAAAACCTAGAATACTAAAAATTCGAATCTTTAAATCGGCGACACGTCATCGTTACGTCAAAAGAATTCGAAGCGAATTTTTTTCCACATCCTGGTAACCTTCGAACAAAAAACAAATTCGTGTTTACGATGAGAAAGATTTGGGCTTTTTTTTTTTCACGACGAAACTTCTGTAGGTGCTCTCATTAAAAATGAAAATAATATGCCAAATTATTTACGTAAGGAAGAAAAATATTTTGCCATAATTTAACACGATCGTGCAATACGAAGAATAACACAAAATAGTGACGAAATAATTTTTAAAAAAGCAAAATACAATCAATCTACTTTATTTATAGAAAAATATATTCGTGGGTGTTCGAATCCTGAATCCTTACAATTTAACATGTCACCGTACCGAAAAACCGATGCAGTCGATATTTCAATGGTTTCTCTCTAAACGAACGTTAACCCAATTGAAAACACTAGTAGCGAAGATAGATTTTCTCACTATCAATATTATCTATCTACTCGTATTTTTTTGATTCACTCAAAATTCATATTTTGCATTCAATTACACAATGAATTATTTTCCTTTTTATTTGGTTTTTTTTTTCATTTATGTACAGTAGGGTGGATGAAATTTTTTTTCAAAATCGAACACCATTGGTTATAAAACTTGCAAAAAAATCCAACACGTTCGCGAAAAAATATTTCATTTTGAGATACTATTTCACCCAGTAAAATTCCAATGCATAGGAATAAACTCAAATTTGAGAATCGATGAGCTGAGGATCTCAAATTTTTTTTTTTGTAGCCTGATAACTCAACCCCAAAACACTTTTCAAAATTGTATAAAATCTCAAGATTTTAGATTACCATTTCAAATATCCAAATTTTTGGAAACTCGATGGAAACATCAAGAACTTTTACTTTATAATTTCTCAAATTAGAGCTTATACGTGAGTACCAGAATTCTCGAAGACTAGTTCAGACATGAAGATATCGGACAATTCAATTCTTTTTTCAGAAATAGTGTCTTGACTCGTTCAAAATTTTGAACTCTTGAGTTGTCCATTTTGAAAAAAAAAAAAATCACAAAATTTTTTTAAATAAAACGAGAAAAAAGTCAAGCCTTGACTTGCAAAGACTTAAAAGTATAATTATACTTGATTTAACTAGACAAAGAAAATCACAAAAGATTCCAATATGTCAATGATAATGATAATAATATGAAAAATAATAATAAAACTCCAACATTAATATTTAAATAATTTCCAAATAATTTCTTCTTTTATGATATAACGTAAATAATTGTTTTGTATTTTTTTTCATTTTTCATTATTATTAATCAACTTATATTTTATGTTCACAAGATAATAAAATTTCTTTCGCTGAATGTTTATTTCGTGCTGCGTTTCAGGGTCATGACGGAGGGGTAATTGCGTTTCTTTCACTACATTGCTCTATCAACAAAGTCATCAGTCTTGTTCGAGAAAATTCATAGCAACAAAAATACACAGATTGCCAGAATTTCAAGACATTTTTCATTTCATGAA
This sequence comes from Phenacoccus solenopsis, assembly GCA_009761765.1. Lineage (NCBI taxonomy): Eukaryota > Metazoa > Arthropoda > Insecta > Hemiptera > Pseudococcidae > Phenacoccus > Phenacoccus solenopsis. The sequence goes on along the minus strand of CM019753.1, from coordinate 28,187,027 downwards.
AATAATTTTCTGAATGACGATGAAGTTTGTTTCGATTTGGAAAAAATAAGCATTTCTGTCAATAGTATACTTGAAGCATTCGATTATACTCTGGAGAAAAATTGAGACGTTACATGCGTTACAATGAGTAACAAGTCGGATAATTTGGCAGAAAAAATTTTCTTGAATTTCAACACTGAAAATTTTTTACGAGAGAAAAGCGAGATGAAAAAAATCACCTGCTATTCTCTTCAGTGACCCTGTTCAACCAAGAATTTCATTACATTGGAAACCACCGACTACATTTACATTTAATGCAGCATCAACAGATAACAAAATTAAGGTAAAGTCGAACACGATGTTTCCTTCTAAGATTCGAACTACCAATGAAGTTAATTTTTCCTCGAACTGATAATTATAGAAATAAAAATAAAAATAAATTTAATAATAATACCAACTCTACTGGTATTTCAAACACTGAAAACCCTTCCACGCGACATATGACCTTGAAAAAATCAGCTGCTGGCTAATTTGCGCATGAAACCCAAATAACATATACATAAATTTTCTAAATCTCTCCCAGCATACCTTTATTTATAATAATCATATGCATAATATCTTTGTCGCTTTGAAAACTATTCATCCTCTCGAATCAACACGTACTCTTCACTCGGGCTTCTCTAATTCTAAAGTCGATAATCAATGACAATGAAATGTAAGCTTGACCTCTACCCAATAAAAATCCAAATCCTTTTCAATCCACACGTTAGTTCAGTATTTGCGAAGCGAAGTTACCATTTTGAAAAATCACGTCCGGCAATTTTACTTTCGCATGTGGAAATCCATACAGGTAGATTTTCGTCGAACCGTACATCTTGTATTTATTTTACAAATCGCCTAGATTACTCGAGATTACTTTTCAATCGACCCGCAATTTTTTATTCGAAAAAACTAACATTTTTCCAATATGCGTATTTTTTCAACATTCCAAAATATCCGCTAGCTTGTTCAAACAAAAACCATCGCGAGCGATTTTACCAGCGAAAAATCTTTAATAAAAAAATGTCATCTCAAAGAGGTTTCAAACGAAAGCGAAATTCATTCTCGAAACTTACAAACCTCTAATCAGCACATTCCTCAAGTCTAGACGAGCCCGCCAAACGAAGAAGAAAAGAAAAAGTAGGACAATACCGTAACACGTTTCGTCCCATTCATAACGTTATTCGCATACGGTCGCGTGATTTAAAAAAAAAAAAACACGATGACGTAAAAAAATAATATTCCACGAATACGAATAAATCTTATCGTTTAATATCGTTTCAAATGCAATACGAGAAGTCGTCGGTCGACGTAAAATTACATTGTGGGAAAAAAGAAAGCTCTATAAAGGTTTTTTTCCAACCCGTATACAATGTCAATGAAAAATAATGGCACGCTGGCTATTTCATAAATATTGCATTAGACGGCAACCTATTTCGAAGTAGACGGACTAATTATGCGGCCCAGTCCACTACTTGTGTTCGACGGCTAGAAATCGATTCATCTTCACCATTAATATTTCCATAATATACGAACGGATATCGACGTCCATGATATCCGTTAATTAATAATTCCAATTTTTTTCGCTTTGTCGTTCACGTACACGAGAATATAAGGACGAGCGCGAAAATTTTCATTATGTTACGGTTTCACCTCACCAGTTGAATTTTATTCCGTTCAAAATTCTCTTTTTCCAACACCCTAGGCATTACGTAATGCTAAAACGTTGGCGACGTTTATCAAATGACTGGTTCAGTGATGAATCATATCCTGAAGAATAGGTACTCCGATAGAAATACCTATGCTTACAAAGTTATAGTAATAATTACTAAGTGCTTATTACCGTCCAGTTACGTCAAAAACATTTATTCTTATTAATTCCTGACACCTAACGAAAGATGTTTTCCGTATATAGGAAAAAACAAAGAGCAAGTTATTTACATTTATTCTTTTTTTTTTTTTTTTTTTCAAGACGTTTTATCAATAAGAGAAAATTACGACATGAGTTTTTCTTTGATAAATTACTTCCACTGCGTTTTAAACAGAATTTTGAAAATTCGAAAAAAAAAATCTTCAAAATAATGGTAATTTTTTTTTTTTAATTATTACGAATTACTACATAAGCGATGCTCTCAAGCAAAAAGATGCATAAAAGACATTTTAAGCAAAAATATGAATTAAGCATGTAGCATTGTAAGCACTGATACCTCTTATTACATAACGTGAAAAAAAATTGTCAATTTTTACATTCGTACATTCATCAAAAAGAATGATGACAAATGTAATAAGCGCGAAAATCCAAAATCGTTCGATGAAAAATTGTTATGAGTGCACAATTGCACATATCTCATTTAATGCGAACAAACTAACGAAGATAAAAGTAAATGATGCATACAAAGATAATACTGCAATGATTGTAATTCAATTTATATAATGTTTTATTAATTAGATGAAAATTAGGGAACGCTCTTCTGGTAAAATTAAATTTTGGTGAATCATAATATTCGTGCAAGGCCGTAGAAAATAGACGTGAGGGACGTGCAGAAGAGAGAAATCAAAACCTCCACTATCTTTTTTCCATTCATTAATATCAGCAGTAAATATATTATATACATAAACATGGTACTTATGGAACGATATAAGTGATTCACCTTCAATGATAACATGCATCATTAGTATATGCTCACAATATAAATGCAAAATTGAATTGAAAATCATAATTTTCAAATGAAGATCAGATTTTATTACGTAAACCTAATTATAAATAAAAATTCTTTGTGCTTACGTGAAATTTAATTTTTTTAAATAATCCTCTTCTCGTGTGTCTTGACTAAGACCTGAACATTTACATTACAAAAAATTACCCGCTCTACCCCGCTGCCACAGTACATTAGAACATTAGCATGTGCTATTGTTATTATTCCCCCCACCCCAAAAAAAAAGATTTACTAATAAAAAAATCTGTCAAGACCTAAAATTTCCAAAACAAAAAAATTTTTGCACAAACTTTTTTTTGCTGAAAATAAGTAAACTGCTTGAAAAAAATTCTATAGAATTATTTTTTTCATTTTCATGCAAAAATTAAGAATCAACTCATTAGCTATAATGAATTTTACTAAAATAAAATACTTCGCTCTTCGCGTTCATTTCATGTAGCAATACGTACAAGTGCCAACCTACTGAAAAATGAGGAAAGGAGGCATAAGCTTGCCACTTTAACAAATTATATTTAATCGCTCCCCCCCTCCCCCAACTAATCGAAAAATAATCCCTCACTTCGCGAAAAAATTATATTTACATGGGTAAAACAAATCCTTTAAGCTATCAGAAATTACACTAAACGAAACAACATCATCCAAAAATTTAGTCCAACTAGTTCAAATTTGAAAACTGATTTTTTACAGAAAAATTTATAATTGTGGAATGCCCGAGTTGGGAAGTCAAAAAAAAGTGTTTTCATAAGTCAACACTTATGGGCATTAAGAGTAAGTTTAAGCCTAATAATTAATAAAATATGAATACAAAATTAAGAAAAAAAAAATTAGATCCAGCATAAATAAAATCAAAACTTCCAATAATAAAGGGGTGAACACTGAAAAGTCAGATTTATTCATACTTTGAAGTTAATTATAACATATGTAGATAATTTGAAATACAGTGTAACGTAATAAAAACTAGATAAAATGAAATTGGAAAATAAGAAAAAAAAAATTCAGCACTACTAGAAATGAGTTTTTAACGGAGGCATTTTCAGACTTGCAGACAATGCAACTAGTTAATTCCTGATACCCATAACACATCCAGTACCAAGACTAGAAATCCCTACTCTATTCCTTACAAAACCACCTGAGTAGACAGATATGACATATGTTATACTTCTTGTCTTTTAAAATCACCAGATAGTATACTTATGAAAAATATTAATTTTTTCAGTCTCTTCACGTATCCTTAAATTTTGGTTCATCCTCCATACTGGACATCTCGATCTAAATTTGATACCAAAGTCAGCCTTTACGTATTTCCAAGCTGATTTCACGCACGGAATTCGAGCTTATAATGTACATTTCGTGGGATGTTGTGCTCAAATACAAAGTTCTTCTCCAATAAGGCATTTTTCCTTCAATTTTTCACTATTGTACTAACTAAGGCTAAAATGTTAATAAGTTGGTAGTCGAAGAGCTTCAACACATCAAACTAGAATCGAAAAATTTTCATTTTCCATTCATCATTCGTCACATTATAACAACAGTAATCCCATCCTCTCCCCTCCCACATTACTCTTGAAACTGTATTTAATATCTACTATTCATGTAAGCCCATACTTATCAAATTTTATTAAACTGAGCTCCCCTCAAGCTTTCTTCAAATACTGACAATTCCTTATTTTGGATCCATTTTAACTCGATTTCGCGAGATTCTTGAGCTTTTTAGGTGAATTTGATGAGGAGATACAGAGGATTCGAGAATTAAAAACGGTTTTTTCTCTCTATTAATAAGATATGTATTTTTGTCAAAATCTAAATTTTTCGTTCAAATTTACGTATACTCGGACGTTTATTAGTTCGAAACATTTGATTTTCTAATCAAATTATTTTATTTCTCATGCTGCTAACACTGCAAATCACTCCAGTCAATTGACCCTTACGACTCGAACCTTTTCAACCATCATTAAAATTGGCCTTTACGACTCTTTGAAGTTCGAAATTAATGACTTTGGCCCCTACCTATTGTAACTACTTCAAAGATATGAAGATGCTCCCCTTATCCCCTCCATGTCTGTTTTTAAATCAGGTAGCTTGTCATACCTATCGTTTTTATTCAAAATTCAGCTAATGATAATAGAATGAAATGAGCCCCCTCCCCACTCCCCCCTGCATTCGTCCTCATTTACTTCCCCTCAACCAATATATATTGAAAAAGAATCGAAAATTAATTAATAAATAAAATTTGGAATAAACCACAAACAAAATTCATACACATACAAATACAGAAAACGTTTTCCCACAATGCGAAAAATATCGAAACAAACGACGAAATCCTACATTTCACCCTTACAAAGCGTACAACGTACAATGACGAAACTCTTATCCGAAACGAAAATCCACATTCGTGTGGGAGCGCACGTCGACACATCTGCATAATAAATACCGCTATTATATTGTATAACACAACGTTACTCCACCGGAATACCTAATTTCTCAACTCACTTTCGAACGCGATGGCGATATCGTTCGACGAAAAAAAAAAAAAGAAAGAAAAGAAGAGTAAATTCGATATTCCGCGAAATAAAAAAACACGGTTCCGAGATCGAGAACCCGTGCCAGAGCATCATTCTCTCATTCATGTCTAAAACGCAAAACGGGCCGTATCGATCCAGTCGACCTCAAAACAACTATAGTATTCGCATAAACTGGTTGATGATACCCGCATCGGCGGCGAATTTTTTATTTTCGTCGTACGCCATTCCACGCAAACGAAACTAAAAGTAATCCGCGCCGACCTATCCCAACATCTACACGGTGGCGGCCACAGCGCGCGCCAATCGAAAGAAGAAAGGCCACCGAGACCTACAATCAGAGCGCAATAAGATGCAGACGGAAACGAGCAAGTTGAATAATATGAGATAATAAATACGCCGAAGTGTCGTATTAACGTTAACGCGACAGACGTAAAATTATGCGACCGCGTTCGCCGTCCACCTAGATACACGCACGTACCGGCGACGCTTCCTCTACATCAATAGCCCATTTTACCTCCGATCCAGAAGAAAGGTTTACTTTCTTTTAGCATACGCGTTACGGACCTTGATACTCGTTTCGTTTTCGCTTTTAAACGCTTCCGTTAGCCCGCGATAAATGCCGCCGAGACGCGTAATCCAATATAACGGAGTTACCCAGACACGTTACCATCATTCGCGTAATACTCTCCCACCGTCGTTTTCGTTCGATTATACGCGCGTTCGCGGTCTCATTCGTTACCGTCGTCGTTTACGTACAATTCACGTATGTACATGTTCATTTTTCGACCCATAAAAGGTCACGATAATATCGAACTCGTGTTCATGCCTCAAGTACTGACCCGAGATTGTAACCTACACTCGTGGTACTTTTTAAACCAGGCTAAATAGTCTGCATTCTGCGATCGAAAATATCACACTTTTTCAAATCGAGAAGCAAAAAAGAATTTAGCGTGCGAAATAAACTCACGAACGAGTGCTCTACAATGACCCAAGTTCTCCGATTCTTCAACCGTTGATTTCTTCGACTTTTATTGTGACTTACGTTAAAGGCGATGAGTATAGAATTCGGGTCTACTTTCATGTATGGGTAAACGACGACGCGGCGGGGCCGATTGAAATGGAAATAATTTAATGCACCTCGGGGTACCTGTCATGACATATAGCGAATCAAACCAGCTGAGTTTCATGATTCTTTGGTGGATGGTTTATATCATTACTTGCAACTTCGAAATTTCTATCTCATTACTAATGAAATAAAAATTGATACTCGTAAAAATCAATTTCAAGTGTACATTCGTCGAGAGTACCATGCTACATAAAATAATCTATAATTTTCTGTCGTGCCATTCATGTATGGACCCCCCCCCCCCCGGAAATCCGAACGTCTTTAAAACTAAGTTTTGGCTTTTATTCCAGTTAAAATGATACCTACAAAAAAAATGTTCAGAAATAAAATGAATCTATTTATGATTCTAAACCAAAAAAAAAAAAAAAAAACACACAACCCACCATATACCTTCCAACAAAAACTCATTACTTTTTAATCACATTTTTGCGCCCTTTTCTCGAACTTCTTATGAGTTAAAAATAATATCTACAAGCTCAAAAAAAAAAATTTATAAAATAAACTTGATTTTTATATAATTCTATTAGAATGATGAAAAAATTAAAATTTATGGTAAAATTAAAAAAGGTCAAAAAATTAAGTTTTATTTTTTCATAACTTGTTAGGCACGTTGACTCATTTTAGAGAAATGTAAATTCAAAATATTTATTTTGTGAGTTTTTCACTCTTCTTTCTCCCTATTTTATCATACTGAACACCTATAATTGTCAGGATTGTTACATCCAATGTCTAGGATTTCATTTATATTACCCATCTATACTTTATTTCTATACGAGATATAGAATTCAGAATCACATGGAATAAGAGAGAGCAATGCTGCGGATGATTCCGGGTTTTTACGACGAAATTATCATCAAAATGGTATACTTAGTACCAATGACCGAGGTGAGTTACTCATAAAGGATAATCAACCAAAAGACGCATTTACGAATATAACTTGAAAGCGAAAATTTATCATTACACTGAAATAATTAAACTGATTGCTTCAGCTGGACACCAATTCACAAATTACTACAGACTGTCCACTCGATTGGTAGAAAAGTAGTACAAAGTTCAGCAATCATATAAAGTAAAAAGAGTAAGAAATAAATTATCAAATTTTCCAATTTTTCCCGTTATAACCACATAATTCCAACTGAATAAAAAAAAAAATTAATGGAAATCAATTTTCAATAATAAAAATCTAAAAAATTAAAAACCAAAAAAAACTTCATATTTCTGGAAACCACACAAAATAATAATAATCATAAATTGAAAAAATACAATTTTTTAAAATCTTGATCAAAACTGCAAGAATTGTGAGATTTTACCAAAAAATAATTACATGAAAAAGTAACAAATTCATTACCAAAGTAACCCATTCAACAGACATAATTATACAAAATCTTTTAAAATATTCGGGGTCAAGTGATAACTCCAAACCCTAGTTTTTCAACTAATCAGACGTGCCCTTTATAGTACACCTTTCCAAGATATCGAAGATTCGTTACTTCTGCCCTTCATGTACGAAAATTTCAACTTCATTATAACTCTCCTTCCTTCCCACTGCGAAACAGAGCAGCTAAAAATATCATATTGGTATTCATATCTAGACCAATTCTCATCTAAGCTTGTTCCACCAATGCGAAGCTCTCATTTTCGGAATAGCTTTTCGAAAGAACTGTTACCAACAGCGAGATAAAAAATTGGACCTAAAATTATCAACGTAATAGCGCGAATTTCTGCACAGAATGCTACGAAATTCAGCCATACGTTGCCCTATTAACCGTATTCCACATGTAGGAACTTTTCCAAAATGCATAAAAAATAAAACACGCAGTAACGCTTCGCAGACACTTGAATCAGCCGCTTGAATGACGAACATGACGATCTGTTGAGAAAAAAATCATACAGGAGGCGATGATTGCTTATCTGGATTCAGAGTATGGAATACTTATCGGTAACTGAGATAATGACCGCTAGTTATACACTCGATAGCCCACGTTCGGCATTTATTTCGATAAAACGTGTACGTTACAGAGTTTGAAATTGAACCCATCTGTTAGCCAGTGTCCTGATGTTTTCGTATGATCGATTTTAGTACTTTTCCGAGGCTATTTATTAAATGGGGCAAATTTACTTTTCTCCACTTTTTTTCTTTCCTAGAATTTTATTCTGCGTTTTATACACACGTTGGGAAAAAAAAATTTTCAACAGATTTTTCTGACGTGATAAAATTTAGCTTTCCTCTTTCCGCTTGAAAAATGCTAAAATTCCGATGAAATTAATACGATTTTTTTAGAAAATGGGAGAAGAGAGAGAGCGTATGTGTTTGTGTATGTTGCGTATAATTCATGCCTACACAAATACACTTCGATGACGTCACCAAATACATTCGAAAATTCATAATGTTAATAAATTAGAAAAGTTTCAAATGGAAAAGCGATACCTTTCAAGGACACGTGAAAAAGTCATACACGAAAATTTCGTATTTCATCGCGGGATCGAGGGAATCCGAAATCTAGGCACATAAATTTCAAATTATAAACTTTTCGATACCATCCGGCGACTATATTGCACGTAAATTCGCAGAATTTACACGAAAATTTTCATTTCGATAACGCAATCAAATCTATCCATTTTATCTAGAAATTTTGTCTCAATTAAAACTCCGTTCAAATTTTCCATCCAATTCCAACAATCGAACAGATACGGTCTATCATTCGAATATAAAATCACGTAGGTCAAAGAAAAATTCGATTCTCGCACCAACTATCGCAAACTCGTACTGTCCAGTCGCCCAGTTATCAGCTTGGCGGCGTGAATTCGATAATACGTTTCGTATAAACATCAATTACGCAGCCCGTAACACTAACACCGTTATAAGAACAATTAATTAAACCCAGCCAACGCGTCCGATAATTACCATATCGGCGCACACACGCCACAGCCGACGATAACCGCGTAAACGTTTATCGCACAAATTTTTTTTCCTAAAAGCTCGACGTTACAGATGCGAGCATGCGACGACCATCCGTAATTAGAATACCGTTTACACGCAGTCCGCGAGCTTGAATAAAAAATCGAGGACGTTGTTTTTAATTAGCCCAACTATAATTTCGACACGATGATGCGTTCGCCTAGTCGAAAGGAAATCATTTACATAAAGACCAAATATCGTTTCGGACAAGTGTGTCATTTTATGTTAAACACTTTCCATATACGTCTATTTTAGACCGGTCGTCCGATGAATTAGAATTATTGTTTGCGGCGCGACCTTTCAACAAACCAGTCCAATCATCGAGTCATTTTGTAGCCGAGAATCGTACCGACGAACAGGTCTTTAGCCAGGATGAACGACCATGGTGTTCACACAATATGGAAATTCAAAATTCGTACCTTTTCTGTACTTTTTCATTATAAGTACACCTTAGTCTAAGAATACTAGGAATAAAATTGAAATCATTTAGAACAAATATTTTTTTGCAGAAACGTGTTCAGAAAAATTCCAGCATTATCTTCTAAAAATCCAAAAGCCCCAATCGATGAGAAATTTGAAAGGAGCTAGGCAACATGACCTTCATAATTGGGGTTTCGCCTAACATCTCAAGCTCCATGTGATTCACAAAAAAATAATCACAGATTTAGAATCTGCATCAAATTTCCTGCCAAATAACACAAAACATGAGCCATTTTGAGAAAATAAAAAGAGGCCCAAAAGAGGGTTCAATATGGTGAAAACTGAAAAAAAAATAATAATAATGTCCCTTAAACGAGTATAAATGTGTCTACGAATACGACTTTGGAATAGAGAAATGAATATATAGGAATAGTAACCATTATAGAAATCATATTCCCTTCTATTCTTCGGGGGAAGCTACTAAGAATTTTCATAGAAAATGTAAGATGAGTTCAGAACCACACAGTGCAGCAGAAGTCGGTCGACGTTGTCTGAAATACGCATATGCCTCTCTTTTTCATCATAGCTGAAGTTAGGGCCAATGAAACAATTCGAAAGTTGAAAGATGGATAAAATAATAATGATTTGGCAGCTTATTGTATTTTTGAGCAAACATAGTTAATTATACCTTCTAAGGCGAGCTCCTCAAGTCTAAACTTTACGGCTTTATGGCAGGAAATTTTTCTCTCCTACCCTAACCTGAGTTAAGGAAGACAAAATGACTAAAAACATGAAGAGTAAGTGGTGTAGAGGGATTTGAAAATTCATTAAATTTTTGAAAGAATATGTTTATCCTGGAATGAGTTTTCAAAATTAAATCTAGATGTACTACTCAACACATTTCAGCAAAAAAAAAAAAAAAAAAAAAAAAAATATTCTTCAAAATGTTTATTATTTTTTCCTCTACTTGAGACCTAATTTTCCTGAAATATCTGTCTCGCCAAAAAAAAAAAAAAAAAAAAAAAAAATAATAATAATAATAAATACACCAATTTTAAGAAAGATATAATAGTCAATGGGCAAAGGGCAAAATGAAAAATATTAGTAAAAAAAAAAAAACATTCGGTTTCTTATACTAATGATAATTATATATATTGAGTAGCGTGAAAAATTCGACATTTGTCAACATTTTCGAATTTTACAAAAGAATTTTGGGCTCTTTTCGTAATTTTTGTACATGATGGACATCCTGAGTAAATAAGAAAGAAATTAATTTTTGCAGAACATGAATTTTAAATTATCAGTCAAAATACACGTGGAGTAAGTAATCTTTATGGAGCAAGAAAAATTTTCTTGAGATGGTAATTTTTGTGGGGGTAAGGGTGGATAATTATTTGAAATTAGATTTCAAATATTATGCGCCATGAAATAAGGTTTGGGTGTTGGTTATCAAAAAATCATTTTTGACTTTTTTCAAATTTTTATGCTAAAAAGTATTTCAAGTTCAAAAATCACCCCCTCGCCCCGCCCCCTACCCTGTTCCAAAAAAAGTTACAGCTGTTAAAGTTGACAACCCCAATTTGAAAAAAATCAACGCCAAAACTTTAAACACGTTTTTCTCCAAAAATTGATTTTGGTCACTAACACGAAAAACATTTATTTACACGAATTTAATTTCTCATTTATACTGCGATTATATAATAATCAGTTATGCTATTTCCACTGTATGTGAATCGAACATTTCATTTCATAAGTATAACATTTACGTGCATTATATATCTAATACTGATATTAATAATAAAAAAAGTTCATGAACGGCATCTGACCCCCACCCTCTTGGCTACGTCCTCATTATTTCTCTATTTTAATGTTCGATTTAAACTATTTCATTTCTTTAGGATTTTTGACCATCTCAAAATTGCCATCGCTGCGATATACTTGAACAAATCACGAGCCCGCATCCACTCCCTAGCACACACTAGATACGCAATTATGAACGCGACGTTTTAATCGAGAACACAATTTAAATTCATTTTTTACACTGCACAAACGGACACGAGAGCGGGGAGACGATTAAATAACCGGGCCGAACTGGCTACAGCATTTTCTCACAATTATAAAATGTCGCATAACGCGCAACGACATTCGAAGCCAACCCCTCCCTACGGTCGCGTCGTTATTCCAAACACGCGCCCATAACGGCCAAACGCGACAATTATCAATTCGATCTCAGTATTAATGTTACAACAATATGTTGAAACAAAAGGAAAAAGCAAATGAAGCGCGACCGAGCATGTCCTACGTACTGTCGCAACTAAATGCCATTAGCTTATGACACCAGTCATTTCACTCCTTACGTACCGTCTTGCTCGTACGCGTCGCGTTTATTTCATAGCCACCAAAATCTTCTCCTCGTCTATCTTACGACGGTTGCGAACGTGCCTCGACCAGAAAATACCGTACGTCGATTTCCAATACCTAAGCCGTACAGCCAATGAATATTAATGACGGCTAAAAAAATGCTAATTTAACGTACTACAATTTCAAACAGGCCTGCGTAAGTGTACCCTAGGTATCGTAGCTCGTATACAATTCGCCTTCGTAGAAAACCTACCACCTCGGTACGTCCGTCGAGAAAACTCCACGTTGAAATCCTCCCTTGAAAAATTATTCCGTCAACGATTCACCGTCGAACGAACGATTTTTTTTCCACAACGCTACACTGTGACAACAACGAACTCGGCTATACTCCCTTATACCCGTAAGAAAGCTGAACATTTCCATAATTTCTAGACGAGATCTGACACGCAATTACTAAACATAAAAAATTTACGCTATTTGCAACTCTCGAATAAAGTAAACAAATCATTTGCACCTTACGATCATCGTGCAAACATCTCTCCCGAATTTTCACTCCTCATTCCGCGCGAGTAAACGAAACTCTCGCGTATCGAATAATCTCAAAAATCGAATACGTCCAACTTTTTGTACCTTCGTTTCGACGAGCTCCGAAATTATTGACCAAAACGATTAGTAGCGCGGGGTCATCGAGCTGTATTTACAATACGAATTATTACCCATATTAGAACGCTATCGCTACGCACTGCTCGTGCTTATTTATATTTATTTATTCGTCGCGTTTTTCTAAAACCAAGAGAGCGCTGATATGAGTGAAAGTGAGTGGAAAATAGCATCAGCGCTATGGCAAAATTTTCTACACGAGAGTATCAGTTGCCGCGTCAAATATGAAGTTTCCAAGCAGGGAGAATCAACAGTACCTAACTGTGTTCTTCAGGTCCCAAGGGGAATTTCTAAATTTGGATGTGCACCTTTTGGGAGAGATAATTGGCAAAAGAATCACGCTTCGAAGATGCAAGTACACGATGGAACCGATACAAACACAAAAATCGATTCGACAATTTTTTCTTGCATTTTACATACAAAGATCACATTTTTTTTCAATCGAAGAAGAATTCATCATTCACTTTTTTTTTAGATAATTAAAATACCTGATTTATTGAAAAAATTCAATTCATTTCAGAAAATGAATTTCCTTTAAAAATTTCAAACATCAAAAAAATCAGAATCGAAAACCAGGAGAGGAGAAGAGCACAAACATCTCAATTATTTTATTTTCTACCCAAAATGTACTCATTAGAACCGAAAAGCAACACTACATCAAAACCAAAATCTTCAATATATACTACACATTGTACAGCTGCTGTGACTAGAGATACACTAATATGATAGGTTTAGATGGTTATATGGAGTGGTAAAGGCTTGATTGCATTATGAAGAATAAGATGTTGTTCGCAGATTAAGGTGACTAATTTCATATAAATCAATATTTTTTTTTTTTCTTTTTTGTTAGAAAAGTTAATCGAAACTACCTCACTAATTGTTTCATAAATCTTGAGTGGTTTTTTTTTTTTTTTTCTTTTATTTAAATAAGTTGAAATATGTAAAAAAATCGAAATGAATAAATCATTATTCTTCAAATCCACGAAAAAAGAAAGGTATGCAAAAACGTCTCAATGATTCTATCCTTTTACGAGTATTTAACATATAATCAAATGTAACCGAAAATTATCACCAAATGTTACCTCGAATCGCAAATAATTAGTTTTACACATTAAAAAAACTTTTTAAAATTTCAAAATATATGTAACATTATTAGTATACCTATTGAACTGAATTTTCATTTTTTCAATTAATTTTTTATTTATTCAAACCTTAACGTGCAAAATAACCTGAAATTATATACTTCAAAATGCAGGATGGGATAGGGGTTACAAGCGTCTCAGTAATCCAGTTGTATCCAGAATGTACTTGAGTGTAATCTAAAACGGTTATCTCGTCTGACCCTAAATTCAGTATTTTCAATACAATTTCTCGCAGCTAAAAATATCACTTTAAGCTCCTTCACTGAACGCTGGATTTAAAAAAAAAAATTCCATCCCATTTTAGGCACTGATTTCTCTTAAAAAATTTCCAAAAATTTTCATCAATTTCCCATTTTTCCTTTACTTCAAGTCTCAACATTTCATAAATTATCACACGTATTTCAAGACTATGACATGTGCTCTACTTATAACCTCTCTTCACTCTCCACACTGAAATCCTGAAACATGATGAACAAACTACCCGAAATTTTATTCTGCTTCGTTTAGCTCACTGTTCTTTTCCTCTGATAGCAATTTGCATCTCTAATCGACAATTGATACACTTTGAAATCCAGAACAGGAAGGAAATTACACTCATCCCGAGACCGAAACTAATTGATGTGTAGATGGGCGGGGGGGGGGGGAAGGAGAGATAGGAGATAAAACTGAAATTTTCTGAACAAGAATGCAGGAATTAATCGAATCAAAAGCCAACATTTAAATTTATGCATTTCGATATTATTCATACTGATAGATTTACCAAGATTTAAAATTTTCGATCTTTTTTTGTCGATTATAGGTAATTCTGTTGGATTAGGTAAATAGGTCGAGTGTAATTATTTTAATAAATCTAGATGAATGGGACAATTTCACTGATTTTTTGCAAAAAAAAGGGGGGAGGGAGATTGCACTCGCACACATTTCTCCAAGTTCGTTCGAAATATACTTTGATAGCATACAAAACGATCAACACGCTGAATCAGAATAGTTCATATTATTTATTCTTATAATTACTATTTTTTTTTTTTTTTTAAATATAAATAATATATTATAAAATTAATATTTTAATTATTATATAAAAAATAATAAAATAATTTTTTTTAATTTTTTCTTTTTTTCTTTGTTTTAAAAAAAAAATTATTATTTCAATTGAAAAAATTAATTCTACCTCTTTTTTTAATTGCTATATTCCATGAAAAAAAAAAACATTACTCTTTACCTATAACATTCTCGAAAAATTTCAAGTATCAAATAATACATCTTGAATCATTGTTTTTTCAACTCTCAATATTGAAAAAAATCGAAATAAATTCATACACACATTACTTCCAAATCCGGATGGAGAAAAGAAAGCTTACAAGTATTCCAATAATATACCCATTTTTGTTCATTCCATTCACACAGAGTAAAAAAAAAGAAAAGAGACGTCAAAACCTAGAAATCAATCGGAAAAAATTTCGAATCAAGTTTGAAATTTCCGACAACTTCTGTGAATACTAGCAATCACCGATGAAAACGCGAATAACGCTTTAATCCTAATTTTTCGAACTCTCTGAAAATCGGTTACTTGGAATGGCAGAGTAAAACGCTATCGTCAACAGTTCAGTACATTTTTGATGACGATAAACTCCATCTCGAGGGCTTACAAATTCACCACCTTCATTTCCCTTAATCGTAGGTTTTTCGCCGAATTCATTCCACTCGTTAGACGACACTACCGATGCGGCATACAAATGCGAAAGAAGAAAAAAACGAAAACCCCAACAATTACACCTTCAACCGTACACCTCTAGCGGCTGAAAAAATTCATCTACGTGTTCGGAATACAACTAGCGTTGAAAATTTTCAAACACCATGGTCGACTCGACCACACCACTCGTCAATTGGAATAACCATCTGACACAATTACTCGATGCACATGCATTCGAGTTTATAAAAACAATTCATTACGGTAATTGAACCATCGTCGGACGGCTCGACCGAGACACCTAAATAGAAAAAAACATAAGTGAAACCATACAACGGCTTCGCGACCTAAAAACAAAACAGATCATTGTTACGCCGTCCAACGTCAAACCACAATTCGCAAGTTCAATTCGCCCAATCAGACAACCGCGTCGAGCAGACGCAGAGTAAAATCCATCGCATCGGACACGCTTACGCAATAGGTCGACGCGACTGTGGAATAAATTCTATTATACTGTCTTCCCACTCACTCGCACTACTTGCGTAAATCGTAAATTATTTATTACATCGCAATCTTCCAAAACCCAGCGAACAATACGGGCAGCAATTTCGAAGCCATCGTATCGCCCCAACCAACGAATTTGTTGATTTTCTTCCACGTTGTCGCCGTTTTTATTTTCCAAAATAAAAAAAATCTCACCAGTACGAACGCGCTTTGATGACAGGAAAAGGTGGACTTCCCTCGGAAACCGCATGACAAGTTACGCAATTTTATTATAATTATACGACTCGTTACGCCGCTGCGCTTCTATTCATTCCGATAACGATTTTTGTTTTGTTCGCAACTCATTCGACGTTGCCCTGGATGCTTGCGAACGAAAAAATTCATCTTCGAGCATTCGTTTTTTCGACGTTCTATTTTCTTCGCGTACAATAAAATTTTCTCGTTCGAAAATACCGAACGAATGGTTTCACCGAATACCTATACGTTTTACTACGACGACTAAACATTCAATCGTAAAAAATTCCAATCGAAGTATCGATATTACTCGAACTCATTAATATAGGTAAACCAGTGTGTATTTAACCTAGCCAAGTTTACTGATTCGTGACACTTTATGTGGCGCGAAATAGATTTACAGGTTTATTAACCTGCTTTTTTTTCATAAACTGTGTAAAATACTTACTATTTTCCTGCACGCCGAACAATCAAAAAAGCGGTAAATA
Source organism: Phenacoccus solenopsis (assembly GCA_009761765.1). Taxonomy (NCBI): domain Eukaryota; kingdom Metazoa; phylum Arthropoda; class Insecta; order Hemiptera; family Pseudococcidae; genus Phenacoccus; species Phenacoccus solenopsis. The sequence continues at coordinate 28,170,189 of CM019753.1, read as the reverse complement.
ATAATTTAATGGTTTTCCAATTATTACTCGGTTGCGTAATATCGAACATTAAACCTCAGACCGTTCAACCTTGCTCGTAACCTATTCGAAATTGGTCAGTATGCCCGATGGGATTGTTACACATCCCCGCATCGAATCGAAACCGCGCTACAGGTGTGCGCCCGCTCGACCCGACTAACGGTACCTGCTACGAAACCGGTAAAGGAAACGACAAAAGGTCGTCTTAAACAGATTCCCCTATTTAATGAGATACTCGCCGACCTCACCCCGCAACATTCATCCTTACATCGTAGCGGTATTTACGACAGGGTACCTGCTGTATGTGTAGGCATGAAAATAGGATAGATATCAACTCCAGTTGAAATGATCGTCGAGTTTGATTTTTTTTAGCAGAGTTTTAAACGAAGAACTAAGCTATTACAGCCTATACCACGCGTTTAGGGAATGAGAGGTAGGCGGAAGGAAAATTTGTATCTTCACTTTCAGAGTATTTTTCGACGACTGACTACGTGACCGATGTCAATTACGATTATGCATCATATGTCCAACTGATTAGTAAACAACCCACGTAAAAATGCCAACATACTATCAAAAATAATAGGCTGGCTACATTTCTTGCGTAATCTTTCATATGTGAAAAATCAATGCAGCCATATGATGTGTTACAAAAATTGAGTAAAAAAGAGATTTTTGGGCATGTGTTAACTAATCAGTTGGACGCACAGTATTTATACAGTTTACTCGTTAGGGCTCTCAAAAAGCAATACGAATGAAAATCGCTCAAAATGTAATAAAAAGATGTCCACAAAAAATATCTAATATGGATTTTTCGAGATTTTCGATTCGACTCAAAATGCTACTTCACTAAAATTTTGAAAGATACTGAAAAAATCGAAAATACTTCAATTATAGTCACATATGAAAGAGTGAATCGATGACACAAATTTATCCATATTTCAGCTACCTAAATCCATCTAAAGGATAGTTAAAACTGAAAATAGTTTTTTGAGGAAATTTTGAGCCATGCAATTTCTTCAATCTGTCATATCTCTTCACCAATCGTGTGTTAGGTTAGTTATCAACTACAACACAACGTCTCGAATTTTAGCAAAAATAATACCAATACTGGGCACGTGTTAAAATTTGAAGAGATTTTGAAAATCTCCAAATACCTCAAATTTAATGACTATAAGCTCAAAATGATAACTGAGATTGAGAAATATAACATGGCCAAATCTAATCTTCTAAAATATTTTGGAGATTGTGAAGTGAGGTTTCAGAACTCATGAAGTGATGAGTGGCGGGGAAGGAGTAGGAGGAAAGGTGGTGAATGGGAGGATGAAGATTGTTATTTAATATAAGAGTTTTCGACCATGAATACTGAGACTACTAATATATATGAACGAAAATCCGAGAAACATTTTTATCAGCAATTTTAAAGCTAGAGGGAATGACGTATGCGCAGTAGTTGATTTTTGGACCATTTCACCTTCGCACTAAAACCGTAATGCCTTTGTCCCTATTGTTGTTGTTGTTGTTGTGAAGCATTTGACCTAAATTTTTGTAGGACGGCAGTAGTCCATGCACATGGGCGATGGGTAGAGTAAGCTAAACATACCCAAAATAACTTTTGGGAGGGAGAATGGAGCTACGACATTTCATAAATTGTTCATATCTCTTCACCAAATGCGTTTAAAAACCTCAAAATTCCTACGAACGCTCATTTTAGAACTATACCACATTAACCCTAAAATTTAGCACGAAATGGAGCTAGATAAAATTCAATGCATGTTTGAGGACGCGTAAATAATTAGCTGAAAAGTAATGGATACAGGTTCATATGAATCGTGTGAGGCTGTGGATAATTCTTCATATTTTCAATTCAACCCTACAAATAGTTGCTGAGGGAATAAGTAGGCGTTTTCAGCCTTGATACTGGATGTGGCTGTAAAGAGTATAACAAATTTACCACATACAAATCTAAACATCCTCCCATTAAAAACTCAGCTCTAGTAATGCAGCATTACTGCTTACGTTTTTTTCTTTTCTTTCTTCTTTTTTTTTTTCTACATATTAATGTTCCTAATCTTTCAAATTACTTTACAAGCCAGTCGTTCGAAAGGTTATAATTTCGCTGCAAATAAAAACGTATAATAGCAGCTTATTTTGAAGCCCGAGTATAGCTTCGAAATTTTCATTTCATTCCAAATAGAACGTAATCAAATCATAATGGCCGTTTTATTTCACACCAAAGATTAAAAAAATTTCAACGTATTTTTTCGAGCAAAGACTAACCCGTTATGGCTATAAAATGATTTTTTTTCAGCTCACAGGTATATCAAGGTGTTCTTGAATCGTTTAGTCGAATTTAACAGCTAGACTCGAAAATGCAACTAAATCTCGAACACCTCTATCCGATCCTTTAATTAAAACTTTCAATCATTCAAACGAAATAAACGAGGACACTCCATATTAATCACCCGAACACATTTCACGTTAGTACCAAAAAGAAACCCGACTCATCCTCGGGCTGTTTTCGTCCTTGGTGAACCGTGTTTAAAAATTTGTTTGAAAAAAAAAATACCATTTACCTCTTCCAGCCATAAATAATCGTGCACTAGGGATCACAGGATACACTGTTTCAGAATCCGTTAACAGTATTTTAAAACAGAGTAGAGAACTAGAAAATGAGTTCGTTGGGCGGTTATTTTGTAATAAATATTGTATTCGTTTCAAAGCTTGAAGAAAAAAAATTAATTATTAAAATGTCTGATTTTAAGTTTCATTTGAATGTTCGGAAGTTTCGGCCTATCGAAAAGAATTTCGCCAATCGACCTAGTGATTTGTTCGACTCGTTTTATTTAGCAGCTAAGCTCGTGTCTTCGATAAATTATAATTTAGCGTAGAAATTACGCAATATAAATTTTTCACCTCTTTACGACCGACGAGTTGAATATTTTACTCGACATTCCTAAACAGGTATCTGGTCAACTGTCGTGTCGTGTTCGACTCGTCGACGTTCGATTATTATTTATTGACACACCGATACATAGTAATCGTCTGTCAGCTAACCGGCGATAATGTATATATAATCGTAATCGCATACGGTGAGCATTTCTCAAGCTTATAACTAGGTGTAATTTTATAACAGCTCTTCTTGCTATTGAATTCCGCGCTCGATGAAAAAATGCTAGAGATATGAAGAGAAGTTTGAATCGAAATGTCATATGGTCGTACAATTTTACACCTTTTTATTCTATTGACCGAAGCATACTTAGAACCTTTTCGTTTAAAGAGAAAGCAAAAAAAAATTCACTCTTCACAATACAACCCACAGAACTACCGAACAAGCAGAATACCCATCTATAACATGACAACCAGCAGGTAAAAATCTTACGCTAATTATCCCATCCCATTCGATCAGGTAGCGTGATTAAAATCTTTGTAGCCAAATGTAAAATTCGCATAGGTATTCGATACACCATCATGAAGACGCTACACTTCAACATAAATGTTCTCACAATCTCCGCCCCTCTTCATTACTTCACATCCCTTTGGTTTAAATCTTCGCTCCGCTTCAGATAACATATACAAATCGAGAAAAAAAGGGAGAAAAACTATAATAACAACAATTAAATCGCATCTATCGAATAATTACGGTATCCAAGTCGACAGTGTATATAAAAACAACAAATTTTCAAACATCTCGACGATAAGCACGAATTTAAAAATACTCGTCTGCATCAAATTTACTCCTTTAAAACGAAAATAACTCGATTTACGCCCAACCAAATAATCATAATTGCCGGTTAACAAATGGATCGAGTAGCTCGTACCGAGTTAGCAACAAACGCCCATGAGACCATTACGATTCGGTGACTAAGTTCGACGAAGCGTGAAAATCACGATATAGCGTAAATCCACACACGACGACACGTATCGGACTCCATGACGATGCATGAAAATATAAATCTAAGGGACTATTTTCGGCTATTTTTTTTTCACATGTTACCTCCCCAATTCACTCCTCCCCCCCCAGGACAAAAAACGAGGCAAATATTACTAGGAACAGGCTTTCTAGTTCTTCTTTCAGTTATAGTAAAATATTTTCTTGGAAGCGTAATTTGTGATAATATGACTTCTTCAAGATTCGCATATATTCGAAGCAATTATGTGCACATACTAATAAAAACATGAAAAATCAAAAATTAAGAACAGAAAAATTAAAAACATACTATTTGAAACAATTTTCAAAAAAAGAGAAAGAAACAGAATACTAAAAACATATTTTTAAATTGAAAAAAAAAAAAAAAATGTATCATCTGTTCAGTAAAACGTTCTTAGCAATAAATTATAGAATTTTATTTTTTTATTCCTTCTACATACGAAATTTGCTTAGTTTTCATTTTCAGGACGATACGCTTTAATTCTTATACTTAATTTTGATCACCTTCGTCCTTGACTCTCCCGTCCATTCTCTTTTTCTCAAGCCTCACTAGACAAAGAAAACTCATTTTCTCAAATCTTTACTTTACTCCAACTTTATGGCCTCATCAAACGAAAATAAACTTGTTTTATGTGCACTTCTGCCTTAAATTATATTACACGTGGTACACTGAATGGAGGTAGCGAGTAAGTAAACATTTTGAATTAGAAAAAAAAAAAGAAAAAGAAATATACTAAATCTAATTCTCTAATATTTTTTCGACAAAAGAAAAATTTAAAAAATTTCAAGTATCAAATTTCCTAATTTTTTTTTAAATTAAAATTTCACAAAAATGTGCTTCAATATACATATATAATTAATTAATTAATTAATTAATTATATATATTTTTTTAGGTGTCGTATACTGCCGCTAGGCCAAAGATATGGAGTAGATGGGAGAATTAGATTTTGGAGGAGAGGTCGCGTTCTTTAAGAAATTTTAGCACGGATTTTTTTGATGTGCTTTCAAACTGAAAAAAAAAGAAATCATATTTTTTGATAAAAAAAAAATTCTTAGTATCAAATTTTCATTATATTATTTACTTTTTCGTGTCATTTAAAAAATTATAAATTTTTCCTAAATTGTAAAATGACAAAAAAAAAACACTAAAAAATGTATGCAATATTTGTTGATATTTAAAAAAAAAAAAAAAATTAACATCTAATTTTTGAACTTATATAAATGAAAAACTTCATATAAACAAAAATCACAACAAAAACAAACCGAAAAAAAAATCAAATCATAAACCAAATTCCAAATACTCAATTTCGCGACTCATCAGCATCGAATTAAAAACTCCCCAAACCCCTACAATACAAACTCTGCCCGCGAAATAAAAACCACACACCATCATACATATATTTTCAACTTGAGCGAAAGCCGAGCTTTCATGAAAATAGGTCGCGATTCGTTAAAACCTTCGAGTATTTTTGAAAGGATTCTTCGTACGCGCCAGCATTGTGAAACGACATCTTCAAAAAGCCGCGTCGCCGTTCGCCCTACGTTGAGAATCACTGCGACGAAACTTTGCGCTGTGACCTAATTTGTGAAAAAATATTGTATCTCCGTTACCTCAATGCTATGCCGTCGAAAGTAAACGTCTTCTGCTATTGAACGAGTAATAAATAGCGAATGACGAATTACCATTACGTCTCCGATTCTTTCGTCCGCGCTGCAATAATGAAATAACCTTCCAACGCATGTATACCTCCCCATACTCATTACTCGTACTCGTGTTTCAAGATTATACCGCAGGCGCTCCATGGCCCGAGATATCAATTCAATAGGTCGAATTTCTTTCCACCTCTTTTTCCACCCTGAGAAATACGACCGATCGAGTTTTATCTTCCTCAAATCAATCTCAATTTAAATACGTACCTTCGGCCAGTAAATATCAATAAGAGACCATATTAGACTGACACACTCGCCTAACGAATTCTACACTCGATTTTATTCTCCGATTCTGCCAAAAACAAATCACATAATCGCTGAGAATTCGGAGTTATTCGTTGCATACCTAAAAATACGTATACCTTCGGGTGAATACGCTGTTCTTTAATTTGTTTGCATTTTTCTTCGTCGTATCGCTCAAAACAACTTCCATTCCATACGTTAACAATCACGTCCAAGTATAATTCGTGTATTTAAATTTTAATAATCCGATGTTAATTGTTTCATCGATCGCATCGTAAATGAAAAACAATCCGACCATATTTCATTCCGACTCGTAAACTAGCTCCTACGCCATCGTTTTAGTCTCGCGAATAAGCGAATTTTCACAACCCAATCTCCCAAAAAATCACATACGACAATGTCAACACCTAAGACAGTCAACAACCGAAATTTTTGGCACGAGGCAAAACAAAAAACCAACAAACGCAACAGGTTTTCTGCAAAGCACTGCTGAACGAAAAAAGGAAAAAAAGCTAGTCAAATAAAGGAATCGTCTGTGCTACGTATTCGACGATGGAAAAACCCCAATTATTAACCACCTTTTTTTCGCCTCCATGCACACAAAATCAAAAAGAGATTTTCGACATATATTTCCACTCGTAGCCAGGCCCGTCAGAATCACCAATCCATACGATATATGTGAGTGATGAGAAATAATAAGCTTACAAACACGAGCCGAAAGAAAAAAATCGACAACATTACGTACAAGATGATTCTTATATTTTTTCAAACTTTCCAACAGCCAAAATATCTCACTTTACCAAGAAGGGGCAAAAATAAAAAAAATCCTACTAACCGGTCAAAAATCTTCGTCAATTTTTCAATCTCATGACCAGTCATTATATTCGTGTTTTTTACTCAAATACCGGCGTTCGCGTTCCACAACCAGGAGGGGGTTTTCGGTACGTGTAATTTTTCGTACGTTAGCGAAATCCGTACGTACTGTCGAGACCAATTTTACTGATTTATCGAGACGAATTTACCTTACAACATTTTCTGATATTTTGCTCGGCGAATGCTTGAAAAATGCTTAAAATCAGAGACAAAAGAATTGAAAAATACGATTAACGTTTTTAACGTTCTAAAATATTTTGGTTTTTCGTTTTCTTTTATATTTTTTTTTTCAATTTTTTTGACGTTTTTTATAGATGTTTGGGTTCGCAGTAACAATTTACGTTCATACGAAGAGATTTGTTTGTTTATGGATTTTTTTATTTTTTCACCTACATGAATTTTACTTATGAATTTCCCATTTCGCCACGATTGCTACTTCTCGCAATGACACTGTAGCATTTTCAGGAAAAAGCTACGACGCGGCGACTAATGAAAATCATTTTGATATTATAAAATTCAGATTTTTTTTTTGGAGAAAAAGGCTGAAAGTTAAATGAAAAATAGTCAAGTTTTTAGCATATTCCTAGAGTCCATTTCCAAAGTTACAACTTTCTTCGCAGTTAAACATACCCTTTGCAAGCTCAACGAAATAAAAAAGGTCAACATTTTTTTTTCTCGCGAAGTCATTAAAAAAATATAATTTGAAACAAAGAAACTGACGAAATTACACATTATTTTTTTTGAAAATATCATTCTAGATTCCCCTTTGGTTTCGGAAAGATGTTTAGAAAATCGCAAGGGCTAAAAAATTCATCAATTTATAATATGGCTAAAGCTAAGACCGTCGCTAAATTCTACTTCATCGATTAAATAATGATAAACAAATACATAATAAACCCATTATTTTCATAAATAATTAAATAATAAAAAAATACTGAACTGAGAACTTCCAATTATACTTCCAGACTGCGAATCATCAGACATTTTAAAATATGCGATTAAGAGGGTAACACATTTCATTTCTTTTCTTCGTGGGTAAGACATCTAAGAAGTCAAGCGACTAAATAAAAATCAGTTTATAAAAAAAATTTTTAGCAAGATCCTGAACTTGCTCCCGTGTAGAAGTCGAATACGTGAAATTTAAACTCTGATGAATTTTCCCAGTCTGAACCCAATTTTGAATACTGCTATGGAGTCAAGAGATAGAGTTACAGAAATTTTGAAAATAAATTTTCTTTATATTGTAATTGTTTTTTTGCAAACAAAAATAATTATTAAAATAATTTTGCTTGCAGTTGATAATGTGAAGCAAAAAAAAAATGGAGACATTAAGGAACTTCGATTTTCCAAAGGATCGTCAACTATAGTTCATATCACTGAACAATATCCAAGTCAAAAAAAAACAACAACAACAACAAATGCCCATAACCTCTGTATTCGGCCCATGAGTAATTTCAAATCGTAAAATAATGAGGTAACACTATGCTCCAATTTGGCAACATGGTAAAAGTCTCATAGTTTAGTAAGCTAATACCCAAAGTCAAAGTTTGTTATACTGCTTGGCTAATAGTTAAAAGCTAAAGCTAATCATCCTTGTTTGAAATTAGTTTTTTATCGTTTCTCAATATTTCAGGTTTCCACCCTACATTCGGAATCTTCTTGAAAAAATTCCACTCTACCTTTCCACCACAGCAAAATATCCAATCACTATGCCTCTTCAGCCAATAATACGAACGCTAATCTCGAATAAGAAAAAAATGGCAGTAAAGTAAACGGAACTAAATAAACACTAGGTCTGTAGGTCCGCTTATCAGCGAATAAGAACACTTCTTATCTAAGGCCACTAGGCCAACACCAGATTGTATCACTCTCGAATTTATAAACGATTGCAAATTTCAAACATTTTATCAGTCACAACCACGATGGATTCTTCGACTTTTCCAATCCTTCGATGTTATTTTTCGCGCGAACGCCATTTAAAATAAAAATCATAAACAAAAAACAAAAAGGCTCGGTTACAGGTGTAATTTAACCAATAGTAGGACCCGATAGTAAACAGACACGTTGACCACCTTACACATAGGAAGGATATTAATGAACCGGATGTTTAAAATTCTTGTTTCCAATGTCCACACATATTCGCCTCACTAAGCCGAATGTATAACGCTCAATTTCGAGCTACACGTAAATACGCGCAAACAAACGATTAGTTAAGATATTCGGATGGCGATAACAAAGGGTGCATAAATTACAACGTCTACGAGCATAGAGTTATATAAGACGAGTCGGAAAAAAGTGAAAAGTACTCGCCGACCAAATGTGTAGGTACGGCCTTATAGGTAATTTATATGTACGATACAGATACAGTTTCGTAAAACCCATTTACGTTGCATGTGTCTAACTTTCACCCAAAATTTCTAAACTTGCAATCCGAACGGAGAAAATATGGCGTCTTGGTGCGTGGTTAATGTGATTAAAAAGCGTTCGAATGGGCAATTAATATTGCCACATAGACCCAAAAGCTATTCCATACATACGATAAAAGCAATTAGGTTACCACGGGTACCGATTGCAACCCTGTGATAATTCGTCGCCTAAGCTCACTAATCGTCCAAGATTTCGGGAAACTATACGCCTGTGACTTCATAAACACCGAGAAGCGAAATGGGTTTTTGCATAAAATGAAAATTTAAAACGTTCGAAGTTCTTCAACTAATGAACATTTTATAAAGCTGCATAAAGACTTTGAAAGTAGATTTGAAATTTTTATTCGTAGGTAAGCTTTCAAAGTTGGCCATATTAAAATTGCATTAGGAGACGTTAGATGATTAATTTTTGAGTTTCGACTAAATGGCTTCATAGTTTTCAAAATTGCTGAAAATCGAATAGATGAAGAGCAGATTTGAGAGGTTGATTATGAGAAAACAGCGTTTTGCTTTTTCTAATGTAGAAGGTAAAGTCAATGCTTACATTTCCACAAAATTGAAATCCAAGTTCTTAATAGTACGGCTTTCAAATCAGTAAATACGTATTTCAATACCAATGCTTCTTTAATTACGAGTATTTCCATACTTCAACAAAACGCATATGTTTTTTTAGTGATTCTTAAATTTTAATTCCAGTAAAAAATTACACCAAAAGCCACCTACCGCCCACCCCTCAAAAAAAAAAACCACTATATATTACAAATAAAGTAATATTCAAATTAATTGATTTTTACTAAAAAGAGCAAATCGTATTATTGTTTTTGTATACTACTCTACAATAAATGAGTTATTTTCGATGTTCCACCAGATGACATTGTTTTCAAAAATTCCACTTCCCACTTTCGAGATTATTATCTCTCTTATATGTACTTCCGATTTTTCCAGATTTTTAGCCTCACAAAGCCTAACAGATGAAGCTCAAAAATAGGTCATTTTCCAAAGCAGTTCTACTTGGTCAATTTTTCAGTCTTAACTAATCGCGAATAATTTTTTTCTAATTTTCCAATTCCAAATATTATATAACACTGTAGCTCTTTTTTTTTTTTTTTTTTTTTTTTAAATGCACATACATTACAACAATGCTTTAATAGGTAGGTGACTTATTTTTTCTGAAAATATTATTTCGTTATTTTCTTTATAACTGGGGAACAATTCTTAAAGTGCCTACTTCCAGGTTCCAGGATCGAAACTCTCAATTTTCCAAATTTTTGCAAATATCAAGGTCCTTAAGACTATGCTTTTGTTTACATTTTGATACGCCTGAGGAACCCAACTTCGGAATGAAATATCTCTGAAACCTTTTCCTTGATCGCTTTTGGTTTTGATTCACCTGTTTCCTCATCCCTTTTAGAAGACTTTTAAGTAGCTATATCATTGAATAATACATTGTTAATGAAATTATGGAATGATTAAAATAAGGAATTTTAACGACTCTGAATCCATAGAACTAGTTGAAAATATTTCATTCGTAATTTTCATACATCCTGGCACTCTCCTCATTCTAAACAAGATAATGGTGAAAAAATGTGTGAAATAAATCTAAAATTCTAGACGCTATCCTTTTTCAAAGTTGGCTAAAAACGGACAAATTTTATCGACGATGATCAGTATCGTTTTTTCTAATATTGATTCTAGGATGGTAATTTATTGATAGTAATCAAGTTGACAATTCCACTGATTCAACCAAGAACTTGGCCATTTTCTAACAGATAACGAGACCTTGGAAATTACGATTTGGAAGAAATTTGAATATATACATACCTTGCGACCTATTGAAATCTAAACAGGCAAAGCATTAAATTCTCTAGAGAAATATTAAATTTGTCATGAACCATAATTAGTTTAAAAATGCTCGTTTTCTATATGTATAATTTTTTATGATGAAAAAAAATTTCAGCCATGATTATCATTACTCATAATCGAATTGATGATGAAAAATTAATTTTCCTTCAATTTCATTACTTCTGCATTACTGCATCATTTTTGAATTTTTTTCCTGAATAATTGTTTTTTCAAATGTTAGTATTCAGATTCAATGAAAGTCGGCTCTAATATTATATTTTATTTACTACATTTTTCAGTGTCCGGTATTTGGCGCCTTGCCTGTCTGGATTTCAATAGGTCGCACGATATATACATATTTTAAACCAGTCGAGCATTAGAATCAGACAATACCACGAGTATACGTCATACATTCAATGATCTATCGGCAACGTGCCACAGATGCTGCTATGGCAACTTGCAATTACGAAATTAATAATTTTTATGCCGTATTTCCATAATCATGAAATACTCTTCGAAAATATTCGTTAGTTGGAGAAACATGAGCACATAAATCTGACCTAATTTGCGAACAAAGCTAGCTTCATGAGGGCCCAGCCTCATCTCGCTCACGTTCGTTACATCACGAATGAACTCGATCAATCAGAAGCGAATATGGTAAAATCTTACCTTCCAATTTCATTCCAACTTCCAGGCATTTTTGGAAGCGACAAAACGGGCATCTCTTCCTTTGGGTCTTATCGATATGACAACTTCGTTCGGCCACACAAGTGTACACTTTCTTATTCTGGACGGTCCTCTTGAAAAATCCTTTGCACGATTCGCACGTAAGCAAACCGTAATGGTAACCAGACACTTTATCGCCGCACACCGGGCATAGCTCTTCTATACACTCCTTGGTATCCGGCAAATCGGCACTAGGCGGTTGACTGGAACAAGTACCGTGGTGCTGCTGGACAATGGCCTGCGGAGAATAGCTGATAACGCCGCTGGTAACCGCAACCTCCATGCCGGCTTGGTTCGCCGTACCTGTACCCGAAAACAAATACGAAGTGTCTATATTATTGAAATTGTAGCTCAACATGGAATTATGTTGAGCATTTTGCTGCTGGGCCGTAGCCTGTTGATGATGCTGGGGCTGTTGTTGTTGCTGGCCGGCCATCGAGTTCACCGTATACAAAGGCGGCGAGCCGTACAGCGGCGGCGGCGGACCGGCTATGCTGACCGAATGAGGCGTTTGCGAATTCGCGTTATTACCGGCACCGTTTTCGACGACCGAATTTGATCCATTGCCGGCGCCGCTACCGCCGCCGCTGTGCGCGGGCCCGTTCAGGCTGAAGCCCAGCGACGCTAGAGAGGACGCGTGTTGATCCATCGATATCATAATACGATCATCACCAAAACAACGCGCACGCCGAAAATTTTCTTATCGTTATCACCACCGTTTTTTCCTTTAATTTCCTTCAATCGAACGATCCACAGATCGAACGCGGGCGATTTATGCACAACACAAATGTATAGTAAATACCGGCCTGATCTAAAGATCAATGATTACGAATAGAGCTCGTGTCGAAGCTGAGTACGTTAAAAATGGCCCATCGGACAGCTAAGGCTGTCTGTAAGGCTATAACACACTGTCAGTCACCGAACAACTTCGCGTTAAGTCATACTCGAATTCGCAGCGTACAAATCGCGAGTAATACCATCCAAACGAAATCGATAGCGAATGATCATAATCGTCGAATCCTCGTGATTCGAAATCGACGTATAGCAATGCACAATTTACCAATTACAATCGTCGTTAATACCGGCACAACAATAAACAATCGATTCGTAAAAAAAAGAAAAACGTTTCGAACACCGCACAATTACGTAATCGTCGAATGTCGCGAAAATCGAGTGCAAACAATCTCGTCGATACGAGCAATCCAAAAAATTACGCTCGTCGCACCATCGAATAATACCGAACCGAATGATTTTCGGGTCGAAAAAAATTTCCGAAAAATAAGGTAACCACGAAGGTACGGTTGCGGTAGGACACCGACGAATGCTGTGGCGCGGCAGAGCAGGTAAACGCGTTTTACAGAACGATAGTAGTATGTAATAATAACGCAACAGCGGCGGTAATAATGGAAAGAGGACGCATCATAGCTGAAGAGTACAGACGGCCGAGCAGCATGAACACAAACTGAATCGCGGCAAAAAGCGGAGCGCGCGGACGAACTCCCGCCACACCGGCCCACTTCTCACCTCACTCCTCGTATCCACAATCGTCGACTGCACAACGTTAGGTGGCGGCGTTGATAAAACGTCGTCGACGTCTGCCGTCTCCGCGTATGTATTCGCTTCGCTCTCAACGTCGAACTACTTCGCCGGTACCTATGATAAAAAATTACCCGCCAAAAATTTTCTCTGTGGAATACCGATTAGGCTCAATACCTACGTAACCCACAGGCACCGAGTTCTACCAATTCTTCACTCTCTCGTATTCTCCTACGTTCAATTACAAAATGCGAAAATTCTCTCCAAATCCTAGGCACAAATTTTCATCGCAATTTACAACCCTACGAGGTACGACCAAAATATCCATCCGATGAATGCTACAAGGGCCCAAGGGCAACGGCGGCGCATTATAACGCGTTTGATGCATAATGATGCGGCGACCAGAGCGCACATACGCACACGTACGCATTCACAACACACACAACGTTGCGACCGCGTTGGTTGGGCGAGCGCGACGTCAGGGGAGGGAAACGTTACTACATGTAATAAGTGAAAGTGACGGGGACTACCGACCTACTTTCCAAGTATTGCTCTACGCTGTTATGAAGTCACACAGGCTGTGACGCGTTGTCGCGGGGAAGGGAAATAGGGCGCAGGAGGCCACCCCACCGTACACGAAACTAAAAAACGTCCGAGAACCATTCGACGCGTACCAAGAGCAAGGGGAGCAACTTTTGCCCCTGATGCTAGCCTACTGACCTACTTATTAATCTCCTACTTTATTTCTGTATTATCACTCTCTTTTTTTCTCTCTCTCTCGGTTTTTTTTTTCACTCCACTCGTTCTCTCACTCCGATATATCGTTTTCCCACCGATGTTTCGACCAAGGCTTGGTGCGCGAATAAAATAAAAATAATAAAATTACGACGACCAACAGAATAAAAAACCGTACACGAATTAGCGTGTGCGTACGCGTATATAAATTAGCGACGAATAAACACGCGCGAATTTTCATTAGCCAAATCAACCGCGTAATAATTCAGTCGCTCAGAAAATACAGGCGCATATTGCGGGCCAGCTAATCTAGAATTTTTTGCGCGAAGATGATTTTTGGCGGTAATTTCGTTTTCATGAGCGCCTAATGTCTACGGAATAACTCCACGAATTACATACCACAGCCATTATTCTTGGGCTGCAAGCGTAATTTACAGGGAGTGATTGGAGGAGGAGGGGAGAATTTTCACAAGATGTGTGATGCTGAAGCTCGGGGAAGGGATTGAAAAATCAAGTCTAGATTGATTGGTAAGGGATTCGTGTTCTTATTTTCTCGGTACTGATAGGGCTGATTGGAGTTATTGAATATTTATAATTCAAATATACGTAGGTTTTTTTTTTAATAATGCCCTGCTTACGTAACTGGCACAAAGTGGGTACTAGGGTGGGCCTGATATCGTGGTTTTTCAAAAGTGAAATGGGCGGAGTCAAAATAGTACAACAATGATCTCAATAGAACGTTATAAAAATTTCAGTCCTCTAATTTCATTTTTAGACACCTTAAAATGAAGTCATAGTTTTGGAAATTTCTGAATTTTCAAAAAAAAATTGGACAATTAAAAATTTCTGTACATTACAACCTCATATTTCCTGATGTAAACACTGAAAAAAGTTTTAATCATCAATTTTTTTTTAATTTTAAGTTTATCAATTTTGTTCTTCAAAAAGCAACAATTTCGGTAATTTTCAAAAATAAACAACAAATGGATAATTTATTGGTTGCGTGCATAATATGAGCTTAATTTAGGTTATCTTGAACACGAGAGGATAAATGTAGTCGATTTTTCCCTCACAAACCTTTTCAAAACATTACATTCTTACTTCAAAGTAATTTGGTATCAAAAAGCTCAGGCTTTAGGAACCCCTACAGAACAAAAACCGAGCATATTATAGCTGTAAAGTCCGAAGACGTCTAAAATGAGCTGATACTTGTCGTCCTATTCTGAAGAGACCAAAATTGTTGCTTAAAAAAAAAGAAAATAATGATCTTTCGATGACAAAAATTTTTTAATCACCAAAAATTAGTTTTTGAAAATTTGAAAATTTCAAACACTATGATTTCCTTTTGGAATGGTCTAAAAATTGAGTTAGGGGTTGAAATTTATTATGAGGTCCTTCAAGTTCATTTAGCAACTACTACGAGCCCGGTTCCTTCACTTTTTGAAAAACATTCAAATTCAATCCACTCCAAGTTCTTTTCATTTTTTTCTTTTTTTTTTTTTTTTTGAATTTTAAGTTCATACTCTATAATATTATTCATATTACCTATAATGAAAAATTACGTCTAAAAAATTAGACAAAAAAAGCAAATTTAGGTGTGACGTATCAAAAAAATCAGTATTTCATGTCATATGAAAATTATTTATAAAAAAAAAAAATCATGCAGTGGAGTAGATGCAAATTTACGATAAAA
This sequence comes from Phenacoccus solenopsis, assembly GCA_009761765.1. Lineage (NCBI taxonomy): Eukaryota > Metazoa > Arthropoda > Insecta > Hemiptera > Pseudococcidae > Phenacoccus > Phenacoccus solenopsis. Next base: position 28,154,458 of record CM019753.1, on the reverse strand, counting down.
ATTAAAAAATCAAACAATAATAAAGCATACATATACTTGAAAGGATAAATTATTAAAATATTATTTGTTTTTTTTTTTTTTGCGACAATTTGTCATAAACATTGTTCACCCTGAAACGTCCGATATTCAAAATTGATGTCGAAGGTTGGGCAGGATTTATATCTTTCTGGATTTAAAATCCAAAAAATCTCAAAATCAGAATTTTGGATTTGAAATTCTATTTTTTTTTAATCCTTTATTTTCAAGTCGAAAAATGTTCGTGGGTTTTAGGTTCAAGTACCCATGTGATTTATGATAGAACTTATTTTTTATTTCTAATTTTGTTATTAATTTTATAATAATAACGTTTCGAAGCTTACAATCATTTTCAGTTTTTTTAATATCTTTATTTTTAGCCTAAATTTTGGATTTTAGATTTCGGATTTGATATTCTTTCGTCCCGGATTTTGCCCAACCCTGATTATTAAAACCTCCAACCTCAAGAACCCTGTACTCATGTGGAGAAAGATTTTACAAATCAAATTCTAGGGATCCTTAAAAGGTTCGAAATTCAAAACTGACGTCACCACTGATATCCTATCTGCGAAAATCCCCACAATGACCTAAAAGTAGTATTTTAAAACCAAGTTTTAGGAAACCTCACCTTTTTTGTAAAAAAAACAACTAAAATATCATTTGTGTGTCTTTAAGTTCTATAAAGTATATATATACTGTACGTACCCTACGCCACTGAAGCCACGTAATGAAATTATGATTTAAAAAAATTTATAATAAACCTATAGACAGTCGTCTGAGCTTCCCCGATAAATGATTTTTTTGTCCATAAATATACCATTATGCAAAAAAAAAAAAAAATGCAATTCCCTAAAGAAACTACTAACTTTTAGGCGTTTTCAAATTAATGCAAACAAATAAAGTTTTCGAAATTTTCCACTCCGTACCTAGGGCTAATATAAACATTTGTAATATGCTCATCACGCTATTAAAATCGAGAAAAATTTTTCGAAATCTTTCAACACGCAATTATTAAGCTTGAGAACAGATAGAGAAATGGCTAATCCCTGTCCATTCTCAAAGTATCTTTCGAATACATAGGTAAGTCACTAAATAGGCTTAAAAATGTTTGATAAGTTATGACCTATCCTGGCCTCTCTTTAATAATCTATTTCTGTAATCATAAATTTTATATTTTTCTCAATTAGGCAGAATGAAGATGAAATTGTGTTGTGTCCGGTGTGATGCTCGAGGACAAGAGCACCTGGGAAGTTGCCACCAGCGCACATGGTACTCTTTCATGGCCACTATCGTGAAATCGTAATTGTAAAAACTTTAATTTTCCCCGAAAGAAGTGTAAAGGAAACATTTTAATGTAGTTCTATCTAAAATAAAATTTGGTTGAGATTTTGCTCACTCTAGAATCGTAATTCGTCCCATAATAAACAACTTCACTATTCTTCGAGGTTTACTCGAGCTTAAAAAATCTCATTTTTTCCTCATCGCCATCATTTCCGATATTCTCACCGATGATTAACGATTCGCGCGAATTTATCAATTAACTCAATACCAAATCCTTAATCGAAGGAAAATTCAAATCGTAACTTTCAATTCGACCTTGACGACATCATCGTAAATATCGTAACTTAATTGAAAATAATTAATCGAATCGTACTAGCCCATAAAAAAGAGGAAATGTGAAAGTTGAAGGATAAATCGCGTTAGGCTCGAGTATTACGACATGAAATTCTCCTCGCACGTAGGGAAATTTTTGAAACATCTAAAAAGCTCGTAGATCGATTTCGTTCGAACAATATACCGAATAGTATATTCGACATCAGTCGAATTAAAAAAGTAAAGGTTATCGAAAAAATTCACCGCAGGAGGCTCATGTCAGTCAATCAGTCGGCGAAACTTCGCCTTTTCTTTTCATCGATTATGTACCCTCGTTTCGTTCAACAAATCCTTTCAAATATTTTTTTCATTTCACGTTACCTTTGCAAACATACAGTAGTACACCTTTAAGTTCAGCTGATGGTATTAGGCCAATAAAAATTTCAAATATAAATCAAACCAATGATTTGGAATTTTCAACGCCGTCAATCGTCACAGCGTAAGAAAATCATCGACGTTTATAAACCGTATAGTATTTTGATTTTCTGCTGACCTAAAAAATATTTTAATAACACATTTTACAAACATTTACCCAATTTAAGGTCTTCGTGTTAGTAACGTTATTAATACGAGAATTGCATTCGAATTTATTATTAAATTTTCTACTTTTTTCTTCATTTTTCGAGTTTAGTCTCAAGGTCGACAATATTCAGTTAAAAGTGAGAATTTAATAACAAAAACACAAGTAAGTAATTAATAAAACCGAAAGTATTTTCGTAATTTAATTTTTCACTCATTACGCGCCCGTTCTTGCCTACCGTCACCAATGGAAGTGAAATTAATGGAACGTAATAAGGCTTACGTATGCGACGATAGCGTGCTACGACATTGAGAAAAAAAATTTCCGAATTATTACCCAATTACCACTCGAAATATTCGGTCGACTTGTACTAAAGGAAACTGAATCGCTAAATTCTAAAAATAAATAAGAAATTCCTCGTCTTTCCTCCATATAGCGACACCATTTAGCGAATAATTCTGATAGCGAATACCGAATTTGGCGTTAGTCATAACGTGAGATACTAAACGTACCGTAATTCCAACGTCAATTAAGGCGAAATGAGGGAAGCTCGTAAACTAAAAGCCCTGCTTTGGACCGCGTTCCTCCATCCGCTCGGATATTTAAAGGGGTTACGGTGAAACGACGAGTCGCTTTTCATAAACCAGCCACGCACGTCAGATGAGATGGAACATATTCTACGATAAGAACGACCAACTTAATAAAAGTTAATTTGGTCATAAAGGAAAACTTCAATTAGGACTGAAAACCCGAGTGAAGTGCCATGCAGCAATTTGCATCACAACGGGGAAGAAGAACGTATCCTAAAACGGGCTTTTTCGATTGAGATTTTTGCTCGAATATTTTTTCGAAATTCATTCCTATACTATCCACTAGGTAGAGCTAGATACGTCTATGAAAAAAAAAAGGAAAAATTTCTTCACTTTACGGATCCCATTTTCGAAATTTATTCGCCTTTCTTTTCGCCTCATCCGCGTAAACATAAAGGAACACGAATTTTCCATACAATTTTACATCCAACGCCTTTCTAAAGTACGTTTTCGGATATGCTTCAGTCTACGTAGATATTTATGTCACTCGAAATACTTTTATTTCGCGGTTTAAACTTTTTCGCCAAATTATCAGGCAGCACTTTACAGCTGTAGTGGATTACTCGCTTCTAAGTTCTAATAAATTAAGTTAAGTACTTTATACTTCATTTCACGCACTGTATTCTTATCCTAGCTTACTGAGTTGGAAACTGTTGCGTAATAATGTGGATTATCCTTTTTTTCGGATACTAAATTTTTTTCCCTATATTTCGCTACAGGGTTTTTGTTCCACAATGAAGGTGTATAGTCACAGATTACGGCTCGTTTTCATTCAACATCGAGTTAATCTGTGTGAAACTTTGGTATACTTTGATAATTTATTCTTGGAGAATTTTTCGAAAAATTCACAACGATTTTTGATAAATGCGTCGGAACAACACGCCCAATAAAAAAAAAATATATATATATATACAAAATAACTGAGAATTTGATTTTATTTATTTCTAATATTTTCTACGATGCTATTAAACTAATCTTTTCTCGTTCAAACTTGATAGTTTTATTCTCAAGCTGAATTCGATGCGAGGGCTCATGATTATTTTTACTCTTTGTTTACAGGTTTTCATTCATAGAAATTTTGAATTTTATAGGATTTTTAGTAATCTTTAAACGTTTCAAAGAAATTGGATTTCAGTAATTTTGAAGGAACCATCTTATTGCATAATCCTTTATAAAGAACGTACGTCGTACAATTTATGAGCGGGCTAAAATAAGCTGAAATCTAAGGTGGCAACATTTCGAGAAAGGTAATTATTTTCAAATAGTCTTCGAAAAATCTTGACTATTATTTTGCTCTTTGCTTTGAGAAATTTTCTAGATATTTTTTTGTATAACTTTTTAAAAATGTCTCAATTTTTAAATTTTTTTCTCTTCTTTTCAAGCAGATTTCTTAGTTTTTTTTTGTTTTTTTGGATGATTTTTTTGAACTATACCTAAATGTAGTATTTTAATTAAATTTTTGTTACTTTTGACTGACTTACTTATTTTCTCAATTAGTTACTGACTTATCTCCATTTACACACTATATACTACTAAAAACGCCATCGCCAGGAGTTTTAGGTGGATGCGATTGAATTTACAGCAGTCGATGAGAATTATTGGTTTTTTTTTTTTCAAATCAAAAATTGCTTATTTTTCATTTTACGTATATCCACAGAAAACTAAATAGAATACTTTTAAAAAATCACTTTTTAAAACATTAAAATGATTCAATTTTTGTTTTAAACACTTTTTCAATTGTATTTTCAATTTTTCAATAATTTTTTCATTTTATTCTTTCAATGTCTCTCGTTATAAAGAGATAATGCATCTCTTTCAAGCAAAATAATACAAATGGTGAAATAAATCAACATTTTTGTGCTTCGTGGCTCTATGCATTGGGCTAGAATAACACTAGCTCGAGAAATGTATTGTTATAATTATCAAGTAGTTGAAAGTTATTTTTTTGTGCTCAAAATCGCATCCAAATTTTTACGAAAGAATAATGAAAATATATTGAAGTAATTTATGCTCAAAATTAGGATTTAAACGACAAAATTGAAAAATTGGGGTATTTATTATCAAGTCGCTGAACAAACTGACCTCTCCACAATAGACTACAGCGTTAGGTGGCAAAGTAGCGGAACCTTCGAAAAGATTATTTACGTTTTATTCCTATACAATGCAGTGTTAATTGATTAGCATTTCACTCAAAAATTAATAATTTTGGTAAACGTATTTTCGAAAAAATCGCAAATACAGTGCCGAGAAGAGCCAAAGTTATTTTAAGAGCAAAACAATTTTCGGTCCCTCGCCCTTCAATTTTTTCTCAAAAGCAATGAAAAATTTGAAAAAATTTAATGAAAAAAAAATTAAATAAAATGTGAACAATTTATGAGCCGAAGCATTCTATCTTCTGCTCCCTCATATTCACTTAAATTTTAGATTTTCGGGCACAGATTCGTCCAATAAAATTTCAAAATTTCTTTTCAGAAAGTTGCATATTTTTAGAATCACAAAACTGAACTTTTTTGTTTTTTTTTTCTAAATTTTCTTTTGCTTTTTTTTCAATATTTTTTGTTTTATTTTTTTTAAATATATATTTTTTTTTTCAATGAACAACCTTTTCAAAAATAAGAGGCAAAAAATTTTCATTCAACCATATTTTGCAATCAGCAGAGAAGTACATAATAATGATTTTTGCTAATTTTTTTTATACACGTAACTTGGAATTCATTAACTGCAAAATGACACCCAAAAAATGGAGAAAAAATATTAGACCACATTCTGTGGAGATTATTTGCAACTAACAAACTCTAAGCCAAGTCGATTTTCTGAAAAAGTTGGAAATCGTTTCACCCTAGTCCATCGTCTACACTTCATAAGTCAATAGAAAAATTCTGAAATTTCGATTCAATTTCCACTATCGAAAAAAATTTGATTTTATGGAGGGTGAGGGGTGAGGTAGGGGTTAGACTTGATATACCGCTTACCCTCACAAAGCAACACATTACACACAACATGATGTCAAAAAAGACATACTTGTTCAAAAAAAAAAGGAAATTGACAACATAATGTCAAAAACGACATAATGATTTAAATTCAAATTTTTACATTTAATGTCGTTTTTGACATACGTTGTGGTATGAGGGTTAAACATGTAACTACATAACGCCTCTCAAAAATCATGAAAACTGAAGGACAATTTTTTCCTAGTCAACAACTTGTTGAGGTAGAAAAACTATAAAATTCACGAACTCCGATCACACAATGGGGTACGTAAATACACGAGAACATTTGGAACCATTAAACCCTAAACGAAGTTGATTTTTGAGAAAAGTTCGAAATCCTTTCATCCTAGTTTATAGTCTGAGTCATTAGTCAAAAGTTCAGACTTCATAAGCCAAGGAAACAATTTTAAAATTTTGATTCAATTTCTAACACTGAAAAACAATCTGTTTTTCGTTTTAGACGGGAGGGGTGGAAATTAAACTTGATCTACTGCTTAATTATGTAACTACATCATAAAGGATTAAGTTAAATTTACAGTAGTAGTAGCAAATCTACAAATCAAACACTGGTTACGGTAATTAATTGCCAATCAATATTTTATCATTTTTTTCTTCCATTATTATAAAAACTCACAAAACAAGATATTTTTCAAAAGTTTGGTAGAAAATTGGAAACAAGTGAAAACTAATAAAACGCTCAATCGACTTGTTTCTAATCAATAAAAAACAATTACAAAATAACACTTTTGGATACGAAAAAAGATTTCATGAAAACTTATTCAAATGTGAACATTTTCAATATCTTTGAGATTTGAAAAAAATTACATTTATTTGTTAGCGTATTTAAAGAGAAATTGTGTTTTTTGAAGCTAACTGATGATAGTTATTCGAAATTTCATAATTCGGAAATTATGAAAAATTTAATAAACCCTAATCGAAATATTTCTTGAAGTCGAGAACATTTCCCATTATCTTTTTCGGTGTTATATTTTCGAAAAGAATTGATTTCTTCATTTCCAATTCATTCCATCACTTCATCAAATCCAAACCATACACCATACTTTATAACGACACTCCCAAATACCAGTTAAAATTCCACTTCTACCAATTTTAGTTCAAAATTCGACAACAATGAAAACATGTGCGTTCCCTATACCGAATACGGAAGCGACGGGAGACGATAAGGCAACGTAAACATTGGAACCGTCGCTAACTTCAATGCTATCGCTAGGGAGTGTAGTACGCGCTCGAAGAATAACAGTTATTTGCGCCAGACTAACTAAAAAGTAAAAGTTAAAAATAGCGCTATAAGTAGTCTCTTGCATCAATTCGTTTACAATCATACGAGTCGAGCGGCAAATGGCAAACGGCAACGAAAACAAACCACGTGAAACGCTTATTACAGCAGAAATTCAATAGAACCGGCGTACAAACGCTTTCCGGTACTCATATGCGCATTTGCATCGGCAATCCGTAGACATCGACCAGACTGAATAATCTGCATAAAGCATTTGCATCGTTCGTCGTAACAAAAAAAAAACCATCGGCCATAAATAACTGCTTTCCAATTTAAACGCTGAAAAACGCATTTTCAGGACAAGGTCTTTCGTAAACTTACGCTCATTAATACCTTTCTGTTTCACCAGCCAAAGAAAGGGTGGAAAAAATCGCCTAATTTCGTATCCAACTATCCATCGAAAAAAAAAACTCACACATATGCTGACGCGCGAAATGATGCGCGCGTGCTTATACTTTTCATTCGGCGCGTACTTATTCACGCACGCCAGTAATGAAGCACTAAATAACTAGTCCAACGAAGGCTATCCAGTTTCAATTATATCCATGTTGGATTGTACACTTGTTACTTATACACATCGACGTCGTATGTACGTATTTACACAATTACCACAACGCACGATACCCGCGTCGCCACTCCTACGTGCAGACAATGCAGACAAACACGATCAAGAAAAAAATGCCATTCTTTTTAGGCAATTATATCGGCGTTAAAATTAACCCAATGAGTAAAATAACACCGCATTAGGCGCTCTCTCACGATTTATCTATCGTGCGACGAAACGGTCAAGGAAGTTTATTTTTAAATTTGTCGTCGTTGATTTGCAAAAAAAAAAAAGTAAACTAAAAACTTCACGCTACTCCCCAGCAAATAGGCGTTCCGTTTGTAACGTGGATAAAGCTCGACATTTCATTCACCCAGCTGGGCACATAGACCGTCTTGTTTGCATGATGAAAATACTTCAAAATTACCAACAGGTATTTTTATCAGAGTACAACAAAAACAGATGAATTCAAACACCATCTTGCCAGATACATCGAATTGGCCGATTTACATCATTTTTCTACTTTCAAGGAAATAAAAATTTTTTAGGTACTTCATTGGAAGACGTACTTATCCCTCTATAAAATCTGTTCTCTATGTAATTTTTTTTAAATGTTACCATTTTTTCATAATTGCTGGTTATTGTACTTTCTTACATTTCATCGCAGATTATTCAAGAATGGTGATATTTGGTTAATTTTTTATAATCATTTTCATTTTTAAGGGAGAAATAAGCTTTTCAACGATATGAAAAAATATGAGGTGAGACAAAAAAGAATTAATTAAAAAAAAATTAATTTCATCATTATATTTTAATATTTTTACGTTTATAAAAAAATTAAAGTCTATTTGTATTTTCAAGTTAAAAATTAATTTTTATATATTATAAAGTTTATTTTTTATTAATTGGATTTTAACGTAAAATTTGACTTCAACTAATAAATGAATAATTCAAGATGGTAACTTACTTCACAAGTTCGAAACAGGAGTTGAAACTGGAAATTTTAATTCGAATCTAAACTTCATTTACTTTAAAGAAAATAATTCATTTTTTTTTTTTAATAATTATGAAAAACATTTTTTTTCCTGCGCCATGTACAGCTCAGGGCTAGAGGCGTGTAAGAGAAAATTGTTAAGCTATTTTATATTTAGAGAAGGGAGTAAAGTTTGAATGATTTGAGAAAAGATAAAAGGTTGATGATATCTGAGGGACTGTTTGAAAAGATTTTCTCAGTGTTGGGAAGATACAGAGTTCAACACATGCAAATTCGAAGATGAGAAAATCACTATAAACCATATACGTATTATTGGAAATTTGCTCCTTATTATGCAAAGAAAATAAAAGAACCAAGTTTCAAACACACAGACACTAAACATGATGACGAAGTATTGAGTCAAAACTTTTTAAATTTCTTCAGGCCACTGATTTATACAATCTTATACAGGCTATCTACTTTTAACTTGTTATTTTAAACATTTTTCTTTGCAATACATGATAATTTTTGCATTTGTTAATTATTCGTTATTTATTTGTGAATGTTTTGTTATTTATTGTGCTCTCTATAGTTATATTGCTATATATGTAGACGCTAAAGATCGAGTGGTCGGGCGCCCTTAAAATAAAATATTATATTATTATCACAATTAACGAACAAAAATTTCTCAACTCTACCTCATAATTATAATTTTTCCATAGATCAAATCATATCGGAGTTTTAAGGGCGTATCTATAGTTGATAATTACCACCTCTTCTGAGTATAAGTGATGAAAAATGTAAAAGTCTCAAATGTATATCAANAATTTTGGTAAACGTATTTTCGAAAAAATCGCAATACAGTGCCGAGAGAGCCAAAGTTATTTTAAGAGCAAAACAATTTCGGTCCCTCGCCCTTCAATTTTTCTCAAAAGCAATGAAAAATTTGAAAAAATTTAATGAAAAAAAAATTAAATAAAATGTGAACAATTTATGAGCCGAAGCATTCTATCTTCTGCTCCCTCATATTCACTTAAATTTTAGATTTTCGGGCACAGATTCGTCCAATAAAATTTCAAAATTTCTTTTCAGAAAGTTGCATATTTTTAGAATCACAAAACTGAACTTTTTTGTTTTTTTTTTCTAAATTTCTTTTGCTTTTTTTCAATATTTTTTGTTTTATTTTTTTAAATATATATTTTTTTTTTCAATGAACAACCTTTTCAAAAATAAGAGGCAAAAATTTTCATTCAACCATATTTTGCAATCAGCAGAGAAGTACATAATAATGATTTTTGCTAATTTTTTTTATACACGTAACTTGGAATTCATTAACTGCAAAATGACACCCAAAAAATGGAGAAAAAATATTAGACCACATTCTGTGGAGATTATTTGCAACTAACAAACTCTAAGCCAAGTCGATTTTCTGAAAAAGTTGGAAATCGTTTCACCCTAGTCCATCGTCTACACTTCATAAGTCAATAGAAAAATTCTGAAATTTCGATTCAATTTCCACTATCGAAAAAAATTTGATTTTATGGAGGGTGAGGGGTGAGGTAGGGGTTAGACTTGATATACCGCTTACCCTCACAAAGCAACACATTACACAACATGATGTCAAAAAAGACATACTTGTTCAAAAAAAAAAGGAAATTGACAACATAATGTCAAAAACGACATAATGATTTAAATTCAAATTTTTACATTTAATGTCGTTTTTGACATACGTTGTGGTATGAGGGTTAAACATGTAACTACATAACGCCTCTCAAAATCATGAAAACTGAAGGACAATTTTTTCCTAGTCAACAACTTGTTGAGGTAGAAAAACTATAAAATTCACGAACTCCGATCACACAATGGGGTACGTAAATACACGAGAACATTTGAACCATTAAACCCTAACACGAAGTTGATTTTTGAGAAAAGTTCGAAATCCTTTCATCCTAGTTTATAGTCTGAGTCATTAGTCAAAAGTTCAGACTTCATAAGCCAAGGAAAAATTTTAAAATTTTGATTCAATTTCTAACACTGAAAAACAATCTGTTTTCGTTTTAGACGGGAGGGGTGGAAATTAAACTTGATCTACTGCTTAATTATGTAACTACATCATAAAGGATTAAATTAAATTTACAGAAGTAGTGGCAAATCTACAAATCAAACACTGGTTACGGTAATTAATTGCCAATCAATATTTTATCATTTTTTTCTTCCATTATTATAAAAACTCACAAAACAAGATATTTTTCAAAAGTTTGGTAGAAAATTGGAAACAAGTGAAAACTAATAAAACGCTCAATCGACTTGTTTCTAATCAATAAAAAACAATTACAAAATAACACTTTTGGATACGAAAAAAGATTTCATGAAAACTTATTCAAATGTGAACATTTTCAATATCTTTGAGATTTGAAAAAAATTACATTTATTTGTTAGCGTATTTAAAGAGAAATTGTGTTTTTTGAAGCTAACTGATGATAGTTATTCGAAATTTCATAATTCGGAAATTATGAAAAATTTAATAAACCCTAATCGAAATATTTTTTGAAGTCGAGAATATTTCCCATTATCTTCTTTGGTGTTATATTTTCGAAAAGAATTGATTTCTTCATTTCCAATTCATTCCATCACTTCATCAAACCCAAACCATACACCATACTTTATAACGACACTCCCAAATACCCGTTAAAATTCCACTTCTACCAATTTCTGTTCAAAATTCGACAACAATGAAAACATGTGCGTTGCCTATACCGAATACGGAAGCGACGGGAGACGATAAGGCAACGTAAACATTGGAACCGTCGCTAACTTCAATGCTATCGCTAGGGAGTGTAGTACGCGCTCGAAGAATAACAGTTATTTGCGCCAGACTAACTAAAAAGTAAAAGTTAAAAATAGCGCTATAAGTAGTCTCTTGCATCAATTCGTTTACAATCATACGAGTCGAGCGGCAAATGGCAAACGGCAACGAAAACAAACCACGTGAAACGCTTATTACAGCAGAAATTCAATAGAACCGGCGTACAAACGCTTTCCGGTACTCATATGCGCATTTGCATCGGCAATCCGTAGACATCGACCAGACTGAATAATCTGCATAAAGCATTTGCATCGTTCGTCGCAACAAAAAAAAAACCATCGGCCATAAATAACTGCTTTCCAATTTAAACGCTGAAAAACGCATTTTCAGGACAAGGTCTTTCGTAAACTTACGCTCATTAATACCTTTCTGTTTCACCAGCCAAAGAAGGGGTGGAAAAAATCGCCTAATTTCGTATCCATCGAAAAAAAAATCACCCATATGCTGACGCGCGAAATGATGCGCGCGTGCTTATACTTTTCATTCGGCGCGTACTTATTCACGCACGCCAGTAATGAAGCACTAAATAACTAGTCCAACGAAGGCTATCCAGTTTCAATTATATCCATGTTGGATTGTACACTTGTTACTTATACACATCGACGTCGTATGTACGTATTTACACAATTACCACAACGCACGATACCCGCGTCGCCACTCCTACGTGCAGACAATGCAGACAAACACGATCAAGAAAAAAATGCCATTCTTTTTAGGCAATTATATCGGCGTTAAAATTAACCCAATGAGTAAAAATAACACCGCATTAGGCGCTCTCTCACGATTTTATCTATCGTGCGACGAAACGGTCAAGGAAGTTTATTTTTAAATTTGTCGTCGTTGATTTGCAAAAAAAAAAAAGTAAACTAAAAACTTCACGCTACTCCCCAGCAAATAGGCGTTCCGTTTGTAACGTGGATAAAGCTCGACATTTCATTCACCCAGCTGGGCACATAGACCGTCTTGTTTGCATGATGAAAATACTTCAAAATTACCAACAGGTATTTTTATCAGAGTACAACAAAAACAGATGAATTCAAACACCATCTTGCCAGATACCATCGAATTGGCCGATTTACATCATTTTTCTACTTTCAAGGAAATAAAAATTTTTTAGGTACTTCATTGGAAGACGTACTTATCCCTCTATAAAATCTGTTCTCTATGTAATTTTTTTTAAATGTTACCATTTTTTCATAATTGCTGGTTATTGTACTTTCTTACATTTCATCGCAGATTATTCAAGAATGGTAATATTTGGTTAATTTTTTATAATCATTTTCATTTTTAAGGGAGAAATAAGCTTTTCAACGATATGAAAAAATATGAGGTGAGACAAAAAAGAATTAATTAAAAAAAAATTAATTTCATCATTATATTTTAATATTTTTACGTTTATAAAAAAAATTAAAGTCTATTTGTATTTTCAAGTTAAAAATTAATTTTTATATATTATAAAGTTTATTTTTTATTAATTGGATTTTAACGTAAAATTTGACTTCAACTAATAAATGAATAATTCAAGATGGTAACTTACTTCACAAGTTCGAAACAGGAGTTGAAACTGGAAATTTTAATTCGAATCTAAACTTCATTTACTTTAAAGAAAATAATTCATTTTTTTTTTTTAATAATTATGAAAAACATTTTTTTTCCTGCGCCATGTACAGCTCAGGGCTAGAGGCGTGTAAGAGAAAATTGTTAAGCTATTTTATATTTAGAGAAGGGAGTAAAGTTTGAATGATTTGAGAAAAGATAAAAGGTTGATGATATCTGAGGGACTGTTTGAAAAGATTTTCTCAGTGTTGGGAAGATACAGAGTTCAACACATGCAAATTCGAAGATGAGAAAATCACTATAAACCATATACGTATTATTGGAAATTTGCTCCTTATTATGCAAAGAAAATAAAAGAACCAAGTTTCAAACACACAGACACTAAACATGATGACGAAGTATTGAGTCAAAAACTTTTTAAATTTCTTCAGGCCACTGATTTATACAATCTTATACAGGCTATCTACTTTTTAACTTGTTATTTTAAACATTTTTCTTGCAATACATGATAATTTTTGCATTTGTTAATTATTCGTTATTTATTTGTGAATGTTTTGTTATTTATTGTGCTCTCTATAGTTATATTGCTATATATGTAGACGCTAAAGATCGAGTGGTCGGGCGCCCTTAAAATAAAATATATTATTATTATCACAATTAACGAACAAAATTTCTCAACTCTACCTCATAATTATAATTTTTCCATAGATCAAATCATATCGGAGTTTTAAGGGCGTATCTATAGTTGATAATTACCCACTTCTTGAGTAAGTGATGAAAAATGTAAAAGTCTCAAATGTATATCAAAATGCATTTTCCTAAAAATTCATGTTAAATGATAATTCAAATCAGCATTAAACTTTTCTGGCTTATTTTAAAATCTTGTTTGTTGGAGGCATTTCCAAAATGCTATTTTTTTTTAAAACTAATATTCCTGATAGGTATTTTTAAATTTCAAAATTCTTTTTTTTTTAATTTATAACAGTTTTTAAATAAATTATTTCAGATTTCAAAAACAAATTTTTCAATAGATTCGAATAAAAAAAATAAAAAATAAAAAAAATAATTTTTATCCAAACGTCAATTTAAAGTAACTTCAGCTTCAAGTATTCCAGAATGATCAAATTAATGGTTCCTTGATGCTCCAACATGGGTGCTTATGGGCGATATTGGTATGGCCAAGACGTAATCGAGTTATTATAATTTCTTTTAATCAATTCAAGAGTGATCATTTTTCTTATGGACAAGAGCTTGTTTGGTAATGTTTCGATCCATATATTTTGCCAATAATTTTCTTGATAATAATACTAAAGGTGTTTGATAATGAGAACGAAAATAGAGAAAATACTGTAGCATTGTTCGCCATTTTAAATTATTTTGTCATTTCTGGTAACGTCGGAATGGATTGAGATATACATAAATTCAGTTTGAATATATTTTTTTCATCAAGGGTAAAGAGTAGTACGAGAATTATTTATACAATGAAATGATTCTTTAAGTGCTTTGCAGTTATGGAGTTGACGAGTCTGTTGATATTAATTCTTTTTTGTTTATGCAATTTTTTACTGTAAGCGTGTGTGTAATGTGTACAACAAAATAATGCCATTAATTCTGCTGTGAAGATGGATAAATAATGGAGAATTTAAAGGGAAAAAAAATTCTATTAATTGCAAATTATCATACATTATTATAGAGCTAGCGAATTAAAAAAAAAATATAAAAACAATAAATCGAAAATTATGGGGAAAAACATGTTTTTTTTTTTTTGATTAAAATGATTCAGAAAAAATAAATTGAAAAATCATAATAATAATGCGTGATTTATGTATAAAAAAAAATGAGAAAAGGATGTTGAAACTGAGAAAACATAAATTATTAATTATATAATTTATTGTTAAATTATGAAAACAGTTGTTGTATGACTTCTCCCAATTTAGTGATATAAAAATCTTCCCTTCAAAAAATCAAACAAAATACGTTTTTTTCCCATTCGAAATGCCCTTTCTCATCAAGTACCATCAAGGTATCCATTCTGGTCTCACAATCAGCCCCACTCAACAACTACAGGCTGACAAGCGCTCGTACGTCACAGGTAAATATTCAGTACCATGAGCAATGCCAAACGTTGCCACAGTATGGACACAACTTTCGAGTCATACATGCGCGCACATACCGCCAACTTAACCAGCACCAGCAGGCCTAAGATACACACATATTGCGGCGTAAACGAAAACAGAAAAAACCGGAGAGGTGAAGAACAGTTAAATGGAGAGAGAGAGAAAACTCGACAACTCGGAGTACGAGGAGACGTGAGGAAACCAAACATAAGGCAATAAGAAGTGCGGTGTAGCGCGAAGGGAACGCAACATAAACGCAACATTCCGTCTCGACCCATTTACGTAATCGTTAACTGTTGCACTTGAGCTACATTTCAAGATAAAACCTCCGCCATCGCCTCTATGAACACATAACATGTTACTCGTCGTCGATACATTATGCCCCAAAAGTACCAACCATACGTAATACCCAGGTAGACGACTACAAAAAAAAAAAATACGCTTTGAAAGCTGACGGACCAAATGAAAAAAAATACGCCGCTCAAAAACCAAATACCCACTCTTCGTCCCTTCCCTACACTTAGCGACGTTACAAAACACGTTGTTTGGCTTATGTTTTATGCAAACACCGTTCTTCGTCGAATTCTTATGCAAGTCTTACCACACTTTTCGATACCTTTTTTTCTTATTTTTAAATCACGAAAATATATTTTCAAAAGTGAAAGTGTCGCCGTATCTGCTTAAACGCGACTGAAAATATTTCTTCGGCAATTCCGAAGTGATAAGACGTGAAAAACAAATTTTCACATAAAGAAAAAATCTTCGGATACTCGTACGAAACGATGAAAAGTGAAAATATCGCCATTTCGGTTTCCGCGTAAACGAAAATGAAAGCGAACCGTCGACGTTTCGCTTTACGCCAATGAAAACGAAACAGCTCGCATCAAAAGGTAGCTTTAAAATGGGAAATATCCGGATAAACGAAATTCATTTTCATACTTTACACGCCGCCTTTGACCTATAACTCGATAAATTTTTTTCAGTTATGTTCATTTTAGATAAGGTGGATTTTTTTTTATTCATTTTGAAAATTAAAAAAAAATTCTTCATCGTGTTTCAAATTGAGTAGAATTTTTTTAAGCAATTTTAGTTCCTTTCGAAATGAAAACGACAGCAAATAAACGCTCGTTGATTTTTTAATTCAAAATTCATGTCGTTTGGCCTTTGAAAAAGCGTTCATAATTTATAAGGGTAATTACTAATCACATTAAAAAAAAAACGAATCCATTATTTTCTAATTTTATTACTTTTTCATGATTAACATCAACAAAAAATGAAAAAAAAAATTGAGGAAAAATGTTGATTTGTAATCATTTATTTTTATTTTTAATTTTTTAGTGAACAGGGTGAACCCAAGTTGTCTCAAATATGAGATGTTGAATAATAAAAACTTGTATCTTTTTTTCTCTTCTAAAAATTGACGCTGTATAAAACCATATGGCTGAAGATGTTTGCGTTCAAGTTGAGGAAAGTTGGGGAGTAAAATGAAATAAATTGTAGGAATTTGAGTATATAAATATATGTCATTTTCACTGAGCTATTCTCAAGAATGAGTTCTATTCATAAATCTGAATACGCAATAAAATTTCAAGGAAAAATTATTAAATTTTTTTCGAAGAACTTCGCGTTTAAAATCTACTATTGACTGTAACGGATAAAATTCGTATTTTTTTTCTTGTTATTTTACTGATGAATTTCTTAAGAACCAAATCAAAAAATTTTACGAAGTAAAATTCTTCAATTTTTCATAATTTTATTTTTCAATGTTAAAAAAAAAAAGACAAAACTGGAATGTTTCTCCATAAGTACAAATCACAGGATAAACTTCAAATGAGTAAGTTTTCTATGAAAAATGTTAAATATTTTTTTTTTTATAACAATTTTAGTATGTTTTTAAACCCCCACCCACCCTCCCAAATAAAATATACAACTTTACATCAAATAACTACCACTGGCGTAATAATTCCAGTAATTAAAGACGCCAGTATTAAAAAAATTCCTCCACCATACTCCTTACTTTTTATTATTAAAAAAATACTATTTTATTTTATTTTTTTCTAATTTCATGAATTCATCTCCATCATCATCTTTAGCACCTTAGGGAAATCAGTCATTCAACCAATTCGCCCACATGTGTACATCAGAAAAGGTGCACACTATACCAGCACCTGAAATCGAATCTCCATAATTAGGGAAAGTTCATTCATTAATGTCCATCGCGTCTAATACTCAAGCACACGTATAGAAATGATACCCAAACTCGTCCGAATTGGTATCCATATTCACAATCACATACCGAATTACCCGGCCGTATGTACCGCTAATTTGAAAATTTTCAACATGCTGGTACTACGTAATAAACAGATAAATAAAGACAATTTACGTGTTGAACATCGTATTTCAACGCTCCGAATCGATTTAATGAAGATTTCCTTTGTATAACCGGATGCAATTTAACTTACATACAACCTTCGTATAAAAGTGAATAACGAAAATAAAAACTACGATTGAAGTGCTATAAAAATTGAAATCATTGTTTATGAGTCAACAACATCGGACACTTCAAAATCAGCACTTGAACTCGTTAATAATTTCTGCTCTGTACTGATGTCTTCGAAGTTCGCGAAGTTTTGTTCATAACCAATGATCTCAAACCATCTTTAACCAACAGTTCTGAAGATAATTCCAGAAAAATAATGCCTTCTTTTTAATTCCACGAGAAGCTGGAAACTGAGATAACAATAAGAGCAAAAATGCAGAAAGGGTTTCGTGAGAGATTGCTTCTCTTCTGGTCTAGAAATTTACTTTGAGAGTTCTTTGTGGGATTAAAATTCGAAGATTCGACTTATATTTCGAATATTTGAAACGACAGTAACTGACAAGCAGTCCAACCCAGCTAACTTGAGGAACATAATTTCAAATTTTCTTCGTAAATCTAATACACTTGTAAAATATGAAAAAAAAATCATTTATAGTCGTAAAAATAAAGAACAGGCACGTTTAGCATCAGTATTCAGAAATTCATTTCGAGATTTGTCCAGTAATTCAGGAGCCCCAAAAATTATTCCAAAGATATCACGTTGGATGGAATGATAAGCTTTTCGTTTTTATAAATAAAATTATTTGATTTTTCTCATTTATTAGCACATAAAAAATTAATTTTATAAGAATCATAATTTACACCTAAATGTTCAGATTAGAAAAAAAATTAAGAAATCCAGTTAAAGCCAATTTAATCTTGAACGTATTTTAAAAAACTTTTAAACAATGAATTCAACTTCGTTCATTTATCACAGCCTACCATTTCAAATCCCGCGTAAAATTAAATCATCGTTTTCGCCTGAAAAATAACCCAGCACTGGTATAATTTAAAATTAGATCAAGTACGCTTAACGGAAAACTAATTAACCAGCTCACTCTGTGTATATCCGTCGAATACTACGACGTCTATTCCTACATTCGTGCAGATACCTATTAGACGTCGATCGTCAGTCACAGCGACTTGCAATCCTTTTAAATATATGATGAAAAAAATTAAATATGGCCGCTCCGCCTTGTTCAAACATCGTCGTCGGTTTTATTCGCCGACTACATAGAAGCCCAAATCAAGCATCAAGTCGGGATTATTGTTGGCTACACGGTGTACATATTGTGAAGTCGATGGTAACTATGTCAAGGGTATCGCAACCATTCAGTCGCTGCTATTAAGTATTAGCTTCACGCTAATGGGGCACCAATTACAACAGAATTCATCTCTCTCACCCGTCCCCATTGTTTAAATCAACATCAATGATCGATGCTACACAGCGTTTTATCAGATACAACGCAGGTAGGATATCCGTCCTTTAAATATTCCTCCATTACGACTGTGCCCATACACCACGGTGTACTCGGTATACATGTAAAAAAAAAACGTGTACTCGTACATAGCCTCTCCTTCAAATCGTCAACCTACTTTATGGCGATCGGATAAAATTTAATATTTTCTTCAACATCGAACAAATTACACAGTCTAAAAATACCTATCCTGCATCGCTAAATATTTACGTATACGTTAGATCTATCGATCTTGTATTTTCCATCAGTTTTGAAAATTTCGCTCGTCTATTCGTCCAACATCGCCAACTACAAAGCGACCGCGTAAAAATTACGCGTTTAATTCTCGAAGTGCATGACCTAAAAATCGAAGCAATAAACTTGAATTTCGATTTTTGAATTCCCGCCAATATTATCTTACTTGGTTCGCGAACGAGTTGTAAATCTCACTCTTAAACAGCCAGTTTTACCATGATCTGAAGAATTTTCTTCTTTCTTTCGAATACTGATCGAGAATTCCCAAGATGATTCAATCAATTTTGCGGCTAATTTATTTAACGAATTCGCGATTAGTGGGAAAAACTGAAAAATTTTCTGGTATTGAAATGCACGTTGCATACTCCATATTAGTATCTGAGTGTTTTGAAAACGCTGCCTGGCTATTTCGAGATTTGCAAGATACAGTAACTTTAGAGAAAATATTTTTATTAAATTTCGATATCATTAAAGCGTAAAGGTATCGCTGATGATATCTGTATAGTTTTTATTGCTGAAGAAATTCAAACTCATTCGCAAGGATGTTCATCTCTAAATTAAGATAATATAAGGACAGGGATTAGTGATAATATGGCAACTCACAATTTACGTAGTTAAAATTGTTTTCGATACATATCATCCATTTGAACGTCCAAATATTATTACCAGTGTTTTTGCATTTTTTTCCCTTAAAATATCTGAAATCCATGGCGCGCAATAAAAAAGAATTTTTTTCAATTCTTCAAAAAATTTGTGGGCATTATGTATTACTTATTGCCCACATTTTTCTTCATTTTAGCAACTTTACACTTCAGTTTAGGTCAGAGGCGTATTTACTGATGAGGACAGACATTTTCTTGGTAAAGATTACTATGTGTTACGAAGGTAATAAGGAGGACAACAATAAGATATTTCAAATCAAAATGTTGTACAAAGCACAAATGTTCTACAAACAAAACCAAATAATCACGATATGCTTATTTTTACATACGATAATAATTATGAAGCTTGTCTCAGCGTTTTCAGAGCATCGAAATTTTTACAGAAACGCCTTCGAGTAATATTGTTGTAAATACAGAAAGTTGTCCGAACGCTTTTTCATAAATAGCAGGTTATCATATGAGAATTTTTTTTTTTTTTCGTTTTAAGCAACTGTATTTGTTTGTCTCTCGACGACAAGGTATTCTGCGACGAAATAAGTCCAGAACAAAAAGTTTTTTCACAAGTTATAACTGACGATAGTTTGTGTCAGACATATAATTGTTTGAAAAAAAAGTTAAGATTGAAAAATTAATTTGAAATAATGAGGACATTTTTTAGTGAAATAATTCTGAATAAAAATTACGCAATTGCCACTTCATTTCATTCGTTTTAGTGAAAGGAAAAAAGATTTTAAAAAATCAATTTCAAATGACTTCGATTTTTTTCCAATAAAATATGCAATTATGCATAGTTGAAAAATTAATTTAAAAAAATCGAAAAATGTAAAAATTAATTTTTAATTTGAAAGTCCTCCATTTCAGTGATGGAGAATACTGAAAGCGCTTCAATAAACCTCTAAAGTTTATTATTGATTTTAAAAATATTGGAAAATTTCACCGCATGTAATCAAAATCCTGAGACTTGTACGATGTTGAAGCCTCTTAATCGCTTTTCAATAAGAGCTACAACCAATGTTCTTTTTTATAAGAGAACCTGAATAGGTACTTTATTAGCTACATCTCTGGGCCATAAACATTTTAGCCCTCAAACACAACTCTTATATTCACTAAAATGAAATTTAAAAATTTATTAAAAGAAATTGAGAAAAGAATGTTATAAGCCGTTTTTTTTTCAATTCAGAAGGTCTAAACCATTTCTAAATTTTTTTGCAAATAGCAAGGATTTTGGTTATTTTCGAAAATAAACGATAAATAGCATCTATACGAAAGTCATTTTGGAGCATGAATATGATGTTTTGGGAAGCTTTGTACGGTAAAAATTTAACATATTTTCCCTCTTGGATCTAAAAAAGCCTCAATTAAGCCCATATTGTGCACCTGACGAATAAATTACCCATTTGTTATTCATTTCTTAAATTACCAAAATTTTGCGTTTCATAAAAAAAATTTTTAATCTTGTAATAAAATATGACTTGGAACGTAAAAAAAGTTCAATTTTACAAAAAATGTATTTTTTTAGAAATTTTTAAAACTTTGACTTAGTTTTGGGAGACGTAAAAATTGAGTAAGGGGACTGAAATTTTCGTGACGTTCTTCTGAGATCATTTGGTAAGTATTGTTAACACGCCCCCAGGACTGAGCAGAGGGGAAGGAGAAGTGAGGGGGGGTTCCCTGAGCTCGAGTTTCTTTCAAAGGTCCGCAACTTGACGTCTTGACGCATTGAGGCTAAAAATCTGTCTTTTAACTCCACAACTCTTTTTTCCTGGGTCCGAATTTTCTCTGCGTGGTGCTGTCCGCCTTATTATTTCTCAATAAAATCTAATTCTACCCAACCTTCAATGGAATGTATAAAGAATTCAACTTCTTTAACTAAAAGTTATTTGTCTAATGATGTGAGGAAAGTAGGGACTCAAAAATAAACAATTCACTTCCTTATTTTTTTTCAACTGTTTTAAATTTTTTTTGCATGTTTTACCACTATTCGTAAATCGGTCTCCTTCACTATCATCCTTGCATTTTCTTGAAATCTCAAAAAAAACATGCTATGTGATTCATTGAACATTTCTGGCATCATTCAAAACACGTTCATGAAATTAAAATTTTTGACAAGGTATAACAAAACAAAAAAGAAGCAGGTAAAGAATAAAATAGAATATCAATATCAAATCGAAAAGCCCGTTTCATTAGAGTTCGCAGATTTTTTGTAGTCTCCAAGGCATTTAAAAAATTGAAACTGAATTTTATTGAAGGCACCTGTTTTTTTTGCATTGTTTTACCCTGAAAAATACTTAAATTTTTTCAAGTTACAAAATTTTTTTATTTATTTTTTTCAAATTAATTTTTATAATTTTTCAAAAAAGAAATAAAAATTTTACATTTATTCTTTCAAAATATTTTTTATATTTTTCAAATGTTTAGCGACCATTTTCTAATTTTGTGAACAAACTATCATACCACAAACTATTCCAAGTGAAAAAATCCAATTATCAATAATTTTAAGAAATTAACTAAATTAAACTTTATAAAATGTACATTCATCTCCCCGTCCACCCGTCACAATTCCAAAAACCTTCGTAGTGAATTTTCTTGTTCCCTAAAAAAAAAAGAATTCATACGACCCAAAACAAAACTGATATGATCACAGCGAACAAAACCTCACGGACACACGTAATTACGCAACCCGGTTACAAAACGGATACATGCAACGAAACGAGAACAAGAAATGGAAATACTACCGCTGATGAGCCTTTCTAACGCTACACCAAACGGAATACAACGCTTATGTAAAGTGCGTAAGCGGATGACAGGCAGTAACGAATTTAAACTGGCTACAACGATGCCACGGATGGGGCTACGAGGTCCGCCAACCTTTACGCATACCCATAGGAAAGCGTCGCATCATTTGACCAGAGAAAAAAAACCTCATAGAAAGTACACCTATAATGATTCGGGCTCGAAGAAGAATCGGAAGCATCGACGCTCGCAGCCACGCCGACCAGTATCCCTGATGCAGTTGGTATAATAAAAAATGTAATAACTCTTCACGCTTTCACTTTAATATAGAGATTCGAACAATAATGACGCCAAGGTCATTTTAAATGAAGAAGAACGATTTACAAGGTCGACAAATGAACGTCGGCCTCGCAACGCTACCGCTCTGCGTTCGCTTCTCTTTTCTTGATCGCGTTCAATTATTTCCATTTTTACCGTCGTCTTTACGTAAACGCGACAATACCCCACTAACACCTTTCTTCCCTTTTCAATTATACTTACGCGCGAAATGTACCAATTGGACTCTTTAGAAAACCATCCCATTCGTTGCTTTTTGTTCGAACACTCCATCAACTGTACAATTAATTAAACTCGATCACCGTTTACACTCTACTGCCCTACGTACCGCGAATATCCGACGCGAGAATCGGCATAACGTTACAACTATCGGTTGATTTATATTTTATTTCATTCAATTAACTTAAGGTTACGTTGGTGTTAAGATGAACTTTAAAACATTCGAGCTGCATCAAAATTACCTATTATGTCATCCTTACCGAGACGACTCTACGCCAAGTAGGTCAACTAAACGAATAAAAATTACATTTTTCCAATATCAAATCAAATAGCACTGGGTCCTATGGTCAAGGTTATTAAAACCGTAAGCGGATTCCGTTATATGCGCGTCCAACTTGTTACATTCTGCGAAGAACATTCGATGGAATTATGCATCATCCATTCGAAACCGCAAACAACGTAATTATGCGTTTCTTAAATTCGATAAAGAATTTACCATTTGATCATAAAAACGCGAATTTCACTCCCATGCTTTCCCTCAATTTTTACCACCGTAACCTTTACCTCCAAAAAATTCTAAATACAATATTCGTCGAATCCTAAAACACACCACGCGTGAGTAATTTTCGTTACTATGAAAATTTACAAGATATTCGACGCAGCGGGCGATAAAAATAACCAAACCACTTGTATCTGCCACCAGGGACTACCCGTTGATATAGGTCTGTGTCAGAGACCCTGACATAAATTTCCAACGTAACACTTGGCGATACTTACTAAAATTTGTAGTCACGTTGATTTAGCTATACTTAAGCGTCATAACGTTATATCGAAAACTAGGTCAGTGGTGCCAATGTTACTGACGTAGACCTTGATAACAATGAATAGCAACCATAGCCAAGAACCAACGTTTCCACCTCCACTCGGCCATCTTTTTATACTACATAATAATTTTACAACGTTAATCGAATAATTATCAACGTTAGATAATACCACCCTCCCCTTGCAACACAAACAGCCACGCTCTTCGAGGAAAATTCGGCCAATATCGATTAACCTCAATAACGCTTTTTAAGAAAATACACCCGCCAGCGTCAGTCTTATAAATTTTCGATAAAAGGAATAACATCGAACGAATACATATTCGGTACTAACGATTTTTCTCAAACAACTCGTTTGAAAATAAAAACCTGATAACGAAATCGCGTACGTACGCTTTTAAAAAATTAAAATTAACGTTCCAACTTACGCGTGGTAAAACTCGTTCTCCAATCTGAACCGTGTAAGTACTCACCTGCAACACATAAAAGTGAATGAAAAAATTAATAAAAAATTATGCAATTCGTTTTCAACGATAAACGTCATCATCAATGAAATCTCATTATTTTAAAAAAAAAGAAAAAAACAAGAAAAAATACAACTCAAATTTTCAACATTCCCATTCGGAAAAAAATTTTCGAAATGGATATAAATTCTAGAAATTTATTACAAAAATACAACGCTCGGAAAAAAATGAGATAACACGACAGGTAAATTTTAGCTCAAGGACACTCGTCTGCACAGATTATTACATGAAATCATCTAGATTATTATAAATCAACAAATCTGTTATTAACTTCATCAACTTGACCTACATATATGGTTTTTTTGTTTACATCTTGACCTTCCAGAAACTATTCTCGATTTAAAACTATAGCGTAAGAACAATACGAAAAACTAGTACTTTAAAAAACCGAGAATTTCACGCCACGCTAATTAAGAATGATACTCTCGTTGAAAAACTCAAACGCACTATTACGGTTACACAATACTACGTCATCGAGCACAATTCAATCGTTCGATAAAAAAGAACTTCTATATACACTGAAAAATCTTGGAATTAAAATTTCGCCGCGGTATTTGAAAAAAAGCTATTAACATTATAGAGAGAAATATCATAAATGTGGAAACAGCGGTAAGAAATGAAACGACGAATAAAACGATTACACGTATAACGTACAATACAGCGAAATTCGTTAGCCCGATGCTAGTAACTGGGAAACCCAATGAATAAGGAAATTTGAAAATTCTTTGCGCGAAACGATGAAACGAACTTCGGAATATTAATTTCGCTATTATATAAATTTCTATATTCGATGATATGGAGAAAAAAGATCAATAAAAAATGAAGAGTGATATTTCACGGAAAGAGGAAAGAAATAGAACCAGAGGCTTTAGTTTAAAAATAAGACTTAAGTTCTCATTTTTTATTGTATGAAAAAGTGGTATAAAAATTTTCGCGTATTTTTTCTTCGTTTACTCGAAGTCTGATAATATTTACTCAGCATACATTTTCTTTATTTATATTTTTTCTGTAGATTTACAAATAAGCGGTATCGATATCGAATTACTAAATCTTCGAGCTCTTCTCTTATTACTGTGTTCTAATTTTTTTTCGAAGCTCTTGAAATTTTTCATCTAAAAATAATTGAAATAATCTAAAAACAAAACTTATTTATAATCCACCTGGAGAGCTCCGTAACCATTATTGGCAGTAAAATTAGATATGGCTCCCTAACCTTTTTGTCAGCGAGTAGAACTATCATATCAAATGTTGATATAGTACAATTAAAAATCTAACATTGAGGGTATGCCTTGAAGTGGGAAACCTTTTTCGAATTTTAATTTTTCATTATGGAGCACTAGAACTTACTCTTTCCCTCGACAGAACCTCCATATCAATAAATAACCGAGCGAGATGCTCACTTTGTCAAATCAATTAGATATTCAAACAAAAACCATTACATTTTAGTTCATCTGACATACCGATTTTCGAACCTCCTTTGCGATGCATATCCCTACAACACCATACATGGGTATCGATAAGAGAGCTGTGTGCGGGGACGCAACGGCAACGCATTGTCTGCTTGATCACATACCCAAATACTATTACACAAGGGAGCGACAGGTAGCCTACTTATTTATTTGTAGGGGCTTCGATTAATTACTTTAAAATTGTTTTGCAATAGTATTTTTATTTTATTGTTATTTTTAAGGAATAAATATCGAAGTAAAAAATTTTTGAATATATTTTCTTCAAGTGGAAAAATAATGAAGTTTGAAAGAAATTTTTTTCACATTTACAGAACCTACATAATAGCGGTTTAAATCGATATCGATGAATGACACAAATCATGCCATAAATTTTTTTAGTTACAAAATTGCAGTGAACCTTTTCAATTATTTTCATTTCTGCACTGAAATCATATGAATAACCACCTATGATATCACTGTCAGATGTATGATGATTTTTTTTTGAAAAATAAGTGCAGTGCTCTAGGGATATCCTTTCTAAATCAATATGATGAAAACCCATACCATAACAAACACATTTTTTTTATTTGTAATACTTTGATGATTGACACATCGAAATTTGACACATCATTATGGCATCTCTGGATACATCTACTAACATCATTAAACGACTTCGAGAAATACTATCCGAAAAACTACACATAATGTGCGACACAGACGACTCTAACATGCAACGCCATTTCCATTAACAAGTTCATCGAGCTTCGTCTGTCCTTATTGTTGAAGTATTAGCAATATATCAATGCTTGTAAACCACTGATATTATCAAAAAATTTTTTGGATTAGACAAGTAAATCATAATCATAGATTAATTGTCCTCAAACCAATCAAGTATTATTCACGGTGAATTTTTGATGGAAGTTATTGAAACATGAAACTAAATAGAGCAGAAGATCTTTTTCTTCAATTTATAAAGAAATTAGAGCGACATGTAGCCTGTTCTCTTGGTGATTTTTATTTCGAGTGAGACGATGAATTATACATATTTGAGAAAAAGTGATTCCGAAAATGGTAATTTAACAAGCAAACGTGTATAGAACCGTGTATGTAAAATACCTGTACCCTCATTTAATACAAATTTCCTAGATCAATATGTCATGGTTCAACAGAACCAACAAATAATAAACTTCTCGACTTCATTCATTATAAAATTCCTTTACAGTCCAGACCACATCGGTATCCTAGGCAGAAATTACTTGTTTAACTGACTAAATTACCTCCATTCCTTCACTTTATTCTCCACAACATGAAGAACTTTTTCTCAAAAAAAAAAAAAAAAAAAAAACATTCATTTTCCTAATGACAAAATCAAAATCAATGCTTAAAATAAATTCATAGCTCACTCTTTCGAGTATCTCTACAATTCATCGATAAGTGCCCAAAAAACTAGTCTATACTAAACGAGGAGGAACCCATCACAAGACTTTACATAAGATACTTCAAAATTTCTCAAAAGTACCTTTACGAGAGACTCTAGGAACCGAGACTGATGAAACAATATCTCTGACAGTTATTTATTTATTTATAAATGATGGAAAAGTGAAATATCACTCAAAAAAATTCAATCAGAATAAGTAGGCATCTCATTTACATACAAAATCAAAGAAAACACCGAATTTCTATAATTCATTAAATTACTCAAAAATTTAAAAGCAAAATGCTGAATGACATTTAGTGGTAAAAATAGGAAATATATTTGAAGTGTTCGAGCAAATTTTGAGTCATAGCCCTTCTTGAGACTACATTAAAATTACCAATAAGATTAAGAAGGTTCTGAAGCTGAAAATGTTTTTAAATAAATAACAATGGTCAAGTGTTTGACAATTTTTTTTTTTTTTTTTATAAAAATCAAATTATTCAAAATAAAAGAAAATTTGGATTTTTGTGATGAGGCGAAATTAGTAAATAAATTGTTAACAAAAAATTATGATATAGTTGGTCAAGAAAAAATCTTTAGAATTTTAATTTCTCAAAAATTACAAAAAATCGAATTTCGAAAGAAAAAAAAATTATTTGAATATAAATTCTAAACACGAAACTAATTCGATAATAAACACGAAACTAATTCGATAAGCCTTAAAAAAAATTATGCCTATTTAAAATTAGACTCAGATATCGAATACCATTTGTACATGGTCTTATGCGAGTATATTACTAGATAACTTCAAATATCAACGCACATTAGCACGCTCTAACCCGTTTTTAAACCTTAATTCTGAAAAAATACTAATCGATATGACCATAAATGGTGATTAAAATTCATAAAAAATTTTTTAATTACGGGTAAATAAAAAAAAAAAAAAAGTATTCTCGAAATAACAATTTATTATTTAAAAACACTTTATTTTAGAAACCTAGAGGCAATAAAATAAGGCAAATACTTGATTATCTAGCTCTAAAATCCGACCACTAAATCGTCACGTGTGTCTGGATTACGAGAAAAAAACCAAGACAATCACCTCTTTACCCCAACTCATTTGAACCCAAGCTTAATTACATTAAACCTTAAATTCCAACGTCCGTCTAAACGCCAGCTGGGCATTCTGTAGATCATTAGGCACACGAAACTCGACGCATCATCGTACCACAAAAACCATCTAAACAAATCGCTTTCTAGCTCCCACTACTCAGCTATACGTTTTCAAACACCAAACCAAAAAGTTCGTCCGAATAAGGACAATCACCTAAGAGTTCCGCTTCGAAACATTTACTTTTTCACCTGTAAAGGAAACGAGTCTACGAACCTTAGAAGATAATAAAAAGAAAGGCTACCAAAGAAACGTTCGTCGTCCATGAGTATAAGACGAGGGCGGAGCACTTAGGCTCGATGCGCGTACATTTTAACAAAGCGTTAAAAAAATCTAACGGTACACTCGCCGGGAACAGGTATTCGAGAGCAGTGTGTGAGAAAAACGCACTTTTTCGGTTATCGTTACCACCAAATCGAAAGAGGTAAAATGATAACCATCAATTCGGAATGGAAATTAAAAACAGAAATAAAAACAGCCCAGGAAATAAAAACCACCCGTAATTATTTCAATGGAAAGGTATATGGATGAAGTGGAAAAATATAAGTTGTCCATTATCGACAATTCCTAATAACATTTAAATGTCAGCGTTCCAATAATATTTCATAAATTATAAGTACTTTCAATTGTGGGTCAAGCACGTATGGACGATTTTTTTTAAGTGGTGTGGGGCTTGTGTGTGATAGGCTATTGAGTTTAAATTGATTTTCAACGCGATATTATTATTATCGTGGTTCCATTCTTAATTTATCAAATCATTATAAATTTAAAAATTTTAATAAAAAAAAAAATTAAAAACATATTTTTCCAAAATTAAAACAAAGACAAATTTCACTATCTCACACGTCACTCGTGTACTATTTATCGAATTTCTAATCAAAACGATCATGGTCACTTAATACTTATAGGAAAATTTTTATCGAAAAAAATAAATAAAAATTACTCAACAATGTAACACTCGTCATCGATGAAATTGGACGGGCTTGTCTAGTCAATAATAACTGAATCTCAACACTAAGCATCAAATTTCAAGATATAGACATCCGATAAGGTGGTACTTTACGTAAGAATTCACCAGAATACGAACCACGTATACATTTTGTTAACGCTATAAATCTGATTTCAGCTCTATAACGTACAGTTTTACTACTACTCGAATAATTTTAGTTGATAAAATTTTTTCAAACGGCCCTCGTAACCAAATGAATTCATTCAATCGATTCATTATAATTCGAAAAAAAAATCATTTTACCCACCGGATTCACACTGCAAGTACTCGGTAATTAATGTGTCGCTCAAGAAATGCTATTTGAAATTCTCTCCGTACGGTTTCTTAGAATCTGACTTGAAACACTCAACCTTAACGAATACCGATTAAATATTTACAGCTCGATGATAATTAAACAGATGTAAAAACATTTTTAAAACGTTCCCTCGAATATATTGCGATTTTTCCCCTTTTTAAAACATCTATCAATTAATTCCGGACGAAAAGATATCTCTTTCTAGAAAATCATATCCTCCCGGCTCAAACTCTTTACTACACCGATGTTGATTTCATGTTTTTTTTTTTCAAACGTAAATAAAAAGAAGCGGCCAACTGGCCGTCAAGGAGAACAACTCGAGCGTTCTTTCGTTTCGTTGAGATAAGTTATATTTATACGCTCGACATTTAGGTCATTTACATTTTGTACACGTTTAATTAGACATTTTCTTTTTCTTTCGTCGGCGACAACTACGAAACAAAGCGTAGCGAGCACTATTGTTTACTTTTCATACGAATATTCAAGGAGCAAAATAAATATTCGAGCTCGTGTTTTTTTTCTTTTGAATTCTTGTATTGGAGATTATTGATCATGAATTTTTTTTCACTCGAATAAATTCAGTAGTCGAAACGAATTCCAATACTGAACTGAAACGAGAAAAAAAATTTAATTTTATGAAAACAAGACCCATAGTGAGCCAGATTTGTAGTTCTGGCGCGACAAAAGTCCAATTTTCAAGTTAAGATTAGACCCATCTGCCTACAGAAAGTTATGCAAATATAAGTCATTTAATAGAAAAATTTTGAAACATTTGTTCAAAACTAAGGCTTGCAAACCCTTCCATCCTTCTATATTTATTATCTCCGCGTTCTTTTCCATTTGGGGAGTATCCAACTTTAACCTACACACACAACAGCCGAGGAGCTAATGACCAAAGTGGATAGATATATGAAGAAGCAAGTTCTATCAATTCCTCGGTACCCTAAATTCTCAAATTTATTCACTACCTTTTTAAGACACAAAGTGAAAAGCACCTCGACTTACAACTTATCACTGGCAGTATGTTTGTTGTTAGCCTATCTCATTGGATCATTTTGTTTACATTTGCCTGGTCATCTTAAAGACATTCCAGAGGCAGTAAAAAATTTCAAATGAATACACGTAATTTTCACTTTGTAACATCACAAATTAAATCGTCTAATTTATATTTTTATCCGTTTTGAACCTGTACCAGTACAGATGTGAAACGGACACACCTACTCAAAGCCCCACATCAGTTCAAAGATAGCGTAATATGCCTGATGACGTCATTTGAGGGATGTGAAAATTCAAATTTCAAGGGAATTGAACATTTTTTTTTTGATAAAAAAAATAGTATTTTTTAAAAGGGGTAAAAAAGTGATGCACACAAATTTGGAATTTTTTCAAGAAAAGGAGTATAAAGGTTCCAAAAATTTTAAAGTATTTGAAATTCCATCAATGGAGCAATTTTTGTAGATAGCTTTTTTGTTGCATTTTGCATTTTAAAACCATTCACCTCATACATTACAGACCCAAAAAAATCAGTTAGGCTGTAATAGCTATAATTATTAAGTAAAAAACTCAGCTAAAAAGTATTTTTTGAACAAATAATAAGTAAAATACATAGCGTAGTACCTACTTTTAAAATGCAACAAAACAAAAATTACCTGTAAAAATGCTCCATTTTAAGAACTTCCAATTTTTGGAACCCCTGAGCTCCATTCCTTGGGAAGATGGCAAAATTTATACATGACTTTTCTTGTTGCTTTTAAAAAGCATTATTCATTTCATAAAAAAAAAATTTCAATTTCGTTGAAATTTGGATTTTCACAACTATCCGATGACGTCATCACATACATGACGCTACCTATGAAGAGAAGTGGGGCTTTGAGCCAGTGCATCTTATGACACCATTATCTCTGGATTCCATTAATGCTATGAGAAGATAACCTTATCGCGGCCACAGAATGGCTCAGATCATTTAAAATTAATATCCACTATATGGGAGTCACACTATACAATAATTTACGTAAACGAATTATGTTTGGGGATCTAGAATTTTTTTTAAACTCAAATCATGATTCCACAGAGGCATATTTTCTCCTACAAGTGTCCCTGATTTTTTTTTCAAAATTGAAACTCTTTGCACATTCAGGGGCTAGTAATACAAACATTGTAGACTATAACCATTAAAACTCTTTAATATTTTTTTCAACATTTTGAAAACTATACTATTCCTATTGAAATTCATAGAACTTCGGATATCAAAAAATCCCGAAAATAAGCTTTTCCTCTTCTAATACCTACACATTTTTTTTTTCACATTCGAATAAAAATAATTCGAATTTTGTAGCGTTAGAATCTCAGTCTGGCCAAGTGAGCTTTCTCAAACGTCCTTTAATATTTTCAGAACTGAACCGAGTTTCACTGCGTTACAATTACAGTCTGGTGTATTGCGTGGCAGTTATTTTTTTCAAAGGAAAAATATTCGAGCTCTCAAGTCGAATTCGAACAAATTCAGTGACATATCGAGCTCTTCGAACCACTGAAAAATTATTTACCTACAATTTCAAAGTCCGTCGAATGAGATTTAAAATTTAGATATTCCAGAAAAAAAACACCTGTTGTTGGTTTCCACAATGGCCGACGTCGTAATCGTGTTTCAGGTTTAATACGCTTCAATGAGATTCATTTCGTACGGGAAAATACCTGATTCGTCTTGTATACGCTATTTTTCCTTCAGCTCGCGTGTACTTATAGATCAACGAGAAAAACAAAACAGTCGAACGGTTTAAACGCGTTCATTCTAATATTTTAACCAAGTTATTCAGCATAATGCTTCGAAATGAAAATTTTCTACGAAGAAATTTGCTTCAAGAAGACTTTAAAATAAAAAAAAATATAATAAAAGCAGAAGAAGCCAAAAAAATCACGCCATTTGCATTTGTAGGCTTAAAATCTGAATCATGCTTTCAGACCTGATGAATAGATTGTTCGTATTTACGGCGAATCATTATGCAATTTTATTCGCATCGACTACAGCTACCATTCTACAAACGTTGTCGAAGTTGAGCGTGCTATTAATCACGGATATTTCGATTCCTCAACGTACGTATACTGGCGTGAGTCTTTTTCAGGTTCGATATAATTTAGGCGAGTAATCTGGCGCACAAATACCGCCATTAAAATACCTACGAAGTTCAAACAAACAGGTCGAAATGTCGGAAAAATCTTTCGATTCTTTAAAACGCTAGTCAACGTTCCGAACGTTACGACCTTGAAGTGTTCATATTTTTAACGCCTTCTTCCAACAGAGCGGTGTTGTTTTAATTATAATATCGCCATTATTTAGAGTAAA
This sequence comes from Phenacoccus solenopsis, assembly GCA_009761765.1. Lineage (NCBI taxonomy): Eukaryota > Metazoa > Arthropoda > Insecta > Hemiptera > Pseudococcidae > Phenacoccus > Phenacoccus solenopsis. The sequence continues at coordinate 28,121,290 of CM019753.1, read as the reverse complement.
ATTAATTCACATTTAAAACCCACCAACCGAATGGAACGAATTCCATATCCTGCTCCCTACCACTTTGCAAACTCGAGATCTATAATTTCCATTTTCCAAGACGACCTTTTCGCGGTGAAAAATACCTCGTACAAATATTCCGGGGCGGCTCACGTACTGCGACGAAATTAGTAAAAAGCTCACGCGTTTTATTACGCAACGATGCGAGATAGCGGTGGCGGAAAATCCTTAATACCCGATACCACATAGCGGCGAAAAAGGAAAAAGTTCGCAAATGTCGTAACACCCGATGACGTCAGTATAATCGAGTAACGAGGTTTCGCAGGCGATTATAATAATTCTTAGTCGGAACAGCGTAAAAGAGAGAACAGCACCGGATTAATTTTGTCTGACAGAGAACGAGACAGTGTGTCAGTACGGTCGTATTTGTGTCAGCATCAACGCGCAACGCCGCGCACGCCGCCAGCGACCTTCAAACGACGCAGATAACGTTTCAAGACGACCTGCTGTACGAACACGCCGCACGCCGTTGTACGCGTATCGTTACGGAGGTGTAAAAAAGTATCAAGTGGAAACCGTCTAATAGTAGTAAAAGTTGAAAATCCGACGACGACGTTCAATCATCCATATCTAGGGTATTTCGGCCGTCGCCGCCGGTCTCTCTTGCTGCTTGGCTAGTTCGTTACGACATCGTCGTCGGTACTTTCCGTTTTGTGAATTTCGTTCCGTTTCATTCCGTTCCGTTCCGCCACCTTCTATAACGACAAGCTGGTAACCTATACCCATTCTAATGATCGTCCGTTTCGTCGACGGTAAGTTCTCGTATGGAGGATTGGTAGGTTGTGTTAGGGCTAATTCGACGTATTTTCGATGAACGTCATTCCTTTTCAGCCGAGTTTTCAATGAAAAACGTAACATATTACAACCCAAGTGACGTAAGAAGAAAGGAAGGGGAGGGAGGTACGATATTTTCATTTCATCACCTTTCGGAGCATTTGTAGTCTATAGGCGGATGTCCGTCCATTACGATAGGTATGTGTTGGTGTGACATACCTTCTGGGATATCAACTACACATATCACGGAAGGTGTGAGGATTTAAAACCATCTGAGGACTTCTACTAGGTCTTCAGAAGTCAGAAGGTTTCATTCATTTTTCAATGCTTTATGAGTCAGGATCTATTCTAATGGGCAGTTCCGAAGAATTGACAGGCAGTTCCAAATTTTTCATTATTCAAATTTTATAAGTCAAATGTAAGAATTATGGTACACATAGCTGACATTCTTAGTGTCTTCAATAATTACTACAAAAAATTCAAGTTGATAAATTAACCATTAACCAGTTTCCAAAACTCACTGAATCAGTAAAAGTGCAATTAGAAAATATGAAAAATTATCGAATTTGATCAAATCATATTTGCTCATCTTTTTGATCAAGTTAAATAAATCATGATCAGACTTAATCAGATAGTGAATTTAATTGATAAAATTTCATCAAAATTGATGCAATACTTTTTTATACGAATCTAATGCGGACCTTATAGAATTTGGGCTTCCGACTTCCGTTCAGAACAGCTCGGTCATGAATACAGCGATGTTCTTAGTTTTCAGGATTCAGAAATTTTGGCGCAAAAACACTGGAAAATTTGGTAGCTTATTTTACAAAAAAACAAATTCTTTTCTACATTAACCACAGTTTTGGCGCGAATTATGATGCTAAAAAGGATCCTGGTAGAAGAATTTTTGATTTCGAAGATGGTAGGAAATATGAAAAACTAGATAACAAAACTATAATTATGAATAAATCTTCTGTTTAAAAAAAATTGAAGTACGATAATAATTTATAAACTTCCTTAATTTTTTTTTTTTTTTTTTAACAAAACCAAAAAAAAATTGAATTTTGCTGTAACAGCTCAGTTTTTCCTTAAAAATTCAGCTAAAAAATTTTGAAAGCATATACATCTGTATCAATATGGGTACTTGCAAAATTTCCTCAGAATAGGCCCTGTTATGAGCAAACATAATGATGCTGATGTCAATAAAATAGAACTCAGTATGCCAATATTCCATTTCAATATTATTTAAGTCGAAATAGCAAAGACGAAGCCAAACAACTTAAAATCAAAATGGACCCTCAGGCTAAAAAAGGTTGTCTTGAACAATCAAGTAAAATAGTATGTATCGCAGTTGAGCTCATTTGGAAATATGTTGAAACTTCTAACTTCATATAAGGGTAGGAAAGCTATAAAAAAAACTTCTGATTCGCCTTATAGCTTCAAACATTTTTTTGTCAAGCTATGGATTCAGTTTCTCAGAACTTTCTGCTTGATTTGGTTTAATTTGGCTTAGAGATTAAGCTTAGGCAGTTTAGCTCAAAATTACATAGTTATATTTTCTCCTTTCCTTACTCTTTACATTGTGAGCCCTGCTGCATTAGATTCCTTGATGGCTGCAAGGGTCTTTCAATATGGCAAGCAGGAGATATGATGTAATCATTATGATGAAAATTACGTGGTAAAGCATAAGTTAGCACTGCAAAAGGCAACCTTATTGATACCACTCGATTCATATAACCACAGAGTAGTTCTTATATTATCAGCTGGTGCTCCATTCGAATTCCTGATATCTAAGGGATGATGATCTGTGGGACACAGTGGGCTATAAATAACCAAAATGCATGATGTTTGCACCACCCACTTGAACCTGAACTTGAAATGGAAACCCCTAAACTTGGAAATTTATCAAGGTTTAAGGTAAAAGTCTGAGTTTTTTTTCAGTTTCTAAAACGAACAAAGTCGAATAAAGTTGGATTTGTTTAGCTTGGGATTCAGATTCAGTTTCGGGAAAAATTCGGCTGAATTTGGCTTGAAGATACTGATTTAAATTCAACTTTGGAACTCTTTTTCTTATTACTACCATATTATGATGTCAAGAGAGTAGCACGTTATCACGTATTCTAATTCGTATCTACCTGCGAAAATAATTCAAATTGCATCAGTCAAACGAGCTATACCCTCTTAACATCATCACAAACTTTATAAAACGGTAATTCCATTGGTCAATATTTTTTTTTTTTTTGGTAGCCAAAGCAAAGTGAACTAACCTAAAATATACACATTTTACCCACCTTGGTCTCAGGTATCTTTCTATAGGTAGCTTTTAAAATGATACCCGAAAAAAATTGTTTGCGCAGTAGTAGAGAACACTGACTTCTTTCACTTATATGTACTGACATCTTGAATACAGTAATTATTACCTTTGTTGCCTTATTTTGTTGTGGGTATGAATCATAGTTTATGAGGACATTTGTTTATGTACAATGTACATCCTTATAACTTTCGCAAATTTTGAGCTTATTAAAATTCTGATGCAGCGAAATGCTCGCCACGACACGTTTCAAATAATTACAAGATAACTGGAAAAAATCTGCAGTTCATTTGTCAAACGTTACGAGTCCTCAGGAGGTATCTTGAAGATTAATATGCATTTACATAATATGAATGTACTTCATTTACTACCTATTTTAAAAAGCATAACAGGTATACATGGAAATTGCTCAAAATTTATTGAGATGTTCGTGGAAATGTTTAAAAATAATTTTCTACGAGTTTTGTTTTCACTCAATTTTGAGAGAATCTGGAAAAGTACGAAACAAGAGCACCAAAATATCTAACTTCGATCTTTATAAGTAATTTTCGTACGATAGATGAATTGAAAAATGCCTTTATGAGAAAAATGTTGTTCTTAAATCTGTTGAATCCATCTCCTCACCAAATGTAACTAGAAAACTCAAATTTTATGTGTATAAAGTTTAAAACCTCTTAAATTTGGTTCAAAATATATTCAAAATGATAGATTGACAAAATTTGAGGAACCTCAAAGAACTGAACTTTAATGAATATAGATTCATATAATTACTAAGGTCAAGAAAAATACCATATTCCATATGGTGTTACGGTCTTTAAAATGAGGTAGACGTAACGAAAGGTCGAAAATTTGTTATCACAGTGTCTCAACCATTCTAAAAAAACAGAAGAGGAGTTGGATTGAAAAATCCCTTATGGAAAGAAAATTAGGTCACTAAGTTTCTTGAATTGTCTATGTATCTCCTCACTACATCCAATTAAAAAGCTCGAACTTCGTATGCTGCGTTATTTGTAGATCAGAATAGAATCCTTTATTTCTTGGTCAAAACGGATCCAAAATGGCTGATGGTCAAAATATGAAGAAAGCTCAGCAGCATTATCCGCAAGTCTGGGCATGTTTCTATTCAAAAACTCAGCTCCCATGATACAGCGTAATTGCTTACATTTCTTTTGTATATAATGAATTCGCTCATTTTTTCATACTTTTATAAGCTACACAACCAGCATCATTTTCGCCATGTTGAAAAAATTATTTATTTAAAAAAAAATGAATAATATGACACTTCTATGGCGCTAAAGCGTGAAAAAATTCTCGACGATAAATTACCACGTCACATGAATTACCAGAAGAACACGTCCCAACCATACTAGTGCACTCGTACATTTAAATACTTCGCTAAAAATTTGAGGTCGTTTCGTGCAGACGTTATTATTATTATTGATAAAAATTTCAAACATGGCAACAGTAACTGACCTAGTTTCGATGACGTTTATTAAATAAAAAATTTAAATTATGCTACGCGTGAAGTGTATAATGAATTTTCATTGTATTTATTTTTCGCATTTTTAAAATTCATAATCGTCATTAATACTGGTACGCGATTCGCTACCGATTAAATTCAATTTACACAGCCATCTCGAACGTCAAAATCAAAATCATCTCGCTTATTGCGAGTTCCTATCCCCCATTGAATCATTCATTGATTTTTAAAATACTAAATTATCGTAGTTTATATAATATCGCGTGAAATCACTCGAATAAAAAATCAATTTAACTTCCCCAACATCGGTACAGTAAATCGCCTTGACGTGAAAAATAATTGGAGAGAAAACATCATATACTGGTATTTTTTTTCTCTTCTTTTTCAATAAAAAATAGATAGCTTTACATTGCGAAATCATTCGCCTGAGAATAGTTTACACTTGACAATTTTTAATTTCGGAATAACAGAGGAATTCTGGAGATAGTAGATCGCTCAGGTTATTAGGAACCCGCATCAAAGTCATTTAAATTATTAATATTTTTTTTAATGCAGTTGACTGTCGCTCAAGTTAGATTCTTTGTTTAGATGGAATAATTACGTTTCATCGAATAGATTTTTTGCTTAAAAAGTTAAATAAAGAGTTGACTGCATGTGACCTGTGAGTTATTTTTCAAAATTTCGAAGAGCATTGTATGTGGTATGAGTATTTTCAGTCGTGGTCTCAGCGACAAAATAATGTCAAGGATTAAAATTACTTATGCATAATTTAAAAATGCAAAAAAAAAATTAGGTAATGAAAATTTCCACAAATTTAATATGAAATCATTTCATTCTAATGAAATTAAAAAAAATGATTTTTTCAATTGCTGAATTTAAATTGCAAATTAAAAATTATTATTATTTTTTTTTTTTATTTATTTTTTTTTGAACCGTGCCGTGTACAGCGGAGTGGCTAGAGGCACGGGTTTTTATTGTTAAAGCGTTAAAGTAATGGGAAGAGGACGGTGGTATCTATGAAATGGAGGAGTCGAAGGACGGTCGTTTCGTCGTTTTGTAGGATTAGTGGCAGGGTATCTGGGAGATGCAGTCGATGTCTGAGGGAAGCAAGTCTTGGACACTCAACAAGGAGGTGATAGACGGAGAGTTGGATATCGCAGTGGTTGCAGAAGGGTGCTGGGTCGCGTGCAAGGAGGTGAGAATGGGTTAAGTGGCAGTGGCCGATTCTCAATCTGCACAGTAGTACCTCCTCTTTCCTACTTCTGCGTAGAGAAGTGCTCCAGAGGTTGGTGTCCGACTTGATTGATTTGAGTTTGTTAGTGGGTGGAACTTGTGACCAGATCTTTGACCATTTTTCGATTATTCTTTTTTTGGCAGCGTTTTTGAAATCTGCAAGAGGGGTTGGAATATTTGGATAAGGAAAATATTGTGAAGCGTCCTTGCTGCTGAATCGACGAGTTCATTTCCTTGAATGCCTTTATGCGCTGGTATCCAGGCGAAAGTAATTACTCGGGAGGTCTGATCAAGAAGCGTGATTATCTCTTTGGCGAGGGGATGTTGGTCTTTATCGTTGGACTTTTTTAAGGAGTTTAAGGCCGATAGTGAGTCTGAGAAAATTAAAATGTACGGGTAATTTGGAATTGTCACCTCTAAGCATAGCTTAATTGCGTACAATTCAGCTGAGAGTACTGAGAAGGTAGGTGGTAAGGAGAAGCGAATAGTGTTGAAATCTTGGTCGGCACTGTAAATAGCGCATCCTGTACCAAGTTCAGTTTTCGATCCATCTGTGAAGAAACTACTATGAGTGGGGTATCTGGATATAAACTCGGCATAAGTGGAAGCTAGTATGTTGTTAGGGGTAGATTTTGCCATTTCGGTTAGGGTTAAGTCTATGTTTATATGGAGATTTCTCCAGGGTGGGAGAGCAGGTAAAGGGTGTATTAGGATCTGCATCGAAGGTAAGTTCAACGATGAGAGTATATTTTTTGAATATTCATGAAAGAGGAAGTTAGAAGCCTCAAGGGGGTTTTTAATGATATTATGCGCCGGTAGGTCGGGAGAACCTTGGAGGTGTCCCCAGAAGCATGTGACGAGGTACTCTCTTCTAAGGTTCATCGGTAGCTCTCCTGATTCGCTGAGGAGGCTAAGGATAGGAGATGTCCGAAAAGCGCCAGTTATTAGGCGGATGGCAGTATGGTGGACTGTGTTGAGTTTATTGAGGACGTGAGGTTTCGCTGATGCGTATACAGGGGCGCCGTATTCGTATTTAGAACGAATTATAGCGTAGTATATTCGAGAAAGGGTTTGTCGATCTGCACCGTAAGAGGTATGCGAAAGTTTTTTTAATAAATTCATTTTCCTGAGGCACGATGCTTTTAGGTCATTAATATGAGGAATCCATGTTAATTTCTGATCGAATGTCAGGCCTAGGTATTTAACTGTGTTTGAAGTGGGAAGGAGGGTTTGATTAATATGTAGATCGAGAGAATGAGTGCAGTTACGGATGCGGCAAAAATGTACCGCTGTAGTTTTTGTTTGTGAAAATTTGATGCCATTCTCAGAGGACCATCGGTGAAGTAGGTTGATTGAGTCTTGAAGAATTTCTTGTCCTAGAGTAACATCGGCGCATGAAAGAAATATTACGAAATCATCAGCGAAAAGAGCGGTTTTTAAAGGTGCGTGGAGGTTTTTAGTGATATCGTTGATTGCGATATTGAAGAGGGTGGGACTCAGAACTGAGCCCTGAGGAACACCATTTTGTTGGTAGTGTATAGAAGATAGGTAACTTCCTATCTTTACTTGAAACGTACGGTTTGTAAGAAAGTTTCTAATGAAGGAAGGAAGATTGCCTCTTAATCCCCAATCGTATAGGTTTTTTTTAAATTAATAACGATGTTATATTTTTGAAAAGGGTTAAATATTTTACTAAATAAAAAATACGACCATCTTTTCTCCTAAAAATTACATTTCATATGGCGTTGTTGTTGTTCTTTTATTAATATTACTATTGCCATCGTTGTTTCAATTTCTTTATACATTTATTATAAATAAAATGAGTTTGTATTCGTTTATTTTACATTCAAACGAGATTACAAATATGTAGTCCCAAAAATAACATTTCTGAATGCACCAAATGATCCCAGCACACTCGGAGACATCATGGCGTAATGAGTAATGAAGATACAAAAAAATCCAGACTATACAACCTTTATTCGAAAGCAAACAAAACCACATCCTCACTCATCCGCCTACGGAGAGAAATATAAATATTCATCATTAACCGCAGAGTGCAGGTTCAACAGTACTGTACAACTTCGGGACACTTTTCAGAGCATTCAAAGAAACACTCGATTAATTCATTTCATCGGGGAAATGTTTCTCTCTAACATAAATTCCAAGGATATAAATATCTTTGTAAAAAATTGTCTTTACATAAGCATAAAAGGAGATGAAATTAATATTTTGTAACTGTGTAATACCTAAGAATGTGAAACAGATAGAAAAAAACTCTTCTATAAAATATGAATAAATTATTCGAGTAAAACAAAATTAAGTGCACTCCCCTCCCGACAAATCCAGCGCTAATTACAACGATTAATAATCGAATAACTGGCCGACTCGAAAGAGAAATAAATGAGTGACAATCGGTCACGTGGTATTTCATAATCGACTCGGCCAGTTATGAAACAATATATCAAAGATGCTACTTTCGGTTCGATTCCAAGACGGGCAAACGCAACCGATAAAACGCGCAGACGCTCTCGGTGGCGTACCATAAACACGATATTGTTCGTATGCTTCGGCGTCTTCGTTTTAAAATAATTTTCCCATTTTATAAACCGTCTTATGGTTCTTCGTTTCTTACCACAGGCGACCGACTATTTATTCGATAACAATAGAAAACCAGCCGCACAGACACGAAAGTATCACGATGTTACGTAATCTTGCGAATATATTTCGAGTGTGTGGATCGACATAACTAATACCGCACCGACGACCATTTAAAAACTCCGTACTCGTAATTTAATTGATCGTCGTAAATTACCAATTCAACGTAATTTTTCTTCATTCTCTTACGTTGAATGCGTACATTTTAGGACTTGTTAAGGTGTCGTTTTTTTTTTTTTTTTTTGCGAAATCATTCCGTGTCATTTTATTGTACTTTTTACTCTAGCTTCAAGTTCAATGTTTAAAATTATATGATATATTTCATTTTTTTCAAATAATTTTATTTCTTCAAGTTTTTTTTTTTTACTCGCAATGTACTGCTACTGTGGCTAAAGACACGCCAAAGATAGATTTAAATGGAGTAACAGAGGCCTATTTGATCTAAAAATTCAATGATTTTCTTTGCAGACTGTATTGGCATTACGATAACGTGTTATAAATAAATAAATAAATAAATATACATGGTAAGATACACATTTATAAAGAAATTATACAAATAACTGCTCGAATATCTGATCCATTCATATTTCTCCGTACTCGGAGTAATTCTACCAACAAATTTCACCCCGTAACAAATAGAACGATTTTCCACAATTTTTATCCAGCGTTAATGCTACTTTTTACGCAAGTAATAACCGAAAATATAATCGCCCGTTGATAATCGTTCGATTGGCGTAATTTTTGAGCATTAGCAAACATTAAGAAATACCGAGAAGTTAACGAACACCATGCCTACCAACACTTCACTAGCCAGATTCGTTTAAATTTGTACAATAATTTTACCATTTCTCATTCCTTTTTTAAATTGTGTAACGAACTCCACAGAATGTTTGAAAATTTATTTTACGTATGTTAGTATTTACTATCGCCATTTGGTGATCAATACTTCAAATTTTTTTATTAAAAATATTCGAGCTGAAGGAAATATATTTTAATCTAGGATTATATTTTTTTGTCAGGAAAAAATAATATATTTTCTGGATACTCAGAAGCTGTAAATTTTTTTGTAAATTATTTGAAAAATACACTATTTCAAGTTGCCTTTAAAATTACTAAACCAATGAGTGATACGAGATACATTTCTGCTCTTTGGGATTTCGAAGAAAGAATATGTACAATCAAATTTTTCGATTAGAAATCCCACATCACCATTCAATGAATTTCAAGATGGCATAATAAAGGTATACTTATGCACTTTAGAACAAAGAATATGAAATTTTGGAAAAGGCGAGATACAAAATTTGAGCACTATTTGTGTTGCAAGCCTAAAAAAAAATCAAAACTCAAACAATACGTAAATTGGATTTATCAATTATCCATTAATTAATCCTATAGGTGCAACAAAAAAACATGAAATACATGTTTCAAATAAGTGTTTTATTGTCTTCAAACAGAATAATCTAGCCTACTACTTTTTATTATTGCTGTGCTGTGTATAGTAGGGTGGGCCAAATGTTGAGACCTCGGTCACTTCATTTCTTGAAAAACACCTAAATTTGATCCACGTAGTGACTAAAAACACACTGAATTTTCGAGGGGGAGAAGGAACTCTGATTTTTTCAACTCTGACCTCTATAGGACAATGGTAAATATAAAAATGGATCGATTTTAGGCTATTCGAAAATTTATGATAGATTATGTGGTCAATGAATTTCAACAAAATGCTAAATAAAAAAAACCCTCTACGTCAATATTTAGTGAGCTATTAAACTTCAAATTTTCGAGAAAATTCCAAAAATTCGAGTCTTGAAAAACTGAAAAAATATTTCCTTCACAGTTCACCGTTAATTGTACAAAAATAAAAAAATAAAATTAGCTGTCGATTTTTCTCATTTTAAAAAGGTATGTAATGTTTTCTACTCGATTAGAAAATTATAATATTTCAGCCATTCATAAATATGATTAAGTAATAGTACGCGTATTTCATCATTAATATGCAAAATATGAGCTCGATTTCTTCCCTATTTGACTCAAGAGGCAAACTGTTCCTGAATTTCACTTTTCACGAATTCTCGATGTATCTTCAATTCAGAGTTAAAATCAAATAAAATGTATTTATACAGCTTTGAGGAGAATATAGGTTCTTTTTGAACTCCAATAAAAAAGAAGCCGGACACAATAATATGTCTTTTAAATTCAGTAAGGCAGAAATCTAGCATAATATGTTATACGGCTTAACAACAAATTCTCTAATCTCTACATATCAATCATTTACAGAAATTAGTAAAATATGTATTGCATTTTACAGCGGATGAAAATTTGCGCCTAAAAATTTTTTTAAACGGTCACTTTTTTGATTTTACGATTAAAAAATGATGAACTGTACACAAAAAAAATTGTAGTTTTCAAAGTTCAGTATCATTTTTAATGCGCATAAATGTAAGAATTATCATCATAATGAATTTCCATTTCAATTTTCATTTAGGTATAATAAATATTTACCTATAGGACTGAAATTTTATGATTATAATTGAAACCCATCCTTTTTAATTAATAATTATAATTTTCGAAAAATAACTCCTCTAGCCTCAGTTGCTGTATACGACGCTTAAAAAACAAAAGTAATAATAATAAATAAAATTTATATACCCCAATAAATAAAATATTTCTTCTAGCCATAGATACTGTACATGACACGTAAAAAAACATTTCTGCAGCATACTACTAAGCTCATTTCAATTATTTATTATTTTTTCTTTTTTTTTACTTATAATCATCTTCAAAATCACCGTAATAAAGTGATCTTAGCCTGTAAGTTGAGTAGATAAATAAGCATAAAATTAGTGGTAAATGGTAAAAATTCTTTGAAATGTGCTCAAAAAAAAAATATACTTATGCATACAAAAAAAAAAGTCCTTAAAATCTTGTGATTTTTATTGCATGGCATCAATAAAAAAAAAAAAAAAAAAAAAAAAAAAACACTAGTAAAAATGGATTTTGACCGCATGAAAGCCCGAAATCCCTTAATTTCTACAATATTGATTTCGTATCGAAATGACATTTTTATTGAAACTTTCAAGGCCATTACATTCCATATATCATGGAATTTTATTCCCCTGCCGCAAATTTTAAAATGAGTTATGATCGATATGAAATGATATAGTTTATTAAACAGGTATTTTCTCGTGTCGAATGACACCTCATATTTTTATAACCTTAGTATGATTTTTTTTCACCAGTTTCAATGAAAATTTTAAATATCGCTGCAGTGATTGAATGAGCAACAGCTCGCATTATTATCTCTGTCTATACTCGATACGCCTAATTTATTTAATCAATTATAAAGCTAAAAAAAAACCGTATGCCGAATTTCCAAGCAAGGTGAACGCGGATTGTTGGAAATCTACTTATCGTACTTATCTGGCCATTTTTACTGAATAGTGGTACTTTAGTATTGTGCAGCGTGCATTAAAATATATCATTGAATTGCAATGCATTCAATTAGCTTTTCGAGAGATATTTTCAATAACCAACATTATAGTAATTACATAATTACTATAAAATTCACTATAAACCCTAGAATAATACACATGTTAAAACTTGAAAATTGTTTTTAAATTATAATTACGTCAAGATATATTAATCAGGAAAAAATGATCAGTAGACAAATTCAAAAAACATCATGTATGTGCTTCGAGAATTATAAGTAACTTTTCAAAATAAATAATCGATAAATTTAGCCTACTATCAAAAGTTTCCATAAAAATGTATTAATATGATCTACACTACAAGAACCTTCCACAAAAATGTACTAATATTAGTAAGTTTCATTTTACAAAAATAACACTAGAAAAAAATAAAATTTTTATCAAAAAACAAAAAAAAAGACGCATATCACATTTTGATCTTCATAAAAAGCACTTAGTCACGGGGCAGCGTTTGAGCCTGAAGGTGATTGCGTATCACCTACGTTGTACGAAGAGACCCATAGTGGATGTTTTTTCACCCAGTGTAGCAGTTTTGGGTAAATCAAATATACAATTTTCCCTTAAAATCCTTCATGAAATGAAAATCCAAAATAAATCCTATCTAAACGTCTCTTCGGATACGTATAAATTATTCCTCACGACAAAGGTATCATTACACGAAGAACGTATGAACACCTTCGTTGCTAGTATTGCTAGCCCGTACACGAAAATCCCCCCTCAAAATATTACCTCGACATACGTTCAGACGGAGATAATAATCGTTTGTACATTGTCGGTGAACGCGGCTAAATCTTCATTTTCACTCCAGCCGAAACGAGACGAAATGAGAAATAACTGTAATTTCAACCTCGTCTAATAAAACTACGAGTAAAAAGATGCGGGTTCTTAAGATTATTACACGTTTACTTCTACACAATATAGACCAAGTCTGCGTTCTTTTCCTCTCCTCTCGCTCGTTTTCGTTATAATTTACACGATTAGATTAAGCATAAAGGAAACAAATTAGACTAACTGTTTCGTAGTTGTGCTTTTGTTTTTGTTTTTTTCAATTTACCCCGTCCTACTTCGGTCGAGTTATTTAATTAATAAAGAAAGAAAAAAAAAAGCGTTTACGAACACGACTCCTTTTTTTTTTGTTCATCATTTTCTACGCTCGGCTGTATACTATAGTGTACTTCTAGTCGTCGTTATTGTGTGAAAATTCGCTGGGAAGGATAAAATTTTATGGAATTTTTTCCATTTTATTGTCGGTGGAGCGGTAAATGCGCTATATTCCATCGACCGAACGTATAAAATTTAACACCGTAACGCAATCAAATACTCGAGCTTTGAATTCATCGCCGCGTCACACTAACGCTTTTTCTTTTCGCTTTACAACGATAACCTTATATTCGGCATGATTGAGAAAACGATGAAAATTAATAAACACTATTTTTATTCGTGCTGAATTTGTATGTTCATGTTTTATCAACGATTTCTTTTTTTCGAATCGAAGTAAACTGAAAAATTTATTTCGTTGATTTTCAACATAATCATACAGGAAAAATTTTGATATTTTCAGCGAATCAAATTTTTTATTTTTCAAATCTATTTTGAAAAATTTTTCATTTTATTTTTTCAGATAATGATATTTGGATGTTGGTACATAATAGGCCCTATTAACCTAAGTAGCAAATATGAATACCAAGTATGAAAATTGTAAGACCCATTCCCCCTCCCCTAAAAAATATACCCATTGCTTCTCCATTCTACATTTTCATGAAACCTCACTACTGCTCAAGCGAGCTATTGTTGAAAATAACTTTCAAAAAGCACAGTTTTGTAATTGTGTCAGATCTTTACTATTATTCAACAAAATTAATAAAACTGGAAAACGTTATTTCTAACGTAAAATACGAGAAAAAGGGAGCGCTGAATTTTTTGTAAAATACTTTTCATAAGAGTCTAAAACAAGGACGTGGGAAATTACGATTTTATCCACCAAAAGTTGAGATGATGGGGCGAGAAAAAATTAGTTGTCAAATGAAACTCAGAAAACATGAAAAAGAACTACCTATTTCTTAGAAGTTTATGATAACAGAGAAAATATGCCAAAACGAATTTAAACTTACCAAACATTTAAAAAAAAATGTTTTCGAGAAATTCAAATATTTTTGCACTCAAAATTTATATTTTTTTCGTATAAAGATTGAAAAATTTTTTAGTGCCCAACTTTTTCAATATTTAGATGATCATACAAAAATGAATAAAGAAAAGATAATTTATAAGTATATAAAAACTACTCATTTTCACTCAGAACTCAGAAGACGAAATATGCACTATTTCATCTTCGAGGACCAAAATACCTCAAATTAAGTCCACTCTATGCAGCTAGTGGGGAATTTTTTACAGGGGGAAGGGGAAGGTTAAAAATAAGAACTGAACGAATTCAGTTTATAGAGGCTAAATGTTTTATGATATCTGAGAGGGAAGGGGAAATTTATTGAAAATGTTATTACATGAAATATTTTTTGTGGAGGGGGTAGATATTACTTGCACAACCCTATCTTCCGGCGTCACTAATTTTAAACATGACACCTGAAAATTATTTGCGCTCAATTAATATACAAAATCCAACTCTAATACACATAAATAAAATAATTAAACAATATTTCATTAAATTAAAAAATATTTTTTTTAATATTATTTATTTATAAAATATATAAATTAAATTAAATTCTAAATTTAATTACTTAAATAATTAAAATATTAACAAATCCTTTCGTACTAAATTAATAAATTTATTAAAGATAAAATCCAACCTACTCATTTATTATACAAAAAAACTCTGTGTTTTTTTAACGAATTTAAAAAATATATGAAATCCTAAATTTTGAAAAAATTGACAGCTAAATGTTTTTGCAGTCTTAAAATCAAAAAATGCAACTTTCAAATATAAAAAATTCAAATTTCTCAAAAATCAATTTTGTTGAAATTAAAAATTTTTGAAAATTTCAATCAAGTGACGAAGCAAGGGGGAAGAGGGGAGGAAATTCCCATAGTGGCAAATCTTGATTTAAAATTTAATTTTTATTTATCACAAAAGCAGAAACTATTATACTTGTAATATAATTTTTTCATGTTCATTTTCTCGGGAAGGGTCTAGGGTTTCCAGCAAAAAAAAAAAAAAAAAAAAAAAAAACGAACAGTTCGCATACTAAAAATTTTTCCCTGACAGAAACTTCTTGCTACACCACTGCATCCATCACCCAAGTACTGGCTCAGAATCCCACCAAGGCAAATTTACTCATCTTATGTATTATGCACCAATGGCCTTTGTAGTGCAAACAGGTAAAATAAAAACAACATAACTTCAATTTTCTGAAGATTTCAAAGTTTCGAAAGCGCTTGATAACGTCATTGTAGATATGTTCGTTTGGTTTCCCAATCTGTGCACGACTCCATACCATAGAGTATAGTAAATCTATATGTATTTTCCCATAATATATCTAATATTCCTTATATGAATCGTATACATCATAGTGAACAGTATGCCTAAATAATAGCGATGAGTGATGTTCGTCGACAATTTGTTGAATTCATTAAAAAAAAAAGAAAGAAAACAACAGTTCGTATTCGTCTTATAATGAGCTCGTTGGGAAAAAATTCAACGCAATGTGCGGCGCGCAGGTTGTCGTTTAACTTCGAATATTACAGCATACGATACGAAGCATGCGAACGACACCGCAGCGTTTGATGATTCGAGACAACTCCGCGCATGTGTTGCTTTCACGCGACGCGTACACTCGCATGCAAAACCGGACATCCTTGGAACTATTGAAACGTATTGGTTTTCTCGTTTTATGGTTAAAATATTGGGATTTTATGACCGAGCATTAAGCGCGGCATGATTCGAATTTCGCCTTCGGTGATACGCGAAATTCGCTATACAAGGGAGGCTTGTTAGTACCTAAATGCACCGTCGCGCCGTGCTCGGAGACTGTGATTGCGAAACATTTTCGTCACAACTGGATGCGTTGATTTTTGGCGCGAAGAAGTGTACGATATCGTTGCATTAAAAAAATCTAGCGGTATGCTTGTTCTAAGCTGGTTTTATTCTTCGTTTCTTTCTTCCCTTCTCATCATGCTTACAGCTTTGCTGGGTCCATATAAGTAATCAGTGATCAATGAAGCGTACATGTATATTTATATCATTGATTTTTCCATCTCCTATTTACTACGAGTTTTTTCGTCGAATCGGTATATTTTCCAGTTGCCCTCTCTCGCCGAATACTCCTTCTTTCAGCGCCACTCCGCAGGCCGCACTTTCATCCCTAACGGCGGGAAAATTTTCCTTTATAGTTCGATCGCGACGCGAGATTTTTTTAGCATCGGTTCGTACGCGTAAATAAAACGTTGGAAAAAAATGCGTGATATTATATGTACCAGTTGTTAAACGAAGTGGCGTCATAACAGCCTTGACACAAATTCTCTGTTGCTAACGGAAAGAATAAATTACTCGCGACTTCCTAAACTTTCGTGATAACGAAATGATAAAAATTAACGAGTATATTCGTCGATATTTGCGATGAGTTCTTTTCGAAGATTTTTTCGCCAAATTTTTCACCATATCGTTCACATTAGCTCTTTTGTTTGGAAGGCACTTCGATGGCGTTTTAACAGCCAGATTTTTCCACACAGTTAATGACTGCTTCGAAGGCAACAGTGCATGCGTTACACGCCAAGGACACAGCTGCCCCGTAAAAACTCGGTGCCATTTTCCCCCAAGACCTATCACACTATCGAACTTATTGCGCTTCTCTAAACACCTTTCGGTGGATTTTTTGCGGCATACGAAAATGCGAAATTTCGGCCAAATAATAACATTCAATTTCCCAGAAAATGAAACCGCTTAATAAAATCGTGGGAGATTTCCATCAACATCTCAATTAACTTCTCCACTTCCAGAATCATTAGCCTTAAAATTTTTTCGCAACTATGCGTATACTTACAGCTTGGAAATTTTAAACAGCCAGTTTGAAACGACTCAACGCGAATATCGTTAAATATTCGATAAATTTTCTCGCTAAAAATAAACCCGCTGAGAGCGTGTACCGAAAACGTATCGAAGGAAACAAATTATTCCAAAAATGTGTTCGTAATTACTTTTTTTCTTCGCTCTACCGCCGCGTATACTGTATACCAAGCTAATGGTACATGGAATGTGTTTAATTATAATTTTACTCGTACATTCGAATACGCTGTAATTTCGAAAATAATATTTTTTACTTACGTCGTTATAAATACGTTTGATAAATTATCCTCGTTAATGAAGTCGAGTGAATTTTTTTTTTTTATCGCCACTCGTATATAGCTAGTGGTACGTGGTAGTACTAAAAAAACTGGCAGTATTTAGGCCTCGCATCATTTAATCATTCATCAATTATCACTAATTCTCTGCTTCGAAATTGTAATCGACTTTTTAATATTTTATAGGTAAAATTAATCACGTAGAATAATTTTCCGATAACTATGGTTTATGGTAATATTATTCTTTCCAAGTCAACGAATACATTCAACTCTAAATCCATCGATGAATTCTTAACGTGTAAATAAAAAAAAGTAAGCACCCATGCTGCAATATCGAAGCCGAGTTTTTACTTGATGCTTGTTCACATTTGAAGGTAATTTTTTCAAGTAAACTTCTCATACCCACAGACCATATTCATTACAGAGTCTAACACTCACTCCCCTCCTTATCCCTTCCAAGAACAGCTAACAAGTTTAATTTCAAACAGACATCACTTTTTATACAAAAATAATCAAAAATACCTAGATTTTTTAAATTTTAGGTATTTGAGGCTTCTCAAGCCTTCCTCAAATTTTGGCCATCCGCCATTTTGGATCCATTTTGACCGAAATTTGAAGGATTATATTCTGTTTCCCAACTAACCGCATATACTAAGTTTCACTTTTCCAGGTGAACTTGGTGAGGAGATATGAGAGTTACAAGAAATTTCATTACTCACAACTTCCTCAAAACTCGTTTTTGATCTAACTCCTTTCCAAATGTACTTGTAAGGCTGACATTTATACGTGTTGGTGTCCGAGATTCCGCTTCTTCATATAAGATCAAAAACGAAACCTTTGAGCCATTTGCCCTTCCACTGCCTCCTCTCAAAATTTGAGTGAACCGCCATTTTGAGGTGAATCAAAAAAACAAAAAAATTTATTTTTCCGAATTCCACGAAGAGTTACTCACCAAATTTTCAGCAATTTTCATTCATATCAGCCAGCGCTACACGTGGAGAGGAGTATACATTATTTATAAATATATTTAATTATTTACCAGTACAATGCAGTAAAGACAGTCCCAATGCCGTGACCTAAAATGGGTCTCGGATTGCTTCACCGTGTCGTTAGTTCTATACGAGTTGCATATCGAAGATTATTCAGGCGAATTTTGGATTGTCGATACCATACCCAGATGCATACATTTTTATACAAATTCGAACAATCCAAGACCCGTTTCAGATCTCAGGCTGATAGTGACAAATCTGGAATGGGTCTCCAATTACTGCGTAATACCTTATGTATAACTCAATTTAAACTATTCTCTACCCCTCTGAGGGTTCTCAAAAAGTGGTATTTGAGTTCTTTTCGAAGATTTCAGTACCGTACCTTCAACCATTATACAGAGGGGGGATTTCCGGTTACGTGGTCAGGGGAGGGGAGAATTTCATATTTTTGCATTTCTGGTCATTTCTACGCACATGGCGATTCTTGCCATATGATTAGAAATGACCAGAAACGTAAAGATGAAATTCCCCCTCCCCTTCCCTTCTCCTTCTTAAATCAGATGGATTATAATAGATATCGTTTTAAATTAAAAACTAGACTAAAAATTCGAAAAGATCTGATAATGATTTACCTCTTTTAATTGGTAACATAATTTGTTGTTTTATAGATAATAATCAAAAAAATACGTATTATATTGATAAAATATGAATAGAAAATTGAAGAGTTAAATGAGAAATAAACGACTGACCATGAATTACTACCAACTTGCCCTCATTATCAACGAAAAATGTTAATAAGGGTATTTTCATTATGTCTCAACTATTTCTAAACAAATTTCATCAAGTCAAATAATTAACGTTTTCAAACCTAACGCATTTTTAGTCATTCATTTTTTTGTGCCATATATCTAGTGCAAATTTGGTCAGAGGCACATTTACCGGAGAGTGAGTATTGGATTTTCTAAAACAAATTGTTCTGTCTGTGAAGTAAGGAAAGTGAATAGGGGCGTGATATTGTAACTGTTGCTGAGAATATTTGAGAGACTGTAAGATATTCCAAGTCTAGAGTACATTTAATAATTTATTCAAGATTTACTGAAATCTTAAGTAGAAAAAAAATTACATACGATTTTAAATTCAAAATTTCCTACTGATTTATTTCTCAAAGGTTCCCACAACAATATGAAGAATAATTTTACAAATTTCATCGTCAATGAAATAACGTCAAAATACTTCAAACGAATCTTTTCATAATATTCAGTAGGGAAAAAGGCATAATAAAAATATTTTCTGAATAATAGAATTCTTTTGAGTCTTGATGTTGAATCACAAAAAAATTAAATATTTTCGAAAATTATTCAAATGTCTAAAATATGTACCTACTGAATTGGCGAAGAAAGAAATTATAATATATTTTTTCCTAGTCCAACTTTCAGCATCAACTATCCCTATCTCATTACGAAGCTATTTCAAATTCAACGATGATTTTTTTCATAGAATTTAACTCCCATATTCAAAGAATTCTCGAATAAAACTTTCGTTTGTTTCATTTATTTTAGTAAACTTTGCCGGAGTTACATAATAAAAATTCGATATTTTCGAGTAAAACCTTCCACAAAGCCAAAAATCATTTTATTCTTCTGACAATCGAAATTTTAATAAGAAAATTCTTTACGCCGCTATAGCCCTGTTCTCTCGCTGTAATAAACATTTCAACCGAAGACTTCATTTTACAAGTTCTTCTCGCACTCTATTGTCCAATTGTGCGTATGAATTTCGCGAATATTTTCTAACGAGATGAAATAAATATTAAAATTCGAGTATACGCCAGAGATACGAAACGTCTTAATGAACGCGGTATTACGTTCGAAATGATGAAATAATTTAATTTTTGAATTATTTCAGTTCGAGTCATTCGAATTTGTAGAATGATCGGTGCCATCAAAAGTTATAAATAGGCTCAAGGCACGAACAATTGTTTGAACTATGAAATTTTTCAGAGATACCATTATTGAAAATACTTACTCTATCACTATATAATGATGATAATGGTATAAACATGATTCCTATGCAAGTTTTATGAATTCATCTCGATAAATATAGTATTTAAAAGAAAAACAGTTGCATAAAAAACTGATCAAATTTCAATTTTCAACAAAAATGACTCCATTATATTTTTCGATAAAGTATCATAAACCATAAATTTTGTTAAAGAAGCCAAGTTTTATTACATTTTTTTTGTTTTCAAACTAGTGATCAATCAAAATATTTTATAGTGATAAAAAAATATCCTGTAGATATTCGGCGAAATATTACACTTGGTTATAATTTCTATCATAATAAATTCCATCTATATAGGATGTAAAGAGTTGAAGAAAAAGAATGAAATTTCGATCTTCAGGGAGTCATCTTCACTCCATTATGACATTCCTTCAATACACGTTCACGAAGTTTCAGGAACTCCAAAATTTCCTCAATAAAGCAGCACTGAGACTCGTAAGCCAGATTTAGTAGCACAAAATAAGAGTATCCAAAAATATGACAATACTATTTGAAATGCAAATGGGGAATAATCGCATTAAAAAATTTCAGAAACCCCTAAACGTTTGAAACCTTACAATAATTAGTCAACATTAACATCATGATACTTTTATAGAAGAATAAAAAGTAAATAAAACAGGAATGAAAACACCAAAGTAAGTTTCTATCCACGGATAAAAATTTGAATAAGAAATTTTGATCTACGTTATTGTAAGTCCATTTAAAATGTTATGAAAAAAAAATCTAAGCATTTTTTTCGGTTAAAGACGCTTTTTCACTTTTTAACAATTTTCAATTTCCAGACAAAAATTTCGTTTTTGAAAAATGTTAAATTTTTAAACCAGCAACAATAAATTTCATTCTTAGACTTTTTCATTTTTGTTACGAACCGTGCTTGCAACTAAAATATTTCTTTTTCAAGTTTTAGTGTTTTCCATTTTCAAAAATTTTTTTCGCTATTTTTTATTGTGAAAATTTTTAAATCTGTTTTTTAAGTTTTTTTTATTTTCATGTCTTTTTTCAACATATTTTTTTTCGGCATTTTTTCAATTTTAATTTTTTTTCTCGAGGAAAACTGAAGATTTCTATTTTTTTTTTTTACAAAGTATCCAAGTCCAATTAAAGTAGCACCCTCTAACTTCTTTTTTAGCGTTTTGAGAATAGTTCGATATTAACAAAGATATTTTTGGCCCAATTTTTAATTAAAAACATGATTAACAGCTTATCTGATTTGAGAAAGAGAAATCAGCATTTTTAGGGGAAAGGGATCTTCAAATCTGTTCGATTCATACAGGTATTTACGTGTATAAGCTAATATTTATCAATTTTGAGCTATTTGGAGCTCCGTAAGCCTTCCACAGATTTCGACTATGGATAATTTTGGATCAATTTTGACCCAAATTGAAGGGATGCTAAATCTACATACTAAATTACGGCTCTCTAGATTGTTTTGATGAAGATATATGTAGGATTCAAGAATTTGCCATCTGAAGACACCGAAGATAGTATATATGAATAAGAGGAGTTTTGTAAACAATTATCAGGATATACTATCTGCGCGTTTACAGCCAGTACGTAGTTTGACAATGAAAGAAGGCGAGGGGGGAAATAATTTTCTTAATATCCAAGAAATTAAGGAATATACTTCAATACGTAATTCAAAATAAAAATATTTTATAATTATTATTCATAGCAATTAAAGTAATCACACTTAATTAATTATGAAAAATTACATTTTTTTTTTAATTTAAGAAAATCATTTCAGCATAAATTTATGCGACAACTCCAATTATACGAGAATTATACGATTTAAAAACTTTTGAATACTTCAAGAACTTCATTATCAACCCCATCACCTTGGCAACGTTCCTGATTGAGTAAAAGATGTAAAGTATATCCCAAATCCACTTTCAAATTGGGTGTTTGAAAGAACCAGAAGGAGGGGATCGTTCTCAAAATTTTGTGAGCATAAATTAGTGAAAGAAATGCGACAAAATAAGCTTAAATGATTATGATATTTTAATTTCAGCTTTCTATGTGGGTGCGGAGGGGAATTAGAGAGAAAAGTGCTTTTTGAAGAATAAATCACACCAAGAAATTTCATGAATTGTATTTTTCTCTTGACCAAATGCAGGGCTAAGGAGAGGAAGGGGATTCTAATTGATTTTTTTTTCAAATTTCTATCGGAATAAAAAAAATTGAAAAGTGGATTTTTGTCTCGTTATCAATTTCGGTTCTTCTTAACCGTGACCAAATGTACACACGAAGGTGAAAATTTGTATCAGGAGTTTATTGAGCAGCGGAATATTACTTTCTAAATTTAAATCAAAATTGATCAAAATGGATAATCCTTAAAATTTGAGGAAGATTATTATTATAAAAAATTTAAACTTAAAACTGATGCAATTATAATTAAAACCAAATTTTCCATTAATAAATTAAAAAATAATTATTTACGCAAAAAAAATCTATAATTAATAATAATTAAAAAAATATAATTGTATATTCATCAAAAAAAAAAAAAAAAGAAATTTAATAAATATGGGCTCTTATGATTCCAATGGGCAAAAAGTACTACTATCTCATATTCAACTTCTTAGGTGTTTTTGGAGGGGATAGGTGGGAGATTACTGTATGTAAGCATAAAAAGGTTAACATCATCTGGGAATTTGAACAAGCTCGCATTAAAAACCCAGCTTCAGTAATACGTCAAGACTGCTTAAATTTTATCCTTTTCAAATATCGACTGAATGATTTTCTAGTTCCAAAATAATACTAAAGAAATACTGGCAACCATTCGAAAGAAAAAATCGCTACCAAATATCAGAAAACTCTTATCATTCAAAAATGCAAACAACTTTAACCACACCTATACTCATCGTACCAACAACCACCCAAATTAGAAACGCCAACACGCCGCGAATCGCCATAAATCAGAACGAAGTTGAATACGATCCAATGCGTCTAGCTTGGGTAATTTTGCAACGGTACTTCTAGGTAAGCGCCGTCGTCGTCCGAATCGTTAATAATAGGTAATTTTTTACCACCTCGCTACCACAAACGTATGGAATCGTGGTACCGGCTTCGGCGTAACGCTGTGCCATTATCGAAACTAAAAGTGACTTAATTAAATAACCCACTGACCTATTTGCCGAATGACATTGGCATACTTTTAGCAACGGTAAAGCAACCAAAACGGCGTATTACAAGCGTGATAAAGTAAATATAGCAAGAATTAATGTACGAACGATTCGACGGTGGGGAAGACGGTTTAAAGGGCGCAACCTTGCGGATTACGTAGATAGCCGAGCTATCGTGATAATAATAATAACAATGGACTAGAAGGAGAAGCGTATATTTCAACAATTATCCATAATTCTAACCCGTTCCTCCGTCGATTGTCACTTCAACCAGATACTTGTGAATGAGTCGCGCGTGTTTTGCAGCTTACAAAAACTGACGCTAAATTTAAATCCTCGAGGAGCGCATTAGCGAGCAAATGCTTCCTACGAACACCCACCTGGTACGACATTTATCGTTGGTTTCGCGTAACGCCCATAAACAGCGTAAAAAATCGTCCAAATGGGATACACACGATTCGACCAGGTAAACAAATTAAACGTCGTCATTACGCTCTGCAATTGCGTCATCTCTACGACAAATCACCGCCGAAGAATTCAACCTACCATGATGATTATCGTCGAGCGAATTAAAATTACCAGAAAAATTACCTCGATCATTTTCATTTCGCTTCGAGACCAAAGGAAAAATTTTCTTTCAAAATGGCTCCATTTGGTGACCTAAGTAGTACTTGTATCGCAGAGGGGGCAAACAGGAATAAATTTAATCTCTTCAGGATGTTGACAACTGACAACTGTCACGTAATTGTGCAAGTGGTAAAAAGCGAAATCCGTTTTAATCAAGACCAAAGTGCTCCGCGTAATGGCATAAATGCGGGCATTTGTCTGCATCAGGGGTTCCAAAAATACGAAAAACAAACGTACTTCGAATCCAACTATTACCGAGAGAAATTGCTCGAGGGTTATTTGCCTCCGAAATTCTCACTCATTTAAACAAGAAACTAGTAAATACGAGGCCCAACATCGCCACATTCTTGACGCAAATTTTTTCAACAGAAATTACGTAAATATTAATATTTACTTTAGTAACGTTCAATCTATCGAATAAATATCGTCCAAAGGTAAATACCTAAGCGACTTAAACCTACACCCTTAATAACGAAACGACAATAATTACACCAAGTTAGGTACAGCTAGGTACTAGGTATACGTGCTCAACTGTCCACGCTAACATAACTAAAGAAAAAACCAACCAACTAACAGTCCGCATTGGTATACGTGCTTTATCAATTTACAAGGGTAAAAGTTACCAATAAAAATATCCTGTTTACTCTTCAAAGTACTTTTGATCTGTTCTTACGTTTACTTTTGAATTGCGTGGTATTGCACGCCGGTACACTCGTACAGCAGACGAAATAATACATTTATCGTAAAAGTAGGTCAAACGAACGAAAAGAAAAAAGGTTTAAATTACATCGAATAGTCGTTGTTTGGGTTAGGGATATTTTATTTTCGAGTTAACGCGATACCATTAATACAACTACCTTTCGAATGAGCCGAGTCCATTATGAAACTACCATCGAGTAATAAAGTATTCTGTAATGCAAATTCGTCTGACCCAAAAACTGCATTTTAATGTCTTTTTTGAGAGGCCTTTTTTTTTTCGTAGTCACTTTTATATAAATTAAATTAAATAAAGATTAAATTTCAAACAGATTCGAGTTGGGTTTTTCCTACACAAGAGAGAAATTAAATGCTTTTTCATCACGCCATCAATTTGAATATTTAAAACCCAATTCACAAAGTCCAAATAAACGAAAATGTAAACATCGTTGAATTTTCATAAACACGAATATTTTTTTCTTCATTTATTTTTCGATACTCTCTTAACGAAATTGGTTCATTTTAAATTCCGCCACGAGAAATAAAACTGACGATATGAAATTTCACGAAATGTGCCACCGATCGTTTACCTCGATTTGTTCATTCAATTCATTCCTTTTTGTTTAGAATTAGATTCGGCTCCATTAAAATGTAATTAATTATAAATATTTCGAAATGTTTTTGCTAGATATTTCATCATTATGATTGAGAATTTTGACCTAGAAAGACACTGAAATAGTATTTATTTTTAGTCGAAGAATAGATTTTTTCCTTATTTACTTCTATGCTGCAATCTATCAACGCACGATGAGAAGTAAATGCCAGTCGCGCAGTTTACAGGAGGTTTTTACCAGTGAAAGTTTAAACCATAATGTGTTGTTAAGATCGATATTTTTATTACATTTGTTACTTTTAATAATTATTAGATAAACTGAAATTTAATTTTAATTATTTATTTTAAATACGTATACAATATACATACCTTGCGAACCATCAAACCTCGAGCACAAAAGGAGCAAATTCCTCTTTCAGTTATGAAATTTTTCAACAATAATTATAAACTTGTAAATTAGTAATAATTTTTCAATTTTTATTGTTTAAACAAATTTCAATTTTATGTTTCATAAAATATTGAATAATTGAATAATTTATATATAATTTAATTTATTAATCTCCATCAAAAATTTCAATGTTTGGTAATGTTGCGTTACTATTAATCAAAAATCTAGTATGTACGCTGGTATGTACGTATTCTTTTTTATGAAAATTGAAAAGAATATAATTTTACACCCACGATTTTATGTGAAACAGTGTTACCAACATGCAATAATAAATCAACCGTTTGTTTACTATTATAGGGAATCTGGTGCTCTTGTCCTCGAAGTTCGATGGGTCACACGGTATATTTTTTACGTTACATTTTACAGATTTTAAAGCATAATTTATTTATATTTTTTTAGAAATAGGATAACATTATTGGTCTGTTTTTTCAATAGGTGTCTTACTTTTATAGAAACTAAAAGTAATCTCAAGATTACGTGAAAGTCGCGCCTGGTTGAGGTGAGTCGAAAAAAATCAACTACAAGATTCAACCTACTATTTTGTTTTGTATGATGTTTTAACATTAATGGAGAATTTATAATACATTCGGTACGTAGGATATTGGAACTGGAACTCTGACATTATTTTGATCTTATTGTGAAAATTTGAGGTCGATAATAAATTTAGAAAATGTTCTAAGAGATACTGATAGGAACATAGAATGCAACAGTACGTACAGTAGGATAGATGGAAAATGACAAACAAATTATTGTCGACTTTTTCAAACGTTAATATACAAAAAATTGCTTTTCACAATGCTAAAGATGTGCAAAGATTCTAATGAAAAAATTTTGAACTTTCTCCAGGGTTTCAAAATCTTAAATTTTATTATTGTAGGTCGAAATTCAAAAATCTCATTTATACTTCTTTCACAATAGTAAAATTTTTGGAAGTGAAATACCTAAATTATTTGAAAACTTATTTATTCATTTTTATTATAATTATTTTTTTTTATATTGTCGTTTTTAATTACTAGGCCTATCAGGTCACTGTAGCCTTTATATTTTGTTTAGAAGTTTCAAAAGCTTCAAGTACAAGAGGATTTTCTAAAAATGAAATGAAAAAAAAGAAAAATCTGAAATTTCTTCATATAAAAATTTGCGGACAAAATGCAAGTCTCAGTTCTTAAAAGAAATTTCAAAATATTTTTCCTAAAATTTTTACACATTTTTAAGATTGCTTTGTTTCGCTATTTTCGATTCAATTTGGTGCAGAGGTATATTTACATAATTATGTCTAACTTTCATTAAAGCGAAGAAAATGCAAATTACGTATTACATAATTTGAAAAAAAAAAAAAAAAAAAAAACTAAACATATATTCGATACGTAATTGTTTAATTAAGTAGAAAAGATGAAATTTGAGTGCCTTCAATTGATTACGATATGCAAAAATATTAACTCCTAATTTGTTACGTGGTCACGATAACACGAAATATACACAACAAGAAACGAGATATCATTTATATATTACATTACAAAAAACAAAAATCATCAATCAATCTTAATAAAACAAAATATCACTACAAAAGTTCTATATAAATAGTGAAATGAAGCTAAATGAATTTTCTTCAATCGTGATACATCTTTATTACTATTTTACCCAGATATTACGAGAATTTCAACAAAGAACAGGATTAAATAATCCACCATTAATATCAGATACGTCCCTTGGCGAAAGTTATAACGAAACGTAACTAACATTCGATGAAATAAAGTAGCCTACTCTCGCATTTCAAGGCACTTTTAAAAAAAATTTAACCTCTTGTAGCATGTAAATTTTCATAAACCTCAGAAAAATTCAAGGTGGGCTAAAAAACCAAGTCCCAGGTTTGTGTATATGGGTGGGTAAAAATGAACGAATACTGCAAAACTGTTGGTAATATCATAATATTATGTATAGCACAAAAATAAAGTGCAAAATTTCAGTTGGTATAGACGTACAATCTTTTCGTCTTTAGCTGGTTGGGCCAGATGATTTTTCAGGTGAGCCTGATCCTCCTGGCCCCTTCGATGGTTATCCTCCTGCCTCCACCCATACGATATGTTCTTCGTGAGACTATTCTCCAGAAATTTATGAAAATAATTTCTCAAAAATGTTTAAATTTACTGGATTGCAGATGGTATCAATTTACAAAAAAAAAAAAAAGAACTAAAAATTGAAACAATTACATGTCATATTTTCGTCACTTTCACCACCACTCCTAATGTACACGTATAATTGAAATGATTTGAAATACGATTACTTTCTTATTTTTATTCCATCTTTAGCGACCTACTAATACAACCACCAATGATTAACCATTTTCTCACACAAATGTAACAACTTGGGAGGAACGAATTTCGAAATTTAAAAAAATACTTATTTGAAATCCGATTGTGACAATCGTCATTACCAATCGATATTTACATAAACTGGACATGTATGTACTTGTTTTCGTTATACGCGTCTGCAATAGAACACATATAAAATAAAAAAAAATAATAATATAATCCAAGAAAACCCTCGACGCCCAGTTATACGTCAATTTATTCATGGGATGGAATCGAATGGAAAAAAATATTCAACCATAAATTACTCATTCTTATCACGTTCGCGAACGGAATTCATAGTAAATGTAATACTACTAGCTTTGTGTGAATGATTGTCAATTAAAAATACTACGCGTTTAAAATGTAATTTAATTTTTATTTAATTACCGTTAATTGCTCATTTAAAATTTATTCCAAGTTGTAAGTAATTTACAACTCATTTATTCTCTATAAACAATAAGCCGCTAGGCTAAATAAAAAAATCTCAACGCGTATTTGCTTCGCAAAGCTAAGTCAAACGCGAAAGTACTTTCTGCAGAAAATAAATTATTCATTATCTTCAAACCAATAACGCGCGAATCATTACTCTCGAATTTATGTAGGATTAATGAACCAGTTTTGCGGTAAACAACTAGTAAAAAACACTGCGAAGGAAATTGCCGATTGCGTTTTCTACGTTTAGACAGAAAGTTTAGAAGGTTCGTGAAATGTATCGCATCACTTGAGGCTTGAAACATGTAATAAAAATATCGAACAGGACTAAATTTCTCATCATAGTCGGGTAATTCATGTAGCAAGAGTTGCCTACACTTTTATTTTAAGGCGGTTCAAGTTGAAAAAAAATACGATATTTCTGATGTACCTTACACACCAGATGTTTCATAGTTCTGAAAATGGTTCATCATCAATATCTAGCAATAAAGTAATATTCTAAAAATAATTGATAGTTCTATCATTTTCCAAAATAGGAAACTCGTAATTCAATGAGGACAAAATTTTTATTACTGAAGGAAAAGCAAATAAAAAATGTAGCAACGAAGCACCACAATGTTGCAGCTGCCGAACACACATACGAAAATTTTAACCCAGTTATTCAATACGGCCCGTAATATGAAATGGTTTTTGAAAAAAGAGGACACAAAATTTGATATATTATTTAGGAGGACGAAAAATTTACACATAAATTTTTCGAACAGCCTGGTTTCTATTAACTACTAAGGAAAATTGTACTCTGAATACTAAATACACATCTGATTTAAAATTCAGGTAAATAGTTGATGAAATTTCAATTTTAGTAACATCGCTTACTAGTCTTAAATTATCAAATCTCAACAATGTTTCGTCATTATTAACTGGACATTTGAATATTAAAATCAAATCAAATAGGTTTAATAGGATGATCATTATTCACCAGTATTATCATTAAAAATACTATTTTAGAAAATTCAAATACGAAAAATGAATACTTCGTCGTCATTAAATTTTTTCACGATTAAAGAATTTGAAATAAAATCATCAAGTACCAATGAAAATGTGATCTAGCAGAAAACAAGCATTCACTCATAACGTCTATATATCCTGAGGTATTTAAATATGTGCATAGTAATTATATTATTGACAAGTACACGACTGATATGGCGTTACAAGAATTAACATAATGTTCGCGAGCAGTATAAAAATACTGAAAAAAAATGTCGATGAAAAAATTTACAACAATATGGGATAGTTTTTCGTAAATAGATTCAACTGAAACTTCATTAATTGTAACATTTTTATAACAAATAGCAGTACATACTTCAGAATATGATGTTTTGTGGAATATAAATAGTAAAAATAATGGTCATACTGTTATCAGTAAAACTGCTTTAAATATACGAATTGACCAAATAATGATAGAGATAGATATGTATACGATTCAGAATGTCTTGTTCATCTATAATATGACATATTCATTGCAATATTATTTCAACTAATCTCTCAGAAAGTACTGAAAGAACTTCAATGATGAAAAGTGAATCGCGAATTCGTTGGGCGAATCAACTAGCCTACTAGGAATGTGTTTAAAAATACATAACCACATGACTAACAAATGATAACACCAGATGTGTTCAATTACTAGGCTAGTGAAATAAACACCATATGTTTGACAATAGGAGTTTCGTTACAGCAATGGAAAAATACGTGATGCTGAGTGCTTACCTGATGTTAAAGAAAATCCCAAATCCTGAGATTCATCTTCTTCGGAATTATTCAACTGATGGGATTCGACATTTATGTAGATAACTTCGGCAGGCTCCTCGTTATCTTCATTATTAATAATTTTGATTTCAATTTCTTCTTCGTTCATTTTGATGATATCACATAAATTTTGCGACAGTCAAACGAAATGGTAATAAAAACGTAATATCTGACTAGTGACGAACATTTACGGTAGAATTACTTGAGATAAGTGATCGCTGCGAACTGAAAAATATCAACATGGTTCATTAGACAACACGCAGTAGAAACTGTCATTCGGCTTTCTCGTGTGTCGTTTTAGAATCATTAGGATTAGCGAATACGAATTTTTAGTATAGATAAAGTTTTTGAAATATAAAAATAGGTCACGACAATGTACCTAAAGCTAACTTAAATAGAAATTATTTAATGCCTTATCAAGTTTTATTAAACATTTGTTGAAGAAATTACCTTCACGGAGGCAGACGATAGAACTGTGTTTCACTTCATTGATTTTTTGAAAATATTTTCAAGTGCACTTATTTGTAAAATGTAAACAACGTCATTTTGAAAGTGAAACACCAAATAATCAAAACGGATAAAAAAACACTCTCTTGCTATTTGCTACCTACTTTTTTTACCTGTCTGCTGAAACGAATGATGTTATTCCTCGTTCCCGCACCCCCATATAGGAAAGGTAAAGAAACAGTTTTAAACTTTGCGCATAACTTATCAAAACGTTTATTTCATTATACGAATACGATGTTTGGTCGAAACACCATTATACCAAATGTTCAAAAGATAATATAAAATAATACATTCTTTTACGCGTTTTTTTTTTTTTTTATATTATTACTTGACATTTGTGATTTAATTTACTCTTGTTTCAAACTTATTTTAGCCATTTGATTGAGTTCATGAGGTTAAGCTAAAGAGTTTTGAGTTGGTAACAAATTTTAAAAGTACGCAATTGACGAAAAAGGAGCATACCTTTTGTTACAACACATTGATCTGCGTGATATGAAAAATTTACCCAATATGATGAAATGAGAAAAATCCAATAATTTAGATTTTGAGTAGTACTTTATTTTGATGAAATAAGTAAATAGACACATTTGTGAAATGATAAAAAACAAACTGATAACAGAAAAATAAATACATTAGGCTAATATTTGGGTAACCTTTTAAATAAATTAACAAATTATGAACTTCCCATTTTCCTTTTTGAAATATATGAATAAGAATTATGTATAAAATTATCACATCATTCACAATAAATAAATATTAAACATATACAAAAATTAAAGAATTTTACTCGACTGAATCATAATTGGCTAGACCTCTTGAAAATTAAAATATGATACTACAGACACAAAAATACTACATAGAAAAATTGGGGGAAAAAACTACAACCAATTTTTTATGGAAGAAGTGACGAAGAATATAAAATATCACCTAAAAATAATAACTTGTTCACCAGTTCTTGTATTCTCGACATCACGCTTCAGTGAATTTTCAACTTTCAGTTACTGACATGAACATGGAGTAAAGGGGCAACATCACATCAACTCAAACCACTATAATACTAAAAGATACATGCCACACACCTAATGACTTGAAAACCGATCGATTAATGTAATCATTCTCTTTAACCGTTTTTAGCTTTATCCAAGAGAGCTCGCGAGATAATCAGTCGTTGAATTTGAGATGTTCCCTCATAAATTTGATAAATTTTAGCATCACGCATTAGTTTTTCCACCGGATATTCTGTATTGAAACCATTACCGCCAAATACCTAAAAAATGGTTGATGTTATTTTCGATATTTCAAGCAGTTATCTCATTTCAAAGTATTACTTACTTGCACTGCATCAGTAGCACACTTATTTGCGACATCAGAAGCTAATGCTTTCGCTATCGATGCGTAATACGAATTACGACCGCCTTTATCAACCTCAAATGCGGCTTTGTAGTAAGCTAATCTCGCAGTTTCAACACCAATAGCCATATCGGCTAAAATAAAAGCTACAGCCTAGTGAAATAAAAAATACACATGAAAGAAGAGGTTTTAACAATAACAAAATCCAACACACTACATTAAAATGATGATTTTCATCATACACCAACGAACATGAATAAAAATGTCCAATTACTTGATGATGTGCAATAGGAGCACCAAAAGCTTTCCTTTCCAAAGAATACTTTGTGGCTTCATCCAAACATCTTTGAGCAAGGCCTACAGCACCTGCTGCAACCTAAACATGTAATAATTCTAAATAAAAATATTACTACAACAAATCAATACAAGAAACCCGTATATATTTACCGGAGTTCTGGTTTTATCGAAAGTGCCCATAGCAATTTTGAATCCTAAACCTTCTGCACCTAAAACATTTTCTTTAGGTACTCTCACATCTTCAAAAGTAATTCCTCTAGTATCAGAAGCACGTTGGCCCATATTTATTTCCTAGAATGTAGTTCATATTTATAAAAGAAAACAGATTACAAAAGAATTCACGACAAAATTTACCTTTCTTCCAGGGATTACACCTGGTGTGTCTCTATCCACAATAAATCCGGTGAATGCTTTACCAGGTGGAGTTTTGGGATTTGGATCAGTTCTTGCAAGAACAAAATACCTGGTAATGAGATGAAAAAAATGTAGACATAAAGTTGCTTGTTTTGGGTTCTATCAGATCCACTATTTTCCAGGTCAAGTTGAATTTAAAAAAAAAAAACCAATTATTACACTACTGAAATGCTTACCAGTTGGCGACACCACCATTGGTAATCCACATTTTTTGTCCATTTAATATATATTCATCACCTTTCTTCTCAGCTTTGGTTTTAATGGCACTTACATCGGAACCCGCGCCAGGTTCGGTAACACAGTAGGCCTGAATAAATTGAAGAATGAATTCAATAAAGCATATTCAAAATCAATTTTATGAATATTTAAGATTCTTACAGCTACGACAGGTTCCTCTAAACATCTTCCAAGATATTTCTTTTGTTGTGCTTCATTTCCCGAGAGTATAACTGGGGTTTGCTAAAATAAAAATAAGATTACTAAATTGTATTTTCAACGGAATTTTCGTCACGTCATTGCTTCATTTCAATCGCCCCCACCCCCATGCGAGGAAAAGACATTCCTTTGTAAATCAAAAATAATTCAAATTTTATTTTACAAATTAACCGATCAAAGTTCAAAGTATAATTATGAATAAATGTTGACGTCATTGTGGGTGCGAGTAAATTATACACTAATCAATGAACAAAAATTAATTGATGTCGATAAAAAAAACAGTATATCATTAGCAAAACTTATAACGGAATGATGAAATGACATACCCCCAAGGTATTAGCTTCTATTGCAGTCTCAATTCCAGAACAACCATATGCTAACTCTTCTGCGATCAAACAACCATCAAAAGTACTTAAATCCATACCACCTGTAATGAAAAAATAAATGTAACTGATTCGTGAACATCTCAACGAGAATTTATACGTCAATAAATGAAATGGGTAAATTCATTTACCTATGCTAGCTGGTACATGGCAGTTGAGAATACCAAGTTCGTGGGCTTTTTTAATAATATCCCACGGATATTCGCCGGTCTTATCATATTCAGCAGCTTTAGGAATGATTTCTTCTCGTGCGAATTTTCTAGCTAATTCTTGCAACTCGCGGGAAGTATCAGATAATGCTATAAAAATTAAATATAAACTGAATGTATTGCTCAATAAAATAATAATAACTTCGAATAAAAAACTGTTATCTTCTCTCTTCATAATGAACAAGTAATAAACACGATGGTTTATTTTAATGATAACGAATTACACTATTATTTCAGTCGTTGTTACAAATGGGAAACACTTACTAAAAGATACGCCAGATGATGCACTATCTGAAAATTTCCTCAACAAAATTTTAGGAGCTTGCTTATGCAAAGCATTTTGTAATATCTGAAAAATTAGTAAGAAATGTAAATATTCATGAACATTTCAAAAATGAAGAAACAGAAAAGCGCAGAATTACTTGTTTAGCAAAGCTCATTTTCATATGTGAGTATCAAATAACCAATATTCAAAATCTAAAGGCGCGAATGCAGAACGTTTCCGCGTTAATTCACACTCATTCGTCGAATGAACACTAGAACAACAAGGAACAACACGAGTTATTCAACTGACAAGCTTCCTTTACAACATCTAATCTATAGTGAAGACCAAAGGTCACCACATGAGAATGACGTTTGACGTAATATAGCAAAAATGTGATATCGAATCTGCATTAAAGCACTTTTGCATCAAAATTGAGTGACAAGTACATATTTCCAAAAATCTTTGAAATACAATCAATTCAAGGTAAATTTTAAATCTTGTTTTACTCACCTTGAGTTCAAAATTAACAAACAGAACGAGTTGAAGGCACGAGAAGTTGAGAACAGTACTAAACTAAACTACAACTTACACAACATGACGATGACATTACACTACACTGGTCCTGGTACGAAGAATGTACGTTCGCCAGCTAATTTTTATTTTTTACGCTTACGAAACTACAACGACGCCGGTTCAATTTAATTCGTATCAGCAATATGAACTACGTAAGCACGTTCCACGAAACGAGTTTTGTTTTTTGTTTTCATCATATGAAAATCTTTCTTGTCCCTCCCACTTCTCGTTCATCCCATGTTTTGATGCTTTCGGCGGATTTGAATTGAAAGGTACAAAAAGGCTTCTTTCTCATTCCGGCTTTCCCTACATTTTTGGAGTTGAAGCATGTCTAATAACACTGTAGTCAGATTCAAATATTAGGCATTTTTTGTTGAAATGTTGCCTGAAAATGAATAAACCTAATAGATGAACAAAATGCAACATGAATGTTGGTGATTTGAAAACAATAAAAGTGAAATCATGCTAGTTATCTTTTTTGAAAACATTTTAATAAGAAATTACACGGTAATAAATTCATAACACATTGACAAAATTGTAAAAGTCTTAATGAGTCGTTTATCCAACTAATTCTTTTTTCTATCTCATCAACTAATTTACATCTTCTTTTCAGCAAAAATTTCATTTTGTCGTCATTTCTTCGTGATTTTGAAAGTTAGATAATAACTCTTCAATTTCCTCCAATTCAAGCTGTAGTTCTTTCATCTAGTAAAATAAATTGATTAATACATACTTATTTTTTGGACAAATATAAAATGTAATGGCTAATATCATGAATAAGTTTATTAAAATAATTTTTATTCGCTTATTAAAAACAATTTTAAAAAAAATTACATTTTGTTCATTATTTTCGTTCCCCTCTCTCCACAATGATTATATTTTTTATCAATAAAAAAATAACAGGAAATTGGACCCTATTAGAGCAAATTGTATGAATGCCAAATCTTCACAAAAACATGTTCAGTTAGAAGTTTGAATATTAATTTTACGTCATTAAGTACGTCAACGCGAAAGCATATACATTTAAAGGTTGACAGGCAAGCAGTCAAGTGATTGTCTATCTATCCAACCCTTGTAATATGAATTATTTTTCCTTTCTGGTGAATTTTTACACCATTGTATTAATTTTTTTCACAAGAAGGATTCAGGGAGTGGGGTAGGTACTATAGAAATTTTTTTTCATGAAAAAGAAATCACATAATTTCCTACACTTATAATGAATAAATTTTTCAACTCGTTTTCATTAAGGGGATACCAAGGGGATACGTCTTCATGCTTACATTTTGATGAGGTATTTTTGAACGAACTTGTGCGATTTTAATGATCGTTCAAGATCTGAATACACTGAAGAGTTGAACTTATAGCGAACGCTTTCGACCAATTCCAACAAAAATTTCCAATTTTTGATCAGTTTTTGCTGGATGGAAATTCAACTGTTTTTCAATTTCTTTTTTTAAATACCTTCTTTAGAATTAGATTATGACCTGTATTTCAACAAATTTTCGATACGTCATTTCTAAAACGAGTGATTGACGTTTAGAATTTTCCTATATCTCGCGAATTCTCGCCCACTTAATTCTTCTTAAATCAAAAGGAAAGGAAATATTCAAAAATATCAGTCAGGCCTTAATCACAAAATCTTAATAATAAAAATATCATCACGATGAACTAAAATAAAAAGCTCTTCATCCACAAACATTCCATTTTTTGGTTTTGCAAGATTCTTAGGTAGATTAGGAAGGGAATCGCGACGAAAATTCTAATGTTTTACCTCTATATTACTTTAATTCTAATTTTTAAAACACGCAATCTACTATGAGCTAGCTATCGATTGTCACATTTTTTTCCCATCTGGACAACTCGATTTTAATGATTAAGAGCTTTTGGTGTTTATATATCGATATTAATGAATGTAATTTCCAAAGCAAGCACCTTAACTTCATCTACTTTTTTCCTTTCTTCACGAGCTTTAGCCATATATTTTTCAGCAGAGGTTTTCGTCTTGAAATAATTCAGCTTCTCCGTCAATTTCCTTTTTTTGGATTGTAACAATTCGATATAAGAAGATATGTTTTCCAATTCAGACTATGTTGTAAACAAAATAAAGTTCTAATAAAGATTGTGTCCATTTATACTATAAAATTTCCAATGGAATATATTTACCTTCAATTTCAAATATACTTTGGTATGATTTTGAACGGTGTTTGCTATCGAAGGTTCTTTTAAAACACCAGATTCTTGAAAGTGAATAGAACACCGTAAAAGATTTTCTATCATATTTGTATACTTCTCCAAGATGTCTTTACGACTGCTAATAATCACGACTGAAATTTTTGAATACTTTTTACATTTTTAGACAAACTTTCTTGTCAATTAAAATGCATTTATTTCGGTAAAATAAATAAGATTTCAATTTATTTATTCAAAAAGTACATTATAATCTTCAGCTGAACTACTAACCTTCATTGTTTGTATAATTTTTAATTTTAGCTTGCAAACCTCGAATACTTGAAATTACATTTCTAACAAATATTATTTCTTTTGCTACTTCTTGATTTTTCCATTTTTGATACTACGAAACAAAACGTATTGAGCAGATTACTGTTACGAGTTTCTTAAATTGCCTATATTATTTGTGCATACCTCTTCGGTTTTAGGGTAAGAAGTTTCAGTAATTGGCGAAAAAGTTCCTGGAATATTGGAATAAAGTTCTTCAGCGACATAAGGCATTATTGGAGCTAACAGCCTTAGATATGTTTCCAAACAAAATATAAGAACAGATGCAGTTGCTTCGGCTTCCTTTTGAGGACCATTATGAAATATAAATTTAGATACTTCCTGATTTGAAAAATAACACAACTTAATCATCATCCCACAAATAACATTTTACTAACATAAAAACTAAAACAAAATGATTACCAGGTAAAAATCACATAAATCATCGATGAAGAATACTCTTAAAATCGACGTTGCCTCATCAAAACGCATTTCTTCCAATCCCCAGTTACATGTTTCAACGGCAAGCGCTGCTTTATGAAGCAACCAGTAGTGCCAAGGTTGAGTCGGATTCGGGAGAGTTTTAGCATCAATTGCATATTTATTAGCCCAAGTAATAGAAAACCTAAAAGCTTGCCACATTTTATTGCAGAATTTTGTGTTACGATGGCATTTCTCCACATCAAAATGAATCACTGGTTCTGGAACACAATAATTCCGTGATTAGTTGACCCATCTTATGAGAACGTTGTAACATAAATTTTATTGTATAAAAAAATTATAGAAATAAATTCAGTTTCAAATCCAGTGATTTAGTTTGAAAATTGTAGATACCCTTATTTATGCCAGAGTTAATATCTTTTACTAAAATATTGTTTTTTTCGTACGATAAGAACATCAGTTGAAGATATGATCTCTAATAAAGTATACGAATTTATATGTTCTGTCATCTCTCCTTTGTGGTGGATAGTGAATAAGAAAATTTATGGCACTGAAGATACCTCTATTTGAACAGGCACTACTAAATCATGATTAATGCGACAGAAATGTTAAATATTATTGGTCTGTGTAGTACCATGAAATCTACCATGAAATATCTCACCGACAATATTATGAGAAACTAAAGTAAATCGTAAAGCATCTGCTCCACATGACGGAATACCATTTGAAAATAACGATTTTTGAATCTTCAAGGCATTTTGTAATTCTTTCTTGGATAGAATTCCATTTTTATGGTTAGAATGCGCAATTTCATGTAATTCCTGCAGTATGTAGAACAGCAGTATATACATATTACAAACCACTCTTTCTTAAACATAACGATTTAATAGAAATTGACCTCTAAAGAGATTCCATCGGTAACATGATTGAGCTCAATAACATTTCCCAAACTTTTAGACATTTTTCGACCGTTCGCATCGCAAATTAATCCATGAAAAATGGCTTCCTACAAAAAAAGAATTAAGTTCAAATGTGCTCTTCTATAAATGAAATAATAAAATATAAGGAGCTATTCTGCATCAGTGGAACAGTTTTTTTACAACCATGATAGAGAACCGCAACTTATTTACTCCAAAACCACTCAAATAGTTAGATTTATTGTGTTGTACTTCTCGTACCAGTAACCGTGAGCCTAGGCTCATTAAATTTTATTTTTCAGTCACATCAAACGTTCTTAAAATTTTGATTCATTCAACATTTCTAATCCTTTTGTTTTCAACTTGAGGAGCAATGATATAGTAGTGAACATTACGCTTTTGGAGTATATTTGAGGATACAACGATTCAGAAATTTACATGAGTAAATTTCTCTTCAAATGCCGTTTTTCGCTCCAACTCAACCTATAGGTAACGCAAATTCACTTTAATATATGATTTCGTAGTAGAAAAATTTTGATTTTTCTTTCATCTCTTAGTATATTCTAAGGACATTGGCCCCTCCTTATCACCTTCAACATGGTTTATTGGATTAGATTTGGTATATTTTTTGGCTCAAGTAATCACATGGGGTTCACATTTATCAAAGAGCCAACTAAGGCTTTCATCAAACACTGACCAATCACTGTTATAGATCCAGTTCAACTCGAATTCAAAGAGTTATACTGCGATTTATGACTAACTCTATAAACAAATTTCGAGCGTGAGGAGTCAAAAAATTCTATGATTCAAAACTTACTCAAAAATCTATTTTTTGCATCAACTCTCCCCTTCAAATTTGAATATCTGAAAGAAACACTTCTAAATATTGACATGAACAGCCTCTCATCAAATTGCTAGTGATCTTCATACACACTCGTAGAATATAAATGTAAAAAGGAGGCAACTTATCACAAGATCTTCTTCTTATAAATAAGAAAATTGAGAAGCTAACTGATTTAATACAACACTAAAAATTAAACGTACAAATCGTCTGGAATTACGAAAATCTCTCCTTCTCAATTAGGTGGGCTGTGTAATAGCTATTGTTTTTATTAAAAACTTGCAGAAAAAAGTAATTTCATACAATTCATAGATTCATTTCTACATTCAACTTCAGATACCTACTTTAAATGGAACTTTGCCCGTAAAATGCAATCCAAGTATAACCATTCGAGCAACCCAATGCTGCGCGATATCACGACCTGTTTCCATCAAGCTCAAAGGATAGTATTTTCTATAATCATCATTTTCCTAAGTTCAATAATTAGAATATAAATTTTATATTAAATTACGAATTTTATGTTTACATAGAAGTGAAATTTTCTAACCGAATTTGGCCACCCAAACACAGAAAACGGAAGTAACGCAGATGAAAACCATGTATCGATAACATCGTTTTCTTGAATAATTTTCGTACATGTTTTCTCAAATTTTTTTTCACCTTTTTGTCGAGCATCTTCAACTGATCGGGCAGCAACCCATCCATGCTCTGTTTCAAAAAAAGGGAATTTGTGACCCCACCATATCTGCCTCGAAAGACACCAATCTCTGAAAAGTAACAAAATGACATAATACGCAAATAAAAAAAATAAAAAAAATTGACTTAGAGTATAAATACTTACTGAGGATATTGCAACCAACTTGAAATCACGTTTTTCATATTTTTCGGAATCGTATTCAATTCATTATTATTCAAAGCATCTAATGATTTTTGAGAAATCTCAGTCGTCTTCATGAACCTTTACATAAAA
This sequence comes from Phenacoccus solenopsis, assembly GCA_009761765.1. Lineage (NCBI taxonomy): Eukaryota > Metazoa > Arthropoda > Insecta > Hemiptera > Pseudococcidae > Phenacoccus > Phenacoccus solenopsis. Next base: position 28,080,760 of record CM019753.1, on the reverse strand, counting down.
AAATTTTACAGGAAAATATGCTAAGAAACTGATTTTAAACAAAGAAAAAATACCATTGAAGTTTCAACATATGTTCCACAACATCGCCAGAACGGTTACAAAAAGGAATGACAGTTTTATGATCCTTTGTACCTCTGTATAAATTTAAATGTTGAAGTTTTCTTAGTATCAAATCTCGAGCAACGAATCTAGAAACATTCTGAAATTGGATGTAACTAATAAAAATGAATTCATTATTTTTGCAATGCTAAATAAATGAAAACTTACCATCCACTCTCCGCAATTCTCGTTTAAAATACCAGATTCGTTAATTATTAACATTACGGGTAAATTATGACGGATTGCAATTTCGTAATCAATTTTACTATGACCGGGAGTAAGTTTGAAAGCGCCTGTAAAATTAATCTTTTTAATACGCTGATGATGTTTCGACATTTCGGGTTGTAAATTGAAAAATTGTTACCAGTGCCTAAGGAGGGAGATGCTGATTCGTCCAAAATAATTGGCATTTTACATTTTCGAAATGGGTGCCAAACAAATTTACCGTGTAAGTGAAGATAACGAGAATCATCTGGGTTAATAACTACAGCAACATCGCCACAAATGGTTTCCAAACGAGTGGTGGCGACGCAAATTTCATCTTCTATTTAAATGATATGAAAGAGTGAAAAATCATTTAAAAAGAAATTAAAAAGGAGAAAATAATATAACTGAAATTTTACCAGAATCACAAACTTTGTACGCAAATTCTGTCATGATTCCAAATTCAACCGGTTTATCATAACCAGGAAGTGAAAAAAATGTTGATCCTTCAACCTCTACGTGATCAACTTCGATATCAGAGATTGTCGATCTCAAATGACAACACCAATTAACAAAGGAATTCTTCCTACATATGAGACCATCGTCAAACATTTTAATAAGGGTTTCTTGAACAATATTCGATTGTTTCTATAAAAAATTCCAGTAATCAATTTTTGTTGAATTGAAAGGACATTTTTACATCATTATAACTTACGTTATCCATTGTAAAATAATACCGAGACCAATCCAATGATGCGCCCAATCTTTTAATTTGATCATTGATTTTACTTTCTTTCTCTTTTCTCCATTCAGAAATTTCATGCAGAAAACGTTCTTGTCCTACGTCGTGTATTCGTAATCCTTTTTTATTGAACAGATTTTTTTCAACGACTACATGAGTAGCAATACCCGCATGATCTGTTCCAGGAATCCATAACACTGGAATGCCCTGCATTCTTTTCCTTTAATGTTATTCAATCAATGTAAAATAATGAAATATTTGAAAAATAATTCATTATTAAAATGCATACCACCGGCAAAGAATATCTTGAATAGTGATTGTTAATGCATGTCCTAAGTGAAGAGTTCCTGTAATATTTGGAGGTGGTAAAATCATGGTGAATATTTCATCGTTGCCTCTAAGCTTTTCATGTTTAGGTAAAAAATAACCATTTTTTTCCCATTTTTCGTATTTGTTTTCTTCGACCGTTTTAAAATCATATTTTTCAGCAAAGGACACATCAATATACGCTAAACAAACATGAACGAAGTGGTTAAAATGAAATGAAACGTGAATAAAATAAAAATTATGAAATCTATACTCGAAGATGATGATGAATATGATGCGACGAATGCTCTACAATTTAATATGTTTTGAAGAAAGCCTTGCCTTTCGTTGGGGAATGTTCGTAATTTATGATTAATAAGTTTGATAAAATTTTGTTTTTTCTGTATCATTAGAACTTCTTGAATTACTATAATATTAAATTATTTATTTTACTTGTTTAAAAGCATTCCAATTTCAAACCTTATAGATCAAGCCGGTCGGCTGTCATCGTTATCAATTTACAATACTTCTACCTTATCAATCCACAACAATGGGACTCAATGGGACTGTCCCACTTACTCATGTTCACCCAATCACAAGCAACACTGAATTTTAATGAATCACGTGGAATCAGAAACCTGAAAAACAAAATATTTGAAACCCGCGCAAATCATCAAACATGTTATGCGTTATGCACTTGAAGTCTTGAATGCTTGAAAAACGATTTCCCTTTCACTCAAGTTTCAAGTAGACAAAGCTACACATTAAAATAATTGAACTTCGAGCAATTTTCATATTTACAGAAGATGTAACAATACAAAATACAAAAAATAACGAAATGTTGTGATTATTTACTCAAATCTTTTCCTTTCGGTATTAGAGAAAATTGTTTTCACTCTTGAAGCATCAACTCTGAGAGAAGGTTTCTTTTCTTGAAACAAAAAAATCAAAGAAAAAAATATTCATGTCACAAAAATGAATAAAACTGGAGTTACAACTTTCTTTATTTGGAGCTTACTAATTTTATTTGTACCGACGAAAAGTTTTCTTTTCGAAGATTATCAGTTGATTAATAGATTAATTAAGAATACATTTTCTAATTTCACATGTTTGAATTTATATTTAAGTGAGAAAACGCATAAATCTTATGATTTGAGATATCTGCATGAAATGAACTATTCATTCATCATGGTTTCATATTTCAAAAAAATGAATCAACATTGTGGTTATTTATTCATTTGCAGCGATTTTTCTGAATTGGATTATTTTAAAAATTTAAGTTTTAATTTCGTTCCAGTGATTTTATATATAGCAGAAAAGAAAACTTTCAATTTACTTGAAATCTATAAGGTAGGTAAGTTTACATTTATTTTAGAAACGCGTAAAAACTTTTATCTTATTTATCTGTTTTTTGTTTGGTGTTTCTTTTTATAAAATTAAATGTCCAAAAATGATTGCTTGAAACACGTTTTAAACAAAAATCTCAACATTTAAAAAAGTGAAAAAAAATTAAGAATTGAATTTTAATGTTTTATTTTGAAAAAATGTTTACCTAAAAAAAATTAGAAACAAAACTCAATAAAACGTATTGTAAACTATATTCTGTGAGAATTATGCTTATTAATTAAAAAATTAAACATTAATATTCAGGTTAAAAGAAAAATTAAGGCCAGGAAAAAAAATTATGTTTTAAACATAGTTCTTAACATTATGTTTTGAAACAACACAATTTAGATTTTTGCGAATCCTAATTTAAATAGGCACTTGTTGTCATAATAAGATACCAAAATGTATCGTAGTATTGTACTATAGGCGCCATTTATTTTTTTTGCCTTAAAAATTTTAACATGCTTTATTTATTTATTGATTATGTGGGCAACAAGAAACAAAACAAGTCATTTCAAGATAAAGACTTCCTCTTTCTTGATTTATCTTCATCAAAATACAACACTTACAGACAAAGCAGACATTTTTCAAGGCTTGAAAGCGTTAACATAAATTCGTCAACTCCATTTTTTTCGCCGGTATGAAAAATGTTTTGAGATATATTTACGAGATTACTTCACTTGAAACAAGTTCGCTAATTTTTAAACTATTTTAAATAATTTAACAGGGAGTTCGGGCCCAGCGATTGGTCAATTATGAGCAAAGAGTCGCCAAAGTCGTTACCTTTCACTGTCCAGCTTTTGGTAGCATAAAAGAAGGCTCCCAAAAAAGTAAAATCCTATTTATTATATAATATACGTATAGAGTGAAAGTAGTTACTAGATTCATATCGTTCCTTAAAATATTTTATAGATCTAGGCGACGGGGTTGAAACTCGAATGTTTAAAGAGGTAATGAGAAGACTCAATTTGACATGGCAAGTTATAGTTCCCGAGGATGGAAAACGTTGGGGAACTGCATATCCAAATAAAACAATTAGCGGTGGTATTCTGAAATATTTGTATGAGGGAGAAGCCGATATTGGATTTTGTTCCTTATGGATTGAAAGGTCGAAGTTCCCTTACATGATAATGTCTACTTACTGGAACATATTATGCTTAAGATTTCTCGTACCGAAGCCCAAAGTTATGTCAAATCATTTGCGAACCATTTTCAAACCCCTTCCTTTAAATCTTTGGATTATGATATTTCTTTCAACTATTCTCACCACAGCAGTTAGTACAGTATTACGTTACATCCAGCGTCTGATTAAGCCAAATTACTATGAAGGTAAATCAATCGTACATTTAAAAATTAAATGTATGCAATTAAGCACAACTATATACATTACTGCAAAAAAAAGTTATCACAAAAGATCATTCCGATTATTCATGAAATCATGTTACAGAAACCAGCACAATATCTTCATTCATCACCATCATTGGCACCTTAGTAATGGCGAAAAATTTAAATAAATATGAAGGCAATAATGCATCGAAACACTTATTCCTTTGGTGGAGTATATTCGCGTTGATCATCACATCCTTGTATTCAAGCAGCTTAGTATCTCATCTCACGTACCCGCAGCATCACCCGATGGTGGATACAATCGAAGGACTGGTCGAAGGAGGTTATTACTGGGGTACTCCTTACGAGCCTCCGATTAAATATATATTTAACAGTAAAGTAAGTACGCTCATCGATTACTGAAAAAAACAATTAATCAGAATGTTGGTAGAGAAAAACAACACACATCCCATATTGATCATAAAGCATATTTTATTTGCGTTTTATCACAATTTTTTAAACACAATTAATCGTAAATATTAGTACAATCAAATTTAAACACAAACATGGCCAATATCAGCAATTTTACATAATTTCGCCTAATAATACTCACTACATATACAATTACGCAATTTATACATTCAACAATAGCCATTTCATATCGATTCACTTCAAATTCATAATAAAATGTAATTATAAAATGTTTTTATCCCACGCAAATTAATTTGTGACATCTTCACAAATTACTCGTAGTTTAGAAGAGAAATTTAATTACATTTGAGAATTTATTATAAAGTATGAATTTAAAGTAATTTAATACAATTCGCAAATTCTTTTCCATAGAATACATGGCACAAAATATTCGCAGACAGATTCAAGTACGAAACCGATACAGATGACAGAGTTCGAAGAATACTTTCGGGAAAATACGCAGTATTTGTAAAATGCATTGGCAACGAACATTTCATGGAAGTACACGATGTTCCCAATAAAATACTCCACGATCTACGAGCTCCTCGTTCTTGTCTAAATTACTTTTATCTCGGTTTTGGCTTTCGAAAAGCATTACCTTATGCTGACGACATTAACCGTATAATAGCTGCGTTGGTAGAAAGTGGAATCACCGAATATTGGTTAAACAGAGTATTTGAGAACGAATATTCGCCAACTACTTTTGCCAAAGTTTATGAATATAAAACTCCACCTGAAGATGTACATCTTCGGCCATTAACTTTTAATAATTTACAGTGCGTATTTTTTGTCTTATTCGCTGGCGTTTTCCTTTCCACTGTAGTTTTCATCGGCGAAATTTCCAACACGAAGTTCTTAAAAATTAAAGTAAATGCTTGAAAGAGACCTACTACGATGTACAACGAACAAATAAACTGTTCATTCGATGGCATAATTTAACAACATTAAACGTAAACAGTACAAAGATCCTAATAAGTCTACTGTTCTCTAACAAAAATTAACGAGATTGATTCATAAGTTTTAGGATGAATTGAAAACCGTAATCGCACATTGCTTAAGTAAATTCTAAACAAAAATAGTTTTCTTTAAATTGAAGTTCGCGTAAACAGCGAATTACTAGAACCCTGGAATGGATGATTCGGCGAGTACTTATTGAGCAATTGATTTACAATAAGAAATTAGGAATGCTTTAAAACTAGCTTACTTATAACATAGTATAAGTATGGAATGTATCTTTATAATTATGATAAAAATATCATCAATCATTACATAATAATAATTTTGAAAATATTTTTTCCCAAGTTAGTATGTAGTTGAAATTGATATACTACTCGTTATACCTAGATAAAAATCTGAAAAATTAGTTTTATCATCAACTATGCATCTTATACCAATACATATTATAATATAATTATATTTTAGGTAAAAATGTAATTTCATTACGATTTGTTTTTTTTTACCCTCAAAATCTTGTAAATGAAATATCAACTATTTTTTTATTTTTTACGCGCCATATTATTAATAAAATCAAATACAAAATACGCAAAAAAAATTAAGAAAAATAGGTCTGATCTCAGAAAAAGCAATATATAAACAAATAAAACTGATGATTAATGCATTAATTAAGAACTAAAACAATGCTTTTTGAAAAGAAATCAATAGTACATTTTTTTTCTTTATTTTTTAGTAATTTAAAAATTGATTCAAATTACTCATAAATTACATTTAATTTGATATAACGTTTCGAGAGAAACAGGTAAATGAATGATTTAATAATTAACAGAAGTACTTTAACTTGATATTACTACGGAAAACAGATTGAAATAAAATACAAAAACTATGTTTATATTTTAAGTTTTGTTTTGTTTTTTTTTTTTTTTTTTTGTATTAGTATCCCATTGCTTGGAAAAATCATTCAGATATTATTAATATCCCTTACGCTCAGTAATAAGAGTTTTTCAATTTCATCTCAAAATATATATTTTTTTTTTTGAAATTTTTTGTAAAATCAAACTTCTACGAAAGTATTATTATTCACTGCTTCCACAATACTCTAACACTATTGGTATTATTGTGAATAAATTTTGCATCTCAAGATGTTTGTGAATTAAAAAAATAATTAAAGTATTAAAATTATCAATATATCCTTAATGCTTCTAATGCCAAAATAAATTTCACCGGTTAGTACTGCACGATTGAGCTTTGAGCTAACATGAAAATATTAAATATTTCTGTGCATTTGAACATAAAATAAATTACTCTTATATCATATAAATGCGTGATTTAAACCCGATAAACTTCATAATTATTTCTATTAGATTAGTTTGTTCGTACTCGAAACTACCTATTATTAAGCTGCATGGAAAAAATTAACGATATAATAAAAATAACCTAAATAACATATAATAAATCACAACAATTTCCCTCAAAATGGCAAGTCCTGTATACGTTTTTTCTTTCATATGATTAAATTAACGCGGCAATTATCAGTCAAGATGATTCAAAATATGAAAATAATTCAGAAAGGTCAACCTCCTCATCTAGAAAATCAACGAAAAAAAAAAAGTAGTAAAAGCCGAATTATAGAGATCAACGTAATAGGAAGTTATTTTACATTCACAACACTTTGTTCAACTACATACAATTAAAGGCGAAGTCGTATTACTAAAATAAATTAACTGTTAATGTGATATTTCATAATTCGTACTACCGTACTACTCTTCAGTCTGTTTTTTAGACGACACTCGTCTAATTAATTTACGAAAAGATTTGGTCCACTTGGTAGATCGGCGAATAGAATTCGATTTGCTATGCGAAAACGACGAGTCGCATAATTCGGATGAAATTCCCGAATCGGAATGAAACGCGTGACCACCTAACGATGATACAGTGCTGGTGGAATTCTTGCAGCAGATTTCGTTTTCGTCTTCACTCTCGTTCGGCGTCGAACATTCGTCTATATAAGGAATATGCGATGGTCGTGCGGCCGTCGCGGCTGGTAAGTAACTTTGCATCGATGAGAAGGAACATTCGGATAAACGTTTGGCAAGCTCGGCGCAACTATCTTCTAGCAAATCCAAATCGAAAAGACCGCTCGGTTCACGTTTTTTGTGGTCTTGAAATGGGAAGCAGCCGGTGGTTTTGTTGTTTCGTCGTCTATAAATTACATATAAAAACATTTATTCATAATGTGCCTCACTGATAATTTCATATTTCGATACTATTTTTCGAAGTCTCTCCCCTTCCCTTACAATATGCAGATTTAATTGACTTCCGTACGTGTTCTAATAATTTCATTTTTTTTTTTTACACGAAAATTCATAGCTGCGTTTCCTCGACACCCGGAAATAGCAGAGTACGATAATTTTAGAATATGTTAGTTTCGTACTTTATCTGATTTTTTTCATCGAGATCTCGTTAACTTTATCACTTACATTGATGATAAAATTCGCTTTCAAACGAAAAATAAAAGAGAAAACGTGAAGAAACTAAGCAGCCGTGCCACGTTACTTAAGCTGAATTTTCGATTTGTATACGTTCAAAATTTCTAATAATATTGTTGATCACTTTACTCCTACTATTCATATCCTTAAATCCCTAAAACGCATCTGTGTCACTGAAATTGGGAAATTAGGCTATTCGGGCTCCTTCAAGTATTCTTGAAATTTTGATTCATTCGCAAGAGGTCATACTGTGATTTTTAACGAACGTTACACTCAAAGTTCGAGCTTTCAAGGTGAATTTGGCAAGGAAATGAGAAGGAATTAAGAAGTTCCATGCTTTAAAACTTCCTCAAAAAGCTATTTTGGTTTCATGTTTCAATTCCCTTTAACCTCACCTGAAGAGTGATACAGTGGTTTCAAGTGATTCTGTATGCTAGAATATTGAGTTCCTACTTTTTTTTTGAAGAAATATCAAAACATTTCAAGGCTCAAAATTTCCTCAAAAAATTATTTCTTGCTTCATCTTGCCTTAAACCATGCTTGAAAGGCTCAAATTTCTATATTCTAACGATTGAAAATTCTAGCTGAGAGTGAGAGTTCCTTCATCCATTCTAAACATTTGAGCGAATTAAATCGAAACAATTTTGAGGGAAGCTGGAGGGAACGTAAATACCCCAAAATTTTCGTTTATGGTCTCGTATGTAAGAGTGAATTGAAAACATCAACATATCCAAAATTAAGCTTTCTAAGTGAATTTGGTGGGGAGTTAGAGCGAAAGACGATTTTTTAAGGAGGTTTTGAGTCATGAAATTCCTTGACTTTTCTGAATCATCTCCTTACCAAATCGACTTAAAAAGTTTGAACATTGTAATTTGGATCAAAATGGATCAAACACGGCGTATGTTCTAATTCTAGGAAGGCTTGAGGACTCTTAAAGAGTCCAAATTTATGAGCTGATATCTATACTATATTCTCAATTCAACTTCATAAGTGATGTTGGAGGGGAGGAGGAGCTATTGTCCTCAAAATATGGTGGGTGCGGACAAAGAGTCAAAAATTTTCAGTTATGGAGGCAAATGATTGAGTGAGCTCAATCAACTAACACATTTCATTTTTAGCTTTTCCAGTGAATTTAAAGGCGAGGTAAAGGAAAATATGGCTTTTGAAGAGGACATATCACAGCAAGATATATCATAAATTGTCCATATATTCTCACAAAATCAATTTAAAAAGTCAAAATTTGTATAAAGGGTTAGTTGGCGATCGGAATGCAACTGCTTGAATTTGAGTCAAAGTGGATACAAAATCACCGATTGTCAAAATTTGAGGAAGGCTAGAAGAGCCTCAAATAGCTAAATGGGCTCACGAGATTATTGTAGGCGAGAAATACATACTACCATAGATGAAACATACATAGATAGCCCACCGTACGTTAAATTTTTATCACTCAAAAACTGAGCAGGAATCGTTTTTTACTAATATCTTGGAAACAATTCAAGATATAGGGCTTGCAAATGACTCATTTTAAAGAGATTGGAATAGAGAATCATTTAATTTTTCTAAAGTTACTCATGTCCGTTTACTTTTGCAATTAATTTCGAAAAACGATTTTTTTACTTTACTATGAATTATCTCAAAAAGTAAATCAATAAAGATTGTTTTTTAATAGTGAAACACATTCAGAATTTTATGCTCTTTCGAATGAGCTACTTGTAAAGTTTTTATCTATATTCTTTCTTGAGATATTTGCAAAAAACCGAGCAATAAGTCTAATTTATTCTTAGTACTGGAGCTCATTCACAGATAGCGCTCTAAAAAATGAATTAGTTTTATTAAAATAACTCGAGACTCACATCGATGGCAATAATATTTTAGCATTGAATCATGTATAAAATGTTAAGCTCTTTCGAATAAGCCATTTTCGAACACTCTAACTCAATTTTTTGCCTAAATATTAATAAAAAACTTTCTGGCTCCTTTTTCAACATTTATGAGTGATAAATTCGATATACCGGTGGGCTATCTATGTATGGTTAATCTATGATACTACATATTCCAAATTCAACTTCCAAGATGGTTTCTGGAGAGGTAGTGTAGTGTGGTGGTTTTGGCATGGCTTGGTTAGCGATGTAATCTGCTACGCCCCAATTAAGAACTCACCTCCACTAATGCGATATAGCTGCTTACGTTTTTTTTTTTTTTTTTTTTTTTTTTTTTTTTTTTTTGTTAACGGTGCTTTATGTTTCACATAACGATACATTTTTAGGGCTATTAAAAAATTAAGCACAATTCTGCCAACGATGCGCAAATTTTTCTGGGGGTTTCACCTCCCCCCTAGCCCTTCCCTTGACTACGAGCTTGGTTACGTTAAACCAGCGTGTAGATTAATCTTTCAAAAACTGCTAGTGCGAATATGTTCAAAAATAAACATATCAAATAACAAAATAGATTAGACGCTTAATTCACATCTTTGTTTACAATTCGAAATAAACAATGTGATATTCATTATTTTTCTGGGAAATTTTTAATCTGATGAAGAGCTAAGCCTAAGCCTTTTTATTTCTGCAACTCACAACTTCTCGATTATCACTAGGTTTACTAAGTGAAGTTTAATCACCATTTCAAGGTTACAAAAAATTTTAGACAAACGGAAGACACAAATTACTAACCCGCGGTAATGACACGAACATCTAAATTCGTAGTTTGTATATAAAAAATATGCTTAAAAAATTACTATTAAGAAGAAAAATCCGTTTAATATTGACCTTGAAACTACAAAAAGCTTTGTAAATTCTCCACTCGTTAAAATATTTGACGTAAGATTACACGTAAATTTAAAATCCGTGTAAAATGATTATTGAAAAAGAGTTAACGCCTCACTATGCTTTCATAATATATCGAAAATTCGTTTTATGCTAGATCTCTTGTAACAAAATAACTCAAATGAGACTTTTTTTTAAAGAAAAACAATACAGCATAAACAAATAAGTACAGCGGATATCAGTGAATGGTTAATTAAACATCGGATATGCCTTATGTGGAAGGTTAATTGTTGAAAAAAACCCGCGATGCGATGATTAATAACGCAACAATACGATCCTATTATCGGACACAAACCTCGCAGATAATAAGTCTCCCGTTGAAACACCTCTAAAATTTAAATAACAACCGAGAAGGTGATTTCATTTAGGAATAACTTCTCTACGGACTTCAACCAGTCTATACTGCAGAGCGATATTGTTACAACGCCGAATAACTGACGTAACTCAACAACATACCAAAACAAAAAGTAGATCACGTCTTTTCAAACAGGTTGGAATATAACCGGCCTTGACGATATAAAAGCGATTTTTTCGATACTGGTACAGTCATAGGAAGAATGAAAAAACTATGTATGAAACTGAATATTAATGTGGGCTTTGAATATCGATGGTATAGCGGATAAGGAAACAAGTAATCGAAATATGTATTTGTTTATATCGCAGAATAATGTTGATCAATTTGTGTGGTCTGTTAGAAATCGCACGTTTATTGGCGATAGCAAATTACGAATATAGATAGCGACAATAAGAAAGCTTTGTTGGGATTATCATAAAATACAAATAAACGATAAGATTCAAGAATACACAACTCACGATAAATAAAACAATAACATTTTCATTTTAAATTATGAATTATGGATGAAAATAATTATTGTTTATCACGCCTATACGGATTATATGCGATCACAATTTAATAAAAGAAATTAACAACGCAATTGATACGATATAATTGGTTAGGTCGAAATATCTACTAATTGAACCATCACTCACCGAGAACTCGAGTGCTCGCCGAACGTGGCACACGTATAAGCGCAAACTGAACATTTCCGACGCCTACATGTGGCTAAATGTTTCATTCCTTTTTTCAATTGACTATTTAAAGTGGCTGATTGTTTGGCTTTCACTTTTAAATCGGTCATCTGCAATTTCATCAAAAGTTAATAATTTATCACGATCGACTTAAATAAATAATCGAGCAATGTACGCACTTGTTGCTGTAATTTGATTAGATTTTTCTTTTTGCCACTGGTAACGGATTCATCTCGCGGAATTTTACGTTCTAGATCGCCAACTACTTCTTTCAATTCGGTGTTCTGTAAAACGCACGAATTAAGTTAATTTGAAAATAAGGGCGTATCCACGCGATGCAGTCACGGAAACAGCCGCTGTTGGTGTACAAATTGGGCATGCGAAAAATAAATAAATCTTCCTATTTGGCAAGATAAAAACAATTGAAAAAATCTATTATCAAAATTGCACCGATACTAAGCGTGAATCGTTTTATTAAAAAAGGAATAAATTCTTTCAGAATTTTAGTATTTTATTTTGAAATTTTGTGAAATCATTCGAAACGAAAAAAAAAATATAAATGTGAAATTTAAATAATGAAAGAACGATATATGGTCGTGTACGACTTTATAAACATACCAATCCAATTACGACGCATAACATGATACTTAGTTGTACACTTAGTAGGTCGTTTGCCTCATTCGAATGGAGTACGATTGAGCAATGCAAGAAAAAATGAAAATATAACAAGAATATAAGACAACATTTACTTCTTTTTCTAGATGGTTTTTTTCTGTAACAATTTCACTCATTTGTTTCATCAGGTCGTTTCTAGTTTTTTCGAAGTTATGTCGTTTACTTTCGGAATCTTCGGCTTGCAGTCGCAGCTTAAAAATTGAAAGAAAATTTTCAAATACGTGTTTTTCAAATGACAAATATAATTTTTCAAAATTGATTTATCACCTGTTTGTACATTTCATTTTTATCCTTCTGAAGTTGTTCAGTCAATTCTTGAATTTTTTCTTTTTCTTTTTTCAGCTATGGGAAATATAAGAAAGAATTGAGAATATAAAAAAATTAAATAAAAAATTACAAAAGCGGATTAAAGAATTACTTTTTCGCAGTCTTCTTCCAAACGGAATATTTTTTCTAGTTGTCCGAACAATTCTTCGTCTTTCTCTAAAAGCTGGAGATCTTTGAGTTCCAATTTTTTTTCGAGTTCTTTATTTGATTCTATTAAGCTGTCGCGTTGATTCTACAAGAAAAAAATGTTATATATGTGATAAAGAAGTACAGCATGTTTACATTTTTTAGTTTCAAAATGTAAGTTTTTTCATACCTTCACTTCATGGTATTTTTCTTCCAAGAAATAAGATATATTCCTGGCTTCTTCGTATTTTTGCGAAATATCTAGATATTTTTCGTAGTGTTTTTTGAATAGCACAAATCTGTAATAAAAAGTTTAAATAAATACCCATCGAGCAAATCATATAAGGGTATGATAATGTGGGCGGTTTTACTTGTAAAAATCATTCTTCGAAATTATATCTCTAATACTGCATTCTGGATCAACTTTATCAGACACATCAATATACTTGCTGGTTCGACGTGAAGAACATTCGCTGTCATCGAAACAACCGGTTAATTTGAGTACTGGTATTTCTGGTTCAGTATCACATTTTTCTGACGACAGATTATTCATTTCGCTATCACTGTAGTAAAGTGACAGAAGTTTTGAATTACGTGATGGCACAATATCTCCGTCGAACACCACACAAGCGTCCTTTTGTATCTGTATGGCAGCGTCACTGATTCCATGATGAATTTCGGGTTCCATCATAGGCGCATTTTGTAATATTAAATCGTCACTTTTACTATGCACCAATTCCTTGTATTCGGATGGTTTAGTTTCTTCATAATTGTAACGAGGTTTAGTCAGCGATTGAAAAGTATCTTTTGGACAGTACCAGAAATTCTCGCATGAGCTCGATCGACTACTGATTAATAAGTCGGTCATTGTAAATCTATGTCCTCGTTATGTTCATGAGATAATAGAACATATCGAATCCTAAAAATATAAAATTTCACGTAAGTTAATTTCACTAAACGATAGAGAATACTTGTCTTATACATTAACGATATAATTTTTTTCCTTCAACCGAATCGACGTGATAGGTAAAAAGTAAAATTATCGCTAGGATAAGAGAATCAACAAACAGATATGCTTACTAGAAACATTTGTATACGAGAATTCGCGGAAGTCACGGTGCTGAAGGTACGGTATTAATTTGTTCACTGATCTATGTAAGTAAAGAAATGGTTATGACAACACTACTTGTGATCTTTTTCAATTCACTTCCTACTACACACAAAGAATTCCTCCACATACCAAACACTACATCTGGCACTGGAATGGAAATAGCAACTAAACTTTATTTACGTAACCAACTAATATGACCTTTGAACCTTGTTGATTACGTTTTTATGTTTATGACCTACTTATGCTGATTCGCTACTGGAAGCGCTAGTGAAATGTGTGGTAAAGTTTTCACATTTCAATCCTAGATTCGCTAGTAACAGATAGGTGAAAAAATTGAAAAATATTGCATTTTTGGAAAAAAAACCACTCAGGAATAAAAAATTAAAAAAATGCGTAATGTAAAGCATTAAATGACTTCTATTCTATTTGTTGCAAGATTTTTGCCAGTGAGACAGTGACTCAGTCAAATATGAAGTAGAACAAAATAAATACAGAGTTTTGAAATAAATGAAGAGAATTCATGTGTTGGTAAGTCATGTCATGTTTGATACTTACACCAAAATGTCCTTAGTGGTTCAAAGCAGTGATTTTAAACAATAATAATAGCCCATTTTCAGAAGTATTTAAGAAGATATTAGTTCAAATGAACTATGGAAGCTGTGAGGCCTCTTAGAATGCAAAATCAAACGCATTACGATGAAGTGATGATGAGCATGACTAATAAAAAATAGTATAATCACCAATTTAAATAAATACTACTCATATCTTTTACAAATAAAAGAAGAATTTTGTTTTTCAGCGTGGAAATATAAATGGTATTTATTTTAATTCATTATACTAAATATGTATTAGCGAAGTACAAGTGCTTTTGCTTTTTAATTAAATTTACTAATCCTAATTATATCATGCAAACATTCATTACATAGTATAATCTTTGTCAGGATGTTTCTCATTTTCTAAAACCGAATTTTATTCAAAAGAAAATCTCATTTCCGAATACATAATTTGATAAAATTCTGGATAATAATCCAGGAATACAACTGCGGAAAATCCTTTGTTCAAGGAACGTATTTATTGTTATAAAGATACTTGTATAGGTATACGCGTATACACGTAAACGCGAAAGGCTGCCAGTACGCAAGTGATAGAATGTTGAGAGAAAAAGTGAGAGGGGAGAACAATGCGAAAGCTATTCGAGCCCCCTCGACTATAGCTTTACGTAGCTTTTTCAGTTTTCCTAGTTAAGTTGAACTTGCTAGAGGGATGACGAAAACGAATCGCATCGATGAAGTATGGAAGCTACCAGCTCTTCCCCCGTTAGTCCCCTCGAATTTACGAGGTAATTTTTAATATATAGTTTTTCACATTAGGCGTACTATTTGCATTTGGTTTTACTTCGTACATATATCAAATCGATATTATTTTTATTCTTCGTAGAAATTGTCTTCGCCAATAAATTATTAGCTTTTCCTTTGCTTTTCTGTTGAAATATTCTGTTCGCAATTTGTTTTTTTATTTTTGTTTATCAATGAAACACTCATGGCTTTAGTAAAACTAAAAAAAATGCATTTTAGCGGTAGTGAGATATACAAAGAAACTAAAACCTAAACAGTTGGGCATTATTTCTTCCTTTTTCAATGAGTTAACGAAGTTGCCTACAATCAAAATTCTAAAACTACCTATATACAATGCGACGATTTGGTTTTAAAAAAATAAACTTCTACTGCTTATAATTTTAACCTAACACCTATTTTTCCATGAAATTTCGACTGTAGAACATTGCGGCAAATCTTTTGTTTTTAAATTAATATTGGTTGAAGTCTTCATCTTTTCTATTTTTAGTCAAGAATTTTTTTTTTCAAATTTTTCAATCACAAAATTGTTTCTGTTGCACGGTTTATTCCCTACCATTCATGTTTTTTCATACTTTCATCTCCGTAGAATTTCGTTCTTCAATATCGCTATAATCGATTTCGCATAGGCTTCTCAAGATATCACATATTAGTTCGAAAAACGAATTTTTCTATTGCTGTTATAGGGAATTTGTTTAGTGAGAGAATACGACTTGTTAATGACATATACAGACAGTATTTCAGTAGTGTAATTAAACTTGCATTACCTATGGGTAAGTAATTGAATTAACAGGTTGTGGTAATGTTTGAATAAGAAATCCCAATTTTACCCAGTGATTAAAACTTCGCCAATATTTGGAAAAGTTATTTCATGAATCTCCAAACTATTACCCACATGTTAAATGTGAAGGGTGGTTTATGTTTCTCATATATATACTTAACCAAAAATCTCTATGAAGTATGAAATTTGGAAAAGTCGTTTATTAGGTGTACCTTAATATTTGCGAACCTAAAGTGAAATTACACATATACTTAAATCTCTTCGGGTATACATGCGTTGCTTATAAAACTTAAAAATTGTTTGAAATGTATACCGTCGAATTGAAAAGTATCATAATTTTTTTCTGTCTGTAGATTTCATAACAACACTTCATTAAGTAGAAAGCAATTCTGAAACAAAACATTCCCAAATTAATATTTGCGAACCTAAAGTGAAATTACACATATACTTAAATCTCTTCGGGTATACATGCGTTGCTTATAAAACTTAAAAATTGTTTGAAATGTATACCGTCGAATTGAAAAGTATCATAATTTTTTTCTGTCTGTAGATTCATAACAACACTTCATTAAGTAGAAGCAATTCTGAAACAAAACATTCCCAAATAAATCTTTTGCTATAGTTATTTTTACGATACATAGTATTTGCTATTTGAGCTGCAGGTGAACGAGTTCTGTTTAGAGAACCGACTTGGTGGTTATTCATTCTCTTTTTGGAACTGCACAGTTCCAAATACCATTTTAGAATTGATTCGTCTGTAACCCTATTTCAATAGTAATGAGATATTTTGTAGTCAACCTTCGTATCAAAGTTTAACAATTGTAAATCTAATAAACCCGTAATAATATTCTGCATTCGACTCGTTTTTGAGGGTAATGTTGTTTGAATATATTCGACTTCTTATTGTTGATCGAATTCCTAGACAAGTCCGCTCTAAGAAGTTTTATTTCGATAACATTTCCTTTTTTGATAGGTATTTAGTTTTGTTAACTCTCGAAACCATCCATATTATGAGTGAAAATTAAATGGAACATACTATTGAGTGTTATGAATTTCTAATGAAGAACTGGTGAGTGATGATAGCAGATATCAGCAATCGCTGAGAACAAAAAATTTTGATGTATATAACTTACATTCACAATTGAAGGAACTATGATACCTTTAAATCAGAAACATTATAATTTTTTCTTCATAACAAAAATTAATAATAAATAAAATAAAAGTAATGCTCTAATTTAAAGTAAACTGAAGAAGCTAAATTAGCAATACGATTTTTTAAATTCATCGGGTTAAGGTGTCATAGCGCCTTCAATTTTAAGAATGGGCTGTATGTGGACGCAAAGTTTTTTTTATTGTTTTCACCGAGTACTGTTATTATTTAGGCTTCTTGAATATTAAAGCATTTCTTTAGGGTGTAAAATGTGTAAACCTAATTCTTTGAAATTTGCTCAAGTAATTATTATTTATTACAGCACCAAGGAAGAACCAACATCAAATCCTCCAAGTCCAGTCAAATCGCATAGTCCAGACTCAGTGATAGTTCATCCATCAGCTACTAACGGTAAGATTATCTTTATACGTAACCATTGAATTTTAATAAAGTTAAGATATACTGATCGATTATAGTGAAAAAAAAAATTACATGTAGCAGAATAGCAGCTGCGAACTGAAAACTAAACGTTATTTATGTAAAAGAGAGAAATTAGAAATTAGTTGTATGAGCAGATATTCAATTTTGTTTTCTTTTGTATGAGAAAGAAATGGCAATAAAGATTAAAATTGTTTTTATTGTATTTTCGAATGTAGTAGACACTATCAGTATTACCGTTTCATAAATTTTCAAAGCAGGTAACGCTGTGAGTAGATTTGCCGTATACCTGCTAGTATTGATTTTCCAATAGAATGGAAATTGCTTATTTCTTCTCGATATAAAAATGCCACCGTTATAAAAAGACAATGAAAAAAACATGGAAAACGCATAAGTAACTTTTTCTCTTCAAGATTTACTTCACAAGTAGATTTGACATTAAATTTAAAAATTTAAATGAAAAGTCGCAGGTAGAGATTGAGAATTTATAAATTTTATCAAAGAATTAAACTGTCAATTTTTTGACAACTAGGTATATAAAAAGTTGATAAAATGGCTTACCAACTCAGTTTGAAGTTTTGTATGTCAGATGCCTAAAAATATTTTCCTTTCCACTTCGAAAAATTTATTTATTTATGAAAAAAAAAAAAAAAAAAACAGATATCATTTCTTGGAGATAACTACCTAGTCGAAAGTAGACAAAATATTTTATTTAATTTGCACCATCGTCCTTATCTTATGTAAGTGGATATTTCTATATATGCATGCATCCCTTTATGTGCGCGTAACAGAAACGAAGCTTTTATCGAAAATTTAAATATAAAAGGGTCAATTTGTTTCGTCTCTCTAATAAATTCACGCGTTTGGATGTTTTTCATTTTCATACCTGTTATTTTTTGTTACTGATGTAGGATAAAACGAAGCAGAAATTTCCATTAAGATTTTCATTAGACGCCTTCGAATTATACGTCGACAAAACGAAAATACATTCTGGTTATATTTCAAAATTTCTAAACTAAATTACTACACCCATTTTGTTTTAACATTTGCCAAACGAAATATCTAACGAAGGTATATTTTTATTAATGGTTCTAATTTATCGCTATTACACGATGAAGGTACGAATAAAAATTACTTAAGGAATCAGTACGTGTACCAGAATATATTACTAGCCTTTTAAATATATATATATTTTTTTGGAGAGGTAATGGGAGTGGAAGCACAAAATATTTTACTTTTTGATTAGCTACTCGTAGTTATTCTGATTCAACATTTTCTCTCACTTTGTTTTCTGTTACTTCTTAATTCTTAAGGTAGGTTTTGCACACTTCAGTGAGCCAAAAATTTTAATTGAGCAGTGGCCTACCTTGGCCATCTTTTATTTTACACCACCGTGTATTTCGGATTGACAGTAGTATGGAATTGTTTTAGAATCATTTTTGAAAATCAAGAATAAGTTTTTGAAAAAGTTGTGAAACAAAGCTCCTTTCTATTGCATCAAATTCAAGGATAAGAAATGAAAATCATAAGGACTGAAATTATCATTTTTATTTTCTTATAAACCACAAAAGAATTTACTCGTATTAAGTATAAATCACAAAAAAATATCTACTTTTAATTTATGAAGCAAAATCTGAATCACAGAATCAATAATCCCTTTCTGATGGTTCCATATTGGAGTGACTAATATCGGTAACGTCTCGTAGCTTCGGAGCTGCCTTATAATGATATAATAGCTGTTTCTCTTAGTTATAGAAAGAAAGAAATGTTCTTTACTTTTTTAATTTTAATCAATCTTATTAATTTTTTAAAATAATATTATTTTTCATTTTTTTTTTTGACGACATGTACAGCACTGGGCTACAGGCGTATAAATTGAAGAACTTTTTTTCATTCCATCTGAATGAGCATTTCAAGTATTTTGGAAAATGAACTCTTTTTTTTTTGAAAAACGTTGATTTTTTAGTTGTCTCTACCATAAAATAATGATAACGTCTTTTATTTAGAATTTGAAGAAGAATATTTTTCCTCAAAGATATTTTTTTCACTACGAATCATAGTTTTTGTAATAAATGAGGAAAACACCTCTTGAAGCTTTTAATATTCGATAGGGAAGGCCGGGAAAGGAGAGGTGAGCAGGAGATGAATTAATGCAAAAACTTTTAGTGTATCGTTTTAGTATATGAAAATTAAAACATTTTAGCGGAATAACAAAGTTCGCTGGCTTATTAACATTTTACTCTGAGCTCACCTAAATAACAGATTTTTTAATTTTGAAGGGGACTGGCGTTAGTGTCATGTAGGTTGGTGTAGAGGAACAAGTGTACTTTTCATTGGGGTTTCAAGTTTATTCAAAAATGCAAGATCTCACTCCGAGCTCCTTGACTCAAAGTTGTCTCAAGCGTAGGAAGGGAAGGAATCAAGTAATTAAGTATTCTGAAAGAGCACTTTCAGGTGCAAATAATAAATTTTAGTTATTGCAAATACTGACGAAAGCGTATTTTTGGAATATACAAAGCAGGTTATACCTATATTTTATGCTATTTTGAAAATGAATGACACGAGTCGATTTTTTTTCTTTCGAGTTACCTGCAAAAGTCGGAAAGTGAGTCTAGACTCTCATATGATTTATTAGATTCATCTGTTATCCAACTATCAATTATTTTTAGAAAAAAGTAAAATATTACATTTCTTATTTCAAACAATCTAAATATCATAAAAATTAATGACTTGATTTTTTTTAATTTTAAGGAACTAATCAAAAAAATTTAATTTTTGGAAATTCAGTTTTTAAGCTTTTCACTCTAATATGGCTGATTTGAATAGTAACCTAAAGAGTTGAAATTTATTAAACAAACTGATTGGACTCATTTTACGAAGTTCACTAATCTATCATGGCATATTTATTTTTTTCTGTCTTCTAATTGAAGGGTGCAATGATTTTTTCAATGGTAGGTACTCCTTTTTACAGAAAGTGAGTAAAACTACCTAACATAAGTTTCGATTAAATTGCCTATACAACGAACTGAAGGATATTACAGCCGACGCGACGTTGCAAATTGTGGGTAAATTTGAAAAAAATGAAATTTATGATCGTGATTTCAAGTCTTATTTAACCGTTCAATTTATTTACCTTATCGAAAGATGAAATCTATCGATTCATTATGGTACATAAATAGAGTCTTGACTAAAAAAAAACTCTTTCAATGATAAGTTTTTTCATGTTGAACTTTCATTGCCATTCAGCTGTCATTTTTGATTTATAATCACTTATTCACAACAGTAGTTAAAACCCATGGGCTTTCAATGGTACGGATTTTCTTAGTTTCAGTTCGATGAGCCATGGAAAATATTTTTTGAAATTCGAATGAAAATGTTCGAAAAACTGATTTCATTTTAAAAATACAAAGAAAAATAATAATTTCGTCTTTCCCTTAAATAAATTCGATAGGTATAACTATTTATGCATTATACACATTAATTTTAATTTATTATTCGATTATGAAGCATTTCCTTCATCGAGAATATTAAGAGAAACAAGAGTTGGTTTTCATATGGCATCTCGTAGAACATATATTTGTTAATCTTTAGGTTTTGTATCGAAATTTAGAAATAATAATGGTAGAAAATTTCAATTAAAACATATACGTTGTACGTACTTTATCTATCTATGTATACCATATTTTCGCTACTATTAAGTGAAGTAGAAATAGACTAAATAACCACGATGGATGAAATTGAAACATATTCTTAGATGATCAAGTACCTGATGATGCGTAAATGAAACCTCATGTACGTTAGTTTACGACTCGTAGGTACTGCTTTAAAAATACCTACTAGTTAGGTGGAAAATTATACTAGTTATCCGAGTTATTTTTCGTCGACTGCATTCGAGTTTCAAAGAATTCACCTTCACACTTGCCTATACTCGGTTTCTCAACATTTGAACAACGAAACTTTTATACATTTTTTCAAATCCATCTTCAAAGTCAGAATCTAAAAAAATATCCTATGTAAAAAGGCGGAGCGAAAAGCCGCGGGCTTTTAGAACCGGTAAAATATTTTTCTTAGCGATTCGTGTTCGAATACCAGTTTCAACTTTTTGCCGTTCTTTAATGAGAAGTATAAGTAGTCTTCCACTACGTTGCTGGTTTCATCTCTCGTTCTCAGCTATAATGCTACACCACAAACGAGTCACTGAACTCGCCGAGCTTCTTGCTTACGTCATTATAACGAACAATTGTCTTTATTTATTTATTACTGTCGAGGTTTTCCCCCCTCTTTTCTTTTTTTCGGGTAAGCATAATGTAAATTTCGTTGATTTGGTGTTCCACTAGCGGTAATTTCGGAAAGTGAAATTTTCTATGTCATCGATATCGACTTCGGTTTTTTTCTTCATTTGTTATCTTTAGCTTGTGTGTTACGTTATCGTACACAAATCGTTGAACGTTCCCCCTACCATTCTTTTTCATCAATTACCTTTAATGTTGTTTGTGTTTTTGAGAAATTTGAATGATTTTTTTCTCGAATGCTTCACTCGAACTTGAATATTACGCGTAAAGATTCAACCTCAGAAACTCATGAAAGAAATTTCACGAGTTCATGTAAATACTTTTTGTAATTTTCTTCACTCGGAACGTACGACAAAAAATGTATATTCATTCTTCATTTCTTTATGAAGATAGCAGTGTGGAGAGCTCGGCGGGTAATTATAAGGTTTACGTTAACCTCACCTATACAATATACGAATTAATGATGTGAATTAAAATTTGCATTCTTTTCATACGCTTGTTTTTATCTGGGTTTTTAATAAAAACCTAAGCTATTACAGTCAACCTGATATTGTATTATAGAGAGGGTTTAGGCATCTGAAATTATTCCGTTTCAAACCATTCGTAGTTGATTCGTCAACGCCCAAGGGTCTCAATGAGTTGCTGAAACATGGAACAGTGAAAAATTCACTGTAAACTCGTGAATTGGAGCACCATCAAGTTTCCCTTTTCTTCATTTTAAAAATGGATTTTTTAGATTGCAGAAACGAGCAATTTGAGAAGCTCACAGGGTTACATGAGTTTCATGAAAAATACTCTTGCTCAGTTACAAGAGATAGAGAGGGGTATCTAGGACCAAATTTGATTATTTTCTGTCAGAAAATGACAAGTTGAATTTTTTTGTGCCTTTAAAATTATTACCTATTACAAAATTTGATGGGAATGCATATTTTTCCTTTCCCACATTCTAGAGCTAGGATCTTCTCTACGCAGCTATCCAAATATGACAGTAAAAATTTGAATGAGGCCTATTTCCTCCTCATTTTCCTGTTTTTTTCCTCTTTAATCCCATCCTGTCAGATACGTTTTTTTTATCAATTATTATGTGTTATTTCTTGCAACTCTTAATAATTGTAATACAGTGAAGGTATCATAACATTCAAAATTCCGTAGGAGGATGTTTCTGTGATTATCTGGTGTACTTTTTTAGATTTAAGAGCCTACTTAAAATGGCGAGTCATTCAAATTTCAAAGAAGAGTAGAGAAATTCCGAAAGCATCGAGATTTTTTATCACGATGTATTAGCTATTGGGAATATGTTGAGAAGACCAACATATCAAAACTTCAGTTCTTCAAGTAAATTTGCTGAGTTACAGCAAAAAAGACTTTTTGAATGAAATTTCTAATCTTTGGTCAAATAGAATTTAAATGAAACATGCCTCAACATTTTTGGAAAATTTGAGAAGTTCCGAATACTTAAAATTTGATAACATTTTTCCAACTTTCATTCTCCCTACAATATTTTAAGACATTCCGAAACTCATTCATATTCCTTCAAAAATAAACGAGACTCAAATTCAACTTTCTACTTACTTTGAACGAGATGAAAATGAGTTCCAGTAGATTTAAAAATATGGTGGGAGAACGAAAAGACGAAAATGATATACTATGTTTTCATTTATAATGGAATACGCTCTGAATACCAAGGTATTAAAATTTCAGCTTTCTAACTAGACTTGAAAAGGAGTTAGCTTAAAACAACCTTTGGAGGGGAAATCAAGCTCTGAAATTTGTTGAATCATCCGTTATCTCTTCACCCAATGGACCTGGGGAACTAGAGTTTAAAATTTGTGGCTTCAGGAGTCTCAAATAGCTCAAATTTGATCAGTATCAAGGCGGTAGCCAGGACACATCAATGGGAGGAGTTTCGAAAATTATTTTAAGAACATACCTTTCATAAGCTTAGAGCTAGGACAATGGGGGCGGGGGGAGGGGAGATTTCTTTGAGGGCAACATATTTAAGAAAATGAAAATTTTTTGTAATGATTTATAACAAGTAAAGTCGTTATAATAATTAATTATGATTTTTTTTTTGGTTCCTGAAAGCAGTCACCTTAAAAATGACTTCGCGTGGTTAATTTAATAATATCTATATTTTTTTAAAAGACACCCTACCACTCGATTTTTAGCGTTTACATGCATAACAGTATAACTATAAAGAGCACATTAATAAGGAAAAATTAACAAACATTTAACGAATAATTAACAAAACCAAAAATTAACAACATAAAACAAAAATTTAAAAATAACAATTAAGATAATCTATATAAGGTTGTATAATTTGGTGTCCGTAGAAATTTAAAAGATTTAATTTTTTTACTTTGCATGATTATAGTGTGCAAGTTTCTAGTATGTGTCTTATGGTAATTTTCTCATCTTCGAATTTTAGACATTGGATTAGATTTTTTCTAAGAAAAGTGGGTTAGCTCACTCCTACCACAAAACAAAATGAAGGGGTAAAACGTATCCTTCTCACATCTCAAATTCTTTTAAATTTAAATTTTATTTTAAAAATTTCTAAAATGAATAATCATTATTTTTTACAGTTGTTTCTCATCAAATTCAAAACTGTTTTTTATTTTTTATTTTTTGATTAATAATTTTTCTACATAATAATTATGTATAATACGATTATAAAAAACGAAATTTTATTATTTAATAAAAAAAAAAAATTCAATCAATTTTTCTTTTTTCCCAAGCTGCACAGAATTAATTTCTCCATTTTTACCTCCCTCCCTATGTATTCACCAGAAAACAACTTCTGCAGCCATAACATGAAAAATCTTTCTTGTTTACGTGAACCGAAAAATTCGAGTTGGCCTTGGTTAAAATTTGTAAGGCTTTGAAACAAAGCTTAAAGAACTTTAATCCCATAATGGTAAGTTTTCCCATCAATTCTAGGACCGACATAAGGAAAAAATTTTGAAGGTCATTTGACAATTTTTCTTCTGATCCCTTCCACTTTTTGTAAAATACCGAAATTCAGCACTCTTACACTCGCATACGTGATGGAAAGCAAGTACAAAAATTCTCTAATCGATTTGAGAAAATATCTTGATTAACCATTTAACCGACATAGGTACTAGATATGAGGAAGGGAGATTGGTGATGGAACGGAAGAAAAATGAGGAAGTATTTAATAATATCGAATAGTACGTATCGTTTGATAAAAAAAGAAAATAATAATATGAAAAAAGTGGAGAATAATAAAAAAAGATAAAGATAAACGAGTTACTCGTATTTCTAATGTAGAAGACAAGAAACAGTAAAAACCGACTGTTTATCATAGTTTCAGATTAAGAGTGGGGGGCAAAGCGGGGGTCTCGTATGTGCGTGTTCTTTCTGTGGTTGCCTATACATTGCGAACACCGAAAGCGACTTCACCCTACTCTGTCTACATAATTTTTAACATCCTCTTTCTTCTGTTCATGTTCATATTTACATTCCATTCGGTGCCGTAGTTAGATATTAGGAAGAACAAGCACAGTATAAAAACGAACAAAGATAAAAGAAAGGTGTAGAAGCGGTCTTAAAAAGAACAGTAAGAGTGGCCGGTGAATGTTGAGGAGTGGAAGGGAAGGGGGCATAATGTGATTCCCCGTTGCCCTCGTCCATCGACGCTGCAACTTTTCTCTGATAGGAACTCTTCTCGGCGGTCAGTGAACCGAGAAGGTTCGAGGCAATAGCCTACAACAACGATACGATCCAGCATTCTGCAGTACCTGTTGACTCGCCTTTCTGTTGTTTTCCCGCGCGTGGTTTGGTTCGGTTCGCTGGTCGAATGCAGTTGCCACCACTGTCGCCGTACCGATGCGTCTGTCTTTGCGATGCGATCGTCGTACAGTGTAGATAAACCCGGAACCGTGGTGCTAGTGGGCGACCATGCCTGAGTGTTGAAGTGTTTTGAGTAGAAATTTTTTCCGTTAAAATTTTCAGTTCGGTCGAGTTATTTAGTCGGTCTCGCTATGACTAAGCGAGCCATTGTGATTCGTAAACGGTGGAAAACTTGCGGATAATTTCGTATGTGCCAATTAAAATTATTCGCGATAAATGGGAAAAATATGGACGTGTTCAAACTCGATCAGTCTCTGAATGCGAATCTAGGCAATGCTCCGCCTCCCGAAAAATTGAATTCCGAAGTTACCTTCGACGCTGGCTCCGAATTCAATTTGAGCTTTTTCGATACGCCGGAAGAGAATACGCAAGGTTTCAGCGATCCCGGTTCTGTCGGATCAACCTCTGTTACGTCGCCCTCGCCGGACGTATCGTCTCCTCAAGTGGCCACCTCTACTTATCCACCTGTTATTTTGCAACAAGCTTCCAGTTCAGTAATATCATCCCCTTCGCCCACCAATAAACAAGGTATACATCGAATATTTTGCCAAACGTGAAATCTAATACTCACCGTATAACGGTTCAAGGTTCATAATCTTTCAGATATTATATGAGTTTACAATTTATAATTACATAAATTCACGACATAACGATAAATTTATCTTATCGACCATTCTACGTACACTGTACACCTTTACCTACACTGTATGTTAGGTAACACCATGTAACTTCGTAGCCGGTCAATTGGCGAAAATCTCGTCGTGATTTATACGCCGTCAATACGAATATACATACGTACTTACAATTATGAATCGCCATCAACTAACGTAATTAAATTACCCACCAGACGTTTTTTTTTTTCTCCAATCCGTACCTCTGTACATGATCACGATCAGCTCTCACTATCTGTTGCTGTGACGCGCGCAGTGTACAGTCTCTTATCAGTGGAAATTAAAAACATCGGTAACACCTGTCTACCCGCGTAATATTTATTATTATATAAATAGCGACGATTAAAAACCGATCTATTTCCTTGTTATCTTTCTCGTTTTTGGTGTATCGAAAGAAAACATTTACGTGGCGATAAAACATTAATTTTTATTGACATCATTTTTCTGAAATATCCGTACCAGGGCTGAGAGAATTTTTTTATCTAGATCGATTTCGATTACTGTTGAGTATTTATTACTTCGATATCGATTTCGTTTGCATGAGGCATCTTGGAAGCACTTCTTTCATCAAACTATAACTAACTTTACTAGGCTTATTCTTTCGAAATTCAAGCTGCGTAACCAAAACCACATACAGAATTTTTTTCAACTCAAAACAATTTATTATTACTTTTTTTAAAACTTACGTATATCGTAGGAACCAGGGTCGTAGCCAGCGAATATGAATGAGAGGGTTTTGAAAATTATATTTGGAATATGTGTGTTGCAGGTTCGCTATCAGAGAGTAATGGGTATTGGGTTAATTTTTCAAGTGGAATATATGTTTTATATGCAAGAAACTTATCAATGTATTTCAAAACATAATTTAAGAAATGAAAAATGCTTTGTAATGATTCATAGCAGTTGTAGTCAAAATCAATTAATTTTGAAAAATTTAATTTCTTTGAATTTAGGAAATCCGTTTCAATGCCAAAGGCATATAGGTTGATAAGCATGGTAAAATTGTCTTGTAAAGATTCCGTGTCAATACTTGGGCGGTAGATGGATATCATCGAAAAAATTTGGACCCTCAACCCCTTACGCTTTTTAGAGGGGGCACTTCAAATTAAAATGGATAGAAAATTTTCCAGCAAACACAAATCGATCGACTTGAAAATCTTTTGTTATATTGTAGATCCATATAGGAGGCATCCCAGAAAAAATCAACTTTTCCCCAAAAATGACTTTGTATAACTTCATTTAATCTTTATGATGATGATTATGGCGGGGTACGAAAAGTAAACTCAGTTTTCGGATGTATTTTTGCACATATTTTTTTCAAAATTTGAGCTCAGATACGTCATAGTCAAAATTTGCCAAAATTGAAACCAGAGCTAAAGAGAGATATTTTTGAAAAAATGACTATTATTGATGGTTTTTATATTTTGTATATTTTTTATTTGCATCAATGGGAAATCATAGCTAAAAGCATACAACTCCTTGACCTCTAATCTGATTGAGAATTCAGATAGATCGATTATATTAGTGTCATTTTCGAATGAATCTGATCTTCTGAACATGAAGTCAGATTCACAATTGGACCTCTATAAGTGACTGATTTAAGGGTGGGGGAGATTTTACACCCAGATATATTTTTTTAAACAAAAATCTGTATATGGTTTTCTATAGGCCTATTAATTATTTTCTTAATTGTTTACCTGAATTTCAACTAAAATAAAATATTTGCTATTACAATTTACTTGATTTTGGAAAGATGATGGAAGAGGAAGGGGCTTCATACTTTTACGTTTCATATTATTTGTGAGCGTACGACTAGTATCTAACTTTTTCGTTTACACATTCTTTCTAACTTTTTAATGCGAAGCATGGATGAAAATTGCTCAAATTTTCATCATAGAGGTTTTTATAAAGTTCTAAAGGCATTGTTTTCGAATTTTTTAGCTCGATTCAAAATGAAAATTCACGCGAATTTTGAGAAAAACTGAAGAGACTTCCTAGTCTAAAAGATTTTGATCTTGTACAGTAGTGTAAACCAAAGACACCATTACTTCCAAATTTCAGCTTTCCAAAGAAATTATAGAGGAGTTGGAGCAAGAATGGCTTTTTAAATAAGTCTTGTGACATCGATGTTTTTAAGTCCTCCACATCTTCACACTAAATCCACTTGGAGCGCTAAAAATTTGTATACGAAGTTAATTGAAGGCCATAGTATGACCCCTTGAATTTGAACCAAAATGAATCCAAAATGGGAAGCGATCAAAATTGTAGGAAAGATTGAGGAATCTTAATTTGCTCCATTTCGATAAAAAACATGGGTTCATATTATCATTATTGGTTGCCAGAAGTATATTATATTTTTAATCCACTTTCATAGGATGTGTTTTAGGCATTTTCTACTTGCATTGGATGTGGATAGTTGAATACGAAGGGGAGCTTACTTTCGAAGTCTAAACATGTCTCATTCAAAACTTGGCTGCTTACGGTTCTTTTTTTGACTTACGTCATTTAAAAGCCTTTTAAAAAAACTTTGAATAGTTCAGGCAATTAGTTCCAAGTCGTGAAGAGAAATGTGTTGAAAAGCACATATTTTTTGGACGTAGGTATAAAATGTAAATAAGTCGAACTTATTGTACTTCAAAAATATGCGAGGATCGTATCTTCTCTTTTTATTATAGTATTTCCCGACCTTCCATGGACAACTGTTCAACTGCTAGAGAATTATTTAGAAGAAATTGTTTCTTTTTTTGGGGGGGAGGGGGAAGGGGAGGGGAACGATTTGGTAGCGTTATCAAGTTAATACGTATTGTTGTAATTTTTATAATCTCTTAACTTCGAACATCTATATTTTATGCTTTATACATTTTTTTTTTTTTTCATACAAAATCGAAAAGATATTTTGAGTAAGATGAAATTTTACTCCTTTATTTTTGCCATAATCAGTTGCCGAAAAGAAGGGGCTGAAAACTCATTTTGTAGAGAGGTTCGAACCTTACATGGACTGGGACATTTAATATGCTGTTTTGAGGATACCTTGAGCATCTCTTTTGGTTTTTATATTTAATATAGATTACAGTAATAGAATTAAAAATCAAGGCCATGCTCTGGGTATTGGTAATTACTGTATTTTTTTCTTTTCGCACTTTATACAATTCTTTCAATATTTTTGAAGATAATTCGATCATTCAAAAGTTTGTATTGCTAGTTTCAGCGTACCCAGAGCAAAGTCTTAAAGGTCTTATTAAATTTCACAGTGAAAATTAAAAGAAAAACAACATGTGGCTTTATTTAGAAAAAAGCACCTCTTGTCGGTAAAGTAAAACTGCTGTAGAGCAAAAAATGAAAAAAAAGCTGAAATTATGAAATCGGAATTTTTAGTATTTCGAATAGTGGAAACACTATAGAATCTGAATTTTCAAGTCTCCAAAAATTTTCCATGTGATATACAATTTTATTTTTCAAAACGACCAAGTGCTCTCTTTTCTTAAATTACGTTCTACGTATATGCTTCTATGATAGTTAGAGAGCCATTCTTGGTTCTAATTTATTTGAAATGATGTCTGTCGTGATGATAAAAAATGTTATTTTACTTAATTTAATGGAATGTATATTCACAATTCCGCAAAATAATCAGAATTCACTTGGTAGAAAAACATTGAACCGATTTTTCTCAAAATCACGTCTTTTTTTCCAACTCTAATTTAGAAAATTCTGTAGAGATCTGATTTTAAGGTCTAGAGAGCTCCGTGAGGCGTTATTTTCTTCGTTAACATGTGTATCTTAGCATGGTCTAAAAATCTCAAATTTAAGCTCACGAACGAAACGCCATATGTGAATACTTTCCAAAAAATTTAAATCGTGACTTCAAAAACCCCTGTCATGCTGTTTATATGGGTTTGGTATCACCAATAATTTTATAAATTATCGTGTGTTTTTTTTTTTACGAGAAAAAAATCAGTACTTAGTTATACTATGAGATAGTAGATACATCGAATTATTCAAATTTCTGCGTTCGTAACGATGATTTAAAAACGATGCGTAGGATTTCCGCTTCAAAGGTGTGAAAACGATAATTCGTCGGGTGAAAACAGGAAATAAATACGTCCCATCACAATGTACGACTATCACAGCTACTGCGAGAGCTGTTTCCCTATCAACGTTTCCCTATCGACTAATTTCATCGTGTTCACAAATCGGCTTCGTTTGAGAATTCAAATCAATTTTAATTTGTTCGAACGACTTTCACGGCGCACGATGAAAGTTGAGTTGAAAATTCGCTGTGAAGTTCGTATTCGATTTGAAATGAAACAAAAAGGGCTTTTTTGGTCGTTGCTTTGTGTCTTTTGTACGATACCTAAGTTCAATATGTTTTTTTTTTTAACATTTCCATGTTTCATTGATACACGGATTTACCTTTGATACCAAATTGTAAAGTTTAATGCAAATATAACGCTGAACTATAAAAAAAATCAATACCGAGATTATTTTATTTTTCACGCTACCTCTTAAGACAGATGAAGAAAAATGAGATATTTAAATTTATGTTTGTAAATTCGTTGAAATTCGTACCGTTCGCTGGAAGAATCTTTAACAAACTGAAACTTAATTAATTTGATACGAGGAATAATTTACGCGCCGAGTTAAATACCCTCATTAATTATCATTTTTAACCACTTGTTTCGAGCTGTTATCGTATTTGAAATTATTTTAATAAAAGTACGCGTAAAAAGTGAAATTTCGCTGGAATTTATTCATCGGGAAGATATGGAAGAAATGAAGGTGTTTTTTTAATATTAGTACGATGACCCTGTTGGCAGTGCCAATGAAGAAAATTACGTTTTTGTGTGTATGCGTGTGTGAAAAAAAAATTCAATAATCGAATTCCTCACTTGTGTGTTTGTCCTTTTCTCTTTTGTATATGGATTACATTTATCTAAGCCTGTTTTAGATCCATGTATTATATTTTGCCTCTAAAATCAAAGACCCAGAGCCAAACAGTTTCATTCTGGTATCTAATTTTAATCACCAAAGATAAAAAATAACAATATCCAGTTTAACCATAATATGTACACTCGAAGGTGATAACACTCAGTCAATTAAAAAAAGAAAAAAACTAACTAACGAAATTAAATTTAAACCTGGGCGAGTTTATTGTTTTATTAGGTATTGTGTGTTGACTAATCGCTAGGGTTGTTGTATTTATCACAAACACCACGTATACCGGAACTGATGAACATCGTGAAAAAAATATGTACTACGTGCGATACATTGTAGTTGAAATTTTTTTAAATGCACTATTGCATAAAATAAAGCAATACTCGTTTACCATAAATGATATTACCGAAAGGAAATTTATTTAAAACTACTTAGCTGGTATTTGCTTTCCGTGTCTTTAACGAACATTAATATAAGCGATAGTTACAATATTACATGAAATAACGCGGTAATATTTTAATGTATTGCTAATACACCTTCCTGCCTTTCGTTTGCAACGTACCGTCGGCATCGTCAAAGTCATTCTAATAAATAACGTTAATGAAATTGACTACTCCATGAATCGAAGGCGTTTCGCGGAACTGGTGGGGTTTATTTTTGATTGAAATTTATGCGATCTGAATAAGGATTCGGATTTTAATTATAATACCAATGGTACGGATGTAAATTTTCCACCAATGGTTGAAAGTTCGATGCTCTGCGAGACTGAAATATGGTAGCGAATATAAACTCCCTAGAGAGAATTTTTACCGTAGTAATAATTTTTGAGATTATGTCAAGTTTTCTCTGATTTTTTTCTCAAGTCATATTTGTAAACATGTTGGTAGGGGTTTTCGACGCTATTTGTTTTCGTAAATACTGCAACACTATTTCAGGTGACTTTAAAGAAATATTAATTTTTTACCTATACTTTTATCTTTGAAGTAAAGAAAAATTCTGTGATGCTTCAAGTCATTACCAGCGAAGACATGGGGTGAAAAATCGAAATTGTTTTTTGACGAATATCGAATGATGCAAAATAGAGAAACTAAATACCCTAGTCGGAATTGACACGTGAAGCTAGGCGTGGTGCGCGGAGTGAAGATAGGTTTACTTGAAAACGGGATAGAAAATGATTTTTACATGAACTTTGTATGGTAGCGTTGTAGTATGTTGAAAGTTTCTTGAAAACGATGGCAGATACATAATTTTTCATCAGAACTAAACTTGAAGTAAATTGAATTATTTTTAAAAGCTGTCCCAACAAAATATTATGCAAATGCCGTCACTTTCGAGAACTTCGTAAAAACAAAAGTGTTCCTGTATAAACGTAACCTGAAAGATTTTTTTTACTACGTTTTCAAACAGCGTAACACTAGCGCTACCTAGGTACGTGTCACTTACGAAGTGGAATGATACGTCATTTTGAGATCAATCGAAAAGATGAGTTTTACTTTCTGTGGGTGAAAAAAGGCTCAAGAAAGCGAATAGTTCAAGAGGGTACTAAAAAGTAATGCAGGGATAATGGACTAACGAAAACCCTAAATCAAAGTATCCAAAGTCCCTGACCCGAAGTAAGCTCCATAACTGGTAGGAGTTCTTAAAAGATCAAAATTTGGTTTCGTAAACACTTCGTGATGATAGTAGAGAGGGAGATTCTTTCGATAAAGGGCATTTCAGAAATGAAAATTATGCCATGTCCGAAACCCAACCATTGCTCCAAAGATACCAGCTCTTTTCAAAGAAATGAAGTTGGAGTAATTTTTCACTAGAAGTGAACACCGAAACTGTACGTGCATGAACAGTACTACCTTAAATGACATGCTAAAATTTCCTTTCGTTTAGTTTCATGGGATTTTTTTACATATGTTTCAGAGAATATGGGTACTACCGAAAAAATGATGAATAAAATTAATCTATTTTTAGATGAATTTTTGATAAAAACGATACCCGTTGCAGCCTTCTTGATTTGAGAAGGGGTTGAGAAGGGGGAGTCTTCAAATCTTTGCTTTTCAGACTATTTGTGATCATTAGGCAAATATCTAACTTTTTTATGTATATATTATTTTTCTCCCCCACGTATAGCGCTAGCGGGTATTCATGAAATTCGCTCAAGATTTGGTGAAAAATTCTTCTTGAAAATGCAAGAAAAGTATTTTCTTGTTTTTTCCATACACTTCAAAATGGCGGATCACTCAATATTTTTTGGGGGTTGGAGAAGGGGCTAATCGTTCAAATTTTTCGTTTTTGATCTCATATGAAAGAATGAGTCACGAACGCCAACATATCCAAATTTCAGTATCCTAAGTATATTTGGAAAAGAGTTAGAGCAGGAAACGTTTTTTTTCTTAGGAAGTTTTGATTATAAAAGTTCTTGAATCTTCCATATCTCCACACCAAACCAACTTAGAAAGGTCAAAATTTGTATGTGGCGTTAGTTTATGATCAGAATATTACCTCTTGAGTTGGGTCAAAATGAATACGAAATGGCGAAGCATCTAAATTTGAGTGGAGCTTGAGAAGCCTCATATTAGCATAAATGCATTTAATATGAACTAATTTCATTATTGTGGATAAGAAGAATCCTATATCCCTAATTCATCTCCATACATGATGTTGGAGGGGTGAAGGAGGGGTTATCGACCTCAAAATATCGTGGGATACACAAGAGCTTGAACATTTTTTATTGTGATGTCATATGATATAATGAGTCCAAGTGACTAACCTATTCTGATTTTGGCCATCTTGTTCGCCCTACCTAGGAATTGAAAAGTTGCAGATTGACTATTTATAAAAATTTCTCAAAGATTTTGTTTTTTCTTAAATTTTTGCCATTTTGATGAGAACAATGTATGAATACATCTGTTATAATGAAAGTCATGTGAAATGAAAATTTTATGATACAGTGTTGCCAATTTTTCACCATCAGAGTTGCCAATTTTTGGTTTTATGCCCAAAATCGTTCTAAAACGCTACAAAAAAAATTAAATTCCTTTTGTTGAGATTTCAAATTTTTTTCCAATTTTCGTGATAACTACAGTGTTACCAACTTCTTTTAACCTTTTTTTCTATAAAAAAAATAGATGTTATATTTCATAGAGAAAGCGAGAAAAAATGAAAATACTTTTTTTTAATGAATTTATTTTAGGTCGCTCGGCAACTAGGGCCATTTGCGACCTGTAAATTTATTCATATATTTTGATTTTACTAACAATTATATGTGGTATTCTATCAGTAAAGGATCAACATTGTCACAAAGTCGATTTCGAGAAAAATGCAAAAATGTGAATTAGGATAGAAAATATCGATTTTTTGTTTATGATGAATTCGTGTACTATAATCCTTCTACTCTCGTGGGAGATAGTCAGAATCTCGTGATATATGTTTTAAACTGTATAAATACGCAGTTGAACGGTTGGAGGCGCGACGTGCTGCACGCCTTATTACCCAATTTCAATTCAGCACCTCTTCTAACAATTTTTCTGACATGAAATTTCAAATACTTGTAAAATCATCAATTTTTCTTGAAATAGGTCCCAAGTAGCTCATTTGAAAAGTAATTTCATCTCATTTCAGAAAATGGTAATATTTCGAAAATGAGTTCTGTGATAATGTTGAGACCCTTTTCTTATAGAATAAAATTTTAAGAATTTCATTAATGCGTTGATAGATTCAGTATTGTTCTGTGAGATTTCTTTGTTGTTTTAAGCTAGTCGGTGAAGGTTGTTTTGGGCATTCGGCTATTAGATGGTTGATGTTGAGTGGAGCTTGGCAGATACAAATTGAGTAGCATTTTTTGTCGATTAAGTAGGAGTGTGTAATGAGCGAGTGGCCTATTCGGAGTCGTGTTGTAATTACCTTTTTTTTTTCTGTTTTTGCGGTAGGAAGAATGCCATTTGGATATTATAGGTTTAATTGAGTGTAATTTAGAATTGTGTATATTATCCCATTATGTTCGCTACAATTTTAGTATATATGTTCTTTTTTTTTTTTGGTATGTATCGGTGTTCAAAAGTGTTAAATTTAAAAAAACGTCCAATTGCCTAATATTAAATGAGGAGGCATCTTCGTTTGTTTGTTTGATCCAATATTTTAGCGAGGGGAATTTTCTCCGCACATGAAGTCTATATATGTATGAGTCAACATGGAGACTCGATATAGGATTGGTGTAAAAGGCACCCGTCATGAGTCTTATGGAGGTGTTTTGAATGATCATAAAGAGTGGTCCCGTAATCCATTTTTGAAAGAATTAATGTTTGGTATTTTCCTGTCTAACATTTTTTAATAAAGTTGCAAATAGGTGGTGAAGGTACTTATGTGAATATGAAAGTGATTTTAAATTTTAACGTGGATTTTGTTTCTTTCAGGTAAGTTGACTGTGGAATTACAGATGAAGAGGTTTATTGGAATTTGCCTTGAGGTAAAGTTCCAGCAACTATAATATTAGGTATAGCTTTTAGATGTTCATCACTCTTGTATAATTCAATCTGGATTCTAGATGAGCTTGTTCGCTCAAAAACGCTTCAAAATTAATAGCATTACCTTTTGACTAAAAAATGAAAAAATGGGTATATTAATTTTCAACTAAAAGAATTAAATTTTTAGGTATCTCTAATTTTTTTCTTACAATTACATAAATCCTTTGAGAACTAATTATCCGTGCTAAAAAGTAATAATTATTGAAGATGTGTATTGTTTTTAAAAAAATCCTCACTTTTGTTACATCAGTATATTTTTGCATCTTAGAGATTAAGTATTTTTATTAAAGAAAAAACTTGGCATTCCGCTTACAATTTAAATATGCTTTTTCAAATAGTCACAAAGGTAACTGAACTTGTTATGGAGTTCGCTGTTACAAGTGAAGTTGTCTATTCGAGGATTATTCAAAACCGAGCGAGTTTTTAAGCGTTACCAAAGTAAAAGCTACCGGATTAGGATTTTCATCGTTGCTTACTTTATGTAATACCGTTTACAAACATCCTTTTGGGTAGCGTGAAATTCACACTTATACGAAAGTCGGTTCTAATTACAAACGCTTTATTTAGTAGCTCGAATGATTCTAAAGAAATTAATGTAGTTACGCTAGAAGTTTCAAATATCGGTGTTTGTAAAATTTCTCTCGAATTTAAACGCGTAAAATTTTTTCGCACAGTTCGTTTAGTCAACCAATCAAAACGTGCGTTATTTTTTGCACCTATGACCTAAGAATGTAGAAGAACGAAGACGCTGTGAAAAATATTCGCTGATTGATTCGTTGCGTGTCTAATATATTGTTGAAGATACCATTCTTTGAGATGAAATGTTAACGATAGCTACTGTATATTGCCTCCGACCGCGTTAATCACACGTTCGGTTAACGTTCTTTAGAATATAGCAATTAGAGAATGCTAGATGCGAAAGCCGAAAGCGAACGCAGAATGAATTAAGTCCTGAATACCACCGTATTAGATGCACGTATTTGGTAGTAGACTTTTGAATTAATGTTGGGAGAGTTTAATTGCCGCTTGTGTTGGATATATCTTCGAGATTTGGAATTTATTTAATTTATTTTTGATGGAAATTATTTTATGTTTGATTTCAATACGCGTTTTTCTCGATTTTTTTTTAATTAAAAAAAATGAGGAGAATAGTGAGATTTTCGGTCCACAGTGGCGGTGAATAACTTTTGGATGATGGGAGGGCGGAGTGGAAAATGAGAAGTCAATAATATTTAGTATATGTACTTAGTCCAGCATTAAAGGGCAGGGTCGACGGGACAACAACTACTCTGGTAACAAAATTTATGTTTTTTTTTGTGGGGGGGGGATTAAGAAGATATATATCTCCGTGTGCATTGTGCAATGCTGAATACAATTTCAAAATGTTGCAAGATTTTAACTACTCGAACAGGATAAAATACAATGAATCATTGATATGTTGTTCTTCAGGATCATGTCTAGAGAGTGACTAGCTGACTATGCACTTTTTTCGATTTTTTGCTTTGAAATTTAAATTAATCATTCCAATTTCACATGTTTGGTAATGGCTGACTTCCAAAATTGACCGAAAAAAGTAAACAATAAATTTACTAAGTTTTAAAACAGGAAAGCAAACCAGATGATTACAAATGGTCTGAAACGCAAAGATTGAAGACCCAACCTCCCCGACCCTCCCTTCACAAATCATATAGGCTGTAATAGCCTTCATGTATTTCAGAAATTCGGCTAAAAAAAGGCTTAGTCACTTTCTAAATGATTCTAAAGAACAACATAATTATGGATGATTGATTGAATTTTGTTTTCTCTTGTTCGAGTAGTTGTTTCTAAAATGATAACATCAAGAGAATCAGGATGTTTTTCTATACATGCTACTTTTTTAACAACAATGAAATAAAATTGTAAATGTGTAAGATTGTTAAGATTTAACTCAGATATTTGAATTTTTACTTCAGTTTTATTTTCAAAAAAAAAAAAAATGAGTTATCTGATTTTACTGGAAAAATTTCAACTAGCTATTTGATTACCTACTAAAGTCTCACCTTGAAGCAAATAGTCATTTGATTGAACATTCGACTCCTGATGGATACCACTGCCTACTTTAATCTCTCGAAGACCTTATATCCCAAATGGTATTTTTTTCTCTATGAAAAACAAAACGAAAATTAAAAAAATTACGATTATAATAATTCAGTTATGTTTGATAATTTTTTTTTTTTTCGATGAACTTCTCCGAATTTGGTAATGTCAATTTTTTTAGGAGCGACAGGGTAAAAACGATATTTTTTACTCCCTCCTTTTTTTTGGGGGGGGAGGAGGTGGAAATTACTCGTATCACTCAACTTTCCTTCCGCTATAGCTTCATGCAGGTATATTTTGTTTACCCCTCTCCTTATCACTTGTAAAATAGTTTTTCTCATATTAATTTGTGTCTTAAAAAACCTTCAAAATGTTTTCTCTTATTGCTTTTATTAATTTTTTTTTATGATTTTAAAAATATTCAAATTAAAGAAAAAAATCTTATTTAAAACATTTTTTATTATTTTTTGATCCTTACTTGTAATGTGTAAATGTGCAATAATCTTTGTGATTTCATTTTTTACGTTCTTTTCCTTTCTTGTTTTTACCGCAGTTCACTTTTAATTCAAAAGTAAAATCAGTTTACTTTCTGTGACGATACGGTGGCTGGGAAATAATACACTAAAAATAAGCTGAATATGATATTTGAACTGTTTTTGAAAAATTTATCAAAAGTTTTTCTTAAATAATATAATAAAATGTTCTGCCATTTGAACTCTCATTTGATACCAGGGTAGGGTAAAATTCTCCTAAAATGTGGTGATATGTATCTCACTTGATACGTACTTACAGAGATAAAATTAATTTGTTTTTAATTCTAAACAAAAACGTTTATTCATTTTTCGAATAAAATGCTCTCCAAAGCCAAAAAAATTTCTTGAATTATTTTTAAAATATGTCGTTCTTTGTGGTAAGTTTTCACAATGGTGTCTCGGTGTTTATGAAAAAAATGTTTATGGATAAAATTATTTTGTTTTCAATTTTCTACAAGAAATATTTAATCACTTTTTTGTATGCGATGTACTGGAATGTCAAAAAATATTCCTGATATATCAGTTATAAGGTTTTAATAGAATAGTCCTTACTAAAGATTTTGCATTTTTCTCGGAAATGTTATATGTAAAATTAATTAGTTTTTTATTTTCCATTTGAAAGGGCATATTCATTTTTTCGATTTAAAGTACTTCGAAGTGGAAAACCTACCTTTCTTAATCATTACGAAAAATTAGTAGTAGTAGAATCGTTTATTAATTGAATTTATAAAAATATTACAAAATAAAATTATTAAATGAAAATAAATTATTAAAATAAAAATATTATTAGAAGTTGAAATAATTTGAGAGCAAGTTTTGATTTTGAGTACCATCTCTCACCTCATTCATTACAAGGGGTAGTGAAATCTATTCATGGTGTATTTATTATGTACTTGATTTTTCTGTTCCAAAGAATTAAAATTGGATAAACCTTTAA
Source organism: Phenacoccus solenopsis (assembly GCA_009761765.1). Lineage (NCBI taxonomy): Eukaryota > Metazoa > Arthropoda > Insecta > Hemiptera > Pseudococcidae > Phenacoccus > Phenacoccus solenopsis. Next base: position 28,041,141 of record CM019753.1, on the reverse strand, counting down.
AAACACGTATGAATAGTTTGCAGTTCCTTAGCTTCTTCTAACTGGGTATACGTAGAGGATAGATAATACTTTCATTTAAAATCTATCAGCTAAATACTACACCAGCATAGATGAAAATCTTCGGAGCAAGCTTAAAATGGCAAACAGTACGAACGTATAGCCTACTCGTTTCGCTATTTCAAATTATACCATCGTTTCATTTCATGCCAGAGTTAACCTTCAATGAGGATATTGAAATACAATCTTAATTCTCGAGTATAGTAAAGCTCCTTTCATCTTCTTAATTAATCTTACCATTACTTCGAGAAGGAAAAAAAAGAAAAATAATTTCTTTACTTTATGCACGCTTTTATTTCGAAGGGTAAAAAAAAAATACAAACGCGAATGTGGTTACCAAAAAAAGCCATTAAATTCTCGTTTCAGTCGTTTCATTCGATCCGTTGTAGAGGTAAAAAATTGCGACAAATTCGAAAATTCGTTTTTAACGATCGGCGCGAACGACATGGCACGTTGGTAACGTGCAGAATCGATAGGGATAAAATCGAAGAAAATTTAAATGGTCGCGAATTTCGTACCAATATACCAGATGTTCGGGGAGCATATTGCATCATTAGAATTTTAATGTACGCAGCGGGCCGTCGAGATTATATCTAAAACATTACAGGTTTTAGTTTTTTTTTTAGCGATAATAGCCCGGGCACAATCGAACAGGTTTTAGCAATGGCACTGTACTCTATCCAGCTATTAAGGCTGTTGAACTGATAGAACTCGTGACGAACACTCCTTCTACTCGCCGTAGTCTAGTACTGTATAATACCTGGCGACGATTACTGTCAGTGAAATACAAACCACTCCTTATTATTCGCTAATGACAGCTATTCTTCAAGATCAGCAATTTACTACATACGATCCTCTCTCGAATCTTTTTAAAATAATACCATCTCTACGAGACCAAACGTTTTGGCCGTTTTCGAATAGCTATATAACAAATCTTGGCTAGGGAATTAGCGAGGCTTCAAAGCGAGTACGAGTTCATTTATCGCGTTTTACAATTGCTCATCAACGGTTTTGTGAGGCGAAGGTACGCTGTCGCTCGTTGTTTTTCTTATGGCGGGAAAGTAAGGAGTGAAATGAAAATGCGGATTGGTGCTCTCGTCGAGTTATCCGGAAATTATGGAAAATTTTACCTAATAGAGAGGTAAGTTCGTAGCTAGGGAGGGCTAGGGAGCGCTGAGGCCGCCCAGCAAAATTTGAGCAAACTTAGTAAAATTTTGTATGCAATATAATAGTACCAACCAACAGAAAAAAGAAGTCAGAACCTCCTCTACGATTTGGTTAGCACCCTCTGAAATGATGAGCTGGCTAAGGGCCTAGAAAGAGCATGTTTTTTTTTTTTAAGAAAAGAAAAAATCAAACAGATCATTGGCTTAAATAAGTAATCCTTCTTTATGCGAAATAATTTTACTTTTATATCGTTATAAAAAAAATATATGAATTAGATAAAATTGATCTTATGTATCTAAATGAAATTTTATTTCTTTATTTTTAGAAGAATCACTTTAATTCACTGGAGTAACTGGGATTTTTTGAAGTGTGTGGTTAGAGGGGGGGGGGCTAATTATTCGTAGCTATTCTTATTCAACATTTTCTCTCTCTACATTTCTCTGTCATTTCTCAATTCTTAAAACATGTTGTGGATCCTTGGGTAGGCTGATGGGAAGGCAAAAAAATTTTGGGAGGTTGTAGCCTACCCTAGCTTCTTTTTACTACGTCATTGCTTAACTATTCTGATTAAAAACTTTAAATCTTATGGTAGCTATGAACATTCTTTATTCATTTTACCTTGTATGTTCGTATCCCCTCCTCTCCATCCTATTCTTTTTTTCTAAAGTATCTCAAAATGACCTTGAAAGAAGTGCCTTTCTGTTGTCTATTTTTTTTTATGAATTTTTAATAATAAACTTTTTTTTCGAGTAAAATTTTATTTTAGAATAAATGGATTGTTTGATAAGTGCAAATTGGAAATTAAAAAATTTTGAGTTTTTTCATTTTTTTTTTTTTTTAATTTTTTTCTTCATCAGTAATTAAAAATATCATCGAGCTGATTTCTTGATCATTATTTGAAAAAAACCTACGCAGACTAACAGTGAATATAATAATCGACTCTAAAATTACCGCATACATTTGTATTAAAAATATTAACACGCACTGAGGTTAGCTGGTGTACATTTACTATGTTTAATATACTGGCTAACTTTTAGGGTATACCATTTTAATGTCGAGAACCTGGATCGTTCACCTTGAGTACCGTTATAGCCATTCCCCTCTTCTTCGTCAGACAGCAGTTTCATCTTCGTATGCACTAAACTTGTACAACCACTTTTTTAGGTTTCTTTTCCTATTCCTTAACGAGTCGATGAACGCTTATTAATTTTAAACCCATCTTCGAAGCTACTTTAATAAGTTTTTATTTTACTTCTCGTTTAACCGCTTCTCTGTGTACACAAATGTTATGGTTGTGCGGGTAATATATTGGATGGATGGTACCTGTAGCTTATCTAATTAAGATTTCGATTTTGGAGCTAGCATACGATGGATGCTCGAGGTTCAATATTTATATCGTTCATCTTGCTCGGTGTATTGGTATAGGTATTTCGAGAGATAGTGGCTTTTCAATCTACGATAATGTATTTGGAGACATGTGGCGCAGCGTTTTGTATATTGAGTTTCAATTTCTTATTTGAACGTATGTGAGTGGTATCTACGTCAGTTGTAGCTTTTCGTTTGCGTTTTCGATATTTTTATATTTTCACCGATGTCATTGTAGTCCAGGCTCCGTTAGAAGAAAATAAAAAAATTCCCAAATGAGATAGAAATGATTTTGAAGTGCAGAAAGTGATCTAACTTACCAAACAAAAGTTGGTGACATTTCTCTCAATTCTCTTGCAGAGGGTTGAAATACCCAAAATCGATTTTTCGCTAATAATTCGTAAGGGGAAATTTCTACGACAAAAATTGTTCAAGGGCAATGTATTCTATCTCCGATTCTACGTAAATTAGCTTTATATCCTTTTTTTGTAAACATGAGAGGAAAGTCAAAGTTGTTTCATTCTTTGCATATCTGTCATTTCAAAATAATGATTTCTTATAATTGCCGATGATAAATGATGAAAGTCTTCATAAATACATTGATACTTATCCTACTTAAAGTTCGAAATGGTTATCGGTATCACCTATCCCGCCTCCCCCTTAACCCTAAAATGAAAAACAAATTGTGAAGAATTGACTTTCAACTTCAGTATGCAATTTTTTTATGCAAGTCTCTTCGCTTTTTTTTTAAGGAAGAGGTAGGATTCTGTGTAAGAATTTCATTTCTATATTTTTCGAAAAGGAAGTAAAATTTCAAATTTGTACTTTTACTTATGAGTTTTATCGAAAAAACACTTTACATATGGCTTGTAGCTTCTTTCAGCAAGAGGATTTACATTGTATGATTGCCTCTAAAAGCTTAAAAAAGCGGTTTCTTTAATATAAAAATTGTGTTTTTTCACATCACTTGATATAAAAATTATTATATGAGAGGTTGAAACTCATTATATGATTGAAATCACCTTATGTGGGGTTACAAGATGAAACAAAAAATGTTTTTGTTTTAAATTATTACGCAATAAATAATATTTACACGATGTAGAAGTATATTAGCCTCACTCCACCGCTATTTGCACTGTTCCACAAGTGCTGAAAGGATCATTACAATCATATAATGAAAAATAAAATTGATTCAAGAACTGTAAATGAATAAAAAAAATAGTTTAAAAAAATGAAACTAAACAAACCCCCATAAACAAAAAAAAGAAAAAAAAATTGAATGACCATTATATCCAAACTCTACACCTATAAAAAATCAGTCTTACTGGAAAAACCTCGACCACCTGGATCATAAAAAGCGAAATAACAATCACCACACTACGACTTGACCATACTAGACTCACCCATAGTTATTTTTTCGGAGACTCCCACAACCAATCTGTCAACCTATGCCACCAAAAATATGGCATTTCCAACCACCTCCTCTTTCTGTGTCCAAAATTGAACGATATCCGAAAATTCCTTAAAAATTAAACACGAAATAACTGACAACCAACAAAATATCCGCAATATCTTGACCCTCCTACAACGATGCGGCATCCTCTTTAAAATCCAAACATCCTAGAGATGGCGTAATAACCAAAGCAGTTCAAAGCACCACCAAAAAAAAAATGAATAGTATAGCAAGAGAAATAAAATTTATTACCTGTTGTTATCTGTTGATGTTTAGCCATGCCGATCCTGCAACTGGTGCCAGAGGCACAGGCCTGAGAATTCAGAGTTGAATTTATGAGAGAAGATAGGGCGCTGTAAGGAGGTTTTTTGTTTTTGTTTTTTTTTTTGAAGAATTCCTCACTCCTAAACGTGGCATTGGGTGAGGGAATTTTATTGAGATAAAAGTAATTTATAATTTACATGCCCCTGTCTACAGGACTTTTACGCCACTAAAATAAAGATAAAAATAAATATATAATTAAACTAACAATTGTAACTCATATTCATCGCTTGGGCACGTAACAGAATGGAATATCTAGATGAAAAAATGAAGAAGAAGAAATTGAAAATAGGGATAGAATAGTCAAAAGAGGAAGTTAGTACAGGGGCCTTTGAGGATATCTGGTAGTGAGTTTCGAATATCAGAAAATTTTGAGCAGAGGGTTAGAATGTGGAGGACCAGATAATATGGAGTTACACATAATCGGTTTTAGGAGGGGGGGAGTGAGTGTCTAAACCCAAGATTTTTTTAGGTGTTTTTTTTTTTTTTAATTAAAAATGTATAACGAGGGTAAGTAACTTCAACATTTTTCTTTCGTACTGATCAATTTTTTGATAATTTTAAACAATTTACTGTCTTTCCTACTTGACTTTATAGAACTTGCACCCCCTCTCTGCACAGCAAGGATCCTAAAACCGGCACTGGAGTTACATGATGGACAAATTAGGGTATCATAAAATTTATAAAAAATATTCATATAATAATAATTTATAATAAACATGAGTAGAGATACCCTTGAAATCAAATTTTTGAAGATTATTCATGTAACATTAAGAGTAGGTTGAATATTTCGTACTTAATGATTGTTATTGTAGGGACACCCCCTCCCCCTCCTATTCTAGTTGAGAGATATTGACGAAAAACCTATTTAAAGAGCACATTGGGTGAAATTTCACAATTTTTTCAGATGAGAATGCTGGGAGTAGAGTATCATGCTTTACCATTTAAAATCATTTTCAGCTTCTTCGGCGATTTTATTAGATTTTCTCCAGATCTGCTATGCTTGGATTATTAAATAGGATTTATTTTTCATATTGAAAAAAAAAATATGTTCGTAAAAAATTATTCTAAGCAATTTTTTAAATATACTAGTGTTAGTTGAAATAAATTACGTATTTCCAAGTCCAATACAAAAATACCGAACAGTCAACACAAACATTCCATTAAATATCGATTGTTATCGTACTCAACCGCTGCATATATTTTTTGACATTCCCTATGTTTATTCGAAAGCTTTATACGAGACCGCTGTGTAAGTGAAGAAGTAATTTTTTTTTTTATTGATTTACACTGCTGCAGCATTCCATCGATTTTTTTCTATGCAGCTAGATTATTGCTTTTTTATCACAAAATATACCGAAGTTTATATTTTTTTTGGCTGTGGAAAGATTTTTTTGAAGAGTATAAACACTTATCAAATAATCTTGAGATCTTGTAGAATTCTATAAGAGCCTTGTAATCGTCAACAGGTGGTCAACTTGAATGGATGTTGGATGTGTGGGTTGCGTTTTCGAATGCATTTTAGTGCAGCAAATGGTAGCGAACGTTAAGGAGCATGTGTATCTAGATATGGACTTATAGGAAGAGGTGGATAATTATGGTGCATTTTTGCACCAGTTTTTCGGGAAATAAATTTTTTTAATTTTATAAAATCAATATATTAGTCTTGGTAATTGAAGACTTCTGTACAAACGAAATGAAATAAAAAACAAAGTATTCATATTACTTTTTTACAAGGTTTCTCAAAAGTGTCCAAACATAAATATAATATTATAGTAAAATATAAGTAATTTATTAATGTTGAATAAGTTGAAAATTTCAATATAAATGTCATCATGCATTTATGTAATTAATAAAAAAAATTCATTTGAAAAATTTCAAATTGAAAAGTGAATTAAATGAGATGTGTTTATTCTTCATTTTAAAATGTTGAGTATTTTATTACGCAATGAAAATCCCTATCTAATTTTCGATATACTCAGGGAGTTCACTTTGATGCTGAAATTCCACTAAAAGTTTCAATAAAAATTTCTCTTTAGCTCACATGTTGATGTAGGTACCTATTCATTTTAAAACACTTTGGAAAATATATTCATCGATACTAAATTATAAAAGAAGACTTTTTGTGAGTTCCATAGACTCCATAGGGCCATGCTCTAGCTATCAGCTTTTTCTAAAATAAAGTAATCAACGATAAATATTAATTTAATATCTGAAAAATAATTTTTATATTTATTCTTGCATCGATTAAATGCACAAATATTTCTGAAATTTTTTAAGAAACAAAAAAAGCACTAATGGTCTTATTTTAAAAATTAAAAAATAATTATTTTCTATTGTTTTGTTTATTACAAAAAAATGAACTTGTTGATACACTAAAAAGAGCTTCAGAATGTGGCGATATTATAATAAAGAGAAGGCCAATAGACTTTAGTTATTTAGGGCACTAGTGTCTTATCATTCTCCTCCCGGTGGTATAGTAACCAACAACCCTCTCTAACGACCCAAATAAATATTACTCGTCCGATCGATAAAGCAAGTAGGAACACGTGCCTACTTTCAGCAGTCGTACTGAATGGTAAACCCAACTACCCAGACCCGATGCCTCGCTCACCATACGCGTATTGTCGCCAGGGCTAGATAGAAGTTAGCAAAAACTTGAAAAACTGGGTTACATTTTTGAAATTAATTCGTTAACGAAATATTTCTAAGCTTTTTAGGCGTATATTTCGCATTTTTTTTTATCTTCTAAATGAACGATTATGTACGGTATTTGCGAAAATCTAGAAATAGGGGATGCCGACTGTCGAGCGTCTTGTACGCATACGCGTCTGTGTACAATCTGGCGTTTTCGTGCTAACGTAATTTTTTGCGAGCGATTACATCTTGTGCAGCTAATTAAAAAAAGTTGAAAAGAAGAGCTAATTAAACGTGTGCTACGTAATTTTTATTATTTTTGATTGTTTTACGTTAATTACTGCCTACATTTGTTTCAATTTTTTCGACTTTTTTTATCTTTTCGTTATGTACTTATTTTGAATTTTTAATGAAATGATTTTGTTTTTGTTTGCGAAATGAGCTCTTTAAATTTGTTCACTAATGCGCAGAATATTTTTTTTGTGATTTAATATCTAGGACTTGAGGACTTCAATGACACCACTTTTTCTTTTGTTTTCTGTGTGTTTTGTTGAAGAATAGATTTTATTTCGAGTATTTAATCGACGAATATATTGAAGGAGCTTTATTAGGTTGGTTTCGATTTTATATCAAACGTAAATAAGAGTAAAAGGTGTAATAAGCGACCATTCGAAATTATGAAAATGCGTTAATATTTTAATCTTCAAGGTAATCGCGACAGAATTATTTGTTAGTTGAACGGTGATAAATGAAATAAGAATAAAATGAAATCTTTTTAATATAAAGCATTTCAACGTAATTCCACTTTATGTCGTAATGCTAACAGCGCGCTCTGCGGTTACGCCATACCGCTCTTTTCGCTTGAAAATTAAATCGAATTAAGTGATTCCATCGAAACAATTACTCTATGAAGAAACTTAAATCAGATCAAGCACCAAATGATGTCTTGAATATTTTTCTTTTAAAATTAAGAATTAAATAAATTATTTTTACGAATAAAGTAGGATTTTTTCGAGCTCCAACGAATATGAAAGCGAAAAGTGCCCCGAGTGTATCTACTTAATAAGAAAATACAACTAAATATTCTATGACTCGAAGCTGAAATTAAACAAATTCGCTTCAACGAACTTAATAACATTTTTCCAAAATACAAAAAAAAGAACTCCCGGTAACAATGGCGAAATGTTGTAACTACGATAATGGTATGGCGCAGCGTTTATCTGCGCCGGAATGTGTTTTGCGCATAATATTTTTACGTTGTTAGAAAAAATACCAAAGAAATTCTTACTCTGTTTTAATTTATATTATCAGAGGGAAGACGTGTTTCTGGAATTGTATACTTATGAAACTTGTTTAGTTATCGCTTTGATGTCAGAGTTCATTTTTTGAGAATGGAAAGGAGAGAAAGTTTTGAAAAATTAAGATATTCTTTATTTGGAATAAATACTTTTTTGTACTGTACCGTAGACACCTAAATGAATTTTTACTCAAAGGAGTGAAAGTTGAAGGTCAGATTTTTAAGTATCTTTTTTATTGAGAATAAAATCGTACGGTTGAGTGAAAGTTTTAATTTCCAGAGTTATTAGAGCTTAAAGTTCGGATTTTTTGTAGAAATTTTCTCGAACAGTCTGACAACTGAGAGTCTTATTTTGATATTAAAAAAGAATTTCAACTTAGTATATTGGTATGTGGTATCACCGAATCGCTACTGAACAGATGTCAAAACCAGGAAGGGCTTTGAAAGTTGGCAAGAACTAATGCCTAATATTTTCATAAAATCGTCAATTTATCTACTTTAATTCTGTTCTAGTTACCTACATTTATTCAAAAAGTAATCATATGTAAAAATAATCTACTGTGAATTTCCTCCAGAAATAATCCTTATAGACTTCTTTTTTGGTATAATGTCAGAAAAAATGAGAAAATTCACTCAAAAATGTTTAAGAATATAATCAATTAGTTTACGCTAAAATACATCGATTTTCAAGCATGCATTAAGAAATTCAAAGGGAAGCACTGAAGCTGCGTTACAAAAATTTCACCCTTTTCTGGTCAATATATATTTTTCATGTTGGTAGTAAAGTTACAAAATTGTTTGGTTTTTTTTTTTTACTTTCTTTATTTTTCCTTTTCTTACTAATGTACTGTGTACAGCTTCGGGGCTAGAGGGACGCAAACATTTTTATATAGATTTCATTAGGCCTGAAAAGGAGAGAAAGTGGAGAAGGTTGTTAATTGTTAATGGATTATCTTTTCTTTTTGAAAAAAAAAATTTTAATTCAATTTTTAAAAAATGCAATACTTAGTTTACTTTTTACTTTTTTCCATTTTCGTGCCATATACTGCTACTGTGGCCAGCAGCACGGATAGATGCATCCTTAGATTTGGCAGAGAAGTTTAGCACATTTTAGGTAGTTGAACAGATTGGTAATTATGGTTTGATTATTGCCGAGAAGGCAGGCTTAGCGGAACCCACCGGGGAACCGGAGAAATCCCGGTGGGCCGGCCGCTGGTATTCGTTTTAAGGTGCGTGAGATCTGTAATTTTAAAAATAATAAAAAATACCACAAAATACACCTAAAATTTTTACTTAAAAAGAAATATCTATATATTGTCATTTTACTAATTAGCATTGTTTTTCATTACATAGGCTACCTACTTATTTTTAATTTAAAAAATTCATTTTTGATTTACGTTTGTTTGCATTTTTGCATTAAAAGAATGATATCCTTAAAATCATGTTATTTTTTATTACCTAAAAATATCAACTACAGAATCACAAATTTTCATTTTTGTAGGGGGGGGGGGGTACAGTTACTTCATGAGGGTCAAGTTCCGTCAACCCTGCGAGAAAGGAGTCTGTCATATTTTAGTACCTAACAACCACGAAAATTTCAGCTACCTGTTTTTTTGAAGTTTAGAGCGGGCGACAGTGGGGTGAAATATTTTTCACGTTACAAGAATATTAAAATATTTATATATTTCTAGAAACGATCGATGAATAGATGACTCATCGTTGAAATACTCGAGAACCATGCTATGGTTAATTTTTATTTTTTATCTGTTCACAAAGTATCCAATTATTGCATAAAACTGATAGAATTATGTATTATTTTTGATTATACCATGAAGTATGTAAAAAAAACATCGAAGCCCCCTGGAAGATAAAAAATGGTAACAGCCTGTCTCTCTAGCTCAGAGGTGGATTTAAGATTTTGCCGCCTATGAGCAGCAAATTTTTGCCCTCCTCCCCCCCCACCAAAAAAAATATGGAAAATTTTTATGGAGCATATTTTTGTTGAGAAACGTTTATTTTGGTACAAAACCTAAACTTTTAAGCGAGATTAAAAATTAAAAAAAAAAACACTGTATTCTTTTTTATAATAATTTTCAATTTTTCGTCGTCTTTTTTTTATTGATTTCTGAACATTTTATGAGTTCATTCGATAGACTATCATAATTTTTTTTTAGTCCATCGCCATAATAATATATTTCACATTTGAAAGGCAGCGGGAAAAACAAAACTTTTCAGCCCCTGAAATTTTGCCGACATAGGCTGCTGCTCTCTCTACCCATGCTTAAATTCAGCGCTGCTTGAATTCATTAATGTAAGAAAAGGTCTGTACTTTGATGCTTATTTTGACGTAGAACACTTTTTTTCGAAATATTAGCAAAAATTAGTCGAAAAACTGTTTTTGAGGGGTTTTAGCCCCCTCCTAGGGTTAGCTCACTTCCTAGGGTGACTACTTTTTATACCTTGTTAAGGACACCATTCTGCACAAATAATGCGAAATGCAGCTCACTACCACTTTTTTTCGGGGTTCAGTACTTATTTCTCTGTACTATTGCGTACATTTTCAGTATCAAGTCCGCGAAATGCAACGTTCAATGCTAGATAATTCTTTTTCGAATATAAATGCATCTTGAGCCTGCTAGTATTAAAAGATTATTTTTTAAACAAGTCTGATACCTCTCTAGCAGCATTTTCGCGGGTGTTGGACCATAGATTTACATTTTGAATAAATAAATGGATAAATAAATAAATAAACAAACAAAAAATAAATAAATAAATTTAATAAATAAATAAAATAAATAATAATAAATATATAAATAAATAAATATATATATATATATATAAATAAATAAATTAATTAATTAATTAATGAATAAAGAATGAATAAATAAATAAATTAATTAATTAATTAACCCTTAACTGGCACACATGGGTGAATTTAACCTTGCTACTCTCCGGCGTAATTGGTTACTCATCCATGTGCACCCTTTATGGTTGAACGTTGCCACAATTCCTTCAATTTGGGTATCTGTGTTAGTTGCACATATCAATTTTTGAAGGGGCAGATTTACTTCTGAATTTTCATGTAAATTATTTATTGGATTTTACAGGTCGCAAAAATTGAAAATAAAACCATGCTATGTTGTAGTTCGAACGATTTGCAAGAAAAAAACATAGAAGGACAAATTGCCTATCTTCAATATTAAAGGAGCTATAAATTTTCAAAAATTGTTCTATTTTATCCTGTGTATGCTGCCCCTTCAATTTTGATGTTATGCAATTTTTTTGTAATGAAATTCTGCATTTAAGCGAGCGCAATAACATATTATATGTATTTCAATTTCTTGAGTGATTCGGCACAATTTTTATTTTCTTATTTAAATTACTTTTATGCGTGCCATCAGAGGGTTAATTAATAAATAAAATAAATAAATAAATAAATAAAGTTCATTAAATAAGGCTATACATAGCCATGAATCATTTTTGGAGTGATTTTCATAAACATGTGGTAATACTTTAACTGAGATTAACTTATGATAGCAGCCTTGGTCGTCCCAAACAATTTTATTTATTTTCTGTGTAATAATTCTTAAAAAAAGAACTGGGACTGAACTTTTGGTTCGTTCTGGGAATATTTACTCATCTACATTTCAGGCTATTTAAGAGAAAAGAGTGCCTAGTGAAGGTTAAAAAAATTAAAAACATAGTTTAAAAGAGTACCTTTTTAATTATACTGTGTTCGGGAAGCAAAGAGAGTTTAAAAAACGGTGACATCGCATTCGTAAATATTAAAAATGAATTTTAACGTTGTATTGAATTTTTTAAAACGATGGAAACGAATTAAACAGGTAGAGAAACTCGAAACCAACAATAATAATTTGAACGAGACGAAAACTCGTATTCGCGCAAAATATCAACATTTATGCCCTGAAAATATTTTTCTTAATTTTATCCGTACGAATTTAAATTTGGACGGGGCAAAAAAATTGAATAAAACTTCATCATACAGAAAAAAAAGCAAGGGATCGTAGAGATCAATATTTTTTCATTATTATTAAGTAAAACGGGAAAAAATTATTATTTCGAATAAAACGACCCGAGTCGACGTACAGGTGCTTATTATTGCGGTACGAAAATTCGAGGTACCTATCTATTAGGTGCACCGCGTCGTGCATTTTTTACGAAAACACAATACGATATTTTTCAGAAAAATACTACAGCGAAATACAAACACGATGGCAAGTATCTGTTCGTTGTAATGTAAGAAAGGTCAACGAACCAGTACGAAGTAAGAAGCAACCGACTGTAAGACATATAGTTGTAATCTTCTGGCTATGTTGATAAATACATACACGTGCCTCAAATAAGCGTACAGTTTCACAGTATCGCGTATAATGCTGATTATGAAAATTGCACATGAATTTTTTTCGATTAATTTTCGTAATTTTACTAAATGTGTTTTTTAAACGATAACGTACACGTTATCTTACGGTCGCATTTTTGTCTATATAGGTAATTTGTAGGCGAGTAAGATGCCTAGCTCGTTGGTGTAGGAAATGGCGAGCTATTAGATTTTCGTTGTCTATTAATTATACGTTGCGCTGTACTATACAGTATATTAGTCGTACGAGTATGCACGAGGATATGTATACGTGTGCAAGAGCGGAGAATTGTATTATTTTTTCCAGCGCTAGGATTTATAATGTAATTCTACTATACGCATACCCATCCGGCGTTAAATAATAAATTACACGTAACTAGCTTCGTTTACTACGCGCGCGTAGTTTTTCAAATTTATCGCCTTCATTGAAATACATAATATAATGAAGTTGGGTAAATCTTACGCCGAAGGAAAAAAGAATCGAAGGAGAAAATGATCGTATTGACGAACGGAGGCTAATAAAATACTGGGAAAATTTCAATCGACCAGACGAACAGAAGATAAAGTCGTCGAACGCGAAAAGCATGTGGGCCTTCTATTGTTGGAAATCATGGTTGGGTACATCGTCGCCGATGAAATAAGGTTAATCAAGGTCATACAACAGCTGTTCTCCTCCTTTCGTCTCTGTACCGAGGATGGTTGGTTGTCGATGAAATTATTCAAATCAGCTGGTTTCGTTGGTACTTAGCAGAGTACTTGATGCTCGGTATCAATAGTATCTTCGATGTGATGGAATTTCGCTAGAATTTCGTCGATTGAATTTATTTTCGTTGAAATATTAACAAAGATGGCCGGCGACTACGTAAATGTAATTTTTTTTTGTTAAATTTTTGTAAATATTTTTCATTCGTGTATCTATGCTGATCTTTCGCTTGGTTTTAAACGAGTAAAATGGTTGAAATTTAATTTATAACTTATATATATTAAGTAGCTAACAGATAACCCTTGCTATGTTACAGAGCAACATTACGCTGCGGCGGATTCCAACAGTTGTTCACCCACTGCCAAATCCTTTGTACCGTGTAAAGTTTGTGGAGATAAAGCATCCGGATACCATTACGGAGTTACTTCCTGTGAGGGCTGTAAGGTAAATAACATATTTATCTTCCATATAATTGTTTGCGCAAGTAAACTTACCATAGCGTCGTAAGGTGTACTTACACTCGCCTATCATACAGTCGCCTTTTTAACCAGGTACTTGGACACGTATACACGTGTACGCCGGAATAAACTCTTAAATATTAATGGTAACTAAGTACTAATTTGTGATGAGGAAATACGCTATATAATAATAATATTTCAGTCTCGAGACAAAATCAAATTCTAAATCTCGAATAATAATAATAATATAATAAATTTATCAAGATCAGGTGAATGATATTTATGCTGTACAATGTACGTGGTTGCAAATTAGAAATTATCTATTTTTCAAAATTATCATATGGAAGGACTCCTACGTGTTCACGTATGTAGTTACTTTGTAACTAGTGTGTGGAAAATATACCATGTGGCACTTATGCTTGAGAGCTTGAGAAGATAATTGGTGACAAGGAGGTTTATTTTTTTAGGAAATTTCTGCGTTGATGCTGCATTCGTATTAAGTAACAACGTAAGAGGTAAAATTGAAGTTTGTTTTTTTTTACTGATCGATTTGATAAGCCATTACTTCTGTTTTCAAAAGGAAATTTGAAATAAACTCCTGTAATTTTTTTTTTCCTGGAAAATATTCCTAGTTGTTGTCTCAAATATATTGAACGTTTTCATCGAATTAAGAGAAGAGGTCCTCCTGTGTAGACTCAGAATAGGTCACACTCATCTCACTCATTTTTACTTGCTTTCACGTACCCTACCTCCATCATGCGACCAGTGCACATTTTTACTATATGTGAGCCATATTCTACAGGATTGCTCCCAATACAACTCTTTACGTCGCAAATTTAAACTTCCACCAACTCTTCCTAACCTTCTCGTAGATAACGAAGCGACTGTTTCTCTACTTCTTCAATGCCTTTTTCCACTACTTTAATTTTAACCGATCTCGTACCTCTAGCCAAGTTGCTGTAAATGGCACGTTAATTAATAAAAAACAAAAAAAAAAAAATAATATTATTAATAAACCAGAAAATTTATTTGGAATTGAACGTAAAATTGAATAAAAAAATAAAAAATATCATTCCGACTCAGTATAATTTATTTCATTAAAATTATCATAATTATTTGAAAAAATTGTGTTCAGTTCAGCACAATTATTAAAGTCTCTCAAATTTGTAATTTTTCAATACTTGACTTTAGCTTTATTTATTTTTTTTTTAGATTATGGGGTTTTAACTGCCAGGGCTATTAGGTACGCCATCGGCAAGACTTTATTCTTTAGGGAACAAGAGTGTTTTACGAAGAAATGTGAGTTTTTTCGATAATTTCTGGATTATCTGGGATATTTGGGCAGGATATATATAATGATCGGTGACCTTGGAAAGCTGGGCAACGATATAATATGATCAATCCGAGTGGTAGTTCTGCCTCAAAATTGGCATAAGGGGTTTCTCGGATCCCTTGAAATAGGTGTTCATGTAAAATAGCTCAGTAATAAAATATTTACCATCGGTGATGGATTTAGGGATGAATTTTGATGGCGGTAAATTATTTCTAAGTGATTATTGATAAAAAGGATGAAGAAGGTAAACATTACATTTCATAGGTCTTTTCTCATTCTTTCAACAATTTTTTGTTTTCAGACTTTTTTTCTTGAATTTTTCAAATATTTTTTTTATTTTTTGAATTTTTCTCATATTTCAAATGATGCAAAGAAACCTTGATATATATCTACTCTATTTTTATTTCCATATTGCAGTTCCTCTCAAAATGTAATAATTGTGTATTTTACGTTTCACATGTGTCTGTAAAAACTAAAAAACCATTTTTTCCTTTTAAATTGACTCCAAACGTTTTGAAGAGATTTTTTTTGCAGTTTTTTATATAAGTGCATTATGTTTGAAACTTCATCTTAATTGTTAATTTTTTTTACTATTTTTGAGGATTATTTTTCCACGCTTTTCATCTCTTAAAAACCCCAGAAGTTAGTTGGATTTTTAAATGATTTTTTTGAGCCTACAAATTTTTTTCGTTTTATAGTTATATGCAATATACCATGCATAAGTAGGAAAAGCATCTGCAGATTTTTGATTTTTTTTTCTTGGTTCCAGTAACTGCTGGAAGAAAAGAAATTATGATTTTCAATTTGTCAAGTATTGATTGAAGTTTTCTTCCTTAGACCCCGAGGGTGGAGGAGAAGTGGACTTAATTTACTTTTCTTCATTAACGTAGCATGTAATGCAACAAAGGCCAGAGGCACGGGGAAAATGGGGAAAACTAAATGAGGGGAAGGAGGGAAGTGGTTTTAAGGAAGCGAAACAAGATATCCGTTGTCTTTTCGCTGTTTACTAGGAGTTCGGAGAGGATTGAAGGAAGGGAAATATGTGACCGCGTTTGATTATGTTTAGTACAGTCTAATAGAATATTGGGGACAGTGACTTGTGATCACCACAAAAATTCTAAGAAGGGTCGAAATTTCGAAGAATGGGCAAAATCACGAGAATCACGAAAAATCCGAAAATCGATATCAAACCAAATTATTGAATTTTTTCGAAATATCCACCCCCCCCCCTTCACTAAAAATACGCTAGTTTTCAATTTCGAAATGATTTGAAAGTGGGCTAGATGAGTGAAGTATCGTATTAGCGCCTATTTTAAGAAATTTCTTCCCACCACATTCGTGCTTGGTGATGAATTCAAGAAATCAAGTTTAGCAATGCAAAGCGAAAGAATGTAAATATCCATTCTTCTCATTTGTAATTAATTAGGTATAGAAATGAAGTAAAAAAGTTGAATAACTAAGGACCGTAAAGAATGTATAAATGAATAGGCAATTGATCAAAATTTTGTATTTTGATGTTTGAAAAATTCCAAATTTTGAAAATCCTTTACGTCGTTTATGTTTCTTTACATTCTTCACAATTTTTCGCGATGAAGAATGTTTTCAAAATAAAGCAACCAATTCTGTTTGAAATCCATCGAAAATACCCAAGTTTGATTGAATATCAAGAGAGTAAAGTATATGTCATGTTTTACATCTCACACTTAATATTAATCGCTTAAATTTGTCATATTTTGTAAGAATCCATATTCTCCCTCTCAGTGATCGTTTTCGTGATCTCTTTTGCTTGTAGAGTGTTCCTCACCATGAAAACAACACTTTAATGGTAGAGGTAGAATTCTTGATTTGATAAATGCCAAAAATAAGTCAACTCAAAATGGAACAGAAATACTTCGCTTTGAATTAGCTATTGAATATTTGGACACGTGAAAACAAAATTGAAACGCTCGATGGCGGAGACAACCGCTTTATTAGAAAACGTTACATCGAATGGTTAAAAGTTACAACGACAATTCTCGATAAAAATACATAACACAAACCGGGTGGTGGAGAACGCTGATCTAGCAATTAACCACGTGAAGGGTTGAAAATGGTTTTGATTGCGTAGTTCAACATTAGCATAGTGATGTTAAAGCATGTGCTAGGTTTTTGTTGTGGCAAATTCATATTTATTCATTTCCGTTGGCATTTTCCCCATGGGGATGGGTGTCATGATCTTTTTGCGTTGTAGAGTGTTTTGTTATGAAACATTTTTATATCCCCTCACCCTTCAATTTGTACAATAACACGCTGTTTTTCTCATTTTTATGATTTTTCCTATTTTTCGAAATTTTGACCCCCCCCCACCTTACTTATCCACCTATTCAACTTTGGAAGTTGAATTTTTTGAAGCTATTGGCTAGCTTCCCATGTGATATGCTTTCCATTAAATATTGTCTGATTAAAATTATTAAATGTTACAATGATGAAGTAGATTTTTTGATTCATTTTTTATATTGGAAGTTCGTCGAAATTCTAAATTCATTAATAAGTGATTATTTTTTTAATTTTAATTCTTATTTATTTTTTTATTTTTTTTATTTTTTTTTTATCATACGCCGTATGCAGCTTTGGGCTAGAGGCGAATTTACTTTATTTTATTATTATTATTATCATCATCATCATTTTTTTTATGTTATTTTATTTTTTTAAAAATAAGTAAGTAAAGGGATGTTGAACGAAGGAAGCGAAGTAGGTCTGATATGTTGGTAGGACTGATATGAAGAGTGAATTTCATTTCATTTTGTTTGAAGTGCGTTTTTCGTTGAGCAAAAATTTAGGGCATCGACTAGAACATGTGAGAAAGAGATGAGTGGACTGCAGCCATCGCATAGATTTTTTAATGAATAAAAAAAAAAAAATTAAAACTTTAAACAATGCTAGTGGAAAATTATTTATTTTTTCTAAAAGAACAAAAAATTAATAATTAATTAATTTCCGAACATCATTTTAGTCCGTATTTCTCATTTCCATTTTCAAATAATTTGTTGTAATTTTTTCAGCCTCTTTTAAAATTATAGCTATCTATGTGGAACTTTTTTAAAATGAAAAAAAGAAATTGTTTTGGCCATTTGTTGCACTGAAAAAATTAAAAATAAGCGTGCAAGTATTCTCGAGAAATTTGTATTAAAGGGATTCTTTATCATTTCTCCACAGCATAAATGTTATATAAACGAAATACCATTGAAGTTGACTGCGATATATTGAGGGACGAAAAAAACAAAATTTTATAAAATAACATACCCGAATTTTTTTTTAGTTTTGTCGACGAAATGAGAAAAAAATCGTTGAAATTTCTCTCATATAAAAGCTATATTAAATTTTGAGATCTTAGTTCACCCGAACAAATTTCAAAAAATTTTTATGAAATTTTTTACACCTCATTAGAATCACAAAAATCAACATTTCCTCAAATTGCTCGCGAATTAAAAAAATTGGTAGGTCATTTTCGATCCATCGTACTGGACAGTTTAATTACACTCAGTAGCGCCTGTTAGTATGGTATGATAATTGGTACTTACAATCAAAAGATTCGACCAAGTTTAAAAATAAATAGAAATATTTTTAAATAACTTTCGAAGCTGAATGCTATGTTATTTAATGGAATGGAAATTATCGTGTTGTGGGTTTATGACAGTAGTCTTTTTTCTTCTGTGGTTTTTCGCGTAGTTGGACAAATATAACGATCGCATATAATTATTAGGAATGAGGAAAAAAGAAAAAATTATCTAAATTCTGTACGACGGTTTTTCTGTCATCGTGGAACCCGGGTGAAATTTTCAGCCTGTAGTAGCGAGCATAGAAATATCGAATGAACCCGCTTATCGCGGGTATTATACTCGGTTGATTATTCAAAATGGAAAACTTTGATTAAAGGCAAGTTTAAATTAAAAAGTTTCGAATTTTCGAATTAAAAACTTCATCAGCCCTCAGCCTGGTTTACTCCCGAGTGAGAAAAATTATAATTTCTTCGAAACGTTGTAGCGTAATACAAAATGGTTTAATTTTTAATTTTCCTCTTTTGTAAGTCCATCGGTACATTGAAGGTATTTGTAAGAGAAGTAATTGAAACGAAGAAGTGTACGAGAAGCGATTAGAGTAAGAGTGTTCTCCATACATAACGAGATCGGTATGAACGCGTATGATGCAGGTTGAAAGATACGATTTTTCATGATTCTGTATCAAATACCGTTGGAATCGATCGTCAAATCAAATAGATGGAATAGCCTTTAGGCAACGAGCTATGTACAATGGCCCAGTGCAGCGAACCTAACGGAATCTTAATTCCATCACACTTCCGCTTCCACCTCGTCTCACCAAAACAATAATTTCTCTCTCTTTCTATTTTAGATACTGGTTTTCTACGTTTACTCGTTCGTATAATAAACCGCTTCATCTTTCTCTCTCATTACACGTCGGTTTGGTCGTAGCGACAATTGAGACTTGGAATGGTCGTAGGACGCAATAATTTTGTTAATGATTACGTGTATAAACGATCGGTGTATTTTAGCGCAACAATTTTACGAACGTTTGGGTGTGTTGAATATTTAGTAATTTGTTGTCGAGTCCTGCTCATGTCTTTGACTCCGGTATGGAAAATTTTTACGCCTCGATATTTTCTCAACGTGAGAATTCAAATTGCAACGTGCTACTGTACTGTTGCTTGTGATAGGGATGAAGTATAGTTTAAAAAATATTTAAGAAGAGATGAGTTGGTGAACATGTTGAAAAAAGGTTTGAAATTTTGTCCACCTGAGGTATTGAAAGATATAACTGTTTGAGTTTTTGAACTTTCGTAGCTTCCTCAATGTGCCACGTAGCTTTTAGATGTATGTATTCCCAAACTTTTTAACCTGAATAATTAATTCGAAGCTCGTGTATTTCTTCCAATCGCTGTCACGTCAGTTATTAATTTTTTCCTCAATGTATTCAAGAGTCACGATTCGTGCGGTATTGATCATTTTCGGAACATGCCATTGGGTGACAATTTTTGCTTTTTTTTCGAAAATCGATCTGGCTTGAGGTTTAAATTATAATAGTCGTACTAAAAAATGTTGTAAAGGGAAAGAGTTAAATTAATAGATGATTTTTTTTTTTAAATTTAAGCAGCCATGTCGCATTGCTGGAGCTAAATTTATAACTGGGGTTTATTCAGGTTTACAAATATCATTGCTAATCCCTTCATGTTTTTAGGCCACAGCCAATAGCAAGTCTAAAAACCCTAACGCTATCCATTCCAAAACCACTGAAGAAGTTAAACGTGGAACAAAATGTATTGTTTCTCGCCATGCGATAATCATTTGAACACATATTTCTCAAATTATAAGTATTTGAGGATCCTCACATCACTTAGGCTCATTTTATCATTTGACAACGCAATAAAAAATTTTCGACCTCTCGGTACTTCCACCACATTTTCATATCGATAGTACCTCCTTCTCCCGCCCAATATCATGTATGAAGGCAAATTTAAAATATACCATACTAATTATTTCCCATAATCATATGAGTTCATATTAAGCTCATTTTACCTATTTGAGCCTCCTCAAGCTCTACTCAAGTTTTGATAGTAGCTTACCTGATTAATGAAGACGGGTCAGTGGGAGGGGGTGGGGAGGGGTCTCTTTAAATCTTTGCTTTTCAAACCATTTATAATCATCTGATAAATGTCCAACTTTCCATTATGTATAATTATACATTTTTTCACCTCGCGTAGCGCCCGCAGGTATTCATGAAGCTGGCTCAAAACTTGATGAGAAGTTTTTCTTAGAATTGCGACAAAACTACTTTTTTTGTTTTTTCGATAAAATTAAAAATGGCGGATTACTCAAATTTTGGAGGGGGCTGGAGAAGGGGTAAATGGCTCAAAGTTTTCGTTTTTGATCTCATATAAAAGAGTGAATCACGGGCATCAATATACCCAAATTTCAGCTTTCTAGGTGCATTTAAAGGGGAGTTAGAGCAAAAAATGGCATTTTGAGAATGTCTTGAGTCATGAAATTTCTGGAATCTTCCGTATACCTCCTCCAAATCACTCTATAAACGTCAAACTTTGTATGTGAGGTTAATTGGTGACCAAAATATGACCTCTTGAATTTAGGTCAAAATGGATACAAAATGGCAAATTATTAAAATTTGAGTAGAACTTGAGGAACCTCAAATTTGTAAAAATGTAATTATATGAAGTTATATGTATGATTATTGGGAATGAGGAATTTACAATATCTCCAATTCATCTCCATACCCGACGTTGGAGGGGAGGGGGGATTATTGACCTTAAAATATAGTGGTGGTACATTCAAGATCGAAAATTTTTTATTGCGGTGTTATATGATAAAATGAGCCCAAGTCATTAACGTATTCTGATTTTAGCTTCCCAAATGAATTTGGAGGGGAGTTACATCAATAAATCGCCTTTGGAAAGGAAATTGCTGCAGGAAACATGAATCTTCCATATTTCTCGTCGCCAAATCGACCTTACCAGGTTAAACTTTGTATGTAGGGTTAGTTGGTGACTACAATATGATTTCTTCAAGTTGGGTCAAAATGGATCCAAAATGGTGAATCGTAAATTTGAAGATAATTTGAGTAGCTTTAAGTAGTTATAATTTGAGATGTTGTGTTTATATGATTTTATTTGCATGGCAAGAAATGCTATACGTTTGTTCTAAATTTAATTTCTCAAGTGGTTTTGGAAGGAATAAAGTAGGGGTTTTCAGACTTGATATTGGGCGTGGCCTGTAGTCATGAAGGGGTTAGCAACTTTATTTGTATTAGACCTCAAAATAAATTAATTTATTTAAACAAAAATTATTCTTTTAAAGTAATTCAAATAATTAAAATATTATTTTTAAATAAAAAAAAATTGTTAATAATTTATATAACATTAGTTTGTAGAGACAAACTTTGTCACAATTATTTATAAAAAAAATTAATTAATTAATTTAATTTAATCTAACAAATTAAAATTTAAAAAAATGTTTAATTAATAAAATAAAATAAATGAATTATATTATCAAGGTAATTAAATATAAAAGGAAAAATAATTTTTTTGAACAAGCCCCAGTAATTAAAAACTCAGCTCCGGTAATGCGAGCATGGCTGCTTACGTTTTTTTTTTTTTTAATTTTTAATTCATTCTAGGACTCGATATATCCTACATTTTTGATAACTAAAGATATGAAAGTATAATTTATTTCTAGAATTAATAATATAGAGGTTTGATATCGTTGGTATCTGCCTCGATGGATCAGAAACGCTTTCTGTCTATTTCTTACTTTGCAATGGTTCTCAAAGTAGCTCTGATTCCACTTGAAAATTACATAAGTAAATAAAACTTTTTGCTGGATTTTATCACGTAATATTAATAGTAATATAATTATGAAATATCGAATGATTGAGTAAATTTAATAAAACATATGAAGATCGTGAAAATTGAAAAAAATTGATATTTCAGATTTTTTTCCATCTTTGAGTCATAAAAGATAATTCATGGAGGAGAGAATTTCAGAATTCACAAAAATTAATTTTTAAAATTTTAATAAAAGTGATATGGAGAATCAGATTATCGATAAGAAAGGTTTGACATTTATTTAGATTCTGTTGAGATCATTTTGCAACTAAAAAACCCCAAGCTAGATATGTTTTCGTAAAAAAAAAAAATAACACCTGAGTTTATTCCATATCTTAAATATTTCGATGAGTTCTTATCATGCCCAAAATTTTTTCACATTTGTAACAAATCTACAATTAAAAAAAAAACCCGCCACATTATAGCGGCGTATCTGATTAAAGGAAATTTGAAATCTTAAATTATACAGCGAACTCGGCGGGAGGTAAAAGATACAGTCTAGTTAAAGCTTAAAGCTGTGTGAGAAAAGCGAGCTTCGACACTGCTTGTGTCGCGTTCGTTACTATAATTTTATCCTTTTTTTGTTACGAACATTTTCTAGGGTTCGGTGTATCGATTTCGAATTAAAGTGGAAAATTCAAGCTTGTTTTAGTCGTAAGAAGAAAAAAAAAATTACCAAGAATTTGTCTACGGTTGCCTTTTTCATTATACCAGCGTTAAGAATAGATGAAATATTTGTACGGCCATTGAATCGAAATAACATTTTATCAAAATCGTAAATTACCGACGCATTGGTAATTTCAATATTTCAGGATTTCGCGAATATTCGTAAAATTGTGTATTTGTACGAGTCATCGACCATTAATGGCGGTCGTAATATCGTCCGGCTATTTTTAAATTACCGGCGACGGTGTAAAAATCGAATTTATCGGTTGGATTGTCGGGCTAGTTGTTACCGGTTTGTTGGGTATTTTCATTAATTCCACGTCGACTCGACTTTTACGGTTAGGTAAATTAGATGATATATTTTGCGATAATTTTTTTTTTCATCGTTTAATTCGTGTTTCAGGGATTTTTTCGTAGAAGTATTCAGAAACAGATCGAGTATCGTTGCTTGAGGGATGGAAAATGTTTGGTGATTAGATTAAATAGAAATAGATGTCAGTATTGCAGATTTAAGAAATGTTTAGCCGTTGGCATGTCTCGAGATTGTAAGTATTTTTAATTTTAATTTTATTTTAATGTATGAATTATGATGTTTTTTTTAATTTGATTTCTTGAGAAAATTATTTATTTGAATTGCATTTAACTGAACTCCAGAATGGCAGGTAATTAAAATTTAAGGAAGGTTTGAAGAGCCTTAACTTGCTCAAATTTGAGTAATATTGCTTGAATTTAAAATAGAGTAATTAATGACTGAAATTTTTTTCAGTTTTTGAGCAACAAAATATTACCATGTTGCATGAAAGAAAATTTAACCACTTGAAAATTTTAAATTGTTTAAAAATTCAAATTTCTAAAAACTGAATTGGAGGAATATGAAAGTTTCATGAGTTTTGAGGTCATTCATGAACTATTAGACCTCATCACGTTTGCTTTTTGATGAAAACTGAAATTTGACCCATCATAATACTATACATAAATATCTTAATTTCAATTTTGGAGAATATATAGAGAGCGGGGGAGGGGAGTTTCCATCTTCGATACTGGGTGTAGATGTGAAAGAGGATAATAATATTATTTTCATGTTCCAACAAGTCCCATTAAAAACTCAGCTCCAGTAATGCGGCGTGGCTGATTATTTTTTTCAAATTAATAATAACTATCTTATTTCTGGATGACTGTTACGAGTAATTTTATTTTTGTTTTTTAGTTGAGTTTTCAACTAAAAAACAACATCTCTTACAGCCTACCTGATTTGGGAAGGGAAGGTCGGGGGAGGGAGGGTTTTTCAAATCTTTGCGTTTCAGACCATTTGTAATCATCTGGCAAATGTCCAACTTTTTGGTATTTTTTCCCACCACGCGTAGCGCCGGCGGGTATTCATAAAATACGCTCAAAATTTGGTGAGAGACTCGCGGAGAAAAAACTTTTTTGTTTTTTCGATAAATTCCAAAATGGCGGATCACTCAAATTTTGAGGGGAGCTGAAGAAGGAGCAAATAGCTCAAATTTTTCGTAGAAAAAACTTTTTTGTTTTTTCGATAAATTCCAAAATGGCGGATCACTCAAATTTTGAGGGGAGCTGAAGAAGGAGCAAATAGCTCAAATTTTTCGTAGAAAAAACTTTTTTGTTTTTTCGATAAATTCCAAAATGGCGGATCACTCAAATTTTGAGGGGAGCTGAAGAAGGAGCAAATAGCTCAAATTTTTCGTTTTTGATCTCATATGAAAGAGTAAGTCAAGGACACTAACATATCCAAGTTTCAGCTTCTCAAGTGCATTTTAAGGAGAGTTAGAACAAAACCGGTTTTTTGAGGAAATTTTGGTTTTTGTGTCCCACGCGTAACACCGGTGGGTGTTGATAAAATTCGCTCAAAATTTGGTGGGGACTCTTCTCAAAAATGCGCAAAAGTACTTTTTTTGTTTTTTCGATTAATTTCAAAATGGCGGATTACTTAAATTTTGAGGGAGGCTGGAGAAGGGGTAAATAGCTCAAATTCTTTGTTTTTGATCTCATATGGAAGAATGGGTCTCGGACACTAATATATCCAAATTTCAGCTTCCTAAGTGCATATTGAGAGGAGTTCGAGTAAAAAAAGCCTTTTTGAGGAAGTTTTGAGTCCGGAAATTTCTTGAATCTTCCATATCCTTCCACCGAATTAAGTTGAAGAGGTCAAACTTTGTGTGTGGAGTTAGTTGGTGACCAGAATATGACCTCTTGAATTTTGATCAAAATGGATTCAAAATGGCGGATTATCAAAATTTGAGTGTAGCTTGAGAAGCCTTAAGTTGGTAAAAATGTAATTATATGAACTCAGTATACTATATCCCCAATTCACTTCCATACATGATGTGTAGAGGGAGGGGTTATCGAACTTGAAATGTGGGGGGTGGGTACACGAGAGGTCGAAAATTTTTTTATTGCCATGTCATATCATAAAATGAGCCTAAGTGACTAACTTATTTAGATTTTAGCTTCCCAAGTGAATTTGGAGGGGAGTTAGAGCAAAAAACGGCTTTTGGAGGGGAAATTAGGGCAAGAAAGTTCATGGATCATCCTTATCTCATCACCAAATCGGCCTAAAAAGGTTAAACTTCGTGTGTAGGATTAGTTAATGACCAGAATATGACCTCTTTAATTTGAGTCAAAATAAATCTAAAACGGTGGATCATCAAGACTTGAAGATAATTTGAGGATCCTCAAAAGTTATAATTTGAGAATTATGTGTTCATATGATTATTTCATGGCAAGAAATACTATACGTTCGTCCCGAATTCAACTTCTCAAGTAGTTTTGGAAGGGATAGGGTAGGGGTTTTCAGACTTGGTATTGGGTGTGGTCTGCAGTCATGAAGGGTTAAACAAGGTTATTACGAAATCAAAACAAGCTCCAATTAAAAATTCAGCTCCTGTAATGCGGCATGGCTGCTTACGTTTTTTTTTCTCCAAGGAAAAATACAAATAGTATATTTCGATATAGCTAACTTAATCGGTAAAAATCTTTCCTCCTTTCGCAGCTGTTCGGTACGGTCGTGTTCCCAAAAGATCGAGAGAAAGAAGTGATAGCGAATCAAATCGTGTTTCGACTTCAGATTCGTCGGAGCATTCGGACGCTGAAAGTAAACATTTAGCAGTATATGATGTTATTTTAATGGTGTCGCAAGCCCACCACGCTAACTGTGATTATACCGAAGAGCAAACAAGAGGATTAATTAGAAGACCTATTACTTCTCCGGTAAGTAGAAAATATCGTAACTTTGTTACCCTTGATACGATCCACTACAGAGTGGCATCCGGCGTCGTCACTTTGGTATAATATAAACACGATTTTATCAAAGGCTCGAAAATTTCTATCGTTTGCGTTAAAAATCGATGGTCGTTTTCGAAAACGATATTTACATAATTCATAGATACCTGTAGAGATATGCTTGCGTCACTTGCCGGTTTACATATGCGATTTAAATTCACGCCTGTCTTGTAATTCCGCGAATAAAAATTTTCCACGTTTACAATCCTTTATAAATGCTCGTCGTAAGTTTTCCATCGATTGTAGCCCGACGGCGCGAGGTACGCTATTTTAATAACATCCACGTCGCTATCCATATTGTTGAAAAAACACTGCACAGATTACCTAGTTACCCTAGCGCTTCTTAATAAAGCTGTCATCTTTTGTTTGCCAGCCACGGAATTTTGAATATAGGTGGCCTAAATCGACATTCCGATAAACAATACATTGAATTTACTCGGATAATATATTGATGAAATTTTACAACTACATACAATTTCTTTCAATGGCTACATTTGAATTGGAAAATTTATTATTAATTAACGAATCATTTATATTTTATGTTTCAAAAAGAACGATCACTCCGTAATACCGGTAATTTATATTTCAAAAAGATCATTAAACTGAAAGCTTTTTCTAACCTCTCGCACTTGAATATGAAATAATTCAATGGAATAACCCCCCAAGGAAGATAACGATAAAAATCCTCGAGTCGAGTTTGTCTCGCGTAAAAATATTTCCCTCATAGAAAGAAGGACTCCATCGTGCGATATTTTCAGGTAAGTACGTTTGTGTAAGCGAAATATCGCGATGTTTGTACGATGAAAGCGAACATAAAATATGAAAATGTCGGAAAAGATTTCTTCATGAATTTTCGCTCGAGAATTAATTTAATAGCCGATTCACGTGTCTGTCGAAACGATGGTTGATAATTGAAATTTAATTTTCAGCCACCAATGGTGTGTTCTAATCCTGAAGTTGCTTCTTCTACGGTAGAAAATGAAGAAATGAGGCGTATATGGTTATGGCAACAATTCGCCGTACATGTTACGCCGACGGTCCAAAGAGTGGTCGAATTTGCGAAACGAGTACCTGGTAATTTTGATATTAGTTTTATTCACGTATTCAGTGGTATGATATCGTATGTAAATGTTGATTTGTTAAATCTTATCTTGATGTGTTTCAGGTTTTTGTCATTTAAGTCAAGACGACCAGTTAATATTAATAAAAATCGGTTTTTTTGAACTCTGGCTAGGCCAAGTTGCAAGGCTAACGTCCGATACTACTTTAACATTTTACGATGGTACTTTCATCACGAAACAGCAAATGGAGACTATGTATGATGTAAGTATCGAATGTATTTATTTCCTCAACTTCGCATGATATGCACCGAATTTAGTTCGAAAAAACGAAAAATTGAAATACTATTTTACGAACACTTTGCCATTGATATGTGCTTCTCGAACAACTTGGAAATTATTAAATGGTGGAAAGCATTTAGAAGCACGTAAAATGTTAATTAAGATCTCCGTCGGTACGAATAAATTAGTGACGCTTCGATGATTTTTGCCTTATTAAAAATAGGGTGGCTAAACTAGAAATGAATTTTTTTCAACAAAAATGTCGACTGTTTGATATTTATCTGAAACCTAGAAGCAAGAATCGTGCTTATGGTGATTTTTTGTACAAAAAATAATTTTTCGTCATTTATATTCCCTTTTCTTTTTTCATCGTTTTTTGGAATGATGAAAATTGTATAAATTATGTATCTAGTAGAACTTATATAGATTAAAGATCCAATGTTTAAAATGAAATGTGTTTTAATGGACTTTATTGAAAGTGCAATCCTCTTACGCATTTACTTGAGTTTTTTGTTGTTGCTTTGTTTGTTCGTTCGTTCGTTTTTTTCATATTTATCATAATGTATATTGAAGGAGAGTGAAGGGAGATTGACTCGAAAGTTAAAGGCTTATTGCCGTAAGTATGCTTCAGGGCTGATCATATTTCAGAGTAAATACACTAATAAATCCTGAAATTACCCTTTAAATTCAAAGTTTTGAAAAGGCAATTTTCTTTTCTTACGAAGGTAAGTGATTCCTTTCTCAGCCAGTGAGTTGAGTTAAGTTGATTTGAAGTTGACGGATTGTTTTTAATAATGTTGAAAATAGGTAGAGTGATTATACATGCTGAAGCGAGCTTTCAGAGTTCGAAGTATAACAAATCAATGTGTGTTAGATAATTTTATTCGTGAACAATTCTATATCATAAGACATGCTGTTCAGTTTTTCAGAATAATGAGTCGTTCACGAACTAATAAATAAAAAATGATTTGAAACAATCATATTCCTGTGTTCAGTAATTTCGTTCTCGAACGATTCGACAACGTGAGTCATG
This sequence comes from Phenacoccus solenopsis, assembly GCA_009761765.1. Classification (NCBI taxonomy): domain Eukaryota; kingdom Metazoa; phylum Arthropoda; class Insecta; order Hemiptera; family Pseudococcidae; genus Phenacoccus; species Phenacoccus solenopsis. Next base: position 28,012,240 of record CM019753.1, on the reverse strand, counting down.
GTATGAAATTTCAGAAAATGAGTCGTTCACGAACTAATAAATACAACATAATTTGGAACAATCATGTGCCTGTTTTCAGCGAATTCGTTCGCGAACGATTCTACATCTTGAGTTAACACATCTGACTTCAGAAAATGAATTTTTCACGAATTAATGAATAGAAAATAATTTACTGTCTGTCAAAAATAGCTTGAAAGTTGAAACTTTTTGACAGCCCAAGGTTAGGCAACAATTTACACAGTGTTATTCAAAATATACATTTTACTGTCAAGTAGGTTGATATGTTGATACCTACTTTTTTTTTATCAATATCGATCGTTTTTCATCGAAATTTTTCGTAAATTTAAGAACAAACTGTACAAATGATTGAAAAATGAGTTCAAATCCTAAACATTAAAAAAAAAAATTTGGGCGTTTCATTATCTTATTTAAAGCGTTATTTTTAATTCTGAACGCGTTTTGGGATGTTATGAAATCGTAAAAATTGAAAATTGTCATGCTTTTTGTCTAACTTTGCGCTTTCAAAAAGTCTCAAGCTATTTTTGGTAGGCAGTAAAACAATCATGTGTCTGTATACAGTAAATTCATTCGCGAACGATTCTACATGTTGTGTTGATATCCCTGATGCGTCGTTCACTTTTGAACTGAACGAAAATCGTTCATGTTCGCCATCTTTTCCACCAAAATGAACGTGAACTGAAAGAAATCAGAATTGACCAGAACGAGAATGTAAACTAAACGCATTTTTTTTTTGAATGAACGTGAACTGAACTAAACGTGTTTTTCCCTCAAAAATGAACATAATATATAAAAGTATTAAAAGCTAAAGTTGCTACATGTTTTTTTTTTTTTTTTTTTTTTTTTTTTCTGTGAACGCAATGAAAATTGTTCACGTTCGTGAATTTTTGCCACGAACTGAACTGAATGAGAACAAAATAACTACGAACGCGAACTTGAACTGAACGTAGCTATTTTTTTAAATGAATGTGAACTGAACTGAACGAATAAATTTTCAGTATGAGCGTGAACTGAGCGTCATAATTTTATTTTCAAAATGAACTGAACGTGAACGCGTTCACGAACGACGCAACCCTGGTCAAAATACCAAACTTTAGAAAATGAGTCTTTTACGAAGTATTAACAAATTATGTGTTATGTTCAGTAATTTCGTTCGCGAATGATTCGACTTCTTGAAGTGTGATGTCAAACTTCAGTAAATGAGTCGTTCACGAACTAATAAATACAACATAATTTGGAACAATCATGTGCCTGTATTCAGTGAATTCGTTCGCGAACGATTCTACATCGTGATTCAATACATCCGACTTCAAAAAATGGCCCTTTGGCGAACTATTTAATAAAAAATGATTTCAAATAACCATATACCTCTCTCAAGTGATTTCGTTCGCGAACTATTCAGCAACGTGAACGAAAAATAAGCCGTTCATAAACTGATAAATGAAAAATAATTTGAAACAGTGTAACAGTCATATGTCTAAGCACTTTACGAAGTGTTTAACAATCATGTGTTTCTATTCAGTAAATTCGCTATCCGCATGTTTGAACAAATTCAACTCCATTTATTCGGCATTGCTGCTTATATTTTCTTTTTCAATAAAAAAAATACCTATAAATTAATTTAATTACAGTAGAAGCTACTCGACAAAATCTATCCATCTAGCGAACATTTTTCGTTAGCTTTATTATACTTTGAAGATAAATTTCTTCGAAACGTATTTCCGACACGAAATAATTTCCAACTTGAAAGTAGTAAATTAAGAACACCTTGTGTACTTGTGTAATGCTTTCATTTTCAGTGCGAAACTAATTAAAAATTTTTCAAAATAAATTTCAGGCTGAATTTGTAGGAAATATATTTCAGTTTGCTAGTTCTTTCAATTCGTTAGCTCTAAACGATACGGAATTAGGTTTATTCTGCGCTGTGGTATTACTCACTCCCGAAAGAAATGGGGTAACTGACATAAAATCCGTTCAGCATCATCAAGATCGTTTATTAGAAGCTCTCAAAGTTCAAGTAGGTTATTTACGATAATAGGGTTGCTTTTTCAAAGGAATCAAGCAATTATTGCTAACGAAGTTATTATAACATTTCGTAATAGTTAAATGGGAATTAGCTTTATTCGCGAGTAGTCTTAGCGAAAAGGAAGGGGATTTAACTGAATTTTGATTTTTTAGGTCGGCCGAAATCATGCCAGCGAACCGCATGTGTTATCGACGGTGTTAATGAAATTAACCGAATTGCGAACTTTAGGGGCGAAACATTTGACACATTTAGATTGGTTTCGTTTAAATTGGAATAAATTAAGACTTCCTCCACTATTTGCAGAGATTTTCGATATACCGAAATGCGAAGAAGATTTACAATGATAAAGTAAGCGATTTGAATTTTTTTCGGTGAGAATGAAAATATTTGTTTTTTTCTCGAAGTAATTTCGACAGGTGGGGAACATATGTGATGAATGCTGAGAACAGGGGCCTTAAGGTAGAAAAGTAAATTTTGCAAGCGACCCAAAATGGGTGGAAAAATAAAAAAATCATTCATTTTTGAGATTTCAATGGGAAATGACTATGTGCATAATAAAAAACATTTCATTGCCCACTGGCCGTCTTTAAGGTCGTTTTTCTTAAAACCAATTTTTCACAATCTCAACTTTAAATAGTTATTATAACTCCACCAATTCTCAAAATAGAGAGCACTGATTAATCTCATTACATTCGGCATTAAATTCCCTATAAAAATGCATGAAAAAAGATATTTGAAAATTTTTACCTTAAGGTCCCTTTTTTCAGCGCTCATCTCATATTTACAAGGAAATTATTTGATATTTGTCATTCATCATTATTGTAAACAATGATTGAATTAATTTTTTTAATCATTTTTTTAAATATAATTTTAGATTTATTTACTTTTTCATTTAATGAGTTTTTTTTTAATTTATTGATTTTCTTGGGTTTGGATTTTGTTTCAGAACTGATGCTTATTTATCACAAATGTATATCTTTTCTTGCTCAACTATCAAAATAATTTTATTTCTCACAGTTGCTTTACATATCACATCACATATTCGTAAAATTATATAAATCTTCTATGCTAAAAATTTTCGAAATTTCTACATTTCATGTATCTATATAGATATAATTTATTCCAGTCAAAATTTTTCTGTTGAACGTTGTTAGAAAATTGTGTTATTTGTTATGTACAATTATTATTTGTTTATTTATTTTTGTTACCTATCAAACTTTTAGACATTTTGTTATTATTTTTGGAAGAAAACACTTCCTGTTTAGATTATAGTATAAATTTGTTGTCATTCTGGTGCTTATCTTTTCAAAAGAATGAGAAAACCGGAAGAAAAATTTCGAATGTTGTTTTAAAATAAACTTCTTCCTTGAAATGAAACGAAAACAGCGTTTACGAATTTTACGAGATTAGATTCAAATTCTCGTTAGCCTACTTAGCAAAAGGAAAAGTTTGATAACGTCATTTTCGACTGAAATACTTCCTTCAATTTACATATGTACGTACAAATTCAACGAAGTATTATAATCTTATTCTTTTCTTTCTTTCTTTTTATTTTTTTTTCTGTAATTAGAGCATTTATTATTATTACTTTAGATTAATTTAACTTAGAATGAAATTACTATTACGGTTTACATTAATGTATTTATTGTTATAAAAAATGTTTTTCGGCGATATTTTTGTTTCGAGCGCTTTTATTTGCGGCAATTGTTTTTACTTATTTCTAAATTAGTGGCACGTTATGTATTTGATTCGAAATTTTTTTATTTGTTTTTTTTTTTACATGAATTATTATCTCCAAGACTTGTATGATAAGATAGTGAAAATCTGTGCTGGAAATTGAAAAAGTTACGAATTTGGGAAACCATTGTTAAGTTCAAAACAAAGTAGAATATTATTTTAAAAATTACATTGAAAATGTGAATTTTTTAAATTTCTCTCGAAACTTTCGAATTATTCACTGCCAGTTGTATTCCGCGGTGATGATAACAAGCAAAAGTTTGGTATTAATTAATTTTCGCTTTTTTAAAATGTAAAAAAACTTGGAAAATGGCGAGAATAAATTCTTGTTTTATTTCTTACGTTAAAAGAATGTTACGCTTGTGGTAAATTATTGCGGGTTTTCTTGGGTAAACGAATGCGGAATACACGTGTCGGTAAGATTTAACGTTTTGTTTTGCTTTTATTATAAATTTTCATTTCGCAAAAGCATTGTTAAATTGTAACAACGGTATTTATGCCTTTTACATAACGATAAACTTTAAAAGATATCGAAGCTTTTTAAGTCGCGTTGTTTTGCTTTTAGCGAAAAACGCTAAAGGGGGTGCTTATGTTATTCTTTACTTTATGGAAAGTTGTTCTTACGTTTGTGATCAATTGCTTTTTGTTTCTCAGTACGAAATGTTGACATAGGGGTTTTTGCAGTTCGCAGTTGAATCGTAAAAATAATCTTTTAACTGTGATAGTGACAATTTGTTCAATAGAATTAAAAATTACCCTGATTAGTTATTTATTAATATTGGAGTTTTTAGCAGTGGTATTCGCTGTTTTTCGGTATTAAAGTTGAATAAAAGTCAAGTCCAGGTGTAATGTATTTCAAATACATAAATACGCTAGTGCCATGGAAGTCGAACATCGTACGTGTTTTGAGTTGGTTGAATAACGAATCAGTTCTTGGAAATTGAGGATCCTTAATTTACGGACTATTTTTCTTCATTAAATCTGGCATGGAATGCGTTTTGGAATATACAGGTTAAAAAAAAATGTACTTATGATTATATTAGGTAATATGAAACATGAATTCATGCTTGTAGGATCTAAAATATATTTAATCGAAGGCATTTTTGAAATTACGATAATATTTTGATAATCATTAACTGGCAATCATGAAAATTTTTAATTTGTACGAATTTTTAATTAAATATTTGTTGTAATTTCTCTATTTAAGTACTGCTCACCGCCAGGTTGTGATCATACTCTAAGATTATGGCAGTTACTTTTAAACTAAATTAGTGGTATTACATGTTATTATTTACTTAGTTGTAACTATCTCTCGGTTTAGCTTTATTTAATTTTTTTAAACTCGCATTCGAAAAAATCAGATTTTTTATTAAGTATTTGTGATAAAGCAAATTGAACATTTATCATTCCATAGAATCATGCTGTTGATGATTTTTGAATTTTTTTATTTACAGGTTATTTTATGTTATTTTTTTCTTTGAAATTGTTTTTTTTATTTTTTTTATTAATGGTTAGGTTATGGTTATGTGATGTGAAGTTGATAAAAACAAAATTGTACATAAGTTTGTATGAAAGTGGATAGATATAAAAAGCTATACGTATCTATTCACTACGGTGTTGTATAACAACAGAATTAATGTTTAGGAGCTATGGGTGTATAGTATAAAATCCAGTTTTCAAGTTGGTTAAAATTTTATTATTTTTATTTTTGTAATTTAAAATCAATATATACCGAAATAATGAAAACAAAAATGACCTACAGCGTAATTGTAATATCTTTCTAGTCATAGTTACGAAATGAATAATTTTTTTTTACTTATTAGAATTTAATTTATATATCGACGTGATGGTTTTGCTTTTTAATTTCGTGAAATTTCATTACATGTTTGGTGACGGTCATAATGAAACAGAATGATACAGTGTTTTACTCTGATGATGAGTGGACACATTTTTGATAGTACTCGTGGATTTAGCGGTTGTCAAGCGATTTTCATTTCCTCATAATATTCAGTATAACCTCAAAATTGAAACTTTCAAATTTTAAAACAAGCTTATAGTGATAGGAACTCGTTATTGCTCATGCTCTGCGTGCTAGTGCTTTCATAGTTTATTCGTTGTCAGTTATTACTATACTTATGATTATTATGGCAAAATATTAACTTATTATGGAAATTATTTTACATATTTGTATGTATTCAGTGTAGTCGCCTTCGGTTTGCTAAGGAAACAAAAAGTACTGATGAGGTTAAATAAGTATGAATGTGAATTAAAAAACCAAATATAGGTTATTTATAAACATTACGTACTGTATTCTCGAGTAAAAATATATTTACAAATTTATCACTACGTTCAATTACCATTTATCTCAGATAATAATTCATAAAGAAAAAAAAGCGTTAATTCCAGTTATGTGTTCTAGTTCACTAACTTGAAAAAAGAGTTCATAGTTTTTAGCTTGACACTGCCATAATGTTTCCTTTTAATTAGGTACATTTCTTAATCGCTTTCGATAGACCAAAGCTTTGTATACAAACATTCCCCTTGTTTTTTTCCTAATTTTTACAAAAATCGCTTTTTATATCGCTTTAATGATATTTTTCTACTTATTTTTAATAATTAGATATTTTTTTACTTTTTTGTTCGAATACATAATTTATTTATAGCCCATGTAAATCATTTTGGTAATAAGCTTTATTTGTAAGAATCATTAGAATCTGTTTCAAATGATGTTCGAACTGGACGGCATAGGTAATGGTAATGAAAGCAGGTCATTGATTTTCATGATATATTTAGGCCTTAGGAGATTAATTCGATGATGTCCATTTGTGTGTGAAATCTGCGAGTTATAATAATAGATTTGGAAAAAAAATATGTATGGTAGCTAGAATTTTTAATACGTGACGATTTTCTGTGCGTGTTTTACAATCATTTTATTTATTTTTTTGTCTCATGTTAGTCATGGAATTAAGGTCTTATTATGACAGAAATATGGGTTTTCGAGTTACAAACTGGTAAACATAGGAAATTTTAAAATGTATTGATTTTTGTAAATATATTAAATTTTGAGGAATGCTTTAATGTATGAAAATTTATTAGGTGCAATTTTCCTTTCTTTTTTATGGCCATTTATACAATATACTTATACTAGGTATTAAAAACCCATTAAAATTTTGAAACAGCATTTCTTTAATAAAATGGAATATATTTTTCTTCGAAAAAAAAAAATGCAAATACCTTGCTAATTCATGATTTTATGGGTAGTTTGTATAAAATAGGTGATCAATATATAAAATAAAAAAAAATATATATTAGATGTAAGTGTAAATTATGTCGATGCAGATAAAGCTATAATATGACATACTTATGATTGTTGGCCATACTATTTAAAAAAAGGCTAATTAATTGTTAAAAAGGTATTGTAATGAATATATTATTTTCAATCATTTTGTATGCATAAGATAAATCACATTTTTTTCAAAAGCACTCTTTTCAATACTTAAACGCTGGTACCGTTTTCAGATGTTTTTTTGTTTTTTTAAACCTTTTTTTAAAAATTGTACCGTTGTTTCTATGATAACATATGAACATTTAAGAATTTTAAAATGAATAGTTATCAATTTAAATTCGCATAAAGTAATGATACGGGAAAAATTCAGATCTATGGTGATTACGTTATATTTTTCGATTAACAAAGTGATCGAATGTCCTCTTAAGTATGATTGATCAGTTTTTTATTATTATTATTAAAAAAAGATACGTACGTTAATAAGTACTTCTAGATATATTTTTTGTTTATTTAATTCTTTTTTTTTTTTTACTTTTAATATGTTTATATACAATGTTTATCTAGTAAAATTGTGAGATCTCTTTTCAATGTTTCTCAATGAGCAATTGAAAAACATTGATTTTACTTTAATAGTAAGAGTATAACAAGCTTATTTTAGAATTTTACTGGCTGCGTCACTGCCTTTTATTTAATTTATTTTTTTCTACACTTTAATTTTTTGGGAAAGCGAAGTATTTTGTAATTGCGAAGAGAAGTGTAAAATATTATTTATATTTTCATAATATCCGCATTTAGAAACTTTTCATTGAATTCGACTACGTCTATAATTATGTATGGCATTTTATTTTTATATCTTCATGTTCCTTTAATATTTCATTGTTATGAAGTGTACGATGCGATGCGATGATTACATTTCGAATGTTATGATAAGTGTATAGGTAAGCTTGCAACATTGCAAGAAAGAAAATATCATAAGCCTATACCTATCAAAATATTACTGATTAAGGAATAGACGTTTATAAAATACGAATTCGTGTTTTCAAGTGCATTTAAATTATTAGTTTATTTTTTGTTTTATTTAATAAATCTTTATGATTGGTAACTATCCACAACACATCTCCACCAGCTCTTTTTCAGATTACCTGGCGTATGCAGTTTATATAATTTCCGTTGTACTTAAGTTTTTTTTTTTTTTTTTTTTTTTTTATTGATTAAAAGAAATTTGCTTTTTTCACCTCTTTGTAATCTATAATGAACATGTTTATCGAACATAACTTCCTACGGCCTAGATGGTGTATTGTAAATTCCTGTACAATGTACTTTTTCCTGTGTAATGTGATGACTTCTATCGAAGATTTGTTTTTGTAATTAGCATAATATTTAGCCGCAAATATTGAATGTAAAAGATGTAAAACGTGCTAGAAATTAAAATTTATGATAAATTTTTGTTTCATTTTGCTTTTATATTAATTTTGTAATTAAAAATTTGATTGTGTATTGTTGCTTTTTTTTAATTTATTTATCCGTGAGGTGATAAAAGTGATAGTGCCCTCCTCAAGACAATAGCGTAATACATTTGAATTATTAATTAAAGGAAATCTCTGAAATGAAAATATGATTCATATACTTATACATATATAATTTTTTTTTTCAAGTCATATGATTAGGCCAAGCGTGGATATGATCATACGAGAGATGGATCTGGATGTATTACCCTATCCCTACATATTTTGATTGAAATCTGAAAATTAAAAATTATGATCGAATGATATTTAAAGAAGCTATTAATGAGCGATGAATCATTGAAACACCTTTCCAAATTTAATTAAATTTAAAATTGAAAAAATGCAATTGGGTGAATAGATCTGCCTTTCGAGAAATTTTCGTACGGAGAGATGAAAATTATCAATACACACAGAACCCGATAATTTTTTTAAGTTTTGGGTTATAGTCGCGTTCCAGGCTGCAAAAATACTCAGGACATTCAGTCCATGCTCAGTTCTGCACGCATGAGTGAAAAGTTAAATACTAAAATAGTTACGAATTAGCGAAAGTGTGCGATTTTGGATTTGAAAAGGAGTTTACTCTCACTCGCACTCTAATGTATCCAAACAAGAATTAATTCCTGGCGATCACGAATACGAATAGGTCTGGAATGAAACTCCTTGGAATGGGAGTCAATTTTTCACATCTCAACGTTGAAGCTTAAGCTCATCAAGCCATCAATGATGGTCTTAAAAGTAAAACGTAAAATGTTACGAAATAGTATATTTTACAACTAGGGAGGTAAAAGTGTTTTTGACGAGTGTGAGGTTTGTCACCCGAGTCAAGAATCAATTTTTCTCCCGAGTAGTGAACGAAATTTTTTCTCAATGCGGGATAAAAGCGCTCGTTTGGGTATCCAAGCGATTAGTGAGCGGTAGGTAGAGTAGCGTTTTTCTCCCACAAGTATGAAAAAATGTAAAAATCCAAGATTGAAAAATCAAAATTGTTGAACCATATTTTCTAATTCCATTTTCTAATTGTACAAAACTGAAACCGAAACAGCATTTGAAAATGTTTACCATAAATATATTACCAATACCATCCCTTAACTGAACTAAAGAAATATTATATTTGTGTTTTTCTATCCCATCATCCCTTTGCTTAGAGCAAATTTTATGGTATTTGTATATGTTAAAATAACTAACAACAAATTTGCAAAATGTAATAAAAAAAATTATCGCAATAGTAATTAAAACAATAATTGTGCCGAGTAGCTAATAAATCTTATCACTAGTGTACGATTCCCTTTATATCCTGTTTTTGTTCCTTGACCTAGTTATTTCAACTAACAAAACAAAAAAGCCGGTGATTAAATTTTATCAGTTAAAATTGAATTTTTTAATAAAAATTTATTCATTCAGAACTTTATAGAAGTGTTTCAAATTTTTTTCCCTGAAATATGTGTGGAGAAATTATTTGGCTATCAAGTTTTCGATATGAAAATCTAATTTCTTTGACCAGATAACGAATATCTATTTCCTGTTTCGTATATTTATACTCAATAAGAATCATGTAGTTTATCTGAATTTAATTAAAAAATTATTCATATTTTATTAGATTACTAAATTAATAAACAGTACCTTTTAGCAGAATTGAAGTAAGTAATAGTTTAGTTTACTGTATTTCAAATTTCATATAACATATTCTTTAATGAGACTGTTTAAGAGTCGAGAGTTCACATTTTGTATTTGTTGTTACAAGTTTTTTGACAGTAATTAATATTGAGAATTAAACGTAATAATGTAAACAATAATAATGATTAGAAATCATTAATGTAGTTACAATTATAGCAATAATAACAACACTATATAACTTGAATTTGAGTACACAATCTTGAATTTATATTTGGTACTTGGTACATTTGAAATCTAAATGAATTGTCCGTGAAAAATTTGAATCAATTTTCATGAAGCATCGAGTGCTTGTACGCTACTCGTTGATTTTTTTTTTTAATAATCAGAATAGTAAAGATTTCATTAGCTATAGTTCTCAGCTACGAGAATTATATTTCAAAGTTTGATAGGATGATTTTCAAATATTAACCATTTATAAATTTTGGTGTTGGCATTTCATATGTTGTATTATAGCCACAAATGAAACATTTCTAAAAATCGTCTTTTCGAAGCTATACAGCTTATATGCACCTATGTATTTTAAAGAACAATAATATTAATCGAGTTAAGAGAGACCAATTTGATTTTTGATTTTTTACCTTAAGAAATTAAATTCATTCTTCAATTTTAGCATCTTTCAACATCATTCATTCCAGTGAGTTGATCTACACCGAACTACCATATTCCTAAGTTTCGCTGATTTAACATGCATCTGTTGAGGAAATGTATCCGCCTGTGTTTTGGGCAATGTGTTTGAATTGAAGAGTTAGTTTTTTCTTCAAATATTCCAATCGGTCCACCTTAATTGTGGACGAAACCAGTTTTCATAGATGTATGGCGTATCTTATTTTACGTGGAAAAAGTTCAGCGCCCTTTCGTAACTTTTTTTCGTATATCTTTTTCCAGAATAATCTTTGTATGTGTTGATCAATCTCAATAATAACGTCAATTTAAACTGGGGCATCGTTTTAAGAGTACTTAGTATCTTACGTCATTTTTTAGTATCGGCTTTATCTATGTAATAAGTAGTGGCCTTGAAGAGTAGTGTCGTTTGATAAGTTTTGTCGGCGTTTAAATACGTACTGCTCTCATGTTTATGTAGTTATTCGTTAGGTTCGGAAGCGAAGTACATAGGTATAATATTGCTTTAAACGCTCTACGTGCTTGATAATTTTTATTGATTTTACCAGGTAATTGATTGCACATTTATGAATTTAAAGTAACAGAAATATTAGGATTATTTTTTGTTATTTTTGTTATTTAGCAAAACGAAGTTTTCTTATTTAAAAAAAGAAAAATCAAAAAATATAATTTTTGAAAAAATCAAAAAATATATTTGGAAAGAATATGATATTATTTATGAAAAATGTATTTTATCATAAATGTAAAAATCACAAATAACTGTAGAAATTATTTTTGCTCCCGTAAAAAAAATAAATTAAAATAACAATTGTTCGCAGTATACATTTGCAAAGATGGCCGAAAAAATTGAACCATCGGCAACGGTAGACGATGAAATAAAGGAAATGCTTTCTAACATTAATAAATCGTTTCAAAAAAAATACGATTTGAAACCAGATTTTTTTGTCCGAGTACCTGGTCGTGTCAATTTGATCGGTGAGCACATTGACTATTGCGGATATCCGGTCTGCCCTATGGCAATTAAGCAATGCTTCGTGGCGGCAGTAAAATCGACGAAAAATCTGGACGTTGTTTTGTCGAACGTAGAAAACGTCAAGTATCCAGATTTTACGTGCAAAATAAATAATTTACCGTAAGTATGTACTATATTTAATTAATCGCACCAATGGCTGACGATTAACGAATTCACCATATTCGAAATATGAACTTTTTATCATATAACACCGGTTATTTTCAGAATGAAAGATAAAAGTTCCGAGTCCCCTCCTAACTGGTATGATTACGTTTTATGCGGTTTAAAAGGCGTACTTGAGTTATCTCGAAATGCTCCGGATAAAGGATTGATGATACATTTGCACGGTACGATACCTCCGGCCAGTGGTTTATCTAGTTCCAGTGCATTGGTTTGTTGTGCCGCATTGGCTTTGGGCGTCGTTTTAGATGTAAGGATTTTTCATTAAAATCTTCGCTATATTGATTACGTCAACATTTTTTATTATATGAAAAAGTTTTAATCTCTCGTGTAACCCCACCACACTTTGAGGTCAATAACCCATTCTTCTCCTCATAGTGTACTTCTAATCTCCATTAATCATATGAGTTCATATTAATTACATTTTTGTTAATTTGAGGCTTCTCAAGCTGTACTCTAGTTTTGGTAATCCACCATTTTGTATCCATTTTGACCCAAATTCGAGAGGTCATATTATGGTCACCAACTAACCGCACACACAGAGTTTGGCTTTTCTGGGTCAATTTGTTGAGGAGATATGGAAGATTCGAGAAATTTCATGACTTAGAACTTTCTCAAAAATCCGTGTTTTCCTCCAACTCACCTCTGTATACACTGAGGAAGGTGACATTTGGAAATGTTGGTGTCCGTGACTTACTCTTTTATATGAAATCAAAAGCGAAAAATTTTAGGTATTTGCTCCCTCTCCAACCCCCCCTCAAGATTTGATTGTTCCATCATTTTGAATTCATCGAGAAAACATAAAAATAGTTTGTTACATTTCTAAGAAGAGTTTTTCACCAAGTTTTGAGAGAATTTCATGAACACCCGCCAGCGCTACGCGAAGGGAAATAAAAAAAACGTAAGCAGCCATGCCGCATTATTGAAGCTGAGTTTTTAACTGAGGCTTGTTTTGATTCGGTAATAACCTTGCTTAGCCCTTCATGACTGCAGGCTACACCCTATACCAAGTCTGAAAACCTCTACCCTATCCCTTCCAAAACCACTTAAGAAGTTGAATTCGGAACAAACGTAGTATTTCTTGCCATGAAATAATCATATGAACACATACTTCTCAAATTATAAGTATTTGAGGATCCTCACATTATCTTCAAATCCTGATAATCCGTCATTTTAGATCCTTTTTGACTCAAATTGATGAGGTCATATTCTGGTCATTAACTAATCTTACATACGAAGTTTGACCTTTCTAGGCCGATTTGATGATGAGATATGGATGATTCATGAAATTTCCTACCCTAATTTCCCCTCCAAAAGCTATTTTTTGCTCTAACTCCTCTCCAAATTCACTTGGGCTCATTTTATCATATGATATAGCAATAAAAAATTTTCGACCTCTCGTGTACCTCTACCTCATTTTAAGTTCGATAAACCCTCCCTCTCCCCTTCCAACATCATGTATGGAGGTGAATTGGGGATATAGTATACTTCTTATCCCCAATATTCATATGAGTTCATATTAATTACATTTTCACTAATCTGAGACTCCTCAAGCTCTACTCAAATTTTGATAAACCGTCATTTTGGATCCATTTTGACCCAAATTCAAGAGGTCATATTCTGGTCAACAACTAACCTTATTTTCAAAGTTTGACGTTTCTATATTTATTTGGTGAGGAGATATAGAAGATTCGAGAAATTTCATGACTCAAAACTTTCTCAAAAATCCGTTTTTTGCTCTAACTCCCCTCCAAATGCACTTTGGAAGCTGAAATTTGATATGTTGGTGTCCATGACTCACTCTTTCATATGAGATCAAGAACAAAAAAATTGAGGTATTTGCCCCTTCTCCAGCACCCATCAAATCTTGAGAGATCCGCCATTTTGAATTTTTTCGAAAAAACAAAAAAAACTCGTTTTGTTAGATTTCTAAGTTAAGTCTCTCATCAAGTTTTGAGCGAATTCCATGAATTCCTGCCCGTGCAACGCATGTGCCACAAAAAACAAAGTTTCTTCAAAAAACCGGTTTTTGCTCCAAGTTCACTCAAAATGCACTTGTGAAGCTCAAATTTAGATATGTTGGTGTCTGTGACTCACTCTTTCATGTGAGATCAAAAACAAAAAAATTGAGGTATTCACCCCTTCTCCAGCTTCCCTCAAAATTTGAGTGATCCGCCATTTTGAATTTTTTCGAAAAAACAAAAAAACTCGTTTTGTTAGATTTCTAAGCAGGGTCTCTCACCAAGTTTTGAGCGAATTTCATGAATTCCTGCCCGCGCTATGCGTGAGAGAAAAAATATGTGTATTGGTCTATGGTCAAAGTGGCATCAGTTTGCACACTCCTTAGAAGTGCATCTAATGTCACATTAATGACACTACGATGGTGAATGGAATGTATAGTTTCATAGTCTTTCTTAGAAATGAATTTTTAAAATGATGCCACTTTACTTGTAAACATCAAAAAAAATGAGGCCACTACGACCGTAGACAGAAAAAAAATTTTTGCATAAAAAATAGAATATAAGTGGTAAAGCGGCATCACCCAAATAATCACACCAATGACGTCATGACATATAGCTGAATCGATGAGCTATGTGATGATAAAGTGGCATTAAATGAAATCCCACTTTGTGAAAAAGATGCCACTTTACCGGTAGACGACAAAAAATGATGCCACTTTATCCATAGATAAATCTATATATATTATATACATACCAAAAAGTTGGACATTTGCCAGATGATTACAAATGATCTGAAGCGCAATGATTTGAAGACCCCACCTTCCCCCGACTTTCCCTTCCCAAATCAGGTAGGCTGTAATAGCTGTCGTTTTTTAGTTAAAAACTCAGCTGAAAAAAATATATATTATATACCAAAAGGTTTGACATTTGCCAGATGATTACAACTCAGCTAGAAAAAAGCTTATCAAGGAAGCACTATCAGGCAGCCTGAACTTGCCTTCATTAATAACTCAGCTCTCGTATTGCGACATGGTTGTTCGCAATTTTTTACCCGCATTAAAAAATGTCTGAATTATCAAAAAATTATTGTTACGGAAATTGCATTCTCTTTTTCGTAATCATTCGCGTGCTTAATCGTGAGAAATCAATTTTATAGCGAAAATAGTGCTTAATTTTTCCTCAACATTACTTTCACAATGGTTAGTACATCTAAAGCGATAATTTTTTTAATAACTTTGCTATTCAAGATTAATAACTACATAACGTTGGAGGAAATTCGTTCACAATCTATTGTTGTATATTAATAGCTGATAATTATTAACTGATATTTCGCATTCAAAGATATGCCCGCCGAGGAACCAATTGGCCGAATTAACCGCTCGCGCCGAACGTTACATCGGGACAGAAGGCGGTGGAATGGATCAAGCTATTATATTTAACGCGAAACGCGGCATGGCTAGTCACATACAGTTCGACCCGTTGAGATTAAACGATGTTCAAATTCCAGCCGCAGGTACATTCGTAATCGCTCAAAGTATGGTTACGAAAAACAAAGCAGCTTCGAATGATTTCAATTCGAGAGTTGTGGAGACTAGACTGGCGGCATTAGTGAGTATTTGACGAACCGCTTGTTACGAAATTACCCTGAGAAATGAATGGTTATTGTGTAACCTGTGTGATTAGATTATAGGCAAACATCATTTGAAAAATTGGCGTAAATTTACGAAACTTTCCGACGTACAGAAAGAGTTGAAGTTCGATTTCGCTCAAATGTTGAAGGTTATACAAAGCATATTTCACAGTGGATTTTACACCAAGTCAGAGGTAAACAATACCTATTAATTATCAATCGTTGATAATTCATCGTCGCGTGAAACGTCGCATTTTAAATGCGAATATTAGCAAAGAACAAAGAAAACCTGTTGAACAAGATACAGCGTCAGCGTGTACTTTTTCAGGATAAATGTATGAAACGGAATTTTTATAGGTGTGCCAAATACTGGATGTGACGGAAAAGGAACTAGATAGCGATTTTTTAACGCCCAATACTCGACATATAAATACATTCAAAATTAAACCTAGAGCGTTACACGTAATTGGAGGTAATGCCCAGTTACTCGTACGTGATGGAACGATTGTTTGCATCATGGCGGAATATATTAAATTTTTGTTTTTGCCATTTCAGAGGCATTAAGAGTGCAGATGTTTTGCGATATTTGCGATGGCCAGAAATCGCTAGAAGAACTTGGTCGATTAATGACTGAAAGTCATGTAAGTCTGAAAGACCTATACGAGTGCAGTCACGTCGAGCTCGATAAATTGGTGGCCGTTTGTTCAATCAGCGGAGCCTTAGGAGCTCGTTTAACCGGAGCTGGGTACAGATTATTGCGTTTTTATTTTTTAATAATTTTTCTCCGAATCTATTATTCTGTATTCTTTTTTCAGCTGGGGCGGCTGCGTTGTTGCATTAGTTCCGCTAGGCGGTGCTGACGAGTTCGTGAAATCTGTCAAAGCGGCATTTTACGCCGGTAAAGTATCGGGCACGTCGAACGTTGATCAGTTGATTTTCATCACCAAACCGCACAGCGGTGCTTCCGTAATAAGTACGAATGCCGTGGATGATTGATATGTATTTAATATTTAAATCAAAATTATTAGTGAGAATTATTCGTTCGAAACATCTGGCCAATCGAGAATCCAATAAATTAGCAATATTTATAAGTCATACTAATTCTTATATTATATCTTCATGTCCGCTATTTTTATTTGTAATTTTTCACAATTTTCGTGTCGTGCTGTTTATCGCATTTTTTCGAACATATTTTTTTTATTTATAACCGATCTCATGCTTGGTTATGATAAGGTTTTTTATAATTGTTTATTTATTTATTTATTCTTTTTTCTTTTGTAGAATTCAAATTCCGATTTGTATTTTTATATGAATTACTTTACATGTGAAACTTTCAGTCGCCAAAGTTGTTTCTAAAGGTGAAAATGTTGAAATAAAAATCATTGCGAATTTCGTGATTTTATTTCGGCTAGAACTGGCTCGGAAATTAGAGCTGCAAAATAACAGTGGTTATGTAGGTCCGAGCAAACCTGCTTTTTGAAGGGTGATACGAGACTTATTGAATTTGATGCACCTGAAAAATAGGAAATATACTTAGTGATTTCTCTTCTGCCTTCTCAAAAAGTGACTTAAATTTTAATAATTATCTTTGAGTAAAACAATTCTATTAACCATAATTCTTCGATTATACTAAATGTAAATAACACGAATCCTCAAGCATTCTGCTGTTCTTGTAATTGAATGAATGCTACATTAATGCTGAAACAGAAAAGGCGAAGAGCGAAACTAACTCATTTTCAGGTGGCGAGGGATTGAATAGAAAGGAATTTGCCGAACCAAAACTCATCAAATTACAATTTTTGAGTACATATTTAATGAATTTTTCATAGTACATATACCTGCAAGAAATGAAAAGCATTGAAGTGTTGCCAAGATATTATCTTTTAGCGAGGCTAAAGGTGTGAAAACCAAAAAAAAGTACAGGGGCGTACCGAGGACATTCTTCAGGGGGGAGGAAAACCAAAAATTGCCAACTAATTTTACAATTTTACCAACTGTTGACTTTTTTTTTTTTTTTTTTTTAAAACATTTTATTAAAAAATATTTATACGGTAAATTATTAATAATATTGCAAATTGATTTAGTATAGGTAGTACGTATTACAATTAGAGCCACCTCTTGCGGGCTTTCGCGTTTTTTAGATTAATAATCGCCTGGGGGATTACATAAGAAATAAGCAATTTGCCTAACCCTCAAATGCTTTTTCGAGACGAAGGGCACTTGAAATTCCACAGCTTTGAGTAAATGAGTTAGTTCTAAATTTGCTGGCATAATCAAAATTTAATATATGAATGTCACCCACCTTTCATTTAGTGGCATAGTGCTTCGTACTCTATGGTTTAGATTTAAAGGTAGGCAACTTGTTTAACACGAGTCTCCATTCTATGTCGATAATTTAAAATTAGACAACTTGTTCCTCATTGAAAGCTTTTTTTTTATTGAAATTATTCCACATCAACATGCCTACTTTTGCATCAAGATTTTTTGACGAGCAAGTCGCTCAACTGTCAATGCACTGCTTTCAATTTCAATACAGGAATTTACTCAAGCACAAAATATCCATTCTGTGTTATTAACTTGGAAGTAGGTAACTTATTCAAAGCACCAGCATTTTGTCATAATGTAAGCATTATGATGTAAAAGGCGTTTCATGTCCAAAATGGCCACTTTTGAGCTAAAGACAAAGCCTTTTGCACTCTACCGTGCGTCCAAGTGATTCGGGTACAATCAGCGAAAAAGTCTCTATTGCAATTATTTAAAATTGTTTTTTCCAAATAAAAAGTAATTGTAATGCAGTTGAAATGAGTTTATCAGTCTTGGAATTCATTAAAGTAATTTTAAAAATAATTTCTGATTTAGAAATCGTTGTTTAACTCTTATTACGTTATCAACAAACTGAGATTTTTGCGCTTATTGTACCCGAATCACTTGGACGCACGGTATACTCGTACATTTTCCAACCGATTCGAGATCGCTGATTCCAAATGCAATGATATTTTCTGGTGCTCAGTTCTACTTCTCGTCGCAATTACCACTTTAAATACCTAAGTCGTGAATATTTATTTTTTCTCGAGACTTTTTTTTTAATTCATTCATCAAAAAATTGAATAAATGGAGAAATCATTCGTTGAAATTTCGAACCACGAAATTCCCATCGCTTTAATTGGCCAGTATGTGCGAGTACTAAAATTAAATTTTCCAACCACAAAAAGAAATAAGCGAGCAGAAATAAATTTCGTATATTTTCAGACAATGAGAATAAATCGCTTAGTAAAATAAAACACCTACACTCTATTATTTGGTAGAATTATGGATCTTATCGAATGAAATAATTCGCTTAAACTATAAACGTATTTATATACACAGAACATCCACTTAGTAATGATTAAAAAAAAATGCACATAACAAATTAAAATAAATTGCACGCTAATAAGTTTTATACTAGTCGTTCTAGTGGAAGGAAAGATACTCTACGCATACTACAGCTTAAATAATAACAATAACATTACTTCTCGTATTAAGCGTTATAAGGTTCAACTCAATCGATTATCAAGTCCCAATATAACGGTATAATTTAAAAAAATAAATTAAGAGAAAAAAATAGGTAACCAAATAAAAAAAAAAAACATAATTTCAATTTCAACGATAGAATAATTTAACAAATTTTAAAAACGCGATAAAAAAGTTATTTTTCGAAATCTTCGAATAAACAATGCAGCGTGAAACGCTGCGATGAAAAATAAATATAATTAAATAAAGTATAAACGATTACAAGCCAACATTAATATATCAATTTAATATACACAATAAAAATGTAAACTTACACATATTTCTTGTCATTCGCCATTTCACGAATGCAAGTCCAACCATTGCGAAGAAATGTTACAAATAAAGAAGAAAGTTTTCAAAACGTATAAATGCATCGTTTTTAACTTTTGAATAATCACCTTTAATATGTATTAAGTATAGTTCAGTTCTATCGTACAATACCTATTATACATTACTAACGTAACGATGGTAAACACGTGAACTGGTATAGGTTCAGTTTATGTTATCGAAACGTTTTTTAAATACCTTAGATTAAAAGATCAGATCTGAGAAAATTTTAAGATCTCATCCGCGTATAGTCATTTAATATAAATTAATACTATAAATACCGGCCTACGTTCAATATCCGCGATAATTATTATCACATCAGAAGCGCGTAAACTAATCGTTGGTGAGAAAATAAAATTTACCGAATCGTGGATTATATGGGAAAATAAAGAAGAGAATATTCAACAACTTAAAACCAAAATATCCGTAAGTAATCCCTTATATTCAGTAATTCTTGGAGAAACGATTATTCGCAATTTTTTGCGTTTGAACAAAACAAATAAGATAAATCCCTGCTCGTATGAATACTGACCAATGGTTTCAATTTTTAATGTTAATATGATACAAAATTTCAATATCATTTTGCAGCAGATAAAAGCCTATGCCTTAAATTCGAAAGTACAAACGTTTCAATTTACATGACAATTAAAATTACACATGAAAGTTACAGACATTATAATTATATACAACATAATGCCAGCAAGTCACATAAAAGCAACCGCATCAACACAACGGTTGATTCATACGCTGAGATTTGCACTCGTGCATCGATATATCCGTTTTCCAAAGAAAACAGAATATTAATTGGCTTCGACCTTTCTTATAATTTGTTGAGAAACATTATACTAGTTCAACTGAATACCTCACATAACTCTCTTCAGTACGACGAGCATTTTGGTAGCTATGACCAACGTAGTTGTAACGTATTTATCACAAAAAACAAAAAATATCTCATTAAATCATATCGTTCAAACAATATGCGCGGCGGTAGCCAAATTAGTAGGTACGACGATACTTTCGGCACCATTCAGAGGTGGCGAAGCATCGCTCGAATGACTGGAACAATAATATTTCTTATGGGCTAGAAAGGTAGATAAATAATTAAACGAAATATCGCAAGATTTACAATATTTAGGACCACATTTCTTCACACTATTGGCCGACAAGTCATCGGCGATGGCGTCTTGAGATTTACTATCGTTTTTGGCACTTTCCTCGACTTCTTTAGAGGAATCAGTTTTAACGTTTGGTAACTCGTCTACTTCGATATATTCGTCGTCGTCTTCGACGCAGTCTACGACTACAGGCGATGATCGACTTTCGACGGTTTTTTCTTCGTTACTAGGGGTACTTTCGGGGGTGGATTTTCGTACGAATTTTTCGCTGGAGTTTTCATCGGATGAATTAACCGCACTGCCGTTTTCCTCCATTAAACAAGTTATGTAATTTTCTTCCTGTAAACGAAACACCTAGATTTTAAAATCTTACAAATCGATATATTATTCATCATGTTATGACAGGATTCGATTTCGTACCATGATTTCTCCGTTACGTTTATCAAAATGGACGCGTATATGGGTACGCATTCCTCTGATTGTATTTCCTTTGTAATTACAAATGGTGCATAAAAATGCTTTAACGCCGGGGTGACTTTCGATATGTTTTTGCATGGCGTTTGTCGAATTACAAACGGTAAAACAACACGGACATTTCCAACCACCGCTACTGGAACCGGTACATTGATGCGACGGTAATTGATCGACTGGTAACAACACCTGCAAACATTTTTTTATTTCAAAAATACATATATTTTTTGATATTTTATAACGAGCTAGTGTACTAGTGGCTATACGCTTTTACTTAAGGAAGTTCTTGGTAGCTGCCTATAGCGTTAAAAGTTTCACAGCGGCGAAACTGTATTGTTTATTTTTCGGTATAAGTAACAGTTTTGGTTACGGTATTTGAAATAATACGATATTTGGTACTGTTTCGGTTCCGTTATAGTAAGGGTACGGGAACCGATACCATTATGATTGGAAAAATAATGTGGAATTTGATAATGTGATTTATGGTAGTAAAAGTGATGGTTTGATGTTTAGTTTCCGTAAATTATTTTTTGGGAAATTTACACGACGTAACTTTTGATAAGTTACCAGTAATTCAAAGAACTTGAGAAATTCAATACATTAAAACCTAAAATGAGTCAGCCCTATTTAATACAACTCCATAAACGAAAAAAAAAAAAAAAAAAAAAAAAAACGGAAAATGGTTTTGGTATTTGATATCGTTCCAGTTTCAGTTTTTCATCGTTTCCGTTATCCAGTTACTTTTCGCTCTGGTTTTTTAAAATGATGCGGTATCGATTCCATTACAGGGAAAGAAAGTTTGACGTTCGAGGAGGACAAGACGTGATTTCATTAATACAAGCACAAGATGTAGCACAACATACGCGAACGAAAGAGGAAAAAGTGACACTTTTAAAACATAATGGGGCACTTTGTTCCTCTTTCGTTGTTATCAATCTACCATGCGTCCAAGTGATTCGAGTACAATAAGCGCAAAAATCTCAGTTTGTTGATAACGTAATAAGAGTTGAACAACAATTTCTAAATCAGAAATGATTTTTAAAATTATTTTAATGAATTCTAAGATTGATGAACTCCTTTCAACTGCATTACAATTACTTTGCATTTGAAAAAAACAATTTTAAATAATTGCAATAGAGATTTTTCTGCTGATTGTACCCAAATCACTTGGACGCACGGTATAATCGTATGATGAACAGGGCTGGGAATAAAAGTTTGTCCTTATGTTCAGTTCCGTTCAATTCTTTCGTTCGAGAAAAATTAATTTTATTGTTCTAATCTGGTTTCGTTTATTTCTTCTGTTTTGTTTTGTTTTGTTCTGTTCCATTTCATTCTGTTCTGTTCGGTTTCGTTCATTGTTGTTGAGAAACACCGAGAGAGAATGTAAACATTAATTTACTTGATAAATAATCTGAAACAGAAATGTGAAGATTTGCGTAATTACGCATTTACGCTGCTCTTCAAAAATCAAAAGTTCAAATTTTGATGATGCATCACTGTTGATGTCACTGATTCACTGTCATTGTGAGCTATGGAAAAAAAGAAAATCATTAACCGAAGAGGAAAAGAAATCGTTCTGTTCAGTTCAGTTTCTCTTTATTTTTATTTTTATTTTTTTTTGTTCTGTTCCGTCCCATTTCGTTCTGTTCTGGTAATATTTGTTCAAAATGTAATTTTATTCTGTTCTGTTTATCGTTCATCATCATTATGAACTAAAATTTCAGTGTTATGAATCATTCATAATGACTGTTCTGTTCTGTTGTTCACCAGCCCTGTTCTGCTCGGTACCTCTCGAATAATTATGAAAAAATCACTATACCGATCAATTAATATTGAAACTAATCGAAGCTTTCAATAATTTTAAAAATATCGTATAGATACATCAATTATTAATTATTGTAAACAAATAGACAGGCATAGTCCGTCCAAAATAGCATGAGCTATATTTCGCATGTTACGTAAAGCAAAACATAGCTCATGCTATTTTGGACGGACTACACATTAATCAATTTTGTAAAAATCAATATACTATAAATTTTGAAAAAAAAAATGACCCATAGGTTGACATCAAAATACTTGTAAATTGATATAATTTTGAAAACACTAATAGAACATTCAAGTTTAGGAAAATCGATACATTGATAAATTCGGAAAAATTAAAATATCGACAAACAATGTGTCCCATAGTTAAGATAAAAAAACCAGCGTATGGATTAGCATTGAAAATTATATATAATTATTGAATACAATACATAAGTTTGATCGATTAATTTTGAAAACATCGATACATCGATTATTTTATAAATCATAAGTAAATTCTAATAAAATTGAGAAAAAGCTCAGTTGGAAAAGATATTATAAATCAATTCATCGTGAGAAAATGGATAAATCAGTCAATTTCAAAAAGTTGAAAGATGAATAATTGAAAAAAATCGATTAATTACAGAAAACATAGATACATCAAAAAAATTTTTGTTTTTAAATCAATACGTAGACGAATTTGGAAAAATCGATACACCATTCAATTTTGAAAAAAAAAAAAAAACAATACATCAATCAATTTTAAAACCTGTGAACCAATTATCAATTAATTTTAAAATACATGGTTGAATTGCATTGAATATTTTTATGTAAATCGAAATATCGATTAATAATGAAAAAAAATCGATCTATTCATTAGCTTTGAAAATTCCATACATCAAATAAATTTGGAAAAATCGATACATCAATCGACTCCAAAAAAATCGATATATCAATCAATTATGAAAATATCATTATTACGATTAGTTTTGTAAGATTTAGATGTATCGAATCATTTTTTTTTTAAATCAATACACTGATCATGTTTGAAAATTTGATACTAATAATATTAAAAATTAGATATTTAATTATATAAAATTTAATAATTTTCAAAATATCGATGCATCGACCAATTTAATTTTTTTCAAGTATACCTAAATTTTGAGACTCATGGATTGCGATGAATCATTTATTTTAAATCAAAACATCGATAAAATTTGAACAAATCGATATATCGATAGTAAACATTGGATGCATCAATAATAATTTTGAAAGGAACAAATGCATTAATTAATTCTCAATAACTTACGCATTATTAGTTCTGAAAACTTGATCAACGTATCATCGAATAATTCTCCAAAAATTAATTTTCAAAATAACTCGTTCAACTTTTAAAACCCATGACATCTCGTCCACTTCTTTTCAATCAAACATACAATCGTTTTAGTTATTCAATTTCTAATTTTTTTAATGAAAACAAAAAAATGCTGAATAGGTGTTTTGCACACAAAATTAATTAATTCATAAACAAATAAATTATTTGAGAAAATGAAAATATAAAGTAACATATTAATGATAGATAGAAAAAAAAGCGGATTCCATCCTTCCCATGCGCAATAGGTATATCTTAGTAAACGAATTATTTATAAAAATGGTTACTTAATTTAGAGATAACAAAATTAAAATCTTACGAGTAGGTTGCCTTTTTTTGACTAAAAACAGCGCAATAGAGGTTTAAACTTTTAGCGAGACAAACATTTTATGTTGGTGATTTCATATTATGAAGAATGTTATCACATGACAGAACACCACATATTTACGCATTATCTTTATGCCTTCACATCGTAAAAAAAATACTAATTTTAAAATTCTACCATTAAAATTCTATTCTTTGGTTTATCAGTATTTCAACTCTCAACGAGAAGATTACAACGAAGGGTAAAAAATCAAGTACGTCAAAAAAAATCAAAAATAAATACAAAATGTAAAAACGATAAAAATAGAATAAAACCGAATTTACTTACTTTACATTTCGGGCATTTTAGACTAGATTTCTCGGCATCAGCGACCGCAACGCGATTCGGACAATAAAACGTTTGATGGGTAGATAGATTATCCAAAGAGGTAAATTTGATGCCGCACATGGTGCAAACGAATTGCGAAAACTGTCTGGCATTTTGTATAACATTAGCCGGATGCGGTATCGGGCTGGTATTCTCTTTGGATAAGGCTTGCGGCGACGGTGCTAACATTTTAGAAGACGGAGATCCGACTGGACTAGTTTTCACCGAATCGTCCGACTGCGCTGACTCTTGCACTTTTCTCGTCGAACAATAATGCTTCTTGTGGGCTACGTAATTTTCGTACTTACAAAATCCGATATTACAGTCATCGCACTTCCACGTACCTATGTCAAAATCAAAACCGTTCATTATTAATTTAGCCATCACATTATACTCGGTAAGACGTTCACCGACCGGTACAAACCTTGTCTAATAAATTGCGGCATTCCGGCGGCCGGAACGTTTGTCGAGGCTAATCTCATCGCTAATTCGGACGTTAACAAAGGTAAAATGGACGGATTCAATATTTCTGGCATAACTCGAGATCCCGGCGAGACCGGAGGTAATAACAGCGGAATATTAGCGATGGGATTAAGAGCCGGCCGTTTGGACGAGTTCATTTGCTGTATGGCGGACAAATGCGGTATCATTTCCGGCGGAAATTGCAACTCCTTCGGCGATTCGCTGTGATTCTGCGACGCGGCCGCTAGCAGCATCTCGGTTAGGTTGAAATTCGCGCTTCTCTCCGCCACATTTTGGCTAGCTGTAGATTCGTTTTTCTTTTCTTCGCTTTCCGACTTCGAGCATTTCCGTATCACCCCGTTCGTCGTTTTTTTACCGCATTTAGAAGCTATGGTGATCACCGATTTCGGACTAGGGCTGCAGATTTTCTCCGAGCACGACGAAGGTCGCGTTAGCGAACTCGGGGATAACGGAATGGGCGATGGTGTCGAGCAAGTCGACGATGTCGATAATATCAGAGGAATCGAAGGAGCGCAAACGATATCCTCGTGATCCGTTTGCTCGTCCAATAAACGATTCTCTTTCTCTTCTTCGGACGCGTCTACAGTGGTCGTACTCTCGCTACCGTTCGATTCGCGACGCATTCGTAAATCCAAAGCTCCGTTCGCAACTGGTACGCTAGTCGACGCCGGTTTCGTCGTCGTTTTCGTACTCGTGCTTTCTTTCGCCACCTGTGAAATCGAAAGAAAACGCGTTGCGTTAAATTTAAAATAAAATTGTTCGTTTCTTAATTCCCGAATTTTTTTCCCTCTCGAGCCGGTACTCGACGTAGTCACGCGTATCAACTTTAGATTAAATATCGTTGCATGAATGAATAACGTTGTTGTAATCAGGTCAGTCACACATTTAACGAAAAATATCTCGAGTGTTCCACGCCGTATTCACACCGCTGTATGATTTTATTACACGTAAAAACGGAGCGCGAGATAGCTTATCAAGATGGGTATAATATTTATTTACATTACAAATATGTCGAAATACGTGTGTACTTTAGAATAATTTTTCCCTCTCTTTTCGCCCTTTACAAGTCGTATCTGAAGGTTAGTCAATGTAAATACTAAATAGTATACCGAATGGACATTTTCTTTTTCTTTCTTTAAAACGCCATTTCGTCGGTTGAGGCCTAGCTAAAGTTTTCCTTAACCCTTTTTAAAATTTAAAATCATTTACTTACAAGCTGGGTGTACCTAACCTATCTACAGACAGCCATAAAACGTATACCTAAGTACGCGAAAATCGGATATCAAATTGATTGTTGATATTAAATTGCTCTTTGTAACTCTGTGGCCAACGTGCTTGAGATCTTTGTAATCAGAAGTGGATAGGCTGTGCCGCCATATTGGTTTTTAAAAAGCCAGCTCATACAGCTATTTCATCACTGAGAACGCAACTCGACAAGACGGTAAGGTAGCTACCTTACGGTGGTCAAGCATACCCGGATCTATAGCACCCTATCGGAGGTAGGGGAGGGAGGAATCTCCACAAGAGCACTTTTCGCCAGCATCTTCTCAACTGGAGTTGTGGAGTTGAAATACACAAAATATTATTAAGGTAAATTCAACCAAATAAAAATTTTCTAAAAAAAAATATAGGTAATTCTTATTTCTAATGAAACGCATTTTGTGCTCAAAAATTCGACGCGAATCTTAAAATGCCTCAATTTTTTTTTTTTTTGTCAGAATTTCAAAATATTTTAATCTAGAAAGCTGGCATCTGATTTTAGGAAATATAATTTAAAAAAAGGTTAGATAAGTTTTCAACTTAAAAACGACAGCTGTTATAGCTTACCTAATTTTAGAAGGGGGGGGGGTTTCCGGGGGAGTGTGGTTTCTTCAAATCTTGGCGTTTTTTTCTATTTGGGTTATAATTTTTGAGAGCTCTATACAAGCGAGTTGAGTATAATTAAGTTTGTATTTTAATGATAATTTGAAAATTTCGATTTTTTTAAACTTTATATATTATTTATTTATAAAAATTATGGAAAGTATAAAAAAATAAAACTATACGTAGAGAGATGTCTACTTCGAAAATTGAAGAAACAAATTAAAAAATTTCAAAGTTTGCTTCCAGAAGTCGCAATTCCACATCTCAACATAAAACGTTAAAGTAACCGAATTTTTGCCTAACTTGAATATTAGAAGAGCTACAATAGAGTAAAGTAATTTCTATGTAATTTGAGCTATAAACTACTTCGAAACGAATGATTTGAGACCAAATGGACCGATCGCGCTTAATACTGACTTACATAACAGAACATTAAATAGTGTTTAGAGCAGCGATATATACTCATATTAAACACATTTATCTGAAAATGTCGAGACATCAAATTAAAAAAAATATCACATTACTATGAATGAAAAATCATAATAAAATTAATTCAAAAAATTTTGGACACGATTTTCGATAAAAATTTCTTATTCTCACTGATTAAAGCGATTTTTTTAAAAATTAATTTAATTACGACTTTTACATCGGTATTTTGAGAAAATTCATTTGAAAGGATGAAATGCATTTTTTAAGCGAATTTTTGTTAAATTTCCCTTTCAATTGAATTTTTGAACAATTAATTTATTTTATTAATAAGAAATTCTTACTGAATTAATAATAAAAATTAAATTAATCAATTAATTAATAATATTATAAGTAAATCTATAATTAATATATTTTTTTCATTAATAAATTTTTTAATAATATTAAATTTAATAAATATTATTTTTAATATATATTTTCAATTTAACAAATTTTAAGATAATTTTTCAACGAGGGGGAGAAGGAAGAAGTGGAGTCTTTAGATATTTACCTAGCCAGATCTTTTTCTTACTTTTTGCACACTGAATATTTTTAAAATTTTTGGATTTTTCTTTCGATCCTTTTATTATTTTGAATTTCGAATTTTTTTTTTAATTTTGGGCTTTTTTAATTTTTAAAAGGATTTCACTCTTAAATATTTTGTTTTCTATTTTGAATAATTATTTTGGAAACATTTTAGTAATTTTTAAATACTCGTTTAATTTATAAGAATTGTATACTTTTCATTTGTTTTTGTTTTTTTCTTGAACACATCACTGACGACTGAATATTTCTGTTTTATTAAAGAAAATATTCGCGAACTATTGACTCTTCTTGCTCTATAAGTATATTTTTAATGAAAACCTTAGCTATTACAGTCTACTTGACCTTAGTAAGACCTGTCGGAGGGAAACGGAAGAAAAGTAGGTATTGTATCTTATTCCTAGATTCTGACAATAATTTTAGCAATTTTGGACTTTTTTGGATTCACAGATATTTTCTTTGAGTTTTTGGATACTCCCATTCGACTTTTTTGCACATGCATTTTTTCCCAAGCTTCCATCAAAAATTAAGCCCTACTAATAGAGCATGGCTGCTTACATTTTTTTCCTTTCAACTGAGTTCATGATTTAAAAATCATAGCTATTTCATATATTGTAGCATTAAAATGCTATCTCATGTCGAAGTAAAAAATTGTGTTGGTAGAAATCATGTGTTCAATTTACAAAGCACCTTGCGTTACCCATTGACGGATTTAACGGTCGGCTTGGTCACTGGGCTCCGGCCGAGGCGGTGAACCCCAGGATGGAAGGGCCCTCTGAGTAATTAAACGCATATATTTGCATAGAAAAAAGCCAGACGCGGTTTTAAAAGTAATTAATTTTAACGTAGGAACTTAGTTGTTCCTCTTTTGTGGTATCAATGTATGCTTTTAATCACCTACTTCATTTTTTTGGTACTTAGTTGTTTCGTTTTTGTGATATTTATGTATGTGTTTTATTGCGAAAAGCAAAAAAAAAGTCGTTCGTTTGTTCGGCACCTTTGCACAAATAACAAGGTTACATACTCGCAGTACTTACTTTTAAACAGCAATCATTATAAAAATAAAAACTCGAATAAATGAGACGATTTCACGCCGTAAATTAGTGTAACTAGCGAGGGATAAAAATGATCTGATTTATCCAATATTTTCACTAGTAACTTTCATCAAGAGTACAAGGCAGATAACATTCTCCTCGCTGCACTATATGACAAACTCCAGCATAAAAAACACTCTAACATTGCATCATAAGTTATTTTTTTTTTAACTGAAGCGAAATAGTATATTTTACAACTAGGGAATCAAGAATCAATTTTTCTCCCAAGTTGTGAACGAAATTTTTCTTAAATGCGGGAGAAAAGCGCTCGTTTGAGACCCGAGCGATTAGCGAGCGGGAGGTAAAGTAGCGCTTTCTGCCCGCAAGTATGAAAAAACTTTTAACATGGAGATGACAGAGGTATAAAAAGCAACAATAACAAAAATCAGTTTGATACCAATTATCCGACTGTGACATTTTTTTCACAGCTTACACAGTCGGTAGATACATGGCACAAGTATTACTACCGATAAAACTATTCGTTCGAACACATAACAAGCATACCTCGCACCCTCTGTTTCATCAACGTCGCGAAATTATCCGGCGTAATTAATCCGTTAAAAGCCTGTCGATTAATGTTTACTCACTTGATTATTATTGGACGACGAAATGGGTTGCAAAACGGGGCTGCTCAGTTCTGGCATCCTGTTCGCTTGAGTGGTCATGCCTTGCGCCACCATTTGTATGGTGCCATCCGGTAACAACAGATAAACACCGTCTTGTGGACTTAATCCGGAAGTAACCGGACCAGAAAACATATTGGCGGCTTGCACCAACGCGTACGGCACAATTAACACCGGATTTGTGGGAAGCGCGATAAAAGGTTGTGGAGGAGTTTGATTGGGAATGCCGTACGATAGCGGAGGGGTTATTCTCGAATCGATGGACAGATTGGGTGACGGTGATGAGTTGACCGCGTTCGGCGCGCGTTTAATTACATTTCGAGTACTGCAGTAATGTAGTTTATGCGCTTTGAATGTTTTCAAATTTGAAAATCTGATATCGCATTCTTGACAGTAACGATCGATCGGCTGTACCGACGAGTCGGAATCGTTGTGTACCTGAAACACGCGTAAATCGACCATGAATACGTGAGCTCGAATAATTTTTACAATAATGTGTACCCTAAGGTGGCACGTATTTACATATGAAAATATTTTTTCAATTTTTCGGATCGTACTGGGGTGAATTTTGTTCATTTGTTATTGAAAAAGTATATACCAAAATTTCATCCAATTTGATTAACGTTAACAAATACTGACGTACCGCAAGAAGCTTAAAGTTTCTTTCGTGTAGAATCCATTATAAATGCATTAGATAAAATAAATATAACAACTGGTCCGCTTTCTGCTTGGTTGTACGTCACTCGTGTAACAACCGATCAACAAGTCGGAAAGTAGTAAATTAACTCCGCTTAATAAAAACTTCGTCGTAAAATTCAGGTACCCTTGTCATTTACGATAAAACTTATTTTTAGGCGAAATCCTATTGCATTTTATTATTCTTCATCCTATTCATCGAGCAGCCAATCAGCGAATTATTATATTCAGAGAGCCAACCAGCGAACATCGTTTATAGAAACCAAAAACGAGATTACATTGGGAATAGATTTTTTGTATTTTTTGTCGTTTAATTAATTTGTTAATGATGAGATAAATATGTTTATTGGACAGTAAATAATTTTATAATTTTTTAAACATTTACTCAAATGATAAAATTTTTGCTTGTTTTTAAAATATTGTTCATCCAAAATACCATGAGCTAAATTGTAGGAAATGCATCGCTAAAAGCCAAAACGAAATATCATCAGGGTTTGTCAAACTAGGTTTTGTTTACTTTAATTCTTTTTTAATTTACATTTTTTTTTTTTAAATAATAACTTATTCAGGGGTCAACGCACAAAATTAAAATCTATTCGTTACCTTATTCTCAATATTATCATCTTATTATTTTAGTTTAACAATATTAAATTTTCATTTTTATTTTTTTTGGCTTTTGGCTTGCGCAACTGATAAAATTTAGCTCATTTTTTGTCAACTTTATCGAACGATTTTTTCAAGTTTATTAGATTGCAGTTTTTTTTTTCTTTTTTTTTTTTTTGCTAATTTAATTTATTTTCTTAGTGATGAAACAAATACATTTATTAAAAACCGTGAATAATTATAACATTCTTTTAAATACAAATTTATTATATTTTAATAAGACACTCTTAAAATAAATTTAAAAAATTGATCAACAAAAAGCGAAACCCTACTGCAATGAGCGTGTAGCCCATAGCTTGTTTGTTTCTAATTTCGTAATTAATTTTATAATAAAAAAGGTTGAAGTTCCGAATCTTTTTCAGCTTTTTCTTCATCATCTTTATTCTTTACTTAGTTTTTGAATCTTGATTCAAAATCCATTT
The DNA here is from genome assembly GCA_009761765.1 of Phenacoccus solenopsis. NCBI lineage: Eukaryota > Metazoa > Arthropoda > Insecta > Hemiptera > Pseudococcidae > Phenacoccus > Phenacoccus solenopsis. The sequence continues at coordinate 27,980,413 of CM019753.1, read as the reverse complement.
TTGCGGAGGATTTTATGCATGAAATCTTTTTGCCCCAGATTTTACCCAACCCTGGAAAGTAGTAAATTACTTCGATTTACTTGCAAAACTACGTCGTAAAATATAAATATGAATCAGCTGATGATTCAAATCACAAACGAATTCAATCGTACATTGAAAACTGAACGATATTATTTAGGAAGGTAGAAATGAAATATTACCTAGATTTCATCACATTCTAGCCTTATAATTGGCTCCCCACCAAATAGACCTACGAAGGTCAAGCTTTGTACGTAGAATTAGTTAGCGAACAGAATATGACTCTTAAAATTTGGGTCAAAATGGATCAAAATGGCAGATGGTTAAAATTTCACGAACGCTTGAGGAACCTTAACTGGCTCAGATTTAACAAATATCAACTCGTATGATAACTAAGTATGCTTCTTGCTAATTTCAGCTTCACACCTAAGTTTTAAATGGAAGAGGAGGGAGTATTATCCCCAAAATTAGGAGAAGAGAGCGGTAAGGGGTAAACGAAACGTTGAAAATTATTGATTATGGTGGTAAACGATAAAATGAGTCGAATTTACCAAGATATTTCACTTTTAGTCTCCCAAGTTGATACAGAGTGGAGTTATAGAAAAAACGGTTTTTGGAGTGGAGGGGGTGGGGGAGAAATCACGGTAAGAAATTTCAAAAATTTATTCAAAATGGTGAATGGCCAAAATTAGAGGTAGGCTTAATAAGCCTGAAACAGATTTGAAAACATGGACTCCTGGACAAAAAGCATTACATGTCTCAAATTAACCCTTTTGGGTGTTTTTTAAGAGGGATAGAGAAATCAATGATGGATATGGCGTGCGGGGTTGAGAACTTTACTTGACAATATTACCTCCAAATATAAACAAGTCCCAATTAAAAACTCAGCTCCAGTATGAGGCATGACTACTTACCTTTTATCTTTAATTTCAGCTATGTAATTTTATACGAAATGAAGAAACACTCTGATTCAAATGCTGAAACATTCTCCCCATAAAATTTACTATTTACATTTTTTTTGTCAAGTGTACCAAAACGAACTTTATTGTTTTTAATGATTTGTTTGTATAAAAATAAAATTTTTGTTTTCCTAAAAAATAATTTTATGTGAAATTATTGAAAAAAAAAAAATCAAGTCAGCTAACAAATATCTTCAGATCGACTTCACCTAACGATGGTAAAGATGGGTGAGTTTAGAGAAGTATGAATACTGAATTCACGATTTTACGTGTTAATAAGAGAACTTCAAGCTTTGATCAGCACGTGTTGATATTATTTTCAAGGGCTGAGTTTCATTTTCGTCCAAAAATGAATAACTCAAGAATGAGTAATGATAAAAGTTCGACATCTTGAAATATCGTGCCACCTTAATGTACTCGTACAAATCGTAACTCACCGAAGTGGCCGGAGAAGCGCTGTGCATTCTCATGTGTCTATTCAGACTGACTTTTTTATCGGCGCTGTACGAGCAATGCGTGCATCTGTATTGTTTACCGGTTTTCGCCATTTTATTGGAAGGCTCGCCGGTACTCATGTTTTCGCCGCTGCTTCCTTCGTCTTGATCGTAGCCACCGGAAACCGATAATGCTCGACCATCTTCGCCTTCGCTTTCAGCTCCTCCTGAAAAAATCGTTTCAACTTTAATTATCGTATTAACCATAAGCTTTCCTCGCGTCTAAGCCGATGGCTCGACGACTTCATATTCATTCGTGAAACTTTCGCACTCAAATAAATCAATTCTGGGTTGCTAATCGTCGACGTATGATATAAATACGCTCGTGTTAATCGCTAAGTAAGTAAATACAACGTTCACTTCGCCTCTGCGGTGTGCTACACTCGATTCCCTGTAAGACACCACTCCAACGTTTAAGCTTAAAAAACACGCTATTATTTATAATACGAGACCGGATTAACAATACAGTAGAGCGCTTTTTAAGCGGTTTCACCTTATCAGCATTTCAAATCAGCTGCTAACTTGGCTGTTTTTCGTTAAATTAGATAAAAATGTTTTAAGTACGGAAAATTTCACACCAGCTAGTACCACGTATGTGATAACTTAGTTGCTTCGGGTGTGTGTGGCAACTAGAAGCAATTCATTTCTCCACCTATGATTACCAAAATGGCCGAAATTTCTACACCTCTATGCGTAAAACTAAATCAAATTCGAGTCCGATCATTCATTCGAAGATATTCTTCCCCTACGTCGAAACGAAATCAACCGTCGAACTGCGTATTTCCCTAGTTCGTTTCAAATCTACGGAGCCAGGTGCATTAACGAAATTCTACATGAAGGATTAGACGTTCGAAATGTTAAAACATAGGTATCTTATCTTTTCACGAGTGTATATAATGATAATATACGACAATCGGGCTCAAAAATCTCGAGTTCATAAATTTCACTGCAATAATGTATTTATAAAAGCATCTCATTTTTTTCTTCTTCTATCGATGAAATTCACATTTCTCAAATTATTAGATGAAACGATAAATACACTCGGATATATGAAAATTTTTCGAAAACAATTTTCTATGAACAAAAAGGCGATAATAAAATACTGAGAATACATTCACACGTTTAAACGTTTAGCAGATTTTTCGATTGTTCGTTCACATTAGCTCGAAGTTGACGAAGCTTATTCCAATAATGCGGATTTCGCCAAAAATATTTCCAAACATTATCTGTTTCACTTATTTGTTCTACAATGCTTATTCGAGAATTTTCTCATGGTGGTGGCAGGAGGGGGGGGGTGAAACGAGGTATCGAAAAAGAGAACATTAATCCTGGATACTTGGATACCAAAAATTAATTTCAAGAGACAAAACACAAGAAGAGTAGCAGACTAAGTGATTTCAATATAGCCCTCTCCCTCCTCTGACAAAATATGAAGATTTTAAGATATCATAAGGATATCAATACAATAGCGAAAATGTCCTCTATTTCATATCATCATGATATTACAATATTCGAATACGTATTCTATAAAAAGCAATGATTGTTACTCTTATGACATCATTACCATATTGAAAATTATTTTCATCAATTCAAGACTCCCGAGTTCAATAATAATATCATTAATGATATATGATTATGATATAATCATAATATCATGCTGACATTGTATAGGTACCTATCAAAGATGCGATATTTTCACTATCATGTTGATATTATGATTTAAAATATTATTAATACCCCTCCTACTCCCCCTCTCCCTTTCCTTAAGAAGTGGATATTATAGCCGGTCGAATTTAGTATTTTCTTTGCGAAAAAGTGAAGGAAGTGATCACAATATTTTTCAAAAAGATGTTTAGAATGTTACCCTTACGATATCATTACGATACTGAAAAATTATTTTCATCAAATTCAAAACTGCGAGTTCAACGATAATACCATTAATGATTTATGATCTTGATTTATATAATCATATTATATTATTATATTGACATTATATAGATAAATGTAGGATATTTTCATCATCGTCTTGATATTACGATTTAAATTATTAATAATCTACCACCACCGCTCGTTCCCCCTTCCTTAAAAAGTGAACATTATACAGGCTACCGATTAAAGTTTTTTTTTTTTTTTTTTTTGAAAAAGTGAAGTAAGTGATCATAATAGTTGCTAAATAACTTCAGAAAGACGTCATAAAAATTTCAGCTCCTAATTCAATTTCTAGGACCCCCCCCCCTCCATATGAAGGCAAATCTTTAAAAATTTTATAATTAAATGAAAATTTATTTACATTCCAAAATCATATTTTATCGTCCAAAAACTGAAAAAAATTTTATCCAGCTATTTTTTTTCAATTTAGGAGTTCTGAACAGGTTTTTATTTTTTTATTTATTTTTTTTTTTCAAAAACCATTAATCATTTTTATTTTCAAAAATGAACGACAAATGGATGACTTATTAGTTGTGCGCACATTATGGGCTTACTTTAGATTTATTTGGACTCAAGAAGAAACATATGTTCGATTTTACCTCACAAAGCTTACCAAAACATCACATTCTCGCCTTAAAATGACTTCGTATACATGTTTTAGCAACAAAAAGCTCAGACTTTAGGAACTCCTGTGCAACAAAAATGGAGAATGTTTTGCCTCTTGAATCGGAAAAAAAAAAAGGAAATCAGCTCCACAATGTGCACACGATTTATAAATTACCAGTTTATTGTTCATTTTTAAAAATAATCCAACTTGGTGCTTTTTGATTCTTTTCTTCAATTGTGCCAACGTGCTACAACTCTCATTCCTAAATTATAAAAAAAATATAAATCGACTATAATTTTTCCAAGCTTTTGGAAGAGAAAATATGACTTTAAAAAGTAAAAAAATTTTCAATCGCCAAAAAAATCGTATTTTTGAAAATTTTAAAAACTTTGTTTTTATTTTGGAGCGGAGTGGGAAGATTTAAAAATTTATTTATGGAGTTGAAATTTTCATAACGTTGATATGAGGTCACTGCCTCATCATTTTTTGAAAAAACCGAAATTCGGCTCACCCTAATGTTCATCTACATTCCTAATGTATATGAAATCAAGTAATCAGAAGTGCCTTGCTTTCTCAATTTCTCGGTAATAATATATTTCAAGGAATTCCATGAAAAGCCTGCCCCCCCTAGTTTTCATAGTAAGTAGTGATTTCAGAAACCTTATGAGAAGAAAAAAGCAACGTATTTTCTCTCCGCTTTTAACTATTACGTAATACTGTGAAAAAATATTTCATTTTGTTCAATATTTTGTGGCAACACCAAATACTATCTATGCAAATTTTAATGTACATACAAGGGTAATTAAAATATTGAAGCATACTATATCCATGCAGAATTGCACATAACTAACATAAAAACCAGTGTTGCCAAAAAATTACTTAAAAAATAAAATATGCAACATAATTATCAACTTTTCGATATAATGTAGAAAAAATAAAATAAACTAAATATACCACTCTAAATGTGAATCGGACTCGAGCTTCAAGTTGAATTACCCTTCAAGCAAACGTGCTATTTTTAAATGTAAAGAATTACGCATGGATAATTAATTCATTTAGACACGGTCTCAATATAAAGTAAAATTACGCCACATTCCGTAAAAATCCAGCCTTCTAATTTCCCAAAAAAGTTTCAATTTAAACTCAAAACATGTTGGAGCTGAAAAAATTTATCAGTTCGTATAAAAATAAAAATAGTGAATAGGGCGGTGGTGAGGGGGAGTGGGGAAGTTGTTGTCAAGTTTTAACAGATTAAGTAATTAAAAATGTAAACACGAAAACTCGAAAATTTAATGTTTTAAATCCAATGTTCCTTCTTCCAGAAATCCCCAACTGAAATTTATTCGCTGTAGATGAGAAAAATGTAAAATCAAATTTCCAAAAACTTATATTACTTGTAATTGTGAAAAAAAAAAAAAATGGTAATTACTTTCAAACATAAATGAAATATGTACTGTACAATTCGCAGATCTATTTGTATCCAATTCCTATAACAGATAGTACACCAGTGGGTCTCGACCTCAATGTACTCCTTATCTCTCGCTTCACTCCGTTTGTATCTTTCGTGTGCCATTACATTAATCGTTAGAGATTATAAAAAAACTTGGCCAACTCCAATAAAACCACCATTATTCATATTACACATTTACACTTGAATATTATGGTATAAATTGAATACACAAAAGTCCATTCACAATAACACCACGATTCCTTACCTTTATTCAATTTCTTCTGCCGATGAGAACAATAATAAGTCTGATGAGCTTCTAGGGTACTTAAACAACTAAATTTTATTCCGCAAGGTGGACAAATAAATCCTAGAACAACAAGTAAACAACCATTCAGCAACTCGAATCGAGCAAATTAAATCATGTATGAATACTGGACCAAAAAAAAAAAAATGGCGCGATGAAGGATTCCACCACCAGTACATCGTACGCGTAACAAATACAACGTAAATTATATAGGTAATCGACCCTCGATATAAGCAATAATCCAAATTCCACAATAAGCAATCAAGCGCTGATTTGAAACCGAAGCGAATTTCGATAATTTCGGTATTTACCGATAACTATTTTCTGCGTCGTTGGATACATATCTTCATGTTTATCCGAGTAACTGAGAATTTAAAATTGTTCGCGAAATTTTAAAGAAAATTTTTTCAAAACCTCGAACACGCTAAGAAACCTTTCACCGGTGAACAACTCGCGATACTATTTCGACGTAGTAAAAATAATTTTTAAAAGTGGTGAAAAAAAACTAATGTCGTAATTACGGACGTTCAATTATCTCCGTCAATAAATTTCGTTTACCTTGTCTAGTGTCCAACGACGTTTCGGCTCTAAAGCGAGCGTCCGAAGCTGCGTTTATCACTGTCGGGTAATACCTAGCCCCCGTTAAAACTGTAAAAAAAAGAAACGGAAAAATATTTCGAAGATTAGATTAAGCGACAGTAAAAATTTTAAGTATATGTACACCGTTGTGTCTATGTGTTAGTGCGCGCATGTGTACTTACACGTAAAACCTACATGTGTTTATTGGGAAATAACAGATAAAAATTGTATTTTGTTTATCAGCGTGAGTCACGCATTTACAAACACATGTATCACGTTCATACCTGTGATGCTTACCTTTCAATGGGTGTCAAATTGTGAAGAAAATAATTCTTACGCAAGAAATACCCGAGCTCTTCGTTCGAAGCAAAATTATCAATCGTTTATTTTTCATTTTCATCAGTCTCCAGATACACGAGTGCAAAATATAAGTCTAAATTGTGATAAATTTATAACAGTTTTAAATCGCCAAAGGGACATACAAGAAGTCATTTACTTTATTTATCGTCAATCGCAAAAGAACCGCGTGTTTTAATGGTTACAATACACATCTCATCGTAAATTAATGTTGAAATTTTTTTTCTTAATTATTACATAATTTTTTTGAATTCATTTCGAGCAAATTTCAATTTAAAAAAAAAAAGAAAATTAATAAAAAAATTCAACACAAACACAGATCAAATAAAACAGATCTCAAATAAACATAAAACAATTTAGTACAGGTTTTAGCATCGCTGCTTGGGCCTCTGGGAGAATTTCAGTTCCATAAAGTCAAGTGGAAAAGATGGTAAATTGTTTAAAATTACCACAAAGTTGATATGTAACAGAAAAAGTGTTGCGGTTATTTCTGACTTGTAACACTTTTAATTAAAAAAAAAAAAAATTATTGTAGGGAGTTTAGACATCCCAACCCAGTCCATAGCCATACCCTGTGTACTAATATTAATTTTGGGTATCTAGATCTACTAAAATTCGGTCACAGCCCTGACGTGTTACGTTTAATTCCAAATTTCATGTAAGTAGTCTTTAATTTTGCCTACATACGCCTCTTCGAACGAAATACAAAATTTATCTATCACCCAATACGTAACTGTGAAAAAGCTAAGCGAACCCGATAGCAAAATAGCACCCATTTGCTTCCATTACCAACATGCACAAACGGCGTGTAAAAGATTCTTGGCCTCTTAAATTTTACTCACAGCTAAAAATGGCTTTTCAACCATCGATGATGAATGCTGATAAAAATTTCGCCCACCAAACCCCCTCCTATCAGTCGCGCCCTAGATACTTTGTTTATTTCAAATTTTAAAACCATAATCCATTAATTATATCGTGCACTCGTACTCAAACTGTGCAACTGTTGGATACTTCTTCGCATTTTCGCGTATGGTACCTCTACGATTAAGTCGAATTAGCCGCACATTTGGAAATCAATGAAATAGCTCCGGTTATAGAATAATCATGAGACTCATCGCATTATCGACAATATCTTAAGCTTTCGGTTTAAAATTACCTCTCTCGATAAAGAACTTTACAACTGCGATAATGAGAGTTGACGAGAATGAGAAGAGTTTTAATACACCATTCTTCGCTATCAGTTCACATTTATCTGTTTGCTTAGCTTATCGAACCGAAGAATAATAAAAATCGATGGTATTTTATTTCTATGTACTTACACAGTCGTCGACGTTCGTGTGTGCATATTTTCCTCCTGATGCAATTTTTTCGAATTACGTAAACGTAGGAATATTGAATTTTTTTCTTATACTTTTTTCAACACAGAAATGTATGTAGAAGTAATAAAATTCATGACATTTGATAAATGAATTAATAATGCTTAATAGTCGAAATATTATAATATTGTTAATGGGATACCGAAAAATAAAAGGAGCGGTCGTAATATGGCATATAATTCCTAATATGGAATCCTGGCTCATCATAGAAGTTGAATGAACACAGTTTTTTTTAAAAGCTAGTCTAATTTAATTATATTTTCTCCCTACACCGCTGTAAATTTAAAAGATAAACTGCCTTTATTTAAGATTCTTGGATTTTCAGGGAACATTCAACTGCATTCTAGCTTTTAAATTGAAGAATAATTGAAATAATTTCTTTTCTTCAATTCATCATAAAATTTGATTACTCAGTAGCAACGAATACCAAATGAATAAATAACTCGATATAATCAAAAGTAGTGAAATAAATAAATAACTTGAAAATATAAACAATGAATTGAAGAAATAAACTGATATACTAAAATGATTTAAGAACATAAAATAAACGAGTCATAGGACTGATTCTTTTGTACCTTCGATGAACTATTATTGACAAAAATTGAAAAAAAAAATTAAATTTTTATTTACACTCAGTCACTCCCGATTACATAATTTATTTTAATTAAGTAATCATAATATGAATATTTGGTAAAGAAGATAAAATTAATTTTTTTAAATTTAAAAAAAATCAATTACTTTTTTTACGTATCGTGTGCTACAACTAAGACCAGAGGCACATGCATGACGAAGTTAGATCTTACGTTAGAGAAGGGATTACATCTTTTGGGAAAAAGGAAGAATTTTTTTGAATTGTTGGAAAGGATTCCTTCAAGAGAAGTGGGAAAGGAGAAGTGGCAATGATGAGTAAAGAAGTCTAGACAGATACAGAAAATGAGGTGGATGGGAAAAGAAAATTGGCATAAGCTGTAGAACGGTGGAGGCTAATAATTAAATACATACGAAATTGAAATTTTCAACTTCGTAAATTTTGAGTAATTAAAAATAAAAGGAAAAATAATTTTTCATAATAATTCAAACATTAAATTAATGCGAAACCAAATTATAGAACATAGAATAAATAAAAAAATTGATATGAAAAAAATTAAAATTTAATTTAAAAAAATATTCTCTGTCATTTTTGAGCATTTGTTCACTACTGAAAATTTTAATTTCTTATGTTTTAAACATTTTAAGCATATTTTCAATGATATATTTATTTTTTTATTTTATATTATTTTTAAAATTTTTGCATTTTGTGTTCACTTATGCATGTTTTCTATTATTTAAATTTTGTTACCTATTGATTTTTCACCGTTCCGTATCCTGCAACTGTGACCAGCGGTATGAGTCTGAGGGGGGAGGGAGGGGTAAAGATTTTATAAAGAAGGTTAGTGCACTGTAGGAATGACATAAGTAGTAGGGTGTTGCTTATGATTCGAGAAAGGAAGTGCGGAAAGTTAAACGAATTTCTGATGGGAATTAAAATAGGAAGTGGTGATATTGAGGGAGATTTTTCCCTTATGAATAAGTAGCTGAGTGAGATTTGTGTGACTAATTATAGAATTTTCTGATTATTGTAATTTTTATTCCTGAATTTCATTTGAACATTTTTCATTACCATGTGTTTTTTGAATATTTGAACAATTTTTCTGATTGTTTTTTTTTCTCAATTTTTGAATAATTTTCAATTTTTAGATATGTTTTAATTTTTGAAAATTTTATTCATGAATATTTTTTTCGAACATTTCTCATCCTCGAGTGCATATCAATTTTGCAATATTTTACGATTTTTTTTTTTGAAAAAAAAAATAATAATAATTTATTCAAAAATTATTTTGAATGAAAAACTAAAGACTGAATAAAATAGGTATTATAAATATTTACGAATACTAAGTAAGTAATTTAAATATTAGAATCTAAATTATTGAAAAATCGTTATACTAATTTGAATTTTATTCTAATTCTAAATGTGACAAAAAATATTGCTTTTCTTAGTTGCGTGGTTTGGATTTCAGATCTTAGAATTTTTGTAGAGATACTTCTATCTCTCAGTCACCAGATTTTTTTTTTTATTTCCTAGTTCGACAATCCAAATTTCCACTCAATCTAAAAAAGTAGGTTAAGGAAAAGAAATTAACAACAACGTTTTTTATATTTTTGTATTTTTTTAAACATTTTTTTTTCTGTAAAAATTTATTTGAAAATATTAAAATCAATTTTATTCCCAAATTTAAAAACGATCAATTTACAATTTTTTTCATTTTAACTTTATAAAATTTTCATCAAAAATTGAAGATCACCGAGCTTCGGAATGAGAGGTAAAATTTTCGCCAAAACGACTTTCTCCGTAGAAACTGCGAATTAAAATTTCTAACCCAACATAATTTCTGGCAAAAGTAATTTTTTTTTCTTAACCTTCTACTGTCTGAAAATGTTCATATATACTAAAGCATCAAATATGAATACTACAATTAACCTAAACTCCACGATAAAAATTGCCACCAACTACCAAAACTTCGAAATTTATTCATTCATTTCTTAATTACTTAAAAATCGATCATTTTTATCCTTCAACATAATTAATCATCCGTCAATCACCTGCGCTAACATTATCTCTATGTCTCTTCTAGTCTAGTAACACTCTAAGCCATGGGCCAATGGCTGAGGGCTAGAATTATACCCTTACTACTCACATTTGGCTTGAATAACTAAAAAAAAAATCGGCATCCTTGATTTGAAATTTTATTAATTTTCATAAATTGCTGACGAACACTGGTCAAGAAGTTGAAACTTTCGTGGAGCGCAACTCTTAACTTCGTATTCCGTCGATCAATTTCAATTTTTTTTCCAACAAAAAATTTATTACATCATGTTTACACTATTGCAATACGCTAGAAAAATCAAGATCTTATGGAAGTGAGTAATGCAACTTCTATGACACACACTCGGCGCAAAACCGTCCGTACCATGCGTACGTTGCGAATTAAGTGACCTTGAATACAACTGCTATGGCAGTTTGATGCCCAGTAGACTACCTTTCTTCGAACTGCTATGGCAGTTGTGTCCATCAACGTGTTAATATCGAATATTTCATGAGTCATGATAACTTACATATAGGTTTAAATAATGAATAAATAAATAAATTAAAAAAATTAGAAGAATTATTATTAAAAAATATTCTTTAAAGCATTATTATTTTCTGTTCCAAAACCTAAAAAAAATTAATTCTTTTACTTCACCGTGCTTAGAAATCAACTACGTTCCATTAAAACGATTAACTTGCAGCTAAGTCGGGAAAAATTTTAGCTTATCAGTGCTACCTAAAAGCGACTAATTCGTGATAATGAATATTTTAGTAAAAAACCTTAATCCAGGACAGTGGTTATCTATTTCACCAACGTCAACGGGTAAATCATAATGATAAATAAGTACGGTATCTACATAGAATTGATAATTTCAAGGAAAAAACAAATGAGGAAAAGTAGTGGAAAAAGAATGAAGGTTCGTAATGAACACTCGCTAGATAACCAGATAGGTATAGGCTGTAAATAACGAAGCACCAATAACCCACAGCCATGCTAACAAAGCTCTATCCATTTACCCACTGAGAATCTCGTAATTAAACTCATCAATATACTATACTTATATATGCAATTTGTACAATATTTATATTCAAAAAAAAAAGTTTAATTCGATAATTGAGGTCAATTCAGTTGAATTCGTTTTCTAATAACTCCAAAACTAGCGACCGAGTCAGTGACCGCGATATGGGCTATAGCTATGTATTATCTTTTATAGATAAGAATTTTTAACCCTTTTTTAGCGTTAAAAATCGAAGGTCGCTTCATCATTCTTTACGAAAACGTTCCATCGAAAAGTTAAAAATACAATTTACGAATAACGCAATACAAGGCGAAAAGTTTTAAAAATTCAGTAACCACATAGACACAACGTTAAAATGTACATTACCATCTACCCTCTCACCTGATTGCAAGGATGGAGGTAACACTCCCAAATATTCCTGTTCGGCGAGCGGAGCGACATTGACGGGACTAGCGATTGGTTCATTTTTCACGACAGCCAGTCCGCTATTCTTTTGCGATTCTGCGTTAGAATCGCCGGATAGAGACGCTGTACTGGCTTTTTTAATAACCGATTCAGATCCGTCCGTTCGATCCGCACTAACCGATGCTTCCGAATCGGACGAATGCGGTTCGACTTTGATCGTCTTGAGCGACACATCACCGTTCACTTTCTCGGCGACTGGCGAATTTCTATCATCGTCTGGCGCTACTGTTGCCGCATCTTTGGCGATATCCAAAGAAGTTTTTTCTTTTTCTTCTTCGTTCCACGTTTCTTCTTCGCCAGCTAGAGGGGGAAAAAAAATAGGAAAAATTAAAACTCGAACGTTTTCAAATCTCCCTCGTCCCTCAACCCGTTGACGGAATATTAACGAAACGGCGCGGGATATTGGTTAATAAACTGCATCCGCGATACCTTATCTACACGTACCGTGTAAAAGGGTAGCCAACAAAATTAATAGGAATTCGAAAGCCGCGTAGCCGGGGCGAATAGCGGGTGTTTTCGATGCATACATTCGATAAATACGTGATCGAAGTAACGAAACGCCCGAGACAAAGAGAAAACCTACCGAGCGGTAAGCCGGATCGAAAGAGACGAAACGACGACGCTAACCTAACGAAGCGCACAGGGGTGTACGACAATAATAATTAGTTTAAGGGCTCGTTAATAAGTTCGCGATAACAAGGTAAGATAACGCATCAAGGAACTATATTACTTAGCGGTGTACCCTTCCGAACCCCATATCCTATATAAGCCATTCCCTTCAACATGTTTCAATCCGATCGTGATGCCTTGTTAAATTTTAGAACACACGGAAAAAATCCAACAACGCTTATCGTTAACAATCGTCGAACAAACGATCACTCGTGGTCGAGTTTTTTCGCTCTTTTAATTATCGAACAATTTATTCGTTATTGCACCGGTGGAAAAAAATACCAACTTGAACCTTTCTTTCAAGTGGAATACAGCGCACAAATCTACCGAATAATTGTAGTATAAACAATATGGCTTCAAAATTGTTGGGTCTGGACATCAATGGCGTACGTAAGAAGGGATTTAGGGGGTTGAAAACTCCCACCATCGCTACACAAAAAGACTGACATAAATTGGAACGAAGTTTGTGACAAATTATGGAAGAAAAAAAAAGTTGGACATTTGCCAGATGAATAAAAATGGTCTGAAACGCATAGATTTGAAGACCCTACCTTCCCCCGATCCTCCCTTCCCAAATCAGATAGGCTGTAATAGCTATCGTTATTATGTTAGAAACTCGGCTAAAAATATTTATATTATTTCATAAAAATATATTCTTACGAGCATACTCATGCTTTATTTGTTTCATTTTTCAATTTTTATCAATTCATTTTCAAAAATAACGAGTCCAAATTTAGAGATAGAGGAAAGGTATCAACATTTAGGCGACCAACTGGGTAAATCCGCCCAAGGAAATCCGTATTTGAGTTACTGATCTGATTTAAGATCGCGAGAAAAGATCACAGATCAGATAATGGCTGCAAATTTCAAATATACCTACGAGTTAATTTTCTCGAAACTGAATCACAAAAGTGTTCAGAGTAGCTGTAGACTCTTAAAAATAACTATTGATAGTTTATTCAACAATTAAGCGTTATTAAATTATTAATATCAAATAATTTATTATAAATATGATTTGATGATTATTGTCCAGCAATATTTAAGGAAGGAATTCAATTCATACTTCATACTACAACGTACAACTTCTAGCCAGAAGATGCTGAAAATGAAAAAAAAAAAAAAAAAAAAAAAATGAAAAATAACTTTATATCAAACAATATAATTTTTCAACTTTTCAAAGTTTTCAAACTTCATTTTTTTTTCGCTTTAATTCGTCATTTCCACAAATATCCACAAAATAAAACTCATTTTTGGAAGTTTTATCCAAAATATCGAAAAAAAAACCACATATCCCTAAAAAAAACAAACAACCACAAGAAAATCCATAAATGTTGAGGAAAATCCTAAAAAACCCTAAATATAGGGATAAATCCAGAGTTGGCAACACTGGAGAGATTATAGTTGAAGAAGATACAATTTTCTTGCACGAAACCTAAAAGGTTCATCACAGTTAATTCATTATCTCTCGGAATTTGGGGGAGGGTTGAAAGAAGATTATGACTGCTATGAGAAGGGAAATAATGTGGGCAGTCTTGTAAAAGGTGGACTACAGAGAGCTGGATTTGGTAGTTGCATAAGGCAGCTGGAGTGTGCGATAGAAGGTATGCATAGGTAACGTGACAGTGGCCTATGTGAAAAAGTAGGTTTAAAATTCGAAGGTAAAAATTGGAATACAAACTAAATTTTTAGTTTTTTTGAGAAATAATACTATGGACAATTGTGTAGTAGATAATCTCTTCTTCTGATCTAATATTTTCACGATTAAATAATTTTAGATTTTGACTTCTTTTGCCTTTTTTAATATTAATAATTTCAAATATAATATTAAATAATTATATTAATACAGGATGAACACTTTACCCTCCTTTCATTAATCAAAATTTTATTACTTTAAATTTTATTATTTTTTCTTTACATTTAAATGGTCTTCTTTCAATTTTTGTTGGCATGATACGTATAATGTATCATAAATTATGAAAAACACCTTGAAATAAATCAATATTTATTTAGCTTTGAAAATTTATTATATTTACCCATTTTTTCATTCGTTACAGGTATATGTGTTGAAATTTGAAAAAATCATTACCTGTCAGTGTAAAGCCAAAAATGATGAAAAAAATTCGGGGTTTTGTTGGGTTTTTTATAAAGCAGCTATGGACGAGAAATTTTGAGTTTTGATTTTTAACAAAATTAGGTTGGCAACACTGATTACCTCTCCTACACTGTCCACGTGCCTCTAGCCATTCGGCTATACACGGCACGATAAATAATAAAAATAAAATAATTCGAATTTTCAATTTTAAATCCAACTGCAAGACATTTGAAGATTCAAATTCTTTTCCACCGGATTATGCCTGTCCCTACCCGACTGCTATCGTAATCAACATAAACGAATGAAATTTTCCTCTCATTTCAGATTACAAATGTGGGAGGGGAAAGAAAGAAATCAAGGTGCAGCAGTGACACATCATCTCGTGCTCTCAGGATTTTAGGTAAAATAGGTAAAATCGAAGTATATCAATTGATCGAGATAAGATAAAGATATTGTGGCTGGCTACCTAACTTATCGTCTTCACTGCTTATTCTTTCGTTTTCTCGTTCTAGTACATAACTGTCAATAGTTGCGACTCATTATAATTTTCAATATTTTTTCCCTCTTAGTCGTTTAAAAATAATCGATACGTGTAGCTAAGAGCATTAGTGTGCTTCTTGTCCGCGAGAAATAGGCTCCAATGTCGGCAGTTTTTATTTTGTTACTTTTATTCGATAACTAGCTGACCCGGCATAAGTTGTTTTGCCATATGAATTATTTCTAACTTCCCTCCAAATGCACTTGAGAAGCTGAAATCGAGGAAGTTTAGTCACTCGGATTCATTTTGTTATTTGACACCACAATAAAAAATTTTCGAAGTCTCGTATACCTGCACCACATTTTGAGGTCGATAACCCCTCCCCTTCTCCCCTCCGACATCATGTATGAAAGTAAATTGGGATATAGTGTACTTCTTATTTCCAATAATCATATGAGTTCGTATTAATTACATTTTGTGCCGAGAAAAATTTTCAATTTGCCTCCACTACGAGGAAAATTATAAATGCCATTCAACACCTCGAGTCCTCGAACAGTTCCTAGTTGCGGTGCGTTATGTGACTCAATTAACACCAGCGAGTTTACACGTCGTGTTTTACTCCAACTCATGGTATTTATTCATCATTTTATTTATTTATTTTTACTCGTAGTGTATTCCAAGGGGACTTTACAAAGTCATATGTTACAAAAAATATTGAATAACTATCAATACATGTATTAAAATCTGAGTAATAACTGATTCACAATTATTCAAGTTAAAATAAAAGAAGTATTTCAATTTCAATTTCCAACGAAAAATAAATCCATCGTGTCATTTCGCTCGTATATTTTTCAACTACACTCCGCCACAAGTTCATCGTTCATTCTGAAATCTCCACGCATCCTCTAATCCAACGTTACGGGTATCTCGTTCGATCTAAACCCGTAGACTTAATACCACGATATTGACAAAAGGTAACTGGTTATTTGTTCCATCGTAGTTCCACGAGTAGCAGACGAAGACTATGCAAATGCTTAACACCTTATCAGCGTGGAAATCGTCGTTTATTGGTGACATCATCATTAGTTTAGTATATTCGGCCTCCCGAGTTAGCCAAGCATCGCGTCGCATTCCAACGCGATTTCCGAATTAACCTAATGCATTTCCATTTCAAATCTCTCGGTTCGAACAAAAAAATTACCAACACCAGATAAAGACCACAAAAACATACACGTCCGATAGATGGCCGGCATCGTGAAATTAACGATTAAGATAAATTCAACGCGTTATGTATTCCTCCAGATCTGTAGATTATATCTAGACGGATTAAAACTAGAAAAGTACATTTTTATATCGGTGAAAATATTCCGAATTCGTTTTTCTGTTCTCGTACCGACCTTCTGCATTGATGTGATCATTCGAGCCGGAAATTTAATTAAGCTTAAGATTACTGGTAGCATGTGTCAAGATTGCTATCTGACCCGGAAATTTGATACGCAAAAAATCATTCGAATTCGATCTTCGTCTCGCCATAAATATTAGATCGACGAATGGTACGGTTTTTGCGTAGTTAGGTGTATCACATATGTATGGACGCACCCATTACACTTACATGCATTGCGCGTACTTGACGTGATAATTCAAATGCGCACATTCGTTAACATTTTCGCATATATGACAGGTAATTTTATACTTATAACTTTACAGATGAATGAATTCTATAATTGTTACTTAAGTACATTAACAGGCTTTAAAATTTATCGAATTTGCAAACATAATACACTGCGTAAATTTTAGTGAAATCGAAAAAAAAAATATATATATATATATATCTGAAAAAAACCTAACAATGGAAATAAAAACAAAGCTCAGTCTCCTTCAACTTCACGGTTTTCAAAAAGAGGCAAAGAGGAAATTACACGATGGAGACAAGCTAGAAGACTTCAAAAAGTTCTGAAGATCTTACTTACATCTTGACGATGCAAAAGTATCTAAAATTCAAACAAAAATTTAAATGCCAAATAAGTAAAAAAAAAATCAAAAATATAATTTTACTAATTTTCCTTTCTTCTTGGAATCGTAATTTTCAGCAGAATGCACTCATGAACTCATTTTCAAGACGTAAGAATGCATTTTCCAATCTGAACAAATCATGAAGAATTTTTCTTCGAATATCAAATTATCAAGGATCATAAAATGTCTCAAAATGAATTTACATAAAATTTACAGCTTTCATATTCCTCAATTTTTCAAATACTTGTAGTTTTATTGAATTGAATAAAAGTTTCGGAATCTTTATTTTGATAATTTTTTTTTTAAGAGAAATTAACTGGAAAAATTTAACTATTATCTTTTTTTTGAAAATAATATGGTTTTGAAAAAAAAAAAAATTCAATCTTATTTTCAAAATTTCAATATTTTAGCATTTTTTGATTTCTTCTTTTTTTAAAAGGAAAGTGAAAATTATTTCAATAGATGGGGGGAGGGGGAAGGAGAAACCTAAGAAAATGAATTCGTCTTTTTTTTAATTGGCTAACAAAACAATTTTAGTTTTTCTTCCTTTTATTATTTTTTTTTAATGAAATTGATTTTGAAAACAGATCATTCCAAGTGAGAGTCAACAACACCTATTCTCCTGAAAAACATATCCAAAATGGAGTTAGTACCACTTTATTCCTTCTAGCAATTGACGACATTTCAAAAATTATATCCCCCCAGTATCGCTGAGAATTTTTGCAGACGATATAAATATTTCTGTAAAATCTAAAGACCCTCTTTTAGCCCAAAAACTCTTACAAAAATCATTAAATGAACTTGAAAAATGGTCCAATTCAAACGGTCTCTCCTTCTCACCTCTTAAAACCCATTGCATAAATTTCACAAGAAAGACAAAAAACGTATTAGATCCAAAACTTACACTTGGAGACAAACAATTGGAATACAAATCATCCACAAAATTTCTTGGTCTTACTTTCGACAAAAAACTCTCATGGAAACCTCATATCCTAAATTTAAAACACGAATCCTTAAAACTTCTAAATTTACTAAAAATAATTAAAAATCCCACACACAGTCCCTCCAGAAAACTACTCCTCAACGTATATCATGCTCTTATCCGTAGCAAAATGGACTATGGTTCCCCTATATATAGCGTCACATCGCAATCCACATTACGAATCTTAGATACTGTCACAAACTCTGCAATCCGCATATGTATCGGAGCACTTAGATCAACACCCATCACCAGTCTATATTGCGAAGCCTCAGAATTGCCGCCTACACATAGACGACAACTATTAGCGAATAGATATCTCAGCTCTGTCATCTCACTTCCCCATCACCCAATTCAAAAAAAAATTCTAAAGCACATCGAAAGTAGAAGTATTCCTTTACACCCGCCCATTACGGAATTCTTACAAAATTTAGAACAACAACAAATACCTTTTCCACCACAACACTTATACATTCCCAACCAACTCCTCCCTGGAAAATAGAAAAACCTAATATTAACTTAAATTTGACTAATCACCCAAAATCCCAAAACTCCTCTCATATTATAAAAAGACTCTTCCTTCAACAACTCGAACCATACCACAGTTACATTCACTGCTATACAGACGGCTCAAAAATCACCAATACCCATACAGGATACGCATTTTCCATTCAAAACGATTCATACAACTTCAAAATCAATAATGTCATATCAATTTTTACAGCAGAACTCACCGCAATTTTCCACTGTTTGAAAAGGATCCAACAAATTACTTCCCCTCAAGTAAAAAGTATCCTCATTTTATCCGATTCCCTCAGTTCTTTGCAGGCTCTACAAAACTCCTTTTCAGAAAACTCTAATTTACCAAATTCAAAACTTAATACACTCCCTTATTCAAGCAGGAAATACAATCGAAATGATGTATATTCCCAGCCATGTAAACATTGAAGGTAACGACAAAGTCGACCACCTCGCAAAAACCGCTAGTAATACTTCTCCCATTCAAATTTTTACCCCCACAGACCTCAAATCTTACTTCACATTAATTACCACCCAAAAATGGCAATCAGAATGGTCCTACCAAAACACATCCAAACTCTTCACCCATAAAAAATCAGTTACACCATGGAAACACCTCGACCACTTAGATCGGAAAAGCGAAATAACAATCACCAGACTACGACTTGGTCACACTAGGCTCACACATAGTTACCTTTTCGAAAAGCTCCCACCATCAATATGCAGCCTATGTCATCAACAAAATATCACTGTCAACCACCTTCTCTTTCTGTGTCCAAAATTGTACGACATTCGAAAATCATTAAAAATCAAACAAGAAATAACCGACGACCCACAAAATATCCATAACATTTTGACTCTTTTACAACGTTGCGGCCTTCTATTTAAAATTTAACCATCCTAGAGGTGGCGTGATAACCAAGGCAGTTAAAAACGCCACAAAAAAAAAAAAAAAAAAATTAATAATTTTATTATTTCGATGAATAAGTACAATGTACAATACAATTTTTTTGCTTACAAAAATTTCAGTTGTTTTTTTATATTATTTTTTTAAAGGAAAGGAAATTTATTTCAAAAGAAATAAATAATTTTTACTATTTTCACTATTTTAGTTCTAGATCTAATCCAATCATTCACTTGAGTTATTATTAAAGTTCCAAGTCAAATACGCTCATACATCACTTGATCCATTTTCCATTTTTTTTTTTTTTTTTTTTTTTGTTATAATTATTATGATGTTTTACATGTTTTTATTGGTAATTAAATTTTGGATATATTTATATTAATTACGTTTTTCCTCGGATATTTTTTTAATTTTTCAAAGTTGAATCATTTATTATTTATTCGTTCAGCAGGAAAAAACAAGTTAAAACAGATATACACCATGTTAGCATTACAAGAATAACTCGTGAAAAGCAGAGTCCAACGAAGAAATCACGAGATCACCCGAATAGTTCAGAAAATCTTTACTCCCGTTCCTCTAATGATAGGCTGCTTGAGTAATTATAGTAATTGGTCCGCTTTCTGATTGGTCGTACGTTACGCGTGTAACAACTAATCAGCAAGTCGGAAAATGCTAAATCACCTCGACTAACTCGTAAAATAAAAACATGAATAGGATGATGATTCAAATCGCAAACGAATTACAGTCGTTCAATAAAAGCGAACGATATCACTTAGGAAGGTAAAAATGAAATTATCTAGATCTTATCACATTCTAGCCATATGATTGGTTGTTAGGCGCGTGACATATGACCAATCAGAAAGCGGATTATATAGTATGTATTACTTTACCCAATAGTATTAACTTTAAGTGAGCCGTTATAACATCACAAAATAAAAACTGGTTTCGAGTGAATTTCATTGTTTATTTTCATGTATTAGGAGTATTCCTATATGTGGTTGATGTATTTGGTGGAAGGGGTAAATGAATTGAAAGATTTGATAAAAAGTCTTTTTTTTTTGACCTTGCAATATAATTTGAATTTTTCATATAGCCAGAAATGGTGTATCATGTTGTATAGTCATATAACCTGGCACTCTCCTTCAACTCTTCATAAGAATTTCATCATACGTTTGTAAATTCAATTATTATTTTTTACTATGAAAATGAATGAGATAATTATGAAAAATTGGAGGTGACAGTACAAAGTAAAACAGAATACTTACTTTTCTACAAGATTACTAAATTTTCAGGGAAATCGAATTGAAATATCAATTTTGTTATAAATTAAAAAAAAAATTGCAAATTACAAAAAAAAAATCAAAAAATTTTTTCTGAACATTTTGTGTTTATGAACATTTTTTTTTAAACTTTGGACATCTTTTTCATTTTTGTTAGAGAGATGGTAATCGTAAAAATCTTGAATAGAATTTTCAATCGTTCAAGACTTTTAAAGTTTAAAAAAAAAATCATCTAAACAGATTATCGAGTTTTACATCTACTCGACGTCAATAAACGTAACACGGACCATCATTTGAACCGGTCAAATACGCATGTTCACCTACGCTTATTTCTATGGACGGAACGAAAGACGCGACAATAAACCAGAAGCCAATAAATCAACTCGAATCTTTCCTCGTTTCGAACCAATTATCACATCGTCAGCAATCTTAGGGAGACCAGCAGCAGGCGATCGAATTAATCACCTACGTATGGCCGGTACCTAAGAACGATATAATTCACAAATAAATCTTCAGCGTTAGGATCCAGTAGACCAC
Organism: Phenacoccus solenopsis; assembly: GCA_009761765.1. Lineage (NCBI taxonomy): Eukaryota > Metazoa > Arthropoda > Insecta > Hemiptera > Pseudococcidae > Phenacoccus > Phenacoccus solenopsis. The sequence goes on along the minus strand of CM019753.1, from coordinate 27,958,759 downwards.
TAATAATCTCGTAACATATTAAACCTTCATTTAGGACCCAACAGTGAAAAAATGGCTCAACACAGATGCCCGTTGCGCCTTATCGACCAATACGAAGAATTTTTTACCATTTGTCATAAATCACGGAACACCGGCCAGGAAGACGATAAAAGAGTCGAAGATAAACCGCGTCTTCTTTAAATTCGTATACAAATCGGGCTCTAATTTAAATACGTTGAACTTCGCAAACTTTTTAGACAGTAGCGGCGTTTTTTCACGAGTACACCTATTATCGCATTTCCTTCTATAACGTTTAGGGAAAAAGGCGTATTTTTACAACTCACCGAGACGCGGACACGATGGTAATAAACACTCTCCTCGTTGGGTTATTTGCGAATTCGCTTACATAGATCGATCGACGTGTGTGTCTAATCTGAACCATAATCGGTCGTCGATTGGGTATAATTCGAGTCGGGATTTTTTTTTCACCTACGATAAGGCCACGGCGGGCCATCGACGGAATTTATTATAGTCGCCGGTCTAACCGTATACGCGTTCCGGGTCGAATATTTTTTATTTATTTCGCATACCAACAATCAAGCTTTAAACAACTTTTTAATGAATCCTTTATCTGCGCAATTTATCGAACCGTAGAAAAGCAGAAAATATTAAGATAAGCGAAAAATGTTGCTGTGCATCTGTTTTAAAACTTTTTAAATGGTATCACGCTCGTCATCTCGAAAACATTATTTATCAGCGAGATAATAACTTTTTTAACGTTTAAATTCATCGTAATCTATATTGGGATTTTTACCGCGCTCCGCCAACGCGCGTTTTTTTTTTACTTCGCGGCTTCGGTGTCATTGCGAGCATACAGCCGGCAACCGCCCTTATGGTGTAACGCGCGAACGCGCCTTTCGCGCTCGTATAAATCTCGATTAATCGCCGCGTTTACGATTCAATCGATATATGGTATTCCTTAGCTAATTCGCATCGTTCCTAGATGATTAAAATCTTCGGAACTTATTAAGAGGTAATTAAAATTATATGCAATAAATACCACTCTAATTGATACCGACGACTGCTAGGTTCAAGGAGAGTTCTTTTAATCGAATGGATAATAGGTTCGTTTAACCGTCTATATGTTTTGTATACTATGCTGTTTCATTCGTACACACTACCTGTTTCCTATATATGAGCTCAGGGTCATCCCAAAACGCTGTTTTTAGATTTTTTTATGGCAAATTATACGAGCTGAATGAGTTTTGGATTTTTTCTTCAACTCAAACAAATAATCGTAAAAGATGGAGAATGAATAGTCACTTCGAATTTTTGATGGTGAATTTTTACACTCATGATGACTCTTCTTTCTTCTTTTCTTTTCTAGTATTGAAGTTGAAAATTGAAAAATAAATTCTTCTGTAATTTTTTTTCTAACAGCTCATGGAGAAATATCAATTTTTCTGTCTCAGTTCCGAATGAAGAATTGGTAATTATACAAATAAAAAATCTACTTATACAATTAAATGAGACTGAAAAAAAATTATTGGATTATTTCGAAGAATTAAACATACGAGTATTAGGAAAATATTTTTATCAACAATAATATTAAAATAGAATGATAAAATGAACGAAATTTAATTTATTTTTCAAGTATTTGGTTTTATTGACAATTATCTTTAAAAATTTTCAACACGAAGACGCTGCTGTGTCATGACGAAACGCATATTTTATAATAAATGTATTTGTGAATCACGTTTGATTTTTTTTTTATAATTAAAAATGATAAGTTTAAACATTATTAAATAAAATATAATATGAATTAAACGTGTTAAAACTAAAGCATTTATTACCCATCATCTGATTAGGAAAGCAGGGGAGGTGAGGGGACATTCTATTTTTAGGCATTAGACCATACGCAGTTGGAAATGATAAAATACATGAAAAACCACTTTCGGCGTTATGGAGCATAATAAATACTTATTTATTTATCACTTTCACTTAAAAGGAGGTACAAGCATTTTTGATCACAATGATTTTTTTTTTCAAGTTAAAAATCATATTTTAGGAGACCTTGAAAAATAAAAACTGGATACAGATTGTCTCTCAAATCTTGAAGGACAGTAATCAGAACTTTTTTTTGGTCTGGGTTAAAATTTAAAAGAGAATTAAAGGTACTCGATTTCGATTTTGTATTTATTATTTAGGTACATATTTTCATGAGCTGCAGAAATTTGAAAAAAAAACAAATTGTATTGAAAACAACTGGGAATATCTTAATAATTATTTGTATTTAGCATAAACAACCATATTTTTGATTATCCGGCTATACGCTTAAAAATTCTTGTTGAAATTTTTTTGACGAAGGCGGGGAGGAGGTGAACCTGGAAAGCCCCCGACGCCTTGAATACGTCAATCATAGATACCATGCGATGAGCCTATAACTTATTTAGAAAACCCAAAATGTGTGAAGTAGAATTGTTAATTTTTTCATGTTTTTTGAATGGCAAAGTAAAACCTTCCAATTTAAAAATTAGCAAATTTCTCAAAAATCGCATTAAAAAAAAATTATGAATATTTAGGCATAACATTCACTCGTGACTTACGACTTAGTCATCAAGTAACTCAAGTCTCCCCCCACCCCACCGGGAATACATGGAATATATGTGCATATCGTATACACACAAAATGCCTACTGTTGAAGAATCCAATTAGTTCATAATTTAGAAAATAATCCTAAACAAATAGAAAATCTTCTCAGCTTTCTATATTCCACTTCGTTGTGCCCCCTACTGTATATTAATCCTCATGTTATGTTTCTAGCTTGAAGCTAACATGGCCTGCCCCGGCGTAGGAATAAAGAAATGCATTCGAAGGAATTTTTTTTTGAATTTTGAATTCCCTTGGAAATGTGGTTCAATACAAAATTTAAAAGAGAATGGGAAGCTCCTTTTTTTCATACCTAAAAAACCTTCAAGTTTTTTATTATTCATTCGAGAACCCAAATATATCCAAATTTCAGTTAATCAGTATCCTCAGTAGATTACCACGTTCTCATGAAATTATGTGTCAAGAATTTTTCTGCATCTTACATACCTCGAAAACTCAAACTTTTAATGTAAGGTTGGTAGGAGACCGTAACATGAACCCTCAAACATAAACACTCCATAAGATTTGAACAAACTAAAGGAGTCTAAAATAGTTCAAGCTTGATATAAATAGACTCATAATCAACTATAGAGATGAACGCGAAACATAATTACTATAAGTAAGGGGCTTCATCACCTAAAGCACTATGTCCTCCAACACACTTCAAAGGACTTCTACTAATTGAATAAAAATATTCGACACGAAAATTCTGCTCAAAAAGATTTTACAATCCGAAATTTGTGTTTTGAGTATTTTAAAGTTTATTTATGATTAGAGAGGCCATGAAGTATAATGCTTCGAAGAAAACCCATTGGTGACATTGAGGGAATCCTCGTCTTCAACACAATTGGTATCTACGTCATCAGAGTAACTATAGGCACCCATCAAAACATTTGTAACTGCAATTGCCTAGTTGTAGGCGCATTGGCAAATTCTTGAAATTTTCGTCACTTAAGTGGTGACATCGGGGAATCCCCACTGTTGTGTTATTTGAAAATTATTTCTCTTAATATATAGTACTTTACGAGGAGAACAAAAAAAGTTCAGTAAAATAGTGGCCTAACTGTGAAATTGAAGGAGTTACAGTCGAATGAAACTTTAAATGCGCTGTAGCTCCTTCAATTTTGCAGATAAGAAAAAATATTACCGAACTTTTTTTGCTCATTTTAGCGAGCTGTAAACTCTGTGTGAAATCATTTTTCAAGTAACATATTTTTTACATTGAATATGATACTACCTATAGTAGGAACCCGATATGCAGTGTAAAAAAAATAAGAAATTCTTTGAGGATTTATGGAACTACAGCTTTATAATTTTTTAAGAGAAACAAAAATTGCTCTCAATGTGATTATAAAATTGGCTTACTTGACCATTATTTGGGTTTTAAATTTCATAGGTTAGTTGAAAACTTCAGACCAAAGTTTTTTCGTTCCGTACTACCTAAAAATACTATTGGCGGGGATTCCCTCAATGTCACCACTAACGTTATATTTTTGGAATTTCTTCGATGTCACCATGCAAGGGTTAAAAGAGAGAAGGAAAGATTACATATTTTTTCAATAAAATGAATATTAAATTCTCAAGTGGGCACATTTCTCAAATTCAAATGAAATTATCGAAGAAATTTTTGACGATTTACAAGAATATAAAAAAAGTTTTTGATAAATAGATGAAAAATAAATAGAAGACCTAAAATGAAGTTATTATTAGACCTTCGTACACGATTCTTCTGATTTTAATTCCTTTACAAAAAAACATCAGTTTTCCAAACACACGAGAAAAGTTACATTCGCTTATCCACCCAACTCGCATAAACATTGGGTAGCTCATAACGCGTATCCTCTCATCAGTACAGTACAATCACCACGCAATCAGCCAATCATCGACTACCTACTTAGCTTTCACTCTATCACCATAATTAAAGTCATCGCTTCGGTCTCCAGCGCAATACACGTCGAACAATTCATCGTGCGATTAGTATGCGTTGTCTTCATGTTCTATTACTTGTATCTGTCACCGTGGACACGCCGAAGTGAGTTCATCAGTTTAGCGGACGACCGAGTAAACGAGAAAAAAAACCGCATGTTCTGCTCGGCATCGAAGAGCAAATTGTACACGGGCGAGATACACGCGGACGTTGTGGCACGTCAGACAGGATCGTCAGGCCTTTAGAAGGTTACACACACACACGTTTCGTTTGTTCTGCTTCGAAAACCACACGGGCTACTTAATCAGTATTCTTCATCTATGTTACTTTTTATCTGCGTTTCGATTTATTCCATTTTTTTCTTCACTTCTGACCGTAGAATCGGAGATCTGATTTCTTTCGGACAAAAGATTTATAATGAATGACAAACGCGCCACGACCAATCCGATATACGAGCAGACCCGATAACGCCTTTCCATGATGCGATATTTCTTATGTAAAATTAATCTTATGTAAAAACTAAACACGTTTCACATCAATGACAATTCGCCCGATATAATCTCGAATACGACTACAATAATAATAAAAACTCGTTATTTTCTAATCCGACCGTCGACCGTGCGACCGCTGGTTTTGAAAATATTATAAGAATCCACGAGATCTTCGTCTTCGGCTCCGCATCGTACGCTTTCCAGCGATAAATCGTCGAGTACCGGATTACCCAGAAGCCGGTAGCTGGAGTTTGGCAACACTGTTGGATGCTAATTGCTAAACAAATACCGCCGAACAATATATCACCGGGGAATGCGAAAAATTATTCTCTAATCTTGGTAGTTCAACAAATCCCTGGAAAATATTCACGTTAGAATTTTTTTTTTATCTACAAACGTATACGGTCGCCGGTCCGTTCGTATATTATAATGCGACACTAGTCCGACTTATATCCGCGTCGTGAATAAATTTAAACGGCGGTAGCGCGCCGAGTCCATCAACCGAGCGTAGAGAATTTTATCAAAGAACGTGGCTAACTTCTAATCTGTTTAATCTGTCGACATTTTCTGCCACGAATTCAACGCCGAGGCCGAGTACGGCTACCAGTGTTTCACGTCGAATTCGTTATCTCGTTCGTTTTCATTAGATGTCGTCTTACTTCGGGCTTGTTAAATTGTCTCGAGTCGTCTCATTTTTTTCGACCTTCTGTCGCGGCGCGACCGTTGATTTTATAACGATAACGAGCATACTGGAAGAAGCTACCAGCTACCACGTTCGTAATAATCTAACGATAGTATCGAATTTCCACCATTCCCTTAATGGATTCTCGGAATGCTCGGATTCGGTGCCTTGTGTGTAATCAAATTTACATACACACTCCGTTCGTCTTCCACAAGCGCTACCGTATACACGAAATTATTCTACGTTGGTAATTAAAATTTATAAATCGCCGAAATCGCGCCATTCTTCGGCCAAATTAGCGAATACAAGATATTTCCAACGTCGTACATCGCAGAGCTATCGACACCTTATTTAAGCTCAACCGGTTTCGCAGTCTACGAATGCGCGAGAATTCCTCGACCAACTCATCGGCGCGTCTTTACTCAGCCACGCAGATACCGTTTAGTATGTAATTACTCGTAACGTGTAAACAACTGCAATTACATACTTTATACGCGGCGCGTATACAATTATACAACTTCCAACCGCCTCCTTTCCACGTACCATGCGTAAAATCTATCGACAATCGAAAAAACCCATTTCCGCCATTTATCCGTCGTCGGTCGGTGTTAACAGGCGATGATGATATTTTCAACGCGTTTTATTCGCCACGCCGCGTATCTTTAATTATACGCTTGAAATATTCTAATCGATTGACCATTGATTAGGTACCCATATATCGACACAGGCGTACTGGATAAGGTGGTGTTTTCACCGAAACGTGCAATTTTTTTGCTCGACCTTTACTACAGCAAACGATGATTTCACTTTTCGTTTTGAAATTTCACCGAACGCGAAAAAAATACCTGTATGGATTTTTCGATTCGTCAGATGGGCCATTCGAACCGGTTGGTTTATTATTTTCCATTCTGCACTGTTAGTTGTATCGATACAGAGATTTGCTGATTCTTAATCGGGTTTGAAATCGTTATGAATTTCGCTCAAGTTTGTCGGTGAATTATTGTTTAGCTGAGTACCTATTAAATTTGTCATTATCATTATCAAAATATTTATTAGCTTGGATTACCTTCTTTGGCTACATAAAGCAATTTAGATTGGACTGTATTAGAAGCCAACTAGTGCTTACGACTTCAACATTAGGTCTCTGAAGATATACTATGGAAAGCAGTGTTGTCGTTTTGAAATTGAAAAAAATCTCCAAAAATTTTTTCGGAAATTACAAAATTCTACTATAGAGAAGGGAGGAAGAAAAACAACAACAACAAGGTAAGCTGCCATGCCACATTACTGAAGCTGAGTTTTTAACAGGGACTTTTTCAGGTTTGCAAATAACGTAGCTAAACCCTTCATGACTACAGACCACACCCAATACCAAACCTGTAAGCCTCTACCCTATCCCTTCCAAAACCACTTAAGAAGTTGAATTTGGAACAAACGCAGTATATTTTGGATATGAACACATATCTCTCAAATTATAACTACTCGAGGCTATCCAAATTATCTTGAAATCTTTACGATCCGCCATTTTGGGTCCATTTTGAACCAAATTGAAGAAATCATATTCTCAACTAACCCCACACACAAAGTTTGCCTTTTTTAGATCGATTTGTTGAAAAGATGTAGAAAATTCAAGAAATTTCATAGCTAAAAACTTTCTCAAAATGCCGTTTTTTGCTCTAATATACCTCAATACGTATTTGGGGGAGGTGAAATTTGGATATGTTGGTGTTCGTAACTTACTCTTTAATATGAAATCAAAAAAAGAAAATTAGGACTATTTGCCCCTTCTCCAGCCCCCCTCAAAATTTGAGTGATCCGCCATTTTGGAATTTTTTTGAAAAATCGAGAAAGTACTTTTGTCGTATTTCTAAAAAGAGTCTCTCACCAAGTTTTGAGCAAATTTCATAAATACCCACTAGCGCTACGCGTGGGGAAAAATATATATATACACCAAAAAGTTGGACATATGCTAGATGATTACAAATGGTATGAAACAGGAAACACCTTCGAGCATATACTATGGACTGCTAATGGTTGTACAGAAACGAACACCAAAGTGAAGCAAACAATAACCAAAGTAATATAAAAGAACAAGTATAGTCACTCATTAGAAAAATATAAGAGAAATATGGCCACTGTCGATTAGGAACCAATGCTGCCGCATCGCAGCGCTTCAGGAAATAGAACCTGGGTTTAAAAAAATAATTTGCACGAGTTTATATGGGGAAAACGCAATCTCGTGCGGCTTTTAATAAAATATCTCGAAATTTGTCGCGACACCCTATAATTTTGAAATTGCTATATTATGTAAAATTTCACGCTCTTTCCAATAGCGAAAAGAAAAACAAAATCCATCCACAACTTTTTGAGATATGACCGATTAAAGTTGAAAAGTCGCGCATTTTTATAGATATATAAACCTCGTCCTGTAAAATTTCGATAAAAATATCTTGAAATTTGTCGCGGCACCCTATGGTTTTGAAATTGCCATTTTATGTAAAATTTTACGCTCTTTCCGATGGTGAAAAGAAAAAAAAATCCATCCATAACTTTTTGAAATATGAGCAAAAATCATTATGTTATCGCATGAAATTTGGTGATATTTAATTACAATGTCGTGCTATATGATTTTTACGACAAGACGTGCATTGAAATAACATGGGAAACGCTAATTTTTATAACTTCAAGTACACGTTACTCGAAATTTTCAGCGACACCATATGGTTTTTAAATTGCTATCTTATGCAAAAGTGAAGGATGCGAGATATAATTCTGAATCTAGATGAAATAAGAATATAAAGTTCAGGATGGCCAAAAAATCAAAATAATTGTTGATAAAGAACTAGGTTTCCACTTTATAATAGATTGAAAAGAATTATATTTAAATTATTATCTAAAATATGACAACTAAATCTGAAGAAAAATATTGAGGCACTTGAATATCACATTAAATCAACCAGCAATTAATAGATATTTTGTCAAATCGATGATTACTTCGCCAAATGTTTTCCTTAATTATCTTAACTCGGTGAAATAACACTTAGAAACTAAGAAATAAAAATAAAAACAAAATCAAATTTTTCCTCGTTACAAATGTCTGTTAGTTGGAAAAACAGTCGTACGCTAACAACGTCGATTCAAGCGTTTGAAAAAAATCGCTAATTAACGCAATTTCTCCTTTCTCAATAGCTCAGAGCACGACCACCAACGTACGTCGAACACCAAACGCACGAGTTTCATTACAAATGGTGAAAAATCGCCGCATAATTGAAACAATAAAATACTCCATCGAGTTTCCTCGCAGAGTCGTACTTTGGGATGAAATTCGCACGAGCTCGAATGCCGGCTCGCGTCGCAGACGCGTTTTTTTCAATGAATCGAGTATACGCGAAAGTGGTCACGCGCTGCTAATTAATCGCATAGTATTAACAAGATGGCAATCGACGAAGGAATTTTTCTGGTCTTGGAAACACTCGAGAAAATAGTCGGCTCGGGCTTCCTAATAAAAATCACATACTCGAGCACTCGGGTTAATTCGTCGGACGAGATTGAGAATGCGAAAAGATCGAAGTACTGAGGAAAATAGCTCTCATGTGCCGATACGGACGACGTTACGTACGCATAATACGCATAGTGGAACGAGAGAACACGATCATTGTTAGTTAAATTTCCTGTAGATTTTCGACCGCAGATAACACCGGCGCGATATTTCGTCGATATTATTTTCATTCGTTACGGCCGTTGAGTGTGTAATGATTTGTATCAACAAGAATACAGACATGGCCCCGTCGTGCCCCTAGGGATGGAACCAGCGAGGTGTCGGGGGCGAAAGATTTTTCATTATGATAATAGGTGGTACCTAAGCTTTGGCGAAGGGTGGTGCCCACCCATTACAGGTCGCTTAAGTCATTGCGCGCCGTGTTTTTTTATCCGTATCGTGAATCTACGTAGTTACCATAATTCGTTATCAGCCCCAGCCATCGAATTCGTGTGGTTTTAGAACTTTTTTAACGCCGTATACCGCGTATTCCAGCCATTGGTGAAATCCTGGAACTAAAACTTATACCTATTTGCCTTATAACGAATACCCGCCGCGTCTCCCTCCAGCCAACGGAACTGCGCTCCGAATTGCGCCACCGTGTTGCGATAGGTTTTTTCGATATTGCACTTTCTACTATTCGTCCGACGCCGCGTACTCCTGTATTGGGTCGGACGTCGGAGTACACTAAACGTTTCTAGGTTCTACACTACGTCAGCTAACTGCCCGCATTAGCGGAAATGAACTTTTATCGCTCGTTTAACCGCACACAAGATTTCGATATACGTTCGATATTTCATTTCCAAAAATAAATATATAATATCACCTTCAAGCGTTTTTACAAAATTCTTTCATCTTCCCCTCACCTTCTCTTCTGAAAAAGCAGTCTAGTGCTCCACGCAGCTACTCGCAGATAAAGTGTTGTGTGGATTACTATATAAGGTTGAATGTATTTCTCGCCAATTAACAACGCAAACTTATTATAGCCATAACTAATATATATGGAGATAATGGGAACCTCGGATCAGTGGCGTAGCTAGCTTTTGCGGGGCCCGGTGCAAAGTTTTTGCAGGGTCCTCATTTAAATGTGTTATTTAAAAAAAGTAAGGTGTATAATTGATGTGCACGTTTCCCATGCCTGAATACCCATTTTTAGGAAAAAGAAAATCGTTTCAATAGTAAAACCAATTTTTTTTCTTGATTATACTTCATAAAAAATTTGGTTAACTAATTGGTTTTAATGCAACTGACTTGTGCATCAGATTATGTGAAACATATCATTTCACTCAAATATTGACATAAAATCATCAGAAAAAGTTTACAACTTTTATTTTTCAAAAGTAAAAAAGTAAGTAAGTACTTAGCTACCTACTAAGTAAAACCATGTAAAACAAAAACATACCTTCAGAGAAATCAGAAAGCAAAATTCAAAACTTTTTTCTGTTTTTTTTTTCACTCAGACTAGTAATTATATCATTATAATCTAGAGCTGCAGCTAGTTTTTTTTCTATGGAAAGTAGCGCCAGCGAAGACAGCCGCTGTTTGAGTCATGGTTGAACGCAGATAATTTTTGATTAATTTTAAAACAGAAAAGCTCCTTTCACACGAGGCTTCGGTAATAGGAATTGTACATATAATACGTAGAATTATAAGGTCCGTCCACACGTAGGATGATCAGCTTGTTCAGCTTGGATGATCAGCCTAGGCTAATCAGCTTTGGATGATCATCTGTCGACGTCCACACTTATTCAGCTTTTTGCCATCAACAAAAGGAATCGGCATTACAGGAAAATATGTGAAGAAAAAGTTAAATACTACATTTTTACGTGTTTTTGCGCGTTATTCTCCAAATAGAGTCAGTCATTATGAGGGATACGCGACAAGTACAATCGGTGGTGGTGAAAAGTAGGGCAGCATGAGTAATTTCTACCCTACCCTCACACCCAAATGGTGAAAATTATGAAAAAAAAATCATTTTATAATAAAAAAAATTAAAAAAATATGCAATAAAATTATTAGGAATTAATTTTTTAATCAAAAATAATTCAGTTTTACTTACTGAAAAATATATACATTAATGATAATTTTATTTATGTTAAATTTTTTGGTAAATAAAATTTATTAGGGTTCACACATTGCTACTCGCACAAACGCTTAAAAAAAAATGTATAAATAAAAATTATCATAATCTTTAGTAAATTTTGCGTTGTAAATAATTATTTTAATTCAGAAAAATGGTCAGATGACCAAAAAAAGTAACTTTCTGATATTAAAATTATTTTCATTCAATTGAACAATAACTTGGTATGTGAAATGACGAAAAATTATATTTGGATGAGCGAATGTGGATGATGCAGTCGCGTCCACACTATTCATCATCCTTTGAACAGACCGACATCAAGTCGATCGAGGATGACAGGCTGATCAGCTTCGTTCAGCTCAACGAGGCTGATCATCCAAACGTCCACACTACATTCATCCCAGGCTGATCATCCAGGCTGAACGAAGCTGATCATCCTCGTGTGGACGCACCTATATACACATTAGGATAAATATCTTTTAAATTACTCTGAATGAGAAATTTCAAGGAAAAATTTACATTACTTTGGTTGGTAGTCAAAGGAATAAACACTAAACAACAAGAAAAGGAACAGTTCGAACAGTATGACTCATCTTTATCAAAACATTGGCGCACCATGATCTTAGTGTATTGACAGTATTTTGATTAATAAAAACGAACAACGCGTTCTACCTTTCTCCCCAGCTTTTTTTTTTAATATTTTTCAAAAATTCATATGATGTGCATTAAACAAATTTTTTTTTGCATAAAGCGCGGGGCCCTGTGCAAGTGCACCATCTCGCCCTTCCCTCGCTACGCCACTGCCTCGGATACCTCCTAGACACCGATATCTTACTTTGTCCATTCTAACAATGAATCGTTTCTCTCGCAAATGATTTGTTTCGTGCTTCATTATACCGCTCAAGTACGACAGCAGTAAGCAGCCATGCCTCATTACTGAATCAAGTTTTGAATGAGAGCTCATGTGAACTCCTTTACAATTACATCTTTAAATAAGGATATACGATGCTCCATGCCAGACCATATTCATCAAATTGAAGTTTTATGGAACTTCTCAAGCTTTCCTCAAATTATCATTATCCAACATTTTCAATTCATTTTAATCCAAAATTAAAGATTTATATTTTTGTCTTCGACAAATCTACATACAAAGTTTGGGCTTTATAATATCTTTTTTCTTATTCTTGATTTAAATAATTGTTCAATTTTATGAAAATATATTATATATTTTTTAGATGAGTTTGTAACATAGAAAGGACAGCTTTTACAGCCTACCTGAATTGGGAAGAGTATTTCGGGGGAGGGGGGAGGTCTTCAACCATTAACGTTTCAGATCATTTGTCATCATCTGGCAAATGTCCAAATTTGTGGTATTTATGTACATAAATATACATTTCACCTTCATGCGTACCGCCGGCCGGTATTTATGAAACTTGCTTCAAACTTGGTGAAAGACTCTTCTTAGAAATGTGAAAAAAGCACTTTTTTGAAGCCCCAGTTGAAAACTCAGCTCTAGTAATGTGGCATGGCTGCTTACATTCTTTTCAAAAAAAATATATATTATATTTTTTTTTCATTTTCTTAGAATAAAATTACATTTTTTAATTCGACTTCCTCTTCAGAAACTTTTCTTCACACCAACTCTCTTCTACATCCACATAGAGTTGAAACTTTGATATGATGGCTTCTTTATCTTTCTTTATCATTCAACATGAAGACTGAAAATTTTGAAACATTCGAGATCACTTGGGTGAACCGCCATGTTTACTCGTTTACTCAGATTCAAAATGAATACCTTAAGGTATTGACTAGGAGATTCTTATAGCTTGCAATCCTTAAAAACGTTTATTGGTGCCCTGAACAACTTCTCAAAAAGTTCAAACTCTCCAAAAAAATGTTTATCGTGATAATTTGAGCTTGAAATTTTCTCACAAGAATTGTAGCATGTATGATCTTGACGGAGAGAGGACGTTCGGCCGAGGTATGGGTTTTCCCAGCATTGTGCCGTTCGTTGGCCGTTTTTCTTGGAGAGATCGATTCACGTTTTGAAACGGCAGTATACTAATGACCGTCACATTCATAACGTCTCAATTTCTTGTTTTTTTCAACGTGTGACAGCGTAAGATAATGTGCGAATAAAACATTTTTTCTTCGGCTCTTGCCCCTATGGGGGGACTGCGGCAGCCATATTAATATTCAAATTATAAAAGTTTACAAAAGTAGTTCGTTGATTTTTATGTGTCACATTTAACTAAATAAAAGAGTGTAAAGCTTTGGCAATGGCGTAAGTTTTTCCGTTCTACAGAATAACATGAAAATTTACTTTGTAATAAATTATGTACGAGGTAAGCAGAAGTATTCGAAAAACTCAAAATTTTCATGTAACAAAGCTTAAAATCGAATTCCTCGTCGAAAAATAATCTAGAAAAATGTATTTCTGTTCGCCTTCAGGCCTTCACCTTAGAGTGGAGTGAGAGGTTTTTTGCAACACGCGTTATATATCGATATGATATTTTAAATAAAATTGAATCCAGTTGATTCGCTGCATACAGTATGTTATTTGCTATTTAGGAGAGTCAGCAATTTAAAAAGTAGAGCATTATGGAATCCACTCCAAGTGATCTACAATGTGAATATTTGAATACTCCTCCCCATACCTCTTCTTCACAAACCAGGTAGCCTGTAATAGTAATAGGTTTTACTAAAAATCCCAACTAAAATTAACTGTGGCCAAAAACAACCAGATGCGCATCTCGCAACTGTATTTCGATGAAAATAATCCAAATTAAAGTACGGATAACGCGGTCGCCGGTTGCCACCGTCAAAAAGCTCTCGTCACTAAGAAAAATAGTAAAAAGACACCTCTCGGCTGGAAAGCTCGGTACACGCGATAATTCAGCCGAAAGCGTTCTGGCCGCCTATAACTGGACGCTGTCGTTTTACAAATGACCTATTACGGTTATCTGTACGTGTCAGCATATTATGATGGGATATTCAAAATTACGAGCGAGCGCAGAGACAGCCGCGGGTATATAACGATATATCGGCGGATGGGGCATACGGGTATCCGAAACTGGTAATAATATCCCTCGAAGCCGAGCGTGGGATAGTGAAAAAGGAAAACTGTTTGACCGAAGCGCCCGATAAGGCGTCGCTTGGAATTCAGCGATAAAGACGCCCTGTTTCTCTAGAGACGCCGTGTGCGACGTACTGATAACGTACCTACCGACCCTTTCGTATACCTCCCCGGTACACCGTCGATCGACGGTAGCGTTGGTATACCTCTACCTTATTCATAATATTATTACAGAAAAGCGATAAGGGATTCCGGACGAATTAGGACCTGCCCGTGCCCGTGCGCGCAGCGGTGAGAGTATACGAACGAAGATGAGATGATAGCGACGAAAAACGAGAAGCGAAATATAACACCCCGGTATGAAGGTTTTAAATTTAACCTTGTTTAAAAAGAAGGTAAATTAAATTTAGTATCTGTATTTTCTTGATAAGTATTCAAATTGCTTATTTTTTTTCGCGCCACCTCTCCCTCAGCGACACTCTGGCGGACGAAATCCTGAAAGACGTTATCTATAAAGTACGCGCCGAGCTAACGGCTACGATGCGTTATAATAAATTCGAATTTTAAATTTCTATCATTTTTTCGCCCAATGCGTTCCTCATTCGTCGCTCTTTCTATAGATGCATAACTCCGTACGATAAGCTCGAATTTTGTTTCCCAATCCAGCGTTTCCACGATAGCTAATATTCGATGTATTAGGCAGTTCTTAATGTGGTGGAGCTCTGTTGTCGTAATTTTCGTATTTAACGCAACAATGAAGGAAATGTAGGGAAATTTTATCGGAGAATTTTTCTTTTTTTTTTTACGAGCAATATCACGACGAATACGATACTACACTAGTTGAAATAGTTAGCCATAGAGTACTGGAGATAGAAAGAAAAGAACGTGTCAAAACGAAACGATGATAATTTTCATTCATCTGTGCATCACTGTTCGACTGATGGGTAATCATTTTTCAAATTTTTGAGAATTCTTTTTTCTTTTTTTTTTTCAAATTGATTATTTGGTGGATGAAAAAAATCTCAAGAAACTCCACTAATACACTCAAAATATTACGTTTTTACTCTTGGTCAACATTTATTATCCTAATGGCAAACTGAAAGTTTGAAACATCCAAAAATTCGAGTTTTAATGATTACAATTTTTCATGGCCATCTTTTCTTACTGGAAGACTTAAAAAAAATTTGCTCTAGGTTGTTATAATTTTTAGAATATTTAAAAATGAATATCATGGGCTCGGCCACTAATTCACAGACATTGCTCGAGTACCAAGTCCAACTTTTTAGTGTTCACAATAAATGGAAGATATCGAGAATTTAAATGAAAATTATATTAAAATAAAGATACCGGTGTTTCTTTGATGCCAAGATAGAGGTGGTTATGGGTAATTTTAGTATGTTTTAAACGTAATTGGTTACACACTTCTTTTCGGTACAGATATATTAATTTTTTCCAAGAGAGGCAAATTTTTCATGTTGAAAAAGCCTATGTGATGAAATTTGGGTCCATGAATTCTAACGAAATTGATATGTGATTTTTTAATGTAATTTTTAATATCATCGAAAATAAGTTGGAATATTATAGCATGGAACTCATAGCCAACCGATCAATCTTGTAATTTCTACATACATCAGTGTGACTAAGAACTTACATAAAAGATATTTGGGTACCTATTTCCTGCAGTTGGCTATCGTAGATAGGTATTTTATAGCGAAAAAAGTGAGCTCGAGGAAGAATCTGTTGAGATGAAATATTTTTTCAAGTTTTGACATTCCGGTGAGTTTGATCCATAAATCAAATCTAAAGCATAATAAGGCCATAACTTGAATGAAAATTCGAATTTTGAGAAGTTTCAAACCTAATACTCATTAGTGTCGAATCCACGGGATGGTGAGTAACTAAATGTTAACACGAGAAATCTAATTCATTTTAGCTCATTACTGGAGTCATTTCGCAACTTATTTTACCTACCTATATTATCGATTTCCAAGGAAAAAGATAACTGGAATTAATTCACCGTATGGTACAACCTTTAATACATAAAAAAGCAATATTCGCACGCGACATTTTTAGCTGCAAAAATGTAAATAGGGAAGAACCAAAGGTTACACTGGCGTAAATAGTCCTAGTAATTAAAGACGCCAGTATAAAAAAAAAAACATTATTTTTAGATTTTTTTCAAGTTCTTGAATGAAAAAAAAAATATTAAAAAAAATTCATCACACAATAATGCAAATTTGAAAAAAATTAAAAAATTTATGAATTACAAAAAATTAGAAGGTACAATTTCCTTCTAAATTTTTTATTAAAAATTGCAAGTGTAATTTAAAAAAAAGAAAAGAAAAACTAGGTGTATATAATTATGTACTAAAAAACAAAAGTGACAAATCAAATTTTTTGATTATAATAAAATTGTGCAATTTTTTTTAAACACAGCCACAATCTCACTAACATGTTTTTAGTAATCAATTAATTTATTTATTCAATAAATTATAAAGGAACTGCAAAGGTTTGGCGTGCTGGGAATGATTATTAAATATGTAAATAAATTAATTAATTAATAATAATTAATTAATAAGTAAATAAATAAAAATTTTTGTGAGTAGTGTTCGAAAAAAAAATGAAATTGATAATTTCTTTTCATTTCCTCGTGCCCCGTACAGCTACAGAGACTAGAGACAGGTATCAAGAATGAGTTATATCTACTCGAGGATGCCAGAGGAGCTGAGGTAGGAGAAATTTTTAAAATAATTATTTTTCACCAAATTCAACTTAATTACCCTAACTTATAAATTTTTCAATCATTCGCCATTTTTAATCTATTTATTTCTATAATGACGATAATTTTCTCAACTCATTCCCTATATGTATCAATCACAAAAAAATCATTTTGCCCTTCGATGGCTTCATATCATACTTAATTATCTAAACCTATAGTTAAATGAAATTAAAAAAAAAATTCTTCGAAGGTTCTAGAGGTTTACACGTTCTTCCCAATTTTTCCATATTTTCATCCTCGTTACTTCATTTTTTCGATCCGTGATAGATAACAAAATCGACATAATTCAAGACACGAGCGCGAGATATCGCACCTAATGAACTAATTATCCACTATTTGAAAGTTAAAAAAATTAATTATTTAAGATTTCCAATACGATTGCCGAAGCGAAAAATATTTCAAAACTAATTACCGCTAATTCAACAGTCCATTTTGACCAATCGCTCGATGATTGTGATTATTTTCACCTAATTAGATTGCGGAAACGAGATAAAAAGTTAACCCGATATCCACGTCATACAATTAATCAACGATAAAACGATAATTTCTTCGAGAAAAAAAAAACAATAATCTTGGTAACAGAATGAGATAATGAATATCACCATAATATGGCGTTATCCAGATCTAATCGAATAAAAGTTTAGCCAAAGATCAAAGAACAAAGATGTTACTCGTATCTCCAATTCAATTTGATCATTTAAAATAAAAAAACCAACTCTAAAAAAAAGGTAAAAATCGTCGAATCAACGCAGCTACTCCATTTCATTGGCGAAGAAACGGCGAAAAAAAGAGATAATGGACACGAACCATTAGTCAGCATAATCAAGTAGCGAAATGGCACTCCGATGTACAACCAAGCATGGCAGGGCGCGAAGTCAACAGGGACGAAATGAAAATTTGAAGTTGGAAAAAAAAATACGCGAAAGAACTCTTTATCTGTACTTTTTCCATTTTTTCCAGCTGGTTTAACAATTTTTCAGGAAGCTGCTGTTGCAGCTAAACGCTACTGAAGTACTTATCATCTACCGACAAGAATAAATGAACGGAGAAAAATCTTTAAAAACTTCGGGTTAAGGATTTATCTATGAAAAGAATCTCATTAATGATATCAAAAAAAAAAAAAAAAAAAAAAAAAACGTAAAGAAAAAAGAACAATCCTGTTTGCAAAGTGCGAGAAAAAAATAAGATAAAACAAATGGAAATAATAGCCTTTTAATGTTGGCGCGAAAGAGAGCAACGAGGAAACGAAAGAAAAAAAAGAATTAAAGCTATTATTTATTTTAATTTTTCGATATCGATATTAATTGAAAAAAATGCGATTTCGCGATTCCGTCAAAATCTATTTCGGACGAATGATTTTTTAACGTCTGCTTTCGCGAACAACAGGCCTCGAATTGTTTTCTCCAAATATCCTATTTCTTTGAAACTTTTTCCCCCTCAACTATCGATAAACAACGATACGATATTCTCGCCGTTCGCAGCACTCAGACTGAGATTATTTTTTTATACCCCAACGAAGCAATTGAACAACCGTCAATCTCAACTTCGCACCCAATGCACTCGTGACTTTTAGGCTTGGTGATTTTCACGACACGACATCGTCTCGCGATAATTTCTCTCGCTATTAAGTAGAATTTAATTTTTTCCCAATATTACCCAAGACCTAGAAATTCCTTTTGGAAGGAAAAAAACAAACGCTCACATAAAATAAAGAATGACACGAAAACAATAAGTTAGCTTTTAGTAGATAGTAAATGTACCGTAAATATTTCAAGTCGTCGGAAAAAATTGTACCATTCGAACATCGCTATCAGCATCGAAATTAACAGAGAGAAAGAGAGTGAGAGTGAAGAGGGAAAAAAAACCCGACCACCGCCAAAGAAAAACTCTAATGATACGTCATTATATTTTTCCTATAAGTAATCTTAAGCTTTTCTTTAAAGCGCTGATAAAAATATATAATAAATCATTGATAGCGCGTACCGAGTAAAGGAGGTGGGAAAAAATGCTTAAAAGGCTGTAGGTAATGTTTTTACAGTTCCGAGAGGATATAAAAACTCAAACAGAAGCGAAGGGAGCGCTATTAACGAATGAAAAAAAATTTTTTGAGGGAAACGTAAGCAGATACCGGCTTTTTTTTCGTTATCTTCAGAAGGAAACCGTGTTTTATATTAGTTTACTAGTGGCGCAGCTCATTTTGAACGTACTTTATCATTTGACGCTTTTTAAACGCTTTCAGTCAAAAATTTGGCAACTACTTGGAAATTTACTACGATAATGGTAATAAATGAGACGTATCCGCGATAATTCCAATGATAACTGCAACTTCAGTCCTATGTGAACCGTTTTTCGCCTTCGTTCGTCGCTTCACCGTATTATAACCATACATCATACGCGAATAACTAAAACAAAACGATTATTCGCGTCCGCTATATATATTTACTTTAATTTTTTTTCTTATTGTCTTTTGCGTTGTATTTTTTTCGACTTCCTAGTTGCATAGTCGTGTTTTAAATTCGACAAACTTTTCGAGTAGGTATTTAATATCGAATGCTTTTGAACTTTTGAATGATGCTTCGAGTACTTTATAGTTTTTACTCTTTTTTCACCATTAATTTTAAATTTTATTCAACAATCGTGTTTTTAAATATTTGAAATTTTTTACGAGCGATTAGTCACTTTTCTTTTTAACCGAAAACAGTTGACGTAAATCACCGAAGTGAAATTTTATAAGATTGCAATACATACCTAGTTTTCTGAAGAGAGACTGAAGTAGATTTCGATTCGGGAAAGAAATTAAGACTAAAATATTGTCAACGAAATACATAATATTAAAACTTTGTCTTTGTTGGTTTATTGATTCACTACAGCAGCAACAGGTATGCATTTCTTTTTTTTAAAGACCAAACTTTTGTAATATGTTTACCGTTTTACGTAATTCTTCTACAAGTCCCATTCATACACAGTGTACATTGTGCATCATTCAAATAAGTGGGTAAATTCAAAACTTTCAAATTACATACTTTTTTATTCAATTTAAGATTTATAATTTCATCGTGAATTACGAGATTTCATTGAAGTTAATCGACGATGAGTAAACATACTTGGTCATCGTTGGAAATGATGAATAAAAAAATTAGTCTCTATTCGAAGACAAAGAAGGTCACTGACGATAAGATAAGAAAACCTGCGATTAAAAAAATGAAATTATGTATTCTTGTTTATTCAACAAAAACTAAAAAATTCCATTGCATATATATATATATGTTTTTTTGGTTGGTAAAATAAAAGTTATTCTCGACTAATTCTTAGAAATTAACGAAAAAAATTTATCATAAAAATACAGAAATTTTATAAGAAACGAATTTGGCCCAGTAATAGGAATTTCCTCCAAGTAATGTAGAACGCCCAAAAAATGAATAAAATTTGTTAACTTTTTGTGGGAAAACAAATACGAATAAAAAATGTAGAAGAAATATCAATTCACTCAAATTCATCTAACATATCATGTTTAAAGTTATAAAAACTATAGAATTACAGTACGAAACGAATTTAGCCGAATAAACACGAAAAGTCTCGAAAACATTCGAGTTCATTTAAATCAACAGAAAAAGCATTGAAAATCAAAAAATTTCTATACTCGAAGTACAAAACCAATTCCGTCGAATAAATACGAAATATCCCGAAAATATATGAGTTTCGCTGAATCGATAGGAAAAGCTTCAAAATGAAAAAAATTCGAGATATAGGCAAGAAACGAATTTTGCCGAATAAACACGAAACATTCCTAAAACATACGAATTTACCCGAATCAATAGGAAAAGCCTCGGAAATGAAATAGTTATACATTTTGCATGTAGCGCTAGGAAAAAGCTGTCATACGAGTATATTTTTTGCTTAAACTTGTTTGCACTTTCACACCAAAGGGATTTTATTAATAAAATTTAAGTAAATAATATTTATTCAATTTAATTTTTTAATAATTTTTATTATTCAATAATGATAAGGGAAAATGTTTAATTTTATTAAAATTAAATTAATAAAAAAAAAAGATTAATATATTTATTTTTAATATTAATATTGAATTTATTAAAATTAAAATAAATAAAATTAATATCATGGTATCCCAAAATATCACCTTCAACTATGGACATACTGTGATGAGCTCCCGTCACTCAACGAATTTAGCCGAATAAACACGAAAAGTCTTAAAAACATACCAATTCTCTATTATTAATCAGAGATACCTTGAAAAAAATAATAACCATGAAAACGTATACCAAATACCTATTTACTTGAAATTGAAATTCAAAATCAAGACAGCTCACTTCTGGAGGCAAAAATATAAAATATTCAGAGCCATCAGCAACAGATTTTCGTAAGATTTGTACAAACTGTTACTAACATCTCAATACTTAAGTCATGTTGTGACAATGCAGTATTTACTCCAAAAATTAATTTTTTGAGTTGAACAAAATAGAAATTGAACTACTCAGAATTAATAGGAAAATTAGAGTTTAAGCGAGGAAGCGAAGCACGAAAAGAATGAGAAAAATTTCAAAAATATTTTTTTATTCCAAGTATAATAAAATTTGTTGGAACAGAATTCATAATATTGCATTCCTCATATCTTAAGTATAAGAGCTAGTCAAATTTTAATTTTAAAAAAATTAGGAAACATCGAATTCGGAAAGAAATAGAAAAATTTGGATGAATATAATGCTAAAAATGACCCATTTCTATAAACCATTCAAATTCCATATTCAAAATTACGCTCATAAGCTCGAACGAAATTTATACTTAGTCTTATGAGAGTGCAACACTCGAACTCTTCAAATATCAACTCACACTTGGTCACTTCGGTTTGCTTTTGAACCCCAATACCTGAATAAAGTTGGGAAAACTCGAAATTTTTCATTATTTTGGAAAATGAGAAAATACACGCCCAAGCTGTACACACAAAATTTTTCTAAATTTTGCGCTAAACTAGAAAATAAAGTTATTAATCTTTCTAACTGGAAATTTTTGAAACTCCACAAATCATCAGAATTCAAAACACGCCGCGATTAATTTCAACACCGAGAAAAAAATCAACCTAGGCGATCACGTTTCCGCACTCGTTTAAAAAATAACGCAAACACTCATTCGAAAAGCAAAGAAATCAAAACGAAGTACATCTAAGCTTGCACACTCCACTTTAATCATAATCCTCTACAAATTCGCGGACGTTCGAAAAAGCCGAAGAATTATGTCCTCGTTCGGCGAACGCATATCGAGACGTGTGCAAGTACTGACGCGATTATTTCCCAAACAATAATTTCTTTTGATAAAGCGTCGCCACCAAGGTGTGGGTATTTCAACGTGAAAATGTCCCGAAACCAATATTTCGTCGGATCTGCACAGATAAGCGAAATTTTTTATCGCTTCGAAACAGCCCAACTTTCAACCCTTATATTTACCCCGGTAATCCTTAAATTACGGTCGACTGGGAAAGCGCGCGGTGGTGATTTTCGGTTCATTCGCGCTCCTATACGTACGAGCTTCTTTCCAAATCAATCATTTCGCACACCATGTAATTCTTATCGTCAAATTGATAGGATACGTTTTGTTTGAGCTATTTTCTTATCGTCCGCCAATTTCGCCAGTCGAAAAAAATATCCGAATTTTTATCGACTCGCGTCGTCGTCGACCCGTCATCTTTAATACAATCTCAAACTTGCATACTCCATTCGAGCGTCGAGCCAAGTTTATCGGCGTTGAAAATTTCACTCTTTATCTCGCCATCGAGGCGAGGGCGACCGCTAAATCCTATCCATGTATATCGATTACGCACGAAGCATTCGCGTCACCGTACTAATATTGTCTATCGCTAATCAAGCGTTTAACAATGGCCGATATCGGTTTTTGAAATCAACATCAACCTCTCATACAACAGATGCCGGAGACTACGCATACGTCTCAACCAGCTGACAGATGGTAACGATGGCTCGTAGATATGATTTTCGTCAAGTTTCCATCGTCTCTGTGACTATACTAAAAAAGGTAATACCGAAAGATAATTTCCAATATAAGTATAATAACACCTGCGGGTGCTCGCGCTTCTATCGCCTATATTATTCGTGATCATAACAGCCATATTAGGCTTATCAATAGGCGCGCCGATAATTGGAGTGAATTTAACAGGAAAAAAATTCATAAAATGAAAAGCTAACGTGAAAATAACATCAACATGAAAGAAATCCTCACCAGCAACCTTCTCTCTTATGTCAATAGTTCGAGTCTCGGAGTTCAAGCATACAATACCACGGAAAAAACGTAAACAGCCATGCTACATTACTGGAGCTGCGTTCTTTATGTGAGTATGTTCAGTCTTGTAGATAATACTATTACTCTCTTTACACTCACACCCAGTATACTGAACACCCTCAACTTTTCCTTCAGATTCATCTAATAATTTGGATGTAGGATACGTTGTACTTTTTATTACCAGTGATCACATTTTGAAACCATCAAGTGTATTCTTTAAATCACTATTCATGAGCTATTTTGGATTCATTTCGACCTAAACTGAGGACTCATATTGCCTTCCTAACTGACCTCACATAAAGAATTTGAGCTTTTTATGTATGTATATTTGGAGACAATTATTTTACGAACAATAAGCCTCCTCATTTTCTTCAGCATCATTTGTGAGAGTGAATTTTGTATATGTTATACTTCTTGCCCTTAGTAATCACATGGTTTCATCCACCATTTTTCATGCATGTGGTTTAGTAATATAACTAAAGATTTTTTCATAGTGGAGCAAAAGGTAAGCCTTAAAAATATTTTGGGTTTTTCCTAATTGTATTTATTTAATTGCAATTTTTTTTTTTAATTTTTAAAATTAAATTTGACTTACACAATATTATATAATGGAATTTTTTACAACAATATCTAAATCTATGGATTTTGCTATTTTTTTCTTAATGAATTATCACTTCTATTTTTGGAATTTCAGATGGTTTAGGTACGCAGAAAGTTATGTCCATGGATCAGTGGGTGAGCCCCAGTTCAATTTAGGTCTTTGGCCTTTCATATTCTGGTTCCATCTGAGCTTTTTTAATTATTCGATAAAGAAATAGAGATGATTCAAGAAATCTGATAACCCAAATGTCCCTCGAAAGCAGATTTGTTCTTCACTTTCAGGCTCGGTGGAACCCACCGGGGGTCGGCCGCTGGTATTCATTTTAGTGGCCGTGACGTTAAAAATATAACAAGTGTAAATCCCACAAAATACATCTGAAATTTTAACTCAAACTATATATTCTCATTTCATTAATCAGCATTGTTCTTCATTACACAGACTACCCACTTATTTTTAATTTAAGAAATTCATTTTTTATTTACGTTTGTTTGCATTTTGCATTAAAAATATAATATCCTCAAAGTCATGTTATTTTTTATTACCTATAAGTATCAACTACAAAATCGCAAATTTGACAATTTTTCATTTGGGAGGTGGGGGGGGTGTGTTACAACTACTTCATGGAAGCCATTTCCGCGGGTCGGTTCAGAAAGTTTCGCCAACCTTTTTCACTCTCCTCCAAATTCACATCAGGAAGCTGAAATTAGAAGCTTCAATGTTCTTAACTCACTTAATTGTATAATAAAAAGACGATCAAAAATGTTGAGCCTTTTTATTTGCGTCAATCGTCTTCAGATATTTACATGAACAAACACGGACTAACGATAGATTTAGTTTCGGTGTGGCAAATTATTTGAAGGATTTATCAAAAAAATTAGGAAAACGATAAAGATTGCATTTTCTAGAGTTTCCTTATTTTTTCAACAATTTTTACATGTATTTGGATATTTAAAATAAAAAAATTCTTTTTTTCATAATAATCATACTTATTATTGAAATTTTTCTCATTTTTTAAACATTAAGTTTCTCTATTTTTATATTCATAACATGCGATAATTTCCAAAAAACAAGTTTTTTTAAATCACTTTCCAGCAAGGGTCATAATGGGCTATAAATACTGAAAGCGCATGAACCTGAACCTGAATCACATCCCAAAAATTGGAAGTGATTTTTCTTAATATTTTTTCAAGACATTTTTTTCTTTCTCTTTTATATAAAAAAAAAATCACAAAAATCTAATAGATTTTTCAATTTTTTTTTTTCAAGCCGAACTATTTCATCTTACTTCTATGTATTTACATATAATTATATGTAATCTATATTTCTCAAATGAGGAAACACAGTGAAATGTTGATTTTTTTTATGACAAAAAATGTCACTTTCAATTCATGAAATACTCAATTAAATTTTGTTCCTTAGATCACAATTGTAAATGTTTTTTTTTTCGGGGGGGGGGAGGAGAGAGGAAAGAGAGATTACTAAGTACATCAAATCTATAAATCCATCACTGCCTTTGACCATATTTTGACTGATTTTCATGCACACTCGTTAAAATACGAAATGCAAAACAAACATATATTATATGTGTCATGGAATAAGGGTTTGGGTGTTGGCGACGAAAAAATCATTTCTGACTTTTTTTCGGATTTTCATGTAAAAAAGTCTCAGAAGTTCAAAAACGCGCCCTTATCTTCCTACTTCGCTCCAAAAAGTTACAGCTGTTTAAAGTTGACTACTCCAATTTTTTCAGCAGTTCAAAAATCGCCAAAATCATTTCATCATGGGGGGGGGGGGAATTTAACACCAAAACTTTGAACGTGTTTTTCTCGAAAAAATTGTGTTGATTACTAACACCCAAACCTTATTCCATGACACATATATAAATATAGTGGACATTTGCCAAACAACAGATATGGCTACAATTGGTCTGAATGAAGACCCCTCCCCACTGCTCTCTTTCGTTCTTCCTAAATCAGGCAGGCTTTAATAGCTACAGTTTTAATCAGAGCTCAGAGAATGATAAATAAATAAATTGAAAATAATTTTGCGTATTTTTGTTATTTTAAGCTATTTTTCCACTTTTTCAAATCACCAATTTTTTCTTTTTCTGAAAATTTTATTTTGAAATAATTTTTTTTCATTTTTTTTTTCTATCTAGAGTTAACCTTTTCATTTATTTCCTTGTCTTCGAGATATTCAGATTTTAACCATCATTCCTATTCGCATCTACCTTTCTCGAGCTAGATTACAAATATCCGCGTATCAAAATCCATTTTATACGGCCATAACGTCTTCGCGCATAAAAAATGGCTACATAAACGCAATACCTACCGAACGCGATTTAGTAACGACATCGACGACATCACCGACCATATAACTATTAACACTAACGCCGATAAGAACAACAACCACGAGTGAATGTAATACTTCCAACGACCGTGCCACCATTGACATTTACAATATTGAAAACAAGCACCACGCCAACCTTACACGCGAATTACATTCAAAAACATACCTACTTCAGCTCACCCAGACGGCAGCGCATTTTTATTGTAAATTCCCTACACTCGTTCTCGCCATCTTTTTTGCAAAAAAATGAAAATGTAAATTCATACGGAAGAAAAAAAACCTCTACACTCGCACGGATGTTACTTCTATACCGAAATTCTCGACCCACATGTACATCATCGGAATAACGAGTTGAAAACTTTTCACTTACATTTTTCCTCCGCTTTTATCTTCGTTTTGCAGTCGCGACTGCGAATTTTCAGCTACACGAATATTCTACTCGGCGAATATAATAACGTGTAAAAACCTGCACCATTTTGGTGCAAACAACGGTGAAATTTCTCACAAAATAGCCATTATCTCGACGCTCCTTCGATAAGCTGAGTTCGTAATTTGGAATCCACATCGAAAACATTTCCATCACTTCGTGTCGCGTGGACGACGAGTTAATTCGCTGGTAAAAAATTTCCATTTTTCGATGACTTCATCTAATTATTCGCTCATTAAAGGCTCACATCTGCGTAATGTACTTACTGATATATTACGATAGCGACGATACCTAGAGGCTATTTAACACCCATTTATAGCGCCGCTATTTTATGACTTTGAAAGACTACGGTGGCAAGACCTTCGCATCAATTACTCCGCCGACACCTAAATAGATTAATTTTTGCTACCGTTTTTTTTTTTTTTCATTTAAAAACTATACGACCAAGTTCGTAGGAAACTATACACGTTTGTGATTGAAAATTCTGATCGTCTTTAATTAGAGCACCAATCAACGCTTTTCTTCTGGTTACCAACATGAACGGTGTTTCTCATTGAATCGATAACGACTGAAATTTATTTTACAATGATGTGGAACACACGATTGTAATATAAAAAAAAAAATAAAATAAATAAAAAAAAACATTGATAAACTGATCTAAAGATACCACAAAGGTAATATATAACAAACTGACAAGTTGTTTGCTAAACAGAGATAACTATCATAAAAGTATTGCCGTGGATTTATATGTATATAGTTATGTATGAGACGGTAAGGAGTAGATACGCGTTATAGACAAGTAGGTAAATAACTAAAGCAATAATTCGTGTAGATAAGGCATCATCAAGGTAAACACAGAATGGAAAAAAGCACGTGGGCGTGTACAATCATTGACTCATATAAAAGCGGTTATTATTACCCGAACGAAAAACGAAATAAGTGTTACAATAAGAATCAAATTCTAATCGCTTGAAAATAAATAAATGAAAACCAGATATACGTGCATATACGAATGCGACGAGTATATGGGCGCGGATTCCAAAGGGCGGAGATATTTTCCAACGCGCGTATTCCGATACCTTTTAACAACCGCGTGTTCTAACGGGTTAACGTACACCGAATGCCCATCCGACGTGTACGACGAGAGGTGACGATAGGCTCACGAAAATCTGATCGCTAACGTTGAAAATGATAACATTTTAATTACTCGGAATATTAATGACGTTATTCGGCACCGAGCACAGGCTTGCTTTCACTCGATGTCGATGGTGCTGGATTAATTCTTACCGAGGTATTCACTTATCTACTGTGGGTATAATAAGCTTCCATATGATACCTACTACTCGCGTATAGCTCTAAGAATAAATTATATCTATCGTGAGTAATTCCTAAGTATCGAATACCACGCGACCCTGTACGGGCCGTATCATTGGGCGAGTTTGCCTTTAAGTTCTACCAGCGTCTAATTTAACCTGCAACTTGTCTTCGACCCGCATCGGGTTTTTTTTTCAGAGGCGAATTTTTTCCACGAGTTCTTCGATTTCGACTATTGGCGTAATAATCATTTCGTAATAGAGTGATTATACAGGTTTACGCAGGTTCCAATCTTGATTTTCATAGAGCAACGATTCCGAATTATTTTCGACGTTTTTATTCCCTATTATTATCGCGAATATGTTTTTTTTTGTGCAAAACAGCAAATACAAACGAAGAAATTTTTTGAAGTAATTACATATTTCAATATTATATTGAAGAATTGAGTAAATATTATACGAATAAAAAATAAAAAAATTATTATTTGAAATTAGTAAACTGAGCTATAAAGTACGTTCAAGTGATCTTTGCACTTCTTCAAATAAAAATTTAATTTTCTTTAACTTGATACAAAGTTCATGGATTTTTTTTTTTGTTTACGGGGCGGAAATGTGAAACTTGTTTAGCACTGAAATCAAAGTTATATACAATAATACCAAGTTACTGCACTCAAAAAAATAAACAAAAAATGGGAGTAGGGCCACTTGTTCACTATACAACGCAGCAATCCCCTAGACGCAGCCTTAACTTTGATTTGTTGCTTTGAAATATCCGCGCGATATGACTAAACTAAAGTTATCAATATTTTTTCGATATTCTATCGATACCAAAATATCGACTCAAAAATATCGATACTGAGTCGATATTTTGAAGGATCGAATATCGTGATCGAATAATATCGATACCAAATTTTGAGATGACGATCTTTTCGATATCCTATTTTGTTTTTTCAGATTTTGTGATACCTATCCTATACTTCTACTATTCGTATAAGCGTTTAGAATAATTTTCTTGAATTTTTCTTTTTCATTTTATTATACTTCCATCCAACTTCGGCGGATTGCTTTTCGCATGTTGTGATTTTGATAAATAAATGATCATTTTTCGATATTTTATCGATACCAAAATATCGACTCAAAAATATCGATACTGAGTCGATATTTAGAAAGATCGATAATATCGTGAACGAAAGATATCGATATCAAATTTTGAGATGACGATCTTTATCCTGTGGACTTTAGAAAAAGGAATAATTTATCAATTTGTGCTTGATCATCTGATAGAATGTCCTTTAAAGTATTAGACTTAAGATATTTGGACCGGTGAGATTGATAAAGAACGCATTCAGTAAGGATATGTGAGACGGTTATGAGGACATTACAGGAGGTACATATAGGAGGTGGCTGCTTGGCAAGGAGGTGTTGGTGAGTTATGAGGGAGTGGCCAGTACGGAGACGAGTAAGAATGGATGCATGTCGACGGTTATGTTGCAGAGAAGTTTTCCAGATGTTTATGGTGGGTTTAATACTTTTGAGTTTGTTTGAATTTGGGACATTTGACCAGTATGACTGAAATTCTTCGGATAGTAAGGATTTGGCATAGGTTTTCAAATCTTTCAGAGGAATATCTATATCTGCGATTGGGTGGTGGAGGTAAGATTGTTTGGCAATGCAATCAGCTAACTCATTACCTTCTATTTGTGAGTGGGATGGAATCCAACATAAGATGACTGTTTTTATTGGTTGAAAGGAAAGTAGAGATGAAGTAATTTCCTGTACTATAGGATGTGTTTGTTTAGATCTGTGATTTTGGATGGCTAGTAGGGATGAAAGAGAATCTGTAAATATAACTGTATGATGTAGGGAAAAGTCATTGATGTAGCTGATTGCTGTTTTGATTGCATATAATTCTGAGGAAAAAATGGAGTAGTATGATGGAAGAGGTATGGGTATGTGCGTACTATCATGGATAATCGCGCATCCTGTGTTATAAGTAGTTTTAGAACCATCTGTATATATATGATTGAAATTCGTGTATTTTTCTAATAGGAACTGAAAGTTTTGTTTGAGTATAATCGGGTTTGTTGAGGTTTTTGTGAATTTTGTTAAGGAAAGATCTATATTCGGGGTAAATGTCTGCCATGGAGGTAATATTTTAATTGGGAAATGTTGAATGCGAAGATGCAATGAAATTTGATATAAAAGTTCTTTAAATAATTGTGACATAGATTCAATTGGGATTAGGTTATGGAGAGTTGATTTAAATGTTGGATTTGCAGTTATACTTAGAAAGGATACTGTGTTAATGAGTTGTCTACGTATGAATAATGGGGGTTCAGAAACTTCGCTGAGAAGGCTGGTTATAGGGGTGGTTCTAAATGCTCCAGTGGCCAATCTTATGCTGGTGTTTTGGATGATGTTTAGTTGATTAAGACAAGATTCACTTGCGAACGAATAGAGTGGAGAGCCGAAGTCTAAGATAGGTCGAATGATTGTGTGATATAGTCTTAGTAGGGTAGAACGGTCAGAGCCATAGCTAGTACGTGTGAGTTTTTTTAATAAGTTTAATTTGTTGAAGCATTTTAGTCGAATTTGCCTTATATGATCAGACCATTTGAGTCGGTTATCAAATGTCATTCCTAAATATTTGACAGAGTTTTTCACTGGAATTAAGGTGTTATTGAGGTATATATCGAGAGAGTGCGAACATTTATAGTGTCTACAGAAATGTATTGAGGAAGACTTAGTTTGCGAAAATTTTAGGCCATTTTTTTGAGACCATAGAGACATTTTATCTGATGCGATTTGAAGAAGGTTTTCACCTACCGAAGCGTCTTTACATGATATGAATATACAAAAATCGTCTGCGAATAGTGCTTTAGATATTATTGGAGGTATCACTGTGGGTAAGTCGTTTATAGCTATGTTGAATAGAGTCGGACTCAAGACCGTTCCTTGAGGGACACCGTTTTGGAGGGTGTAGGACCTTGAAAGAACATTTGAGATTTTTACAGAGAACGTTCTATTTTTTAGAAAATTCTGTATGAAGTATAGTATGTTCCCATTGATATTCCAAGAGTTGAGTGTTTGGATAATCTTGTGTCTCCAGACTTTATCGAAAGCTTTTTCTATATCGAAAAATATTGCTAAGAAGTGATTTTTCTGCTCTATAGCTTCAAGTATTTTCGAATTAATGAACATTAATTGATTTAATGTAGATCTCGATGAGCGGAAACCGCACTGGAAAGGCGATAGCCTATTTTGTGTTTCGAGAATCCACATGAGTCTTCTATTGACTATTCTTTCGAAAAGTTTACAAAGGTTGGAAGTTAAAGAGATTGGTCTATAACTATCGATATTGTACGGATTTTTGTTAGGTTTTAAAAAAGGAAGAATTATAGCTGTACTCCAAGATTCTGGGAAAACATGATTAGTCCAAATTATATTAAAGATCTGAAGAAGTATTTGGGTAATATTGTCTGGGGCATTTTTCAGAAACTGTATATGAATGAGGTCAGTACCTGGAGCGGAGTTTTTTGCTGAATGTAAGGCAATTTCTAATTCATATGCAGAGATTAGGGCGTTGAATGGTTGGTTTGAATTGTCATCAAATATTAATGGTATCTCATTTTGCGACTTATAATTTAAGAAAGTTACATCTAACGAATCATCACTAGATATCTGAGAGAAAAATTTGCCAAAGTTATCAGCTATCGTGCTTTCGTTGTAGCAGGGTTCATTGTTTATAAGAATACATTTTGGAGATGAAGTAAGTTCTTTAAATCCTAATTTGCGAATAGCAGCCCATAACTTGGCAGAAGGGGTATTTATATTGATATTTGAGATAAACTGTCGCCAGGATGTTCTTTTAGCCTGTTTGATGACAAATTGAGCCTTAGCTCGTAGGTGACGATAATTGAGTAGGTTATTCATTGAAGGGTTAGCTTTGAGTGTTTTTAATGCCTTGCGTCTATTTTTAATAGCAGTTGAACATTCATCTGTCCACCAAGGAACCGTTTTACGATGGAATGGAAATATTTTTGGAATACTTTTCGATGCTATATCGAGAATTTGGTGACAGAATTTAGTAAGAATTGCATCGATGTTTTGGTTTAAATTGATATTTGGAAAATTATTACATAGCTCTTGAAAGTATTGCCAATTGGCTTTTTTAAAGTTCCATTTACTTGGAGGAGTGTTATTGGGGTGGTTAGAGCTGGATGTAATAGAAAATTGGATCAGTTGGGGAATATGATCGCTGCCTGCCATATCTTCATTATGGAAAACAGTCAAGTTATCTGCAAGGGATGGCGATCCTACAATAAGGTCTATAGTTGACCAGGTATTGAAAGAAGAGCTAAAATGGGTAGGTTCGGGGATATTGTAAATGGATAAATCGTTATCGATTAAAATGTTTTCAATTATTTTACCCTTTGCGTTTGAATATTGACATCCCCAAATGGGACTGTGACTATTTAGATCGCCAACTAGGAGAAATGGGGATGGCAGTTGATCAATAATAGATTGCAAATCTGTTTTTGTTATATTTGCATTTGGGGGTAGGTAAATGCAGCATATTGAAAAAGTAACATTACCGAGGTTAATTGAGGCGGCTAGCGCCTGTTGGTTTGTTTGTAATAGAATTTGGGTATGGAAGATCGAATTTTTAATTGCCAAAAATACGCCGCCATGAGCTCTGTTCATATTTTGGTTTTCATTACGAAAAATGTTGTAGTTTGCAATATTAATGTTTTGGGTTGGACGAAGATTGGATTCCTGGATTGAAATTATGGCCGGATTGTATTTTTGTAATAGAATTTTGAACTCTTCGTAATGGGCATAGATGCCATTACAATTCCAATTAAGAATGGAGTTCATATTGGGATGTTGATTAAAATTGATTTTTTTTTTTTTTTTTTTTTTTTTTTTTTATTAGAGCTAGGCTAGCGTCATTTACTGATGGAAATTTATAAATCAGCGTCACTTGTTGAAGCAGACCAATCATCGCTTAAACAAGTGATGGGAGCCTCGTTACCGCTGCTTAGTGCATCTGCGATTTTTTTGAATCTGATTTTTGTAGATCTATTTTGGATTGATGGATGAATGAGCCGGAGTAATGTTTGTAGTTCTTTGGGGTCTAGGTTCATTTTTCTAGCTTCTTCATTAGGTTTTGCTGATTTGCGTGTTTCCTCCAAAAATTGTGTAAGTTGTTGAAAGGTGATATTATCTTCCGTTGTTTGCTTAAGCGGGTCTTCTAAATCTTTTAATAATATAGAAAACGGTATCTGATCTGTTTTTTCAGTGCTGTTTTTTCTTTTCTTCTTCGGTTTACTTGTAGGAGTATTTTTTTTTGTAATTATTCGTATAAGCATTTAGAATAATTTTCTTGAATTTTTCTTTTTCATTTTATTATACTTCCATCCAACTTCGGCAGATTGCTTTTCGCATGTTATGATTTTGGTAAATAAATTTTGATCATTTTTGCAAGATTTTTTCAATTTTTTTTAACATCGAACTATCGATAATATCGATATTGATGTATCGATACATATTTTCTCGATATTACTGAATACAGATCTTTAAGAAATCGATACTAGGAGCCCTAAAATATGGGTTTAGACATAAAAACTAGATAGATAACAAAAAATTCATAATTAGCCAACATCAGAGTTCCCATTTTTCCCTTGAAAATTCAACATATCAAGTTCCATGAACATGTATTACGTTGGTATCCTAAAAATTATTCAAGGTTCCACCCCTTCCCCGGATAAAAAATATTGAGCGTTGAATTTTCAAACAAATTATCGGAGTAAGGGTGTAAGGCTCTAAAAGGTTCAAACGTTCTACAAGATTTCATCATACTAAGTATCCTAGTAACAAAAAATTTGCAAAAATGAGAAATATTATCAAATGGTTACAGGATGTTCCGTAGGTGAAGACTTCAAAGGGGGAGAGGAGGCACAATTTCCGTGCATTTTATACACAAGGATATCCACAAAATTTCATCTTTCCAAATCAATGTCTTCACCAATATTTTCAGTAAGAATAAAAAATTCAGCTTCTGTAATACGGCACTGCTGCTTATTGCTTTTTCTACTCTGCACTATGTTCAATTGCTCAAATATCTAGTGATGAAATTTTCTCAGCAAAATACCTACCTCAATTTCCTACGAATTTTTTGTTCAAACAAAAAAATAAATAAACAAAAAAAAATTATACCTAATGAACGAAATAAAAAGTTAAATTCTTCTTCGTACTAATCCGACAAAAAATTCCTCATACAATGTTTTTTTTTTTTAAATTTCAATATTTTTATCTTCGAAATTTATGTACTTTTTCAATTACAATACCTTAAAAATCGAAAAAAAAAAGCATTTGATAATGAATCCATATCATCATTAATACTTATTCAAGTAAGAAAAAAAATTTTTTAATCAAGTAAATTTTTTAAAATAATTGCTTTGACAGGACTGATCGATAAAAAAAATAATTATATTAAAAAAATTTTTTTTAAATAATCAATAAAAAAAAACATGATCAATTGATCATTCATACATCTTTCCTTTATTTAATTTATTATTATTATACCAAAAAACTTCATTTTTCCCAGCTACTTGAGTAAGTGATCTACACTAGACAAATATTTGAAAATATTGAAAAAATAAACAGATTTCATTTTTACTTGTAGTTTTCCATATACTTCACGTCTTGTTTTACATTAGATACGTTTCACTCCCAAGAAAAGATCAATATTTTTTTAATTTATTTTTCTCGCCAATTCGTATTCCTGTTCAGTGTTCACCGCTGGCAAATTCATTAATACAAAAATTTTCGAGCGAAAAACCGAGAAAAAAAATCTCAACACAAAACTACCAAACCATTCGTAAAACATAATCGTAAAATCCACGAAAAAATACCCTCCCAGCCAACGATGATATTAGTAAAACCTGAAATCAAACTCGACAGAGTAATTTCATCGTTACCTCCAGTAATTATTTTTTCTACATAAATTACTCACGGTAACCGCATTGATTTACGAGCGAAATAATATAAATCAAAAGCGCCACGGTTATTTGCATTATTATCCCCTGGAACGGTTCAACGCATAAACGGCGATTATTTATGCAACTTATCGAACACTAATTTTCCTAGCCCACGTTATCAACGTTCTTCACGTTATTTCGGGCTGAAAAAGCTAGCTACATTTTCGACGCGTACGTACATATTTCACAAGAGCCTTTCAAGTTGACGGCGACACCGACACGTTTCCCTTTTGTACCCCAAGCATAGTGTTCTTTCCATCTTTTCGAAAAAAACGTCTACACAATGAGGTGAGAATAGTATCGCCTGAGTAATCATTATACAAGTTATCGTTCGCGCTTCCTTATCCAACGGGGGTTTTTTCACCTTTTAGGTTGAGATTAGAAAATAAAGAAGATGGCGTTAACAACTTGATTACCATTCTGATACGTAATCGACGATAGATAAAAATAAAAGTGATATAATGAGATAATATCGAGATTATCAAAAATGCTTAAAAGCGGGAAAATTTTTCAGAAATTATTTCTCAATATTTAAAAACAAAGATTAAGTGTAATCGAGTCCTTAGACTATTTTTTTTTAAAAATCGTTCGAATAATCGTACAGAGTGATAATTGTGTTAATCTGTAGATACTGCTGTACTGCGAGTTAGTATAATCTCAAATTTACTACCTGATTTTTTTCACTTCGATAAAAAATATTCACATTTCATTTCGAATTTTCACCACAAACTAGTACTTACCTAAAACATAGAAAAAAAAACAAATCCATTATTAACATAGCATTTGAAAAAAATGAAAAAAAAATCTCAACATCAACGAAAATGAGATGTCCGAGATAATACGTGTAAAGCTCGCTTAATGATACATCCAAATCCAGCTGTCACTGTTTCGAATTACAAAAACACACGCGCTCGCGTTCCCCAGCGCGGACACAGGTATAACATAATCCGACTTAACTCGTCGGAGTTAAGTGACGAAAACGAATTGGTCCGAATAAAAAGTCTACCTCAGCGAGCGCGAGAAAAACAACAGAAAATCCCCTCGGCGAAGGAAATAGTTGTCAAAAGTATGTTATTATTTAGTAGTGAAGGGATGACTAGTTGACTTTCATCCGTTATATAATTATAAAAGGGAGATAAAAGGGTTTCACTAGGCGGGGACGTTATTAACACAAGGGAGTCGAGATGCTCGAATACGACAAGGCACAATTCCGGATGTCGAACGGATACACCGTAAGCAGGTTGAATGATATAAGAGCACGATGAAGGATTAATTTTCGAACAGCAAAATGGCCTGTTCAACAGCTTCGACGTCGTTTGGCTTATCGAATTTCTGCATAAAATCGTAATTTTCCTGCCACACTCGAACGACAACGTTTTCGACGAGTAAGCGCGTCCTTTGCGATTGGCTCGCGATAACGATTTTTTTTTACATTTCGAAAATTTTTATACCCGCCGATTAAACAAAACGGATGTTCATTTCGACGACACGAATCGAACAAAGGATACCTTCAAGAGCATAGATTATTTTTACGCTTGGAAAAAAAGTCAAGGGCGTGAACGATAAAACTCGATCTCTGTCGTACTGACGATACTGTCGTAGTGGGGTTGAAGCGATATTCAGCGACAACACGTGTTTTCTGAGCGTACGGCCGTTGAAATTTGTAATAATTGCTGAATGGAGACAAAAAAGGGAAAGCTTTCAAGGCCACCTTACTCAGTATACCAACGCAAAAGGCCAAGTACAGACAACAATGTGTAGTTCCAATTCATAATTTTCGTGACCAAGAGGTCTCGTTGGTAATATTTGACACTTTTTCCAGTTAACAATTTCTAACACAATATAAAACCCATATCATGGTAGGATGAAAACAAATTTTCATTATTTGTTGAAATCACGAAATCCTATCAGAAAATTATTTCCAAAATTCAAAGAAAACAGATCAGAATTTACCACAATGAGGTGGTTCAACTAATGTTCTCTACAGTGGTATCATTTCTGTTTTTTTTTTTTTTTGTAAACTAATTTTCTTCATGGTTGATGGCTGCAAAATTCAACAGAATAATATTACAGAATGATAGAAATTTTATAGTTCTCAATTAACAATAACACATGAGATTTCTGAGTGATCATATTTAGTTGCTCAAAAATAGAGAAAAATTCAGCAATAAATTTTTTTACTTCTCACTTCTTGGGTTTTATGTGGCATGTATTGCCGCCTAGGCCAGACGCACGGTAAGTATAGCGCATTAAATGAGGTTTAGGACATTAGCTGGTTTTAGAAATAGGAGTAGGGAGTTACATTTTGCGTGGTTGTCGCAGAGTATAAATTTTTCTGATTGCTAAGAAGTTCAAATTTTTTATAATACACTTGAAAACCTTATGTTTTACTTTTCTTTTAAATTACATTTTTTCAATATTAGGAATGCTCCGATAATTTATTAGTAGGATTCGCTCTACAGATTTGCTTTATGTCGCACTGCTTCAAGAAACACATTTATGCTAAATTTTTACCTTTTAGGGATTCTTAAAACAGTCATGATTTTGCTTAATAATACACATCATAAGGAGGTCTACTTCGCTGCCCCCCCCAATTTCGAGGTTGAGAGCTGAAATTAACCACATTGTTTGTGCTACGTT
Source organism: Phenacoccus solenopsis (assembly GCA_009761765.1). Classification (NCBI taxonomy): domain Eukaryota; kingdom Metazoa; phylum Arthropoda; class Insecta; order Hemiptera; family Pseudococcidae; genus Phenacoccus; species Phenacoccus solenopsis. The sequence continues at coordinate 27,920,879 of CM019753.1, read as the reverse complement.
TGTGCCGGTTTGAGTACACTGGCGTAACAGCCTCACAAATTCAGACGCAAAATTCACGTTTACACATGATGCTGGGAGGGAGAAGGGGGAATAATAGACCTCAAAATGTGTTAATGATGAACGAAAGATTTAAAATTTTTGATTTCGGTGTCATATCAAAAAGTGAGCCCAAGTGACTAACTTATTTCAAATGTAGACTTCTAAGTGAATTTGGAGGGGAGTTAAAGCAAAGAATTGATTTTGTAAGGGAAATCGCGATACCAAATTTCATGAATCGTCCAGGCTCGAGGAGACTCGAATTGCTGAAATTTGAAAAATATGACCTCAAATGATTATTGCGAGCAAGAAATATTACAACAAATGGTAAATTCAACTTCTTTGGCGCGAAGAGGTTAGCAATGTTATCAGGAAATCTGAACGAGTCCAAATTAAAAACTCAGCTCCAGTAATATGGCATGGCTGCTCGCCTTTTTAAGCTTTAACTAAAGAGCGGGTCTGTTATTATTTTTTTGAAATACATTTATTATAATTAGAATTTAACATTCATTTAGGTAAGAGTATAATACGTTTGTGTGAGTGCAAGACGCTACTACAGAAGAATCGAAGAGGCAAGACGAAGTCTGCCAGCTTAGTTAGACAATCTATTGATTAAAAAATTTTGTTGCATTTATTAATGAGAATCGATAATTTTTTATAATAAATTATAAGTATCAATTTAAGCCTCTCCCTTCTCTCTAAGAAAAACGTGATGACCAAGTACTTAAGGAAATTTTTCCACATTCGGTTAATTATTACTCTAGACCTACATGCTTGGGTTATATGGAACTTCTTATTTAATTATAGTTGAATATATATATTTTTTTAAATTACTTATTTGTTGATTAGTTTTTTCAGAGAGTGTTATAGGTATTTAATGAATAAAAAACATAGCACACAACTCACAAAATTTTCATTTTTTTAAAATAATTTGTTTATAATTTTTTTAATTTATGAATTATTTTTATTTATTTTTATTTTAATAGTTAATTTAAATAGAAATCAATTTGAACGTTTACTCACTTTTTTACTTTTTTTAAATTCAAGTTTAGTAATATTTTTTTTATAACTTTTTTTCTTATCCTTTTTTGATTTGAATATTTAATTTTAAAGGTTAGATTTTTTTACGTATTAATTTATTATAATTACAAAAAAAAAAAAAATACAAAAAATCACGAAAAAGGAAGACGTTTTGCAATTTTTCGTAATTTCTTTTTTTTCGTAAATATAATAATTTTGTGAGTTGTGTGCTATGTTTTTTATTCATTAAATTAAATTACTAATAATAATTTATAAAAGTATCAATAAATTCATGTTCCATAAATCTCCTCAAAATTCAATTTCTTTTTTTTCATAAGTACTCGTATTATTGATTTATCGTAATATGCTTCATCACGATTCATCAACCAATATCAAACTTCATCATCAAAAAATTCAATTAATATTAACACAAGTCTAGCCATTTCTATATAGCGGGTAATTCGCGCCATAAAAGTACGAAAAAAATCCCAAACTATTTCTTCGAACCGACGCTAAGAGTGCGAAAAAATCAAGATTTCGACCTCCCTTCATCTACGCGAAAAAGAATCACTCCTCCCTAAAACGTCATAATTTACACCCTTATCTGGAAAAAATTCTACCGACGTTTATCTGCAAAGACGGAAAAACAAAATATATTAATATTAAACTTTTAAAAATGGAAGTTTTAATCTCTCAGAAAAAAATATCTTCTGATGGTAAAAATTATACGAAACTGTTGCCTTAAGCTGCTTATTTCCTTTTCCTAGTGCAGCATTAACTTTATTTTTTATTTTTTTTTGGAAAAAATAAAAAAGTAACAGATAAGTGTTTTTATAAACTACTGTACAAGGGGCGTTTCTAATCGCTGAATAACTACGTTTTTCGCCCTTATTGCGACGTTGGTTTTTTGCCTCTTTTCGAAGTTACGCGTACGTAATTTCGTAGTCATCCAGGGTCACCTCGTCGAGTTTTACGATATCTAGTCGTGGATTTTTTTATTCGGGAATGCGTTAATACGAAGACATCATACTAGATTAACTATCGCGTAAGATATGGTACGATTCACGAGCGAAATATGTTGACGATTATAGAGTATTACCGTAGGCTTCCTTATTTGGATATGAAAAGCATCGCGTGAAAATCAAAGTAAGACGTGACTTACGAACGTTGAAATAAGAGAAAAAATTCTCGACGACTTGATTGGTCTTAAAACTAGATATACAATATTGCAACGATAAAGTTAGCCTACAAAATGTTGTCCGAAGTATAGGTAATGTCGTCGATAAACTCTCAATCTCACCGACAGAATTGAAAAAACTTCGCGAGGAGATTGAATCCCGAACAGAATCTACGCAGTCATCTTCATTCGACGAAATGCAATCATAAATACCCTTCCGTAGTCGTCTATCTAAGGCGAAAAAATTAAACGAAACGCGTCAAATCCGTCGAATGAAAAATTCACAATTTTCGTGCCCAAAAAGGGCGCTTCGAAAGCGCCAAAAACTTACGTTACGCCGAACAAACGTAACAACCTGTTAAAAGTAAAACGATTAGTTATCCTCATTTCATTCGCGCTAAACGGACGACTTTCGTTTTCCGCTGTTCGGGTGCGGTTACATTTTCGGCAGACTTAGCAAATTTACGAAAATATCTGTTAAAGTGAAAAATCCTACCGACAATATTGACGGCGCGAAAGAAAAACTACAGCCGGGCGAAACTTATTCTCATTGCGTATTCAGTTCAGATCTCTTACGGTTCATTTCGTCGCGTTAAAACCAGATGAGAGTTATACATTTTCGTTAATATAATAAAGTTTTCGCGACCGGGGGTAAACTTTCAAAAGCGCGCAATTTCTAAAACTTATTCGACTTTTCGTTATCGACTCCCTTAATCGGCACGATTTCCAACTTCCTCCCTTTTAACCGAATATTTTCCAAGACTTACTTATTATGTACGTGAACTACACGTATGCATTTGTAAACATATCGTACATAAATATATTAAACCTCTCGTACATCCTCGTCCAATAAATCTGGCAATCATGTTTGAACACCAACGGTAGAGGCGGAAAACGCAACCGCGCCCTGTACTCCGAATACACTTATCGATGAGTTCGTCGTGTAATTACCCCTTCATCGAACGAGAAATTAAATCTTTAAACTTTCACGCTCAAGTTTCCATCTTCGTATGAACCGAGAAACGAGCAAATTAGTTATTGATTTCTTCGATAAAAAAAAAATTAACCTGAAATTTTATGGATTTTTTTTATCATCATACTGTATTAGGTGTCTTGATTCTTTGTAAAGGAATTAACAAAACAATTCTTTAGAAGACTCTGGGAAACCGTTTGAAAAGGGTTTTTTTATATATTAATATATTAAAAATTTTAATAAATTTATAATTTATTTTTGATAATTTTATATGCTAAAATAAAAAATAATAATAATAAAATTAATTTTTTTTTTTAAATTGAAAAAAAAAATTTCAACACTAAAATTTTAATAATTAGTATTTATTTACAAAAATAAATTTATATTTTAAACATTAATAATATTCTTATGTACATACATAAATTCAATTTAAAAAAAAATCATTACTTCTCTAATAAATCCAATTATAATTGGACTATTTAAATTTAAATAAGTAAATAAAAAAACATATAAATTGAAAATTAAAAATTAATTATAAATAAAATTTCGGTTAAAGAAAGGTAATCATGATCTAATCGTTCAGTGTTGTCATAATTACACATTATTTTTATTATTTTTAGTTCTGTGGTCATTTTAGGGACATTTTCAACATTTTTTTTTTTTAACATAACCTATTGCTATATTTTCAAGATGAGAGATAGAGTAACATCTCTCTTCTTACTTTCCATTTTAATTTTCCAATGCGAATATCTTTAAGAGAAGAAATTGACTCATTAAATTTTTCGACTCGTCCATATCCCTCAGACGTAGCTTATATTTCGTATGTAAGATTGGTTTCAGCCTGTTGCATGACCCATTAAATCAAACTCGAAATGAGCTGAAAATGAAGAATATACTTGAGGCTGCAATAAGACATATTTTAGCGGCTAGTTCCGCCAAGATTGAGCAAATAAAAAAAAAATTGCCGATTATCATTTAATGGAGATCGTATTTATCAAATTTCAGCGTTTTGAAGGTCATCTAGCTTCATCAAATATTCACCACTTGGAATACATTTAGATCCAAATTCAAGGAATCACATTTCGACTCCAAGGAATCCGTGGTTCAAAATTTGAGCTTCCCAAATTTTTTATTACAACAGTAATTTTTTTCAAATTGATTTTTCAAAAAATTCTCACATTACTATAATTAATAATAATTTTTTACTTTTTTTTTTACTAATGAAAATGACACAAAAAACGAAATAATTTTCGAAAGCATAAATATCTACACAGCAATGAGTACTTCTAAATTTTCCTTAAAATTGATATTGGGCTCTTAATATCTCAAATTTAATAAGCACTTGGTGCAACTAGTGCAAGAAATTCCAAATAAAAATTGTGAGCATTTTTTTGATGGAGGGGGGGGGGGAAACCTGCATACTGAACGTAGGTGTAAAAAGATTAACCGCACATCATTTGAAAGTGTGAACATGCTCTCGTTAAAAACTCAGCTCCAATAATGTGGCATAGCTGCTTACAATTTTTTATTATTATCATTTTAAAAATTATTATAATTTTTTTACCAATAAAAAATGATCGAAAAAGTAATTATATCGAAAATAAAATAATAATTATATTTGTAACAAAAAAAAAAAAAAAAAAAAAACAGCGATTAAGACTACAGAGATTCGACTAATACTCAGAATTTCGAAACTTTAACACCAGCACCGCGATGACTTTTACGCAAGGTTGAAAAATAAATTCTAGTATTCCACCCAGCGTTTTTACTTTTACTGATTATCGCAATAGATAAAACATTATCTTGCTCGAAGCTACTAATTTGTCGCAAAGCGTGATTATTTTCCGTTCAGTCGTTGATAACCAACTTGATATTCGATTGTAATGTACTCACCTACGTCATCGTGTTGTATAATCGCGCACGAGTATTAATTGTTGTTCTTGACGAACACATTGCCAACTCTGAAGAATCACATGGGCATGAACTAACGCGATAAAATTACCAACCGAGTAGTTACATATAATGAGCGAATTTTCCTCAGCCAACATTTCTATTCCGCTAGACCCTTACGACGTGAAAAATTCACGCTACAAATCGAGGCGATAAAAATATCGCCGCTAGTCATACCACAAAACAATACCAGCTCACTCGACTCTCGACATCGGCAGGAAAAAATCGTCGAGAGAAGTCGAATCTGGTTAAAAATTAAGATAACATTATAGTTAATACAAACGTATTTCTTTGATGAAAGATAGTCGATATCATAACCGAAATGTCGGTTTTAAAGTCGCGCCGAGGGGTTTTCGTGGGGGTACGTAAGACACTATACCCACTACGCGCAGGGCTGAAATACCAAAGATAAAAGAGTTGCTTGCTTTATCTGTCCTTACAGTAACTAGTTGTGTAAGTCTCCGAGAATGGAGAATAGAAAGAACCGTACAGAGATAAGACTGTATGATGAATAGAATCGATGGAGCGCGGCGAGCGGGGTATCCAAAATATATTCTGGCTGACGCCCATATCAAGATTATTTGCTGCACGACCGACAGATATATCAGATAGCGTTGCTAAGTTACCAACCTAAAAAGTTATCTATAATTCTAATCGCTTTTTATCTTCTACATCTATCAGCGCGTTGGAAATGCCAGTCCACGGTTCTGGGCTTTGTCATAATTTCATACATAATTTTATAATGCTTTTCGTTTTCGGCGTTCGCGTTTCGCCGTCATTGTGGTTCCCGTCGTCGTCACAGTCGTCGTCGTAGTGTGCTACGTAACTACGTACAAATGACGAAGACGCGTGGGTACACACTACATATGGCTATTTATTTATATGCTATTAAAAGAGGATATCAATTTAAAATCGATTTTCGTCGTTCGATTACTATACGCGTACAGAATGAAAAAGATTAAAATTAATTCATGCTCCGCGGACAGGAAATGATCGAAAAGTTGCAGATGCGATTTTTCAACTTTTGTTTCCTTTATCATACCTTCTCTCACCCCTCATTTTAAAGAATAGGAAGCTATTGTACGCTGTAGATTACGTGTATGAGCTTCTACATATTATTTTACTTTTCACGTCTGTTGGATTGCTTCGTATTTCTTCAAAGCACAGCGACTACGTATATTGCTTGGTATCGTCTCATAAAATGCTTCGTTCATTCAGGCGATTTATTTAAAAATTCTTTCAAATTTCAACGCATTCGTGAGGATTTGCGTATCATATTATTAACGTGTTTTTCATTTCAACAATTTTTTTTTTCATTGACAGGGAAAGAATTATTTGAATTGACAAATAGACAATCAGTCCTCCGTTTTTCATCCTAAATTTAAACATCTAAGTTGAAGGATTCTTAAAACTATAATAGAGGTACACTGGTACAGTGATCCTTTTTATTCAATAGGTATTTAATATTAGCATGAATCAAATTACTTCTTGCCCCACTTTAACATCATTTAGTTGCAGAAAACAGATTGTCATTTCGAGACTTCGAATAGGCTATTCTATCAGGAAAAATTTAAATCGAAAATTGAGAAAATAATATTATTAATAAATCAGAAAACTTATTTACAGTATGTAGAATTGAACGTAAAATTGAATAAAAAAATAAAATATATCATTCAGGTTCAATATGATTAGGAGTAACAAAATAATTTATTTCATTAAAATTATCATTCATAGGCACCTTTTAGCTCTGCAACCCCCCCCTCCACCCATGCAGCTTGTACAGAATTTCACTAACTATTTCACACATTCTCCTTGATTGCTCAGATTTCCTCCTTCATCTTATAAAATTTTTTCATTCCTCCTCAAAAACCCAATAATTCTCTCTAACGATCTTGAAACTCCCGAAAAGCTCAAACCTTTCTTCTGTGACGTGACCTCCTGCCTAAAACCCAATCATTCAGGTTTCTCCATCCCTCTGGCCTGATCTATAATACATGCTATTATAGCACCCAAATAAACATGCATTTTTTTTTCTGTTCTATAATAAATGAAATAAAATCTTGCATGATTGAAATTTAGTATTTACTATGAATATATCCACATAGTGGGAAAAATTGCAAGTTTCAAGTTGGAACTCCGAAATTTTGTTACTTGATCAATAAATATATTTTATAGGGGGAAGGAAATAAAAATTAACAAAAGCTTGGAAATTTCACAAATTTTCAAAAACAACCTGCAACGTTCCAATAACAATCGCCCATATTCTTACAGAATGCCTCAAATTTAGCAATTACAGAAATACTTATTTTCCTCAACCTCAAATGGAAATCATCCTTGCTAATGATCCGGTAAAAATCACCAACGTAATTAAATTCTTACAGTCTGTCTCACTATATTCCACAATTTAAGATATCCTAAATAAAAACGCCTCTAGCCACAGGGCTGTACATGGCGTTAATTACTAAAAAAAAAAAAAAAAAAAAAAAAAAAAATTCAATGATTAATACGTAATTATTCTTTTCTAGATTTACTTTTGAAAATGTTGGGAAAATATTTTTTTGTCATTTGCGATCCATGCTACTGAATATCGTGAAGTGGGACTACAATTATTAATTTGAAAATTTTAATTTTGGTTTTTTTTTAATTTTTTTTTCTCTTAATTATTTATAATGGCATCTTTATCATATATTATGCAAGTAATAATACATTTGCATAACGATAACAATTTATTTCATATTCTTTGGTAAATCAGAAGGAAAAAAATCAATTAAAATTTTTTTTTTTTTTTAATTTTTTAATTTAATTTAGTTTATTTATCACTGGCGTCTTTAGTTACCAGGACTGTTAATTATACCAGCTTCATGTTTATATTTTGTTTAGGAGATCTGTCTTGTTAAGAATTTCAAAAATTTTGTCTATAACTTTAGAATCATATTATGTTGAATCATGAACATCTTTAAAAATATCAAAAAATTAAATTTTGTTAGAAACAAAAAGTTTCAAATTTATAAAAAATTTATAAGTATAAAACATTTTTACCTGTTACCTGTTGATTTTTACCGTGCCGTATCCTGCAACTGTGGCCAGAGGCACGGGCCTAATATTGCTTAGGGATTAGATTTTGTGGAGGAGATTAGATTTGGTTAAGAAGGAGACAAGTAAAGAAGTATTTTTGAGTATTGCGGGGAGAGAGTTTGGAAAGTTTAGATGAGTACGTAAGTCCGTGTAATTTTGGCAGGTTGTGAGAATGTGGGAGATTGTGAGGGTGGTATTGCATTGGGAACATTGTGGGGGATCATCTTTGGAGAATATATGACTATGGGTAAGCATTGTGTGCCCAGTGCGGATACGGCATAAGGCAACTTGTATTCGTCTTGGAAGGTTGGAGTTGTCCTGAGATGACAGAGGTGGTCCAAGGTATTCCTTCAAGATGGTAAGGACGTCCGATTTGAAAGCCGGGATGAGAGGCAGGGGACGAATCGTAGTTGAGTCTTTTGCTGCTTGATCGGCGATAATATTACCTTCGAATTGTGAGTGACCAGGCACCCATGCAATTGTGAGGTCCATTTTATATAGATGAGCCAAATATGTAATAAATTTGGCTAAATGATGTCGTCTCCCTGAGTCGATGGCTCTAATGGCAGTGAGCGAGTCCGTACAAATTAATGCCCTATTTTCACGTTTTTCACGAATTACAATATCTATTGCGAGAAATATAGCGTAGAGTTCGCAAGATAACACACTAAAATACACGGGTAGCGGAAACCTAATCGCGGCGCCTTCACATACTACCGAACATCCACAGCGATCGTCAAATTTAGAGCCGTCTGTAAAGAAAATGTCGTGATTGAGGTATTTAGAAAAGAAGGTTTCCTGAGCGTTATGAGGTATAGTATTCGAGTTTTTTTGAGCTAGTAAGTCTGTATCAAGAGTAATGTGATTTGACTTCCAAGGAGGTATAGGAAAATCTTCTTCGTCAAGAATGGGTGGGAGTGGGTAGAGGTGATGAGCGTTCAGAATGGCGTTAGCTTTATGAAGAAAATTTTTGAAAATGAAAGTATAGGTAAAATCATGAATCATGACCTCATCATGCTCCCTTTTGCTTATTCTAGTGTCAATGATGGAATGTTGAATGAATGAATGAATGAATAAATAAATAAGAAAGGAAAATTCCTATATAATAAAAATAAACTTGTGAAGAATGTTTATATTTTATTTTTTGGCATTAGGTACTGTGAACTAGGCCAGGAAGGAGAGGCAGGGGGTAGATTACCCCTGGGCTGAAATTCCTTAGAGGAGCTGAAGGTTTGAATTTTAGATTTTAAAACTTTTCACAAATCCAATTGCACTTTTTTTTCAATTTTCAATGAATTTCAAAGAATAAATAAAAAACGGGGCTTTATAAAAATCATTTTTTCTCCGGCGCCAATTCTGGCTCTCCTCGGGCCTGACTACAAGAAACAAAAATATAAATAAATAAATCAATTGCAGTAGGTGTATTACACACAGGCAAATTAAAGGAAGAAGTAAGAAAGAAATTATATATATATATTATTAATCTGAATAAATTAATTTCATAAGCAAACATTTTTTTCTTTCATATTCCTAATAAGACCAAAAAATTTCACGCCTAATGTGCGAATTAAATAATAATATTGATTAACTACTCTCTTCAATTTAAATTTTCCTTTTCGTGCCTCTAGCCTAGATGCAGTACATGGCACGTAAATGGAAGAAAGTAAGTAAAGTATAAGTTAAAAATTGTCAAAATATTTTATCAATGAAAACACATCGAATTTCACAGCATTAGTAATTTTCATGCACTAGGGGTTCCCAAAACGATATTAAATTTTATCACTTTTGATGACTGATTCGAATTTTTTTTTTCGCTTCCTTCATCACACTCTCACTTTAGAACCTCACCTCATCGACGGTCATCAGCCAAGAGCCGACGTTCAAATAACAAGATCAACGACCACTCGTTCGCGCGCAATCGTCGGACGATAGGTACAACCTACAGATTGAAAAAGCCATCGGTGCACGAATCTGTTGAAATCGCTGACGTCAATCAGCATCTGTAATAAATGAAATTATCGTCCGATAATTATGCGCTTATCGACGTTCACCATTTCTCAGCAAAACACATTAAAATAAAATTTTAGTTTATTGGCCTTCTTCTTCCAATTAAGAAATAACAACGATAAACGTTCAGACGAAAATAAAACGACCAGGTCAATTGTTTGAAAGCAGACGATAAAAAGCCGATTAACACGTTAATGTAACGTGCACCGAGTCACTGATAAATATAAACAAATATCGATTGGCGCGATAACATCTCCCAAGAATCACATATCAAAAGGCATTTCCTCTCAATATGAGCGTTGCCCTAATGGCCACCTTTATACTTATACACGAAAAACTTACGTATATGTATCAAGTATCCGAGCTAACTACATCCCATTTAATCGTAAAACCATCGGCAAGGCTGCTGGTATAACGTAGTAGCGCGACTAGAATAATCGTCGTTTTTACGTATTTTTACTTTATCACCTATTATCCTGTAACTTTCTCTTTTATCAATTCCTCACACCCGCATCTCAGGGAAAGAACAGCACAATAGGCAGCGCGACGATAACACTTGGTGGACAGATACAGCGTATAGTCTATCCATATCATTTATTTATTATCATCATTTTACCTACATCTAAACTAATAAATTCGACCAACATGGCGAAAAGAATGGAAACCAAGCACTTGGTAAACAAACGAAATAATACAGCGTCGGTGTATCCCGAACGCGTGCACTCGATACGCTATACTAAACCGAGTATACGAGTTAAAATAAAGTAAATATTATCACCATCGCTAAGGTGTGCCCTGAATCGGACCCGCACCCGCACTTGTCTCGCTTTAATATGCCACCGGAATCTCCGTTTCTTCGGCACGAGAAACAACCACGCAGAAGCTAGTTAAAACGAAAATTTTATAACGTGCGAAATTCACCGTTACACGTAGATCTGGAAGAGACAAAAATGGGCGGTAATCGTGATACCTAATCGAATGGAAAGGAAACACGGTGCGAGTAAGGACGTGTAAAAAAGTAATAAAAATTCTTGATCTAACTATTCCAGCACATCTCTGCTATCTGGTTTAATTGCCGAGAACGGATTGATCTATAAAAATACCGCGTCGAATTTAACTACCCATATATCGACTATTTAATTAATTCCTCGATACGTTAATTACGTTCGTACCTCGTGTGAAGCCGAAATGCGCTGTCATCTCGCCGAGATGAAATCATCGAGAAAATTTTTTATTCCAGCAGCTACGAGAACAGAATAGCGAGTAGAAGGAGAAGAAATGAAAATTATATCATTGAAGGTGGTGTAGAAAGCTCACTTCAAGCAATACTTGTCAATAAAATATCAATCCGAATGTTTAATTATGGGGAAAACAATACGAGGAAACCATCTCCCTCGTTACCTTATCCAGTGATATGAAGACTACTTGGAAACATGCTGTTCTGTCTCCTCACCAAAGGTGACAAGAGCTAGGATTGGTTCAAGGAAGCTTTAATATTTATGACTCTTCCCGGAAACTTGAAAATATTTTTCGACAATTTTCACTTTTTGTAGATTCTTTCAATTTTTTTTATTTTTTTATTTTTTAGCAAATCATTTTCATTTTCGGATTTTTCTCACTTTTAAACAATTTCTTATGTTTGATTATTTATGTCTCATTTTTATGCTCGAACAATTTTCAGTTTTTAGGCTAATGCTAAGTTTTTTTTTAAGTATTATCATTTTTACATACCTTTTAGATATACTTCACTTCTAGAGCATTTTTTCACTTCTATTTTTTTTTCACAAACAATTTTTATATTTTGAACATTTTAAATGTGCCTCTAGCTATGTTGCAGTTTATGGCATGTTAATGGAGTGGAGTGGAGTAAAGTAAAGTGAATTTTTGGTTTTTTTTTACTTCTGAAATTTTTTTTCATTCTTCACTTTTTTAGCTTAGGCAAAGAGTTTATTCTTGAACATTTTTGCATTTCTAAAAACATTTTAATTTTTAAACATTTTTTTACCTTTTCAAATTTATGCTAACAATAAGTCTACTTTCACAAATTATCTTCACTTTTTTTAATTTTTTTTTTTTTTTTGTAGTGAGATATACTTAATTTATAGGTACATTTTTCACATTTTGCCTTGAATTTCAAACAATTTTTTTTTTAACCATGCCTTGTACAGCGGCTTTCGTTATTTTGAACAATTTTCATTTTGAATTTTCTTTCCATTTTTCAACCATTTTTAACTTGAGGTATTTTTTCACTCTTGAATTTCTTTGAATTTTCGAATTTTTTCACTAGGGCATAATTTTTATTCTTGAATAATTTTCGATTTCGGATGTTTTGAATATTTTCAAGCAATTTTCATTTCAAAAAAAAATTTTGCAAATTTTTGTAAATTTGGATATTTCTCAATTTTTTTTATTTTTTATTTTAAACTAACAATAAATCTCTTTCTCGAAGTTTTTTCATTTTTACACTGTTTTTTTCCCATTTTATTTCTAGTTTTTTTTTTGTAATTTTCATTTTTAAAAAGTAAACTCTTTTAATTTACTATTTTGACATTTCTTTTATTTGTTTTTTTTTTATTTCTTTCATTGTTTTCATTTTGTCAACTTTTTTCATTTTGTCAACTTTTTTCATTCTTGGACGTTTTATTCTTTTCATTGTTGAATTTCTAATTTACAAAAAAATTTTTTATTCATTTTTTTTTTCAATTTTTAAGAATTTTTTCACAAGAAATTAAATCTTTGAGCATTTCAATAATGTCTACTCGAAGAAACGTGCCAACTTTGCTCTGCCAAAGAGAAAATATTAGTCAATATTTAATTTTTACTTACTTTTACTTTACTTACTTTTACTTTTATCCATTTACGTGCCTTATACTGCAACTGAGGCCAGAGGCACGGATGGATAATTTTTAGATTTCGGAAAGGAGTTTGCTAGATTTTAGAAAATTTAAGAGATTTATAATTGTGGTTTGGTTATTACTAAGTAGGGATTGTATGGACTAAGCATTTTACATCAATAATTTTTCCAATCAGGTTCGATACGAATAAAAATACGACATGAGCAACATATATTGTACTAAAAAAAAAATAAATAAATAAATAAATAAAAAAGTAGTAGTAAAAATTCTTTAAAAAAAAAAATAATAATAAATAATTCCAAATAATCGTATTTTATTCTTCTTTTTAAAAAATATTGTATTCATTTTCACAAAAATATTTTGTTTCAATCAGTTATTTTTTCAGCGTTAAAAATATCACAAAATTACCACTATCATAAAAAGAGAGAATTTTCGCTCAACTTGGACTACAACAATTAGTAACACCCTGTTCCGTCAACACCGCAGCAACAACAATACACTCGAAGATAACAGGTATATATACCGTATAATGCATCATTTTGTATTATCTATAACGTAGTTATCTGCACATTACATGTTACCATTCTACCGGTACATTTATTTTAAGCTTTCCTTCTTCTATCTACTCTTTTAAAATTTCATTCCGTTATCAGTTTCCTTTTTTACTTTACGCGCTCGGTTCATTCATCATAAAATAATACGCTTGACGAATAAAATGAGGTGGAAGGAAAAAAAATCCGCATCTTTTTTCGCCCAAGAGAGGCTACGAGGTGGAATTTCGCAGCATGCAGGCGAACACGAACACTGAACAGGTATTTTTAGCCTACCATTCCGTCTATAGGAAACTTGGAGCGTTGAAGGTTTGGTTTTCCGGTTGAACGCGGTGATTAGCTCATTGCTGGATATGGCAGTCCACAAAGCCCTATAAGTCTTATCAAAGGGTTCCGTTCGACGCGTCGTTTCTATTCTGGCGTAACAAATTGATAAAAAGTCGTCAATTTGGGAACACGTTCGTATACGAATGGTTAATTAGCGACATTATATCATTGGATAATGTTTGATTATTATTCGGTCGTAGTAATTTTCCACCACTGGTAATGCAAATGGGTGCACGAAATTGCGAAAAAGAATAACCCCAAGAACGCAGGATTGGCGAGACCGTTCGTATGCGCGATAAAATCTTTAATCTGGAGTGGCGAAACGAAATATAATACCCTTGTATAAATTTCACCATTGTACGTAGATGATAGCGAAGATCTCGGCCGTATGGGATTTTATCCATTTTCAACGTTTTGTAGAATAGATGATGTACGCATTTTCAAGTCCCTTCCAGTCGTTAGGCTCGTTTTAAAATTTTTTTAATAATAAAAACTTTTAACGTGGACGAAAAGACGATATAATTTGCCACCTCGGATGTTTCAAAATAATCACCGTATTTAATTCAGTGACCTTATTGATAACGTAACCAATAAAGATACAACGTGAAAACATTAGAGTACTAAATAACCGATAATCAGGTACACCACACGGACCGAATAAAAGAAAATTAATCAAACCCTGCAACGTGTACCCATAGCAGGGCATGTACCTCGTACAAGTACTGATCAATTATTCTCAGAATTAAATGATTTGACCGTTTCGAAAAAATAAATACGAAATACTTTCCGACAAATCTTACCCCATATGCGATAATTTATCGCGAATCAAATCCTTGAAAATCTTCGCGGTGAAGAAAAAAAAATTTGGCTACATTACAGACTTCTTATTCATCTTATATCTATTAACGGGTGATTTATGTTGGCCGATTCCTGCATAATGTTAATGGCTTCTTAGAAGCGAATATTTTGTAAGCATAATCTCGAAAATCAGACGAACGAGAGAAAGGAGAAAATAATGGAACGAAGTGCATTTATCTTCGATGATTTAAACGCGCCGCGACGCTTTTAAAAGGTTCGATTTACACTGCCGAAACGCTCGAGACGTCCGCCAAAATACTCGTATTGACATTTTGGCTAATTTATTTACCAATCTATTCGTAAGATAAATAGATACTTGCTTTTGTTGTTGTTGCTGCTGCTGTTGTTGTTGTTGTTGTTGTTGTTGTGAAGAAATAAGACAGAATTTGATTATATATACTCGCTTATTCATACGTCGAATGGATTTGATTTTCACTTTCAAAAGACGTAAAAATTCCCTTTTTTCACGCAACGAAAAAAAAAATTGCCATACTCATCAAAAAAGTGTTGAAAAATATGACCAAAATACGAGGAAATAATGTAAAATTTATGCGTAAACAATTGATTTTCTCGAATAAAAAATTACAACCAGTGCTGCCAAAAAGCTGCTTAAAATTCCCATTTTTGAAAACTCCCAACATCGAAAATTAAAATAATATTGGTGTATTTTTAGGTGTTAAATTTTTGTAAAAAAAATATTTTTGAAATTTTGAACAAAGTTGGCAACACTGAAAGGAAAATAAAGAAAATTACCGTCTGTCAAAAATAGCTTAAGACTTGGCTAGGCAACACTTTACACAGGGTTAGTCAAAATATACATTTTATTGCGAAGTAGGATGGCATGTTGATACCTACTTTTTTGTTATCAATAATATGGATCTTTTCTCATCGAATTTGGCGGAAAATTTAAGAAAAAATTGTAGAAATTCTTGGAAAAATTAGTAAAAATTCTAAATATTAGAAAAAAAAACACAATTTTTTTGGGATTTCACTGTGTTACTTGAAGTGTTATTTTAAATTTTGAACGCATTTTGAGAAGTTATGAAATTATGAACATTGTCACGTTTTTTGCCCAACTTTACGCTTTCAAAAGTCTCAAGCAATTTTCGAGACACAGTATTACCGAGTAGTCATAATAACTGCTTCGTTTTCCGATTGGTCACACGTCATCCGTGCGATGACCAATCACTCATTTAAAATTATTTTATACCTTAGAGAAGGTTATCGAAAGCACTTATTTAAAGGTTATCATAATTAATCGCAGTAAATGGCGAAACGGGGGAGAAGGAAATATAGGGAGGCTTTTACGAGGATTCGTAAATCCAAAATTTTACGTTTTACAACAACTCATAAGCAAATCCAAAATTTTTAAATTTTTTATTAGATAAAAAAAATTTGAACAGCAGTCACAAAAATTATTTTTACTCCAGGGCCGAATTCTGACTCTCCCTGGCCTCGGCAAATGGGAAGTATCTCCTATTGCAGACCACAATATATTTCGTTCTTCTAGTGTCATCAAATTCAATTCACTTTCAAACCATATTTCCTCCTAAAGAATTCAAAACCTCTACCACACTCTCTGTATCTTATTCCAATATCCAATACTTCCAAGTAACCGATAACTTAGCTCGGTCAAAGAATCGCCAATGATCTCATACGTGCTTACGTGAAACTAGTAAACGCAAATAATTCGCCGACTACATAACGGATACGTTAAACTAGACCATCAAGATATGGATCCACCGATGACTGGTTTCGCAAAAACGGAGGGGTTAATTTTTGTCCGGCCAATTTCACTCGCAGATAATACTCGAAAGCCAGGTCTTCCCGCCAAACACCTAATCTAAACTACATCACGAACTCGCACATACCGACGGAGAAGTAGATCGTCCTATCGAATAAGGGCTGGCCGTGTCCACCGAAAGTGGTTCGTATGCGCCATATATATCAGTCGAGATGGTCGAGAACCAGTGCCTGGTACTTTGTATGCGGTTTTTTCTTTATAAACCAAAAATACTTCGATGAACGAGCACAAAGGCGGTTTCTTTGTGGGTATATGGCGGTTGAAGCTCATTACTATTTTATCATTCGGATAGGTATAAACAGCTCCGAAATCTTAAGACGAATTTTTGTTTTCAGGTACATCAAGCAGATATGGGAAAACGAATCACGAAATTTTTCATACTTGCCCCTACTTTGCTAGCATACCTAAACGCGTAACTACGCCACCCACATCGACACGTTAATTTACGTGTACGTTGGGGTTTTAATTCTCATCTCGCGACATCCGCGAATTACCTTATATCTAGCAGCGACGCGGCTAATAAACAAAGCACGTGTTAAATGAACCGTAAAACCATAATTTCGTGACAATATTAAGAAAATTTTCTCAACTTCTAATAAAATTCAACATCGTTCGAGTGTGAATTTCTCCTTTAAAATATATACATGAATAAACTGGAACGATTTTATTCATACACATTCGCCCGGCACATATAGTACACGGGCACACAAACGAACGCGCCCAGATAACAGCAGCACATATAGCAGCTATCTACAGAAGCAGTAAAATACTTTCTTTGATAAGAGCTGGTACACTGTGTTATGTTAAAACTCGTAAACGTTGCCAACTTTGATACACTTCGCGATAAAAACAGTACCAGCCACGGAGTAACATTATGAAATCCTTTTCTCCCGTTCTACACCCCCTATTGTTTTAAACCCCCTTTAAACAAATTTATACGATCGATAGTTCGAAAACTAGCGATTTTTGCGTGAGTACTGGTTAATTTATCCGAATATTACACACAGAATTTCACTCGTACGTCGTACCTTACCATAGATTGTGATCTGGGCCGTGATAACGTAATGGAAAATTTCACGGTCTATCTACCTATATAGTCCTACAACACAACACACTGCACACGTACAGAGAGGTGGTAATGAAATATTTCATTTATCGAAAATTTTCCGACCGGGGAAATTCCACCCATCATCATTCGCCATCTCACCGTAAAATCGGCCTTTTATTCTCGTCCAGTGTAACTCAATACACATATAATCATATACCTCTTCCTTCCCTATAGGTATTAGGTAGTTAGGTACTCACTCTATCTTCACACCATTACGATAGCGAACTTATTCGTCGAACTAAGGTACACCGGTTCAGATGTAAGATAGCGAAAGCTGTTGTAAATTCAACCTAATTATTCTATTTTTTAATTTTAATTCGGTTCCTTTTTATCTGCTATCATCTGCAGAGCATATCGCGCCATCGCCGCTACACGGCGGCGGTTTTCATTTAATTTAACATTTTCGATTTACTATAACAAAAACACTATTTTCTTTCTTTCACTCGTTTATATCTTCCTTAGCCAACCTTACCATCTCTACGATTACGACAGCGTTAAAAAATTACTCCGTTTTGACGATTTACCGTTTACAAATCCAGCCCACATTTCACTTCGCAACCTGCTCGTATCGACGGTAAAAATTTCCAAACACCGATTATCGGTTTAATCTAAAAAATAAATTATAATTAACAACCTTATCTGCACCTTCAATCGATCATTACCAATATTTCACCAAATTTTCTGATAATCAATCACACGCGCACAAGTAAGCTGCATGATACCGTATATAACGTTCTTTCGTTTTATAGAAAAAAAAATCTCTTTGAGGTAACCTTAATTGGTTAATAATGTGATAAAAATTCTAAATTTAATTTTCAACTTTCAATAACAACCATTCGGTTGTTTTTTTCTTTATGTAAGTTAAATTCTCTCCACCACCCCACTCGAAATGAAATCGTGAAATTCTGGTTATTCTTAATCAGCACCTATCTCACGTATCGTTGGAATCGTAATTAAACTAATGACTGATTATGTAATCGAGGAAAAAATCGAACTTACTTTGAAAAATAAGATAAATTTAATTTTTAACTCTGAATTATTTGAATCTTTTTTGAGGCATTTTTGGAAAAGATTTCGAAGAGAACTAGAAATTTTTCGAGAAAAATGAGAATTTCCATATTAAATTCGTATTATCTCGAAGTTGGAAACATTCAACGTATTCATTAGGATATAAAATAATTATTGTTTTTTTTTTTTTCAAAAGTAGAGTTAGCTATGACTGCCTTTTGCTGCCCTTATAACGTACTCAATCATGAAATTTTACCGAAGCAATTTATTAACAAAAGAATTAAGTATATTATGGGAAAGAATTCGTATTTGCATTTTCTCTCATTTAAACGACGAAAAAACAAAAAATTAACATATTTTCCTTTATACTACTTTGTTATCAAATCTCTGAAGATTTCCCAAAAATTAAAAAAAAAATAACTTTCAAATTTTGAAACTCAGTAGTTCTTGGATTTGGATTTTTAGACACCGACTGCAGCAACATAAGTCCAAAAATTTTTCTTGAAAAACATGAACGTCTTTCGTGTTACAAAATACAATTTTTAATTACTATTGTCTGTCTCTCTATACTCCACAATTTAACATATCCTAATAAAAACGCCTCTAGCTACAGGGCTGTACATGGCGTTAATTATAAAAAAAAAATTATCAATAACAAGAAAAACTTTTCCTTTTGATCTACTGAGAAGCACAATATGTGTACAGTGGGAGTTTGGATACTATTTCTTGGAGACGTGCTGTTATATGTGTCATTTCACGTACCAAAAATTTAACTAAAATAAAAAAATAAATAAATTTAAAAAAAAATGAAAAAATTTATTCTATATTTATTCGAATATCTTGAATATCAAACCTATAAGATCTATGTATGTTACTTAGGAGCTGTCATAATAAAGTCTGAAATTCTGATTTGTTTATCATGTAAGGAGGAATAACAAGAAAAAAATTTTTGTTATCGTTTCAGACCGGATTTTGATGAAGTAGAGCAGGATTAGTAGAATTATTCATTAACCATCTAAGAAGAGGACCCCCTTGAGGTCACTCATTTTATGTGATATTCCAATTTTACTACAAATATGTGATTAGAAAATTACTCCATAATCCCAAGCTCTACTACAGGCAACCCATCTACAAAAAAATTTAGAATTATATATTTACAGAATATTATACATTGGAAATAAAATAAAAGAGCAACTACTGTTTCAAGTTTAATACCCCAGTAAGAACCACTATTTGAGATTATGTTTCACTTGATGTAGAAAGATATATAAGGTGTCCAAACTATGAACAGAAAACCGTCGCGTGGTGATAACACTAGCGGAAAACAAAAAAAAAATTTATGTACTCAAATAGCCTACTTAAAACATTGAAGGGGCTGTGATACTTCAAATTCGGTAAAATGATAAATTTTTTCTTTAATTTTTTCTCGAAAACAATTCGTACTCGTTGAGAATAATAAAATATCTAAGGTACACATATAACCTACTCTTTACATTAAAGGGGCTAGGATACGGTGAAGTTCGTAAAATCGTAAATTTTCGTTAATTTTTCTTGAAAAACAATAACCAACGTCCAGAAAAAAGTTATTCTACGAATAAGCCTTCGTCAATTTGTAAAACATGAAAAGACAAACATAAATGATCAAGTGTTTCAATAGTATAGTTAAAAAATTGAAGGGGCTACAATGATAATAAAAATCGAAAAAATGAATAATTTCAAATTTTTCCAATTTAATTACCGATCTGGTTTGTTCACTAGCCCCTTCAATGTTGACAACAAACTGTACTGCACGGAGAGCATTCTGTTGTTTTCTGCAGTACTACAGAGTGACTTGGAATTTGCGCAACTCAAAAACAGCTTAGTAAAAAAAATAATAACCATTCATAGAGAATCGGTTGGCCCAGGTCATCAACACAATATAAGATTTCATATTCACATTTCACAAAGATGAAAAATATCACAAAAAAGGTAGTTTTTCGGTCAATACTTGGACTTTGGACAGTCGAACACCCTGTATATTGCGAAAGGAGTTCGAAAGTTGTTATGTCCGGTGAAGTGATGTGTGTGGATCTTATTTAGATACTAGAATTTGATCAAGGGAGCCTCTTGCGAGAGAGCTAATGAATGTCAAAACTCTCCAACAGGGTGTTTATAAAATATAGGATGAAATTTAATACACCTTTCAACTACTCTTTCAACACCCTAATAATTCTTCTGACATTTAATAGTTTTGAAATGACTGATTTTTTTTTTTTTCATTCATCATTTAAAGCAATATGCAGACAAAATATGTACAAACATCAGTTTTGTCATAAGCGCAATGAAAGGGCGGGGGTGGGGACTAGCTGGCTACAGTCCGCCAAAATTCTTTGGAATTTCAAAAATTAGTTATTAAGCGTATGTATGCAGGTAAATTACGCGGAAAAAATTTAGTCGTTCTATCGTGGTTTATCCACGCCCCCTCCCCCTCAAAGAAGTTCTGGTTGTTCTAATGAGTGTTGTTGTTATTTTTTATCATACGCCGTGTGTTAATTTTTCAAAAAAATAAAAATAATACTCTAACTTCGAGTTAATTGTTTTATAATTAATTAAGCTATATTACAATTTGATTTTTTTTCATGGCAACTTTTAAAAACTTGGAGCAAATTTTACAACTTCTTTATCTCGTGCATCACAGACTTTTAGAAATCAATACATTTTGACTTTTGCCATTATTTGAACTATATATTAGACAACTTGTCCAAGGGGAGGAAGAAGTTCTAATAATATTACGAACAAGCAAAAAATATATCACTCTAATACACATCCCCAAGGATGCATTTTGAAAAATATCGGGATAAATTCAGATAGTCATCACATTTAAGATAACTATTATTTTATCATTATTTAAAAAATTATTTATTCAGGAATAATTTTTTTTTCAATTTTTCAAACTGTTTTTTTATTTAATTTTCTACAAAAAAATTTCCACGATGAAAAAATTATTAATGAATTTTTTTCTAAAAAAATAAAAAATCTTGGTTACTACCTACTATTTTCGTTTCAACACTACTTATCGCGTCTTGGAACTCGTTAACTCGACGGAAGTTGATTTTCCTAATTCCTACGCAAACGCAACGGTAGTCGCCTAAGTCAGTTAAGTTGGAAAAAATACACTCATGCCGCCATAAAATTACCAACGTTAAGGCAATAACAATGAAACGAGTATCTCGCGCCCAAAGGTGACGACGGCAATTTTCAACACATCACAGAGGCGCAACCACTTTGGTACGCTTAAAATTCAGATTTTTCGCTACCTTGAAATTAAAATTACTCGCAATGCTTTAGATGGTAATTACATTTCGAATATAAAGAAAAGTAGGGTTAAAAAAAAACCACAGAATCATGTAGTGCCTCATTAACATAATAATGAATGTAAAAAATTCTAGCCGTTAATCTGATAATACGTTACAACAAAATAAAAAAAAAAAATTAAAAAAAAAAAAAACACTGAGATACAGATAACATCAATTTGTTCGCCGCTTATCAAGATCATACATTTCTGGTTAAAGTTAAAAGACAGTACAACCATTAATTGCGATACATAAAACGCGGCCAACTTATTGTTTGGAGAAGAGAGAGAGAAAAAACCATACAACGAAACTGTTTAAATGTTAAAGACAGATGCGAAACGATAAGAGGTGTTTCTCTTGCTTCGGTTCCGAATTCGTACCTAAAACGTGAAAATATGAACGCGTTTTTAATTCGTAACAATTATTCGCCGGTTTGAATGAGATACATCGGCGTCGTATACACCCGCCACTTGCCGCTTGGTATCTTAAATCTAACGCCAGCGCTCGATTACACCGTAAGCTTTCGTTATCTGCGGAAAGCTTTTCGAGTAACTTTTTTCAACCGACATGACCGAACGTCGCCGGTCGCGGCACTATGTCGCGTGAGTTTCCACTGTTAATAAACCCTTATTTTATAAAAGTTGCCGATAAACAGTCGACTATACAGTACAATAAAATAGACGACTGTCATCCGACTTTTACCATTATGCTCGTATATGAATGATTTGTGTACTCGCGAGCTTTTTTCGTAGGGCCTTTTTAAAAATCTCGATTTCAGGCGTCCTGCTCGTTCATCGTCCATCGTGGCTTTCGAAGAAACAATTGAGACCGCGTCAACGAGTATAGATAAGTCCACGAATAATTTCGTCATTAATTTTATTTCATCTAATTACTCGGCCGGAGACACTATCGGTGTAAACGAGTTTACCGGTTCCCCCATTAAAAGCTTATCAATGGAGGCTCTCTTTTTACATAAAGCCACCTTGTTTCCGTTCGATGACGTCACCTTTCCGTATTAACTTATCAAAAAGGACGCTTTCCAACGATTACATTAATGTACTTATATTGTTTTTACGTGTAATTTTTCCTACTGTTACTACCGCGACATCGCGTCCAGATATGATGGCCCATATAAAATACATCAACCGAACACGCCGCGCAGCTAGCCTATCTTCGACATAATGTCTATAATGAATTTTGCAACAAAAAAAAAACGTACACAAACAAACAAACGGAAACCACCTGACAATAAAAATACGCGAGCTTAAGTGAAACTGTAATTTATCCGATTGATAAGTACATTGTGACTGTGACAATACTGCAGATAATAAGCCGCGTTGGTGTAATTAAGAGTGAAGAGAATCGACATCTATATCGCACGCCTTAACATGGTTTCTATATTAAGATTTGCAAATCATCGTAAAATCACCCTTGTGAGCATTCACTTCTTCTTAATCATTATACACGAATCGAAATGTGAAACTTCAATGAGGTTAAAAAATCGTAAATAAGTGGTACATGTAGGTTATTCGTTTTGCCTCACCAAGGTTCCATTATAATACGAAATTTATTCATTTCTTTTCCAAAAATAAGTACTGAAATATTTATTTAAAATGTGGAAAAAAATTAAAAATCTGATTATTTTTTTTAACATTTTTTTTTCATAGTTTAATACATTCAATCTTTATTGGAGGCTTTGTTATTCATTTTTTGTTGATTTTAAAATTTTAAAAAAAATCTATCGATTTAATTTATAAGAGGTTAAGCCATTTTTTTGAGTTTCATATCATTTGCATTTAGCCATGTACGTAGGTGAATGACCAATGTCTATCATAATACAAGTATGTACGAACATACGCATTGAAATTTCACTCTCTAAGAAATAATGGTACATATGCGTGAAAATCACTTAAAATTTACTGATAGCATTTTCATAGAATTTTCTAGAAATATTTCTAACACATTTTTGATTTCATCTAAATGGCAATTCACTCAAATTTTGAGAAAAACCAGAAACATCTCAAAAACTTCTCATATAATATAAATTGAATCTATACAACAAAATCGAACGTATCATTATTCTCAACGATTTCAAAACCATTTTCAGCTCCTCGTCGAATTTTTCGAAATTTCAAAATGCGAGACCACGATAGCAATCATTGTATGCTTTCAACAAATGAACAGCCTCACTCGAAACCCGCGCATAGCCGCATAGGTAATTAAATAAAACTGAACTATTTCCTCGCCTCGTTTTAATTACCCATTCGAATGCAACAAAAAATAAAAAAATAAGATAACGCTTTCAACGATAAAAACGATTTTTAAAAAAATACTTGAACGAAAAAAATCTCAAATATAAAATAAAAAACCTCAGGTATATCGCGCTATTTAAAATTACATTAAGAAAAATATAATTAAAAAAAATTAATAATAATACACATCGTAAGCATTTTCTCGTTATAATTAAACTAGGTGTACGTAGGTACGAAATTACGTAGAAAAAAATTACCGATGAAAAAAAAATCTACCTTTATTCCTCTTCGTCGCTTTCATTTCGGGTACAAATTGCATTTAATTTTTTCTTTCGTGCAATAACACCTCGTTTTTCCACCGTTGAAAATGTAATAAAAGGAAATGATACTCGAAAATTCGAAAGTTCATCGTTCATAAGAAAAAACAAACGCATTTAAGTGGTCACTGCGCTTCATTATTTATACGAGAACAAAATTTCAAATTAATTTATCAAATTTCGATAAAATTCGACTAATTATCTTTTCGTAATTTTATCTTTGTAGCTTTCTTGAAAATATTCATCAATCAATTCGATAGCGAATTTAAGAAGAAAAAAAAAAAAAAAAAACAGATTAAATGAGCAATGCTCGAACGAAAGTGAATTTATTTCATATTCGCAAGACCACAGCCAAGATATATCAAAGAGAGGGTGTTTCAAAATTATTTTCAAAGCATTTTACAGGTCTAAAGCCAGGCTAATGGTGATAATAGGGAATTTTTTTCAAGGGCATAAATTTATTTAATGCGCAAGAAATTTATGAATAGGTAGTATGTTTCAGGGCATAATTTACGAAAATGATTTTTTTTACCTAAGTTTTCCATAAAAACGATAGCTATTACAGCCGACCTGATTTTGGAAGAGGGTGGGGGAGGGTTGGGTCTTCAAATCCATGCGTTTCAAACCATTTATAATAATATTGCAAATGTACAACTTTTTGGCATATATTCTTTTCCAACATGTGTAGCGCCGGCGGGTATTCATGAAATTTGCTCTAATTTTGTTGAGAGGCTCTTCATGAAAATGCGAAAAAGTTTATTTTTTGTTTATTCGATACACTTCAAAATGGCGAATTACTTAAATTTTGAGGGGAACTGGAGAAGGGGAAAATGACTCAAAATTTTTGTTTTTAATTTCATATGAAAAAGTGAGTCACAGATACCAACGTATCCAAATTTAAGGTTCCTAAATGCATTTGAAGGGGAGTTACAGCAAAAAAGGGCTTTCTGAGGAACTTTCGAGTCATAAAATTACTTGAATCTTTCATATTTCATCACCAAATCAATGTAGAAAGGTCTAACTTTATATGTGGAATTAGTTGGTGACCAGAATATAAGCTCTTGAATATGGGTCAAAATAGATCCAAAATGGCGGATTATCAAAATGAGTAGAGCTTGAGGAGACTCAAATTCGTATAAATGTAATTAATATGAACTCATATGATTACTAGGGATAAAAAGTGTACTATATCCTAAATTTACCATCACAGATAATAGTGGAGGGAAGAAAGAGGAGACATGGGCCTCAAAATGTGGTAGTAGTACATGAAAATTCGAATTTTTTTTTATTATGGTATCATAAATGATAAAATGAGCTCAAGTGACTAACTTATTCTGATTTTGGCTTCCAAAGTGAATTTGGAGGAGAGTTAGAACAAAAAAAGGCCTTTAAAGGGGAAATTACAATAGAAAATTTCATAAATCTTTCATATCTCCTCACTAAATTGACCTAGAAAAGCCAAACTTTCTTTGTAGGGTTAGCTGATGACCAGAATATGACATCTTAAATTTGAGTCAAAATGGATATCTAAAATAATTATAGTGATTGCTCTTGAAAGAACTGGAATTGAAACAATTAATAAAAATGTAGTAATTATAATAGATCGTGTATATAAAGTTAAATTATTTAAAAAATACATTATTAATAACTATAATTGAAGAAATAAAATTAATTGATCTAAAAATAGAAGAAAGCCCATAATGGCGTATTACAAAAATCTGAGGAGCCTCAAGTACCTATAATTTGATAAATATGTATTCATAGGATTACTGCATGACAAGAAATACCGCATTTATTCTAAATTTAACGTCTTAAAGTCGTTTTGGAAGGAATAGAGTAGGGGTTTTCTGACTTGGTATTGGGTGTAGCCTGTAGATATGAAGAGGTTAGCAACATTATTTGCAAACCTAAACAAGTCTAATTAAAAACTCAGCTACAGTAATACGGCATGGTTGCTTACGTTGTTGTTGTTTTTTTTTTTGTTGCAATGATTCATATCGATATTGAGAGTAGCCATAACTCATAAACAATTAATATGAAAACTTTAATTTTTTTTTTGAATTTAAGAAATTCATTTCAGGACCAATTCACGCGACAACTGTTAACTTATTATAGAAAAATTACACAATTTAACAATATTTGAATATTTGAGGAATTGACTCCATGAGGTGTTCTGACCACCATCTGTTGCCTATGGCCTTGCTTAGGTATTATAATCTATTCAAATGTTGATTCATTGAGTCCTGACGACTGTTGCGTTAAGAAAATGAAACTTGGAAGAAATTCGACCCCATTGATGCACGTAAGATGCGTGATCCGACGAATAATAATAAGTATTACATTCACACCGAGATAAAGAGAAATTTTATGATTTCCACGAACTTGTTATACGTACATTAAATTTTCAAGATAAGATTTCTGCCGATTGCTGTACCAATAATCGATAATGTACTTCAAAAAAATCACCGAATTTTCATCGCTTTCATCAATTTTTTCCTCCCCGATAAAATTATAGATAAATAACTGGTAAATAAAGCGATAAATTTTTTCTCGAGATATATTATCGCAAGGAAATTTTTTCTTGAAAAAAAAAAAAAACTTTACACCACAATCGTGCAACTTGGTGTAATAACGCGTGATAATTGGTACGATTAGAGCTAAATTTTTATCGTATTCGACCCCATAGTTAGTTTTAAAATTGACGAAATGGAGCCATCGAGCGGAGGAAAATTGCTCGATGACTTTGGCGCGAAAACTACCCATTTCTTAATTACGAACACGTGTTGAAGAGAAAAAAAATTTTCGGCTTCGATTTCTCGTCGAAATTAAGGTCACACTTAGGCGGTTAAAATTGAAGGGAATTTAGGCTGGCTGGGACGGTGCAGAGAGTCGATAAATTTAACGCGGGCGAAATTTCAATACACGTACGCGCTAGGCGGCCCAAGCTAAGCGCAAAGCAGAGGTGAAGAGAGCGAACTTATCGTCGTATCACAGTTTAGGGTAGAATGAACAAAAACCTTTAGCAGAAGGTGATGGATGACTTATAAATACGGTTGGCTGGACACCGGCTAGTCTATATTATATTATACATATCTGCTCTTTCGGCACCTCTACTCGCCGCATCGTGGCAAAAAGTCGACCGTTCAAATACCCTCTTATACCCGCTCCAACACCCCGAACATCATATTAAAGACCGTATTCGGCCAGTTTTCATTTCCTGTCCATAACTCCGAAGTAGTGGACTTTCGCTGATAGCGTTTTCGGCTAATCTGGTTCGCAATTCCACCGAACGACTTAACCAGCAACCTCATCTGCAGAATTTCCACGATCTCCATCGTATCCTATATAAATATTCGATCGTGCGCCGGTATGCGACGTGAACGTTTTCGCGGTACTTACGGCCGCCCCTCGTAGAGGTATTTTCTCGTCGTACCTTTTCCGTCCTGCCGTGTGCCGTCCGAGAAGCACCGTTCGGACAAAACCCTCTGAAATATTCCCCATTTTCGATCTTATCTATTCGCGCGCTAATATTCGTAATGTCATGCGAGAAAACTCATTTCAAAACTGTCTTCAACCTAATAACGTGTTCATCACTGATATCGCTCGACCGGCCGTCACTGTACGCGCCACTATTTTACCACCGGTACAATACCCCTTAATACAATTCGCTTTTATTGGACGCGACCAAAAAATTTGTACATCTTTCGCCCCTACGCTCTCGTAGGTAGCCTCGTACCGCGCAACACGGCCGGCACCACGATAAAAATCAAATTAATTTCTTTACCGAGATTCTTTTCACCGAAATAAAAGCGATGACCTTTCAATCAACTATTCACTATGTGCTTATCGTCGCTCGTTAATAGGTTAACGTTATACCCGATTTACCTATACCTTCTCTTTAATCTAATTAATTACATTATATCATTGACGAGATGCTATTACAGAAGTTATACCGAATTCGTCTCAATCTCATCGTCCAATAATTATATTATTTTTTATTAAAAAAAAAATATTCCTGTGATTTCGTGATGTCAGTTCTCAGGGCTGCATTTTTTGAGCGAATTTCGAGGCGTTTTTTTTTTCATCAGACATTGTTACCATTCGATAGATCATCAACTCGTATTGCCTGTCTCAAATTCGATTTTGTTTCAATAAGTTAACTTGAATCGATTAATATTCAGTTTTAATAAGCGTTAACCAAGACGAAGACGCCTACGTTTAAAAACTACGCTACACAATGGATCAACAATTGCGGTGTTAATTATCGCTACAACTTTAAATCGAAAATATTCGTAATTTATTGTTAATTTGAACTCAACAATTAAATCCACCCCTCCCCCCCCTCTATCTTCAGCAGAATGATGGGAAAAACTTTATATCTTTATTTGAATGTGCAAAAAATTCAAATCCTAGATGAATGTAATATTTCAACCAATCTATTCAACTATCTAAATCTCATTTAAGCAATATATGACATGTAAATGAAAAAATGAGATTTTTCACAATACTGAGTCCATTTTGAGAAAAAAATCATCAAAAGCTATTGGAATTAAACACGACCGCTGAGAATTTCAACTGAGCTCAATATGGAAACGTTTGTTAGGACTTGACAGTTTTTTTTTTTTTTTTTTTTTTTTTTTTTGAAAAATCACTATTTTCTATTAGAAAAAAAATTGCATAAATAAAAAAAATTATATATATTAGGAAGGATCGATAAAAAAACATATCTTGGATTTTGATCAAATTTGATGAGGTGGTTTACTTTGAGTGGGAGACCTCCCAAAAAAATTTGAGCCCCCTAGATAAAGGGGGGGGGTAGTAGGAGGTCCCCGAAGTGAATCACCTTCTGAAAAAAATGCTGTTTTTTATGTTTCTTAGCCAGTCAAAACGGTGTGAGAAACCTTTTATAGCACTTGAAAGTTGAAAGACGCAATTTGAGTTTCTGAATCTTTCTAGACCACCGCCATCCTTATTGGATAAAAATTCAGACCGCTACAAAAGGGTCGAAAAGTTGCAGATCGCGAAATTTCAATATTATGAAATTTTTGCCGACTCCGCATCAATTATTTTTTGGCTTGGTAATTTGATCAATTTTTTCTTCAACCTCTAGTAGTGTATTAGGAAGAAATTTTTGAAAATTTTCTGTACCAGTGTA
Source organism: Phenacoccus solenopsis (assembly GCA_009761765.1). Classification (NCBI taxonomy): domain Eukaryota; kingdom Metazoa; phylum Arthropoda; class Insecta; order Hemiptera; family Pseudococcidae; genus Phenacoccus; species Phenacoccus solenopsis. Next base: position 27,891,074 of record CM019753.1, on the reverse strand, counting down.
GCCAGTAATAGAGCGTAATATTTTAATATTGTGAAATTTTCACCAGCTTCGAATGTATTATTTTTTCGACTGAAAAGTTCACAAATATTTTTTTTTCTTATCACTAGTAATAAATTGAAAATCTTTCGATACCAGTGCTGCCATCTGCTGATCGCAGTATTCCAATACCTAATGTGAAAATTTTAATAATTTTGAATCATTTTTCGCTTGTTAATTCATTCATTTTTTTTTTCGATCGCTAGGTATGCATTTTGAAAATGAAATTAAAATTCTACTGTATCAGTGCAGCCAGATGCATATTGCTATATTTTTGAAGTAAATTACCGCATTTATAAATAATATCAATTATAACACTCCAACCACAAAACTTTGGGCAACCATGAAAAAATTAGGCTCTAAAAATCACAACTCTTCTCCCAAATGTATTCAAATAAATGACTCCCCAAATTACGATCCTACTATGATTGCTGAAACATTCGCCGAATCATTTGCTAAAATTTCTAGCGATGACGCCCAAGATCAAAGATTTTTAGACCACAAACGAGAAATTGAAAACTCCCCTCAAATTCAACAAGCGAACCATGAACCTTATAATGCAGAAATTACTTTAAACGAATTAATGACAGCCCTCAATGCAAGTAATAACTCCGCCCCTGGACTAGACCAAATTCATATCCAATTCATAAAAAACGCTCCCGATAATATTATCACCCTGCTACTTCAAATATTCAATGAAATCTGGAATAATCATGTATTCCCAAAAAATTGGAAAACTGCTATAATTCTTCCATTCCTAAAACCTAATAAAAATCCATTTGACATCAACAGCTATCGCCCTATCTCCTTAACATCTAATCTCTGCAAACTATTTGAAAAAATAGTCAACAAACGACTCATATGGGTACTTGAAACTAATAACAGATTATCTCCAAAACAATGTGGCTTCCGACCTTCAAGATCTACGCTCCACCAACTAACATTTATAACCTCAGAAATTAAAAAAACTATAGATAGAAAAAACCATTTTTTAGCAATCTTTTTCGACATCAATAAAGCCTTCGACACAATTTGGAAACCTAAAATAATACAAACCCTCATATCTTGGAATATTCAAGGCAAAATGTTACACTTCATAAATAATTTTCTTAAAGATCGATACTTCAAAGTAAAAATTTCAAACTCTGTTTCAAATGAATTTCTACTCCAAAATGGGGTTCCGCAAGGAACTGTCATAAGTCCAACCCTATTCAATATTGCCATTAATGACCTGCCAAATATAATCCCATCTCCCATCTCCACTGCACTATTTGCAGACGACCTTTGTTTATTCATTGCTTGCAATGAAACACAACTTGGTCAAAATTTTCTCCAAAAAGCCACTAATGAACTCTTTCACTGGTCACAGAAAAATGGATTGAAATTCTCTCTATCTAAATCCACGGCAATTCACATTTGCAAACGCCGCAACTGCTCTAAAAAATTGGAAATATACCTTGATGAGGTCAAAATTCCAACTTCTACTAAGGTAAAATATTTAGGTCTTACATTTACAGATAATTTTTCTTGGGTACCACACATAAAAGAGATTAAACAAAAATGTTTTAATAAGATCAATCTGTTAAAAAAACTTTCTCATTCCTCTTATGGTTCAGACCGTCACACATTACTTAAACTTTATCACACCATCATAAGACCAATTATAGATTATGGTTCATCCATCTACGCACATGCTTCCGACACCCAGCTTGAGCAGCTGGACCCTATCCAAAATACTAGCTTAAGACTGGCTACAGGCGCTTTCAGAACCACTCCCATAACAAGTCTCCTTTGTGAAGCCTCAGAATGTCCTCTATTCATACGCAGACAACTTGTCACTACTCTAAACATACTATATGTAATGGCTAATCCCAATTTTAATCCGACCTCTCAGTATTTGATACCAAGTCAATCAATGCTACCAATATTTAAAGATTTAATTCAGCAAATAACAACAAAGATACTCCCTATCCATCATTACCCTATCAACCTCTTACCCCCCTGGCTGTCATACAACCCTATCATTAACCTTTCCTTAACAGAATTCCCAAAAACACAAACAAACCCAATCATATTCACCAAACACTTCAATTCCCTATTAGAAAAATTTCAAAACTTCAAACACATCTACACCGATGGCTCAAAATCATCCCACTTCACTGGATGCGCTATAATCCATGAAGACACTTACATACCTATTCCTCTACCTCCATACTTCTCAATACTATCAGCCGAACTATATGCTATTAAAACAGCCATCATATTCACAACTCAGTTCTCCCTTCACGAAACAGTCATTTTTTCAGACTCACTCTCCGCCCTTCTCGCAATACAAAACCACGCATCCAAAAAATCACACCCAATCGTTCAAGAAATCGTTTCCCTTCTCTCATCATATACCCACTCAATAATATTATGCTGGATACCTTCCCACACCCATATACGAGGAAACGAGCTGGCTGACTATTACGCCAAACAAGCATACCTACACCAACCTACAGACAACATACCCATCCCTTTATCTGATCTCAAACTTCATGCAAAATTCATAATGAAAGAAGAATTCCAAAATTTTTGGTCCAACATTCCCAACTCGAATAAACTGAAAAACATCAAAACTACCACCTCTCCCTGGAAAATATCAGAACAACTTAATCGTCGATCCTCTACCCTACTTACAAGATTGCGAACAGGCCACACGTTGCTTACTCATAAGCATCTTTTTCTTCGACAAGCAGCCCCATTGTGTAACCCATGCAACGTTCCCGTATCTGTTCTTCATATGCTCACCGAATGCCCAAATTACCAAACCTTGCGCAACACATTTCTTCAATCCAGCAATATAAAAATTATACTCGCAGATAACCTCGAACGAATAAATAACCTGATGAAATTTTTGAACTCTACCGGCTTACACAAATTAATATAATCTTTACCGTCGTGCCTCTAGCCACAGTTGCTGTACATGGCACGTTAAAACAAAAAAAAAAAAAAAAAAAAAAAAAATTATATTTTGAAAAGAAAGAAAAAAACAAATCAGAATGAATACGCCGCATTCTCAACTTAAAGACATTTATTTTTATCGGTAACTAATTTGTTTCTGTTCAAATATAACAAATTTGTCAAATAAAACATTCTAATTCGTTTCTCTTTTTTTTGGCATATCATCTCTTTTTTTTCGCTATTCCGCCATCTCTTTCTGAAATTTGGCCATAATTACTGATATTTTTTTTAAAAGGAGTGGAGTGGGGGGAGGGGATTAGCAAGTTACATTTGCGCCTGTCTTCATCGTCACAGCCAAAGCTCAGAGTTACTTTCCTTCAATTTTTAACTGAACTACCGAGCTCCCATGGATTAACGTAGGTTTCCAAAAGAGCTCTATCGAAAATAACACGTTTACATTCCAAAACATCCTTCAATTTATCCTTCTCATTTTAAAGAATAAATAGGAGGCATAGAACTTATGTTATTGTTACATCATAAATTTCCGAAATATGTTCGGAAAATCGAAATTAAAATATTTATTATTTTAGGCCACATAACTAATACTTTTCGAATGTCCAAAATATCCGAAAGAAAGACTCATTCATAATGTCCGATGATCCTGCAGTAGTTCTAGATGATGATCCCAACAAAATTCAAAATTTACTCTCTTTTCTTACCACAACCGGACTTAAACTACTTCTGTAAACACTTAGGTATCTTTTGATATGCCCCTGGCCTTAGTTGCAGTAAAAGGCGTTGACGAATGAAAAAAAAAAAGTTAACCAAAATAAAACATGAAGAGAAGGTCAAAGTTCACGATAAATGTCGATCTCACTTCCAGCATTACCCTCATCTCTGAAGTTCATAAAAGGACTCTTTACATGCCTATTTCCACGACTATCTCCAGTGCGAAGTCCAAAACATAGCTCGAAATAATCGTTCGCTTTCTCACAGTTTTTGCGAAAATATTTCTGCAACTGTGGAAATTTATAAACTATAAATTTTTCAGTAAAAATTTTAAAACCTTGAATTAAAGAGTGGACAATTTGTTAATCGATAAAAATAATTTTTTGAAAATTTTTAGAATTTTTAAAATGGGTAATATTCGCAATATTTAATTATAGATTTTGCGAATTTTTTTCAAAGCGCTAGAAAAAAATTCTTTTCATTTAAAGAAATAAAATCATAATATTCGAAATTTTTCACGAATAAAATTCATTACAATTTTATTTAAAATAATAAAATTAAAAAAAAAAATCATCATCGAGAATTAAATTTCATACCTCTCAACTGCTTCATCGAAACAACGAAATCATCGAAATCATCCACCCTCACGCACTCGCCGGAAAAAAATTCATCCTACCTAGGCTTCGGCAAAAAAACGCGACGCGACGCGCGAGAATGCTGCTATCTATTTTCTGCTGACCGATTCAATATTAGTTTTCGCTTGCTTTATTTGTCTGGCGGAATTATTTATTGGTGTCTGATTTTGTGATAAAGTCAGAAACGGAAACGTACACAACAGAATAGAACAGATACGTATGGTTTTACATATCCGCGGATGAAGAACCGATAACAAAGTACAAGAACCTCTCTGTTGTGCATCAACTGTAAATAGAAAGCTTCGCAGATCAATATATGTGTACGTTACTTGGAAGCGAACAACAACACGAAAAAAAAATCGCCGAGGAGGAGAAGAAGAAGAAGAGGGGAAAAAACCAACAGAAAAGATATATTACCATACGGAAGTTGTTTAATTGGATTTTAACAAGTTTACATGTCCTAACACCTTTGCACACGTTCGAGTGTAAAGTTAACACATCTGAAATGTGAAAAATATATATTGAAAAGTCGAACTGGCGTATAACAAATACGCTACCATCGATATACCGTATACGCCCATAAAAAATCCAACCGCATACCATAATCGATGATTCTGTTTTTATCGCGCGAAATACGCATACCAAAAAATCCTCTCTCTTCGCAGCTGCATAATCGAACGAATACGAATTTATTAAGGTAACTACCTCGTCTGCGATCCCGATGCAAATTTTAAATAAGCCTTTAACACGTCAAATAACGCCGAACATCAAAGTCGCGCTTTTTAAAACAAACTAATTCGGCTCATTCATCGGCAACTCGACCGAACGTAAATATCGATCAGGTTAATCCGTGTAGTAACAAGTAACAAAGAAAAACAAGCAGTTCAATTTGTAAATGATACGAACCTATTAATTACCGGTTCGCGGAAACAGACATTTACATATCTCCGAAAGCAATTCGCTTTGTACTCATACAATCATAACCCATACAAAGACCAAACGGAAGGGAGGGAGATAGGAGGGGAAAAAGCGTCCAAAAAAAAAACTTACAACCCGGTGAAATAATGTGATAAATATCGATAGGACGCGAAAATATACCGAAGTGTTTATCTCAGTCACGCACGAAAAAACATTTCACAAAATCTACTTACTACAGGCGTATAACTGGCCCCGACTAAAAGCTAATTATTCATACTCTTTTATCACATAAGTCAACACCTCAATCTTAAATCCTTCGTTCGTAACAAATTCAGTGCTTCCCAGCGTGCAAATTTTTCTCCACAGTGGGAATTCATTGTACGATGCTCGATTAAGACATCGCCTACCCATCATCACTAGCCGAGCAGCAATACTGGGTAATAAAATAAACGCGATTTTCGATTTTTAATCGACCGTCAAATATTTTACTACTAGACTGTGGTCATCTAACTACGTAGGGAAATTCGGCAAATCCATCAAATAACCATTAAACGAGAATATTTTTATAACATTCAATTAGTCAAGAGTGGCAGACACGACTACCTTACGTTACCATCTTTGGGCCGGATATTACACCGAGGTACTTCACACCGGACGCGAACACACGAGAAGGTATAGTTTGGTAACACCTATGGTGTGGTTTTTGAGCGATATGACAAATATATACATCGCTCATGACTACTACAAGAATGGTATCTATCAGCGAGAAAATCGACATCAGTTTCGACACGCGGAACCGTACACCTGTGCCGACTGTACCGGTGTCAACTCGTCGCGTCGCGTTTATTTCGCCTTAATTAATGTAAAAATCGCGCTTTTTCTCCAAACACCATAGTGTACGAGTACGAGCCTACGTATGATGTATGAACAGAAACGGAAACATTCGTGTTTGACATGCAGATTACCATCGCCAGAGAGGATTCTCGAGCTCGATCCGCAGATAAGCATTTTCCCAAATTTTCAACCGATGCTCTCGAGTTTTTAATTTGAAGAATTTTTTATCAAGTGAGGGGGAGGAGAGAGAAGGATATCCGTCGCCGATTTAATATAGATAATTTTTAATACCTATCTCAAATCAGAAAAGTTAATTAGGGAAAATTTTTCTTTTAAGTTGCAGCATAAATGATTTTAACGAGGGATTAACTTTTTCCATCGTCGGTGGAGATTGCTGCTCCAATAGTTCGATTGTGGGTTCATTTGTATCTACTCGGGGGACATTATCTCGTCAATATATTTACATTTTGGTAACGTCAAACGTCGTGGAATATTATCTCCAAAGGAGAAAAAAGTATTCGATAAAATCTTTATTCCAATAATTTTTTTGATTTATAAGATACCATATCGCATGTTAAATATCAGTTTTGCATAAGTCATCGATCTCCCATATCAGAACGTAATAAAAGAAAAAATGTAATATAAAAAAATCGCCGTGATGCAACCAACTACGTATACTTTGATTGCGAATACATGTTTTTAAATTTCAGTTTCATACCTTAGAGAGGGAGAGGTGGGATTTATCAAGGAGCGCTGCTGTGATCCAGCTGTGACAATTATCTACTTCAAAATAAAAATATATAGATAACAGTACAAGCCACGAAGGCTTACTGTAGCAAAACAACAATGCAATTTTGGCAGCCGAATGAACGATATTACCGAATAAGTTATTTATGTTGTTATGAAAAGAATTCAGTTAATGAAGAAATTTACCACTTTTTTTTTGGAAAAACTGCAAAATTTATGCTACAATTTACGGGCTCTCGATTTTTAGAATTTTCGATTTATAATCGAGTAATAAAAATATCCAAATTTTATTTCATAATTTTTTTGAATTTTAAAATGTTAATAACACAGATACCCAAAGTCACTTGGAAACAATAGGAGAGAAGAGGTCTCTCTTTGCAGACTTCGCATAGGTCATTGTGCGCTGACCCATTCTCATCTTCTTTCTCAAACTGCCTCACCCCTCTATCCTGTGTGCTCCATTCAGCTGACAGTAAAACATATTCTCGTCGAGTGCCCAAAATACAGCTCCCATAGACGACAGCTCCTTTTACCCGAATTCCTCTCTGATCTCCTCGGAGACTCAGAATCCACCATTCGATCACTTCTCAGCTTTCTAATCTCAACTGGCCTCTCCAAACAGGTCTAACTCTCTAAGCTCGTGCCTCTAGCCTCAGTGGCTGTACACGGCACGTATATAAAAGAAAAAAAAAAGAAAAGCCCAGACGTCCCAGAAAAAGGTGAAAATTTCTAAATTTCTATTTTCTAAAAAATTATCAAAAATGAAAAAAATATATTTGTTCCTAAATTTTTTTTTTGCCTTCAAGAAATTCCCAAATTTTTAATTTGCAAAAACACATATTTAGAATTCAAATCTTTTCAAGGTTTTAGCTGAAGTTCTAATAAAAACGAAGCTATTACACTCTATTGAATGTAAGAAAGAGAGATCAAGGGGAAATAGGGGTCTTGTTTACGTTTCAGAGTATTTGTAGTTTTAGAGCAAATACCCATCTCACATTTCTATTCTTTAATTCTCGAGTTTTCAACATTAGGTAATAGATAGATTTTTGAGAAAAAAAATTTAAAAAACGTATGTCCCAGAATTAAAAGTATATAAAAATAGAGAATTCCCCCGAAACCAGTATGTTCTGAAAATTAAAAATATTCCAAAAAGAAAGGAAGTAAAAAAAAAATGAAAAAAAATGAAAATGTATTTGAAACTATAAAAGAAGTAGGGAAAAAGCTACAACCAAAATTATAACTAGATATTTCACTAGATGAAAACAAAAATAAAATTTTGTATTTTAGGGCATGTTAAATTTAAAACAAAATTATCATATCGTTCAATAGCCAATTAAGGGTTTCAAAAAAATTTCTATGAACTTCGACTTGAAGCGCCATCATTTTTATAGAAACGTGAAAAACCAGGCGAAAACGAAAATGCTTATATTTCAACTCATGTTTGTACTATGATGAGGAAAATCAGTCACTAAATGCTGCATCGTCTCAATGAGCTTCACGGTTTGTCAATAAGTACATTGGTATTCGATGTTAAATTCTTTAGAATTTTTAATAAAAATTAAGGCTATTTCAGCCACTCCAAGCATCGAAGAAGAAGAAAGGAAAATAGGGACTCATTATCTTAACCTTCATAATTTCTTTTACAGACGCACTTGCGTGTAAACATTTGATAGCGCTGGAAAAACCCGATGTTTAATTTTCCAATACTATATTCGAGTAAACAGAGATGTTAAACTATTGCTCAATGTTCATCCGAAGCGCCGATATATTTCGAGCTGCTGCCGTGCGCAAACATGAATAAAAGTAAGTCTTGTAGGTGAGGAAGGAAGAGGCATAAAAAGTAGTCTCGTTTATTACAGACGAGCGATGAGCGGCGCAGACGACTGTACTAGTGTGAAGCCTATTTCAATATAGGCCTTGTAATCCAATCGGGCTATTATTTTACGAATCCCTATCGCCAAGTAGTGCATCCCATAATATTTTCTTATCATTCTGGAATCAACGACTTTCCCCCTCCGATCCGACGATTCCATTATAACTCGGTCTATCTTTCTTTAATTTAACTCGCCTCTTACTCTTCCGCCGACCACTCAACAACTCCGGGGAAAAAAGATAAAGATTTAAACGTAACGTTATCGCCGTTTCGGCCATATAAAACACGTCTCCATTTTACATTTTTAACGACTCCGCTATCTTGATATTGCTTTCCCGTACGTTTTTATTTTAAGTGTTTTCGTGATTGCGAGATGAAATTTTATCTGGTCGAGGACCACGGTTTGTAAGTGCGTTCATCGATATACTTACCGACGGCTCTTCGTTGGTATATTAAAACCTGGTACAATTTCACATACCTATGGCTCCGGCACCGTTCGCCTTATAATGGCCCTATAACGTAGCCACGCAGGATTTTCCGAGAAAAATGATCAAAATATTATTACACTTACACGATATCAGTTCAATTTACAATGCTTCTTTTTCAGAATGCTCATCATAATTGATACCTACATTCTCGACTACTCTTCTACGCCCTACCTTTCTTCCACACTTCACAGACTTCCTCAAAAATTTTACCTCTTCACACAATCTAATAGGTCATTCCACCAGTACCTTTGGCCTTAGTTGCAGTCCAGGGCATGTTAAATTTAAAACAAAATTATCATATCGTTCAATAGCCAATTAAGGGTTTCAAAAAATTTCTATGAACTTCGACTTGAAGCGCCATCATTTTTATAGAAACGTGAAAAACCAGGCGAAAACGAAAATGCTTATATTTCAACTCATGTTTGTACTATGATGAGGAAAATCAATCACTAAATGCTGCATCGTCTCAATGAGCTTCACGGTTTGTCAATAAGTACATTGGTATTCGATGTTAAATTCTTTAGAATTTTTAATAAAAATTAAGGCTATTTCAGCCACTCCAAGCATCGAAGAAGAAGAAAGGAAAATAGGGACTCATTATCTTAACCTTCATAATTTCTTTTACAGACGCACTTGCGTGTAAACATTTGATAGCGCTGGAAAAACCCGATGTTTAATTTTCCAATACTGTATTCGAGTAAACAGAGATGTTAAACTATTGCTCAATGTTCATCCGAAGCGCCGATATATTTCGAGCTGCTGCCGTGCGCGAAACATGAATAAAAGTAAGTCTTGTAGGTGAGGAAGGAAGAGGCATAAAAAGTAGTCTCGTTTATTACAGACGAGCGATGAGCGGCGCAGACGACTGTACTAGTGTGAAGCCTATTTCAATATAGGCCTTGTAATCCAATCGGGCTATTATTTTACGAATCCCTATCGCCAAGTAGTGCATCCCATAATATTTTCTTATCATTCTGGAATCAACGACTTTCCCCCTCCGATCCGACGATTCCATTATAACTCGGTCTATCTTTCTTTAATTTAACTCGCCTCTTACTCTTCCGCCGACCACTCAACAACTCCGGGGAAAAAAGATAAAGATTTAAACGTAACGTTATCGCCGTTTCGGCCATATAAAACACGTCTCCATTTTACATTTTTAACGACTCCGCTATCTTGATATTGCTTTCCCGTACGTTTTTATTTTAAGTGTTTTCGTGATTGCGAGATGAAATTTTATCTGGTCGAGGACCACGGTTTGTAAGTGCGTTCATCGATATACTTACCGACGGCTCTTCGTTGGTATATTAAAACCTGGTACAATTTCACATACCTATGGCTCCGGCACCGTTCGCCTTATAATGGCCCTATAACGTAGCCACGCAGGATTTTGCGAGAAAAATGATCAAAATATTATTACACTTACACGATATCAGTTCAATTTACAATGCTTCTTTTTCAGAATGCTCATCATAATTGATACCAACTAACCATCTTCAATACCTACTGTCGAACGAGTAGCAATGAAGTAGCATGATCTGGATCAGACCAAGTATTCGACAACGAACGGCCAACTTCGAGAGTCCATTAAAGCAAAATTGCAAATAGCTCGTATGTCACGTCTGTGAAATAAAAACTCGCTAATAAACGAAACACGAGCGCGCACAGAGCGCGAACGCTTATCGAAAGGTCACCTTTTCTTTATCAAAAATAAGAGAAAAAACGTATTGTATTTTGTTTCGGCTTATCTAAAGAAATTATCAAAGTATATAACCGCCGATAAGGAAATATATACGTATTCTCGTTTGAAGGTAAATAAAGCGTTTCGAAGTTGGCACTCTTTTCCTCTCCTCTTATCCCCTTCCGGCGCTCGCTTTCTTCTTTTTCTCCTGCCAGCGGTAGTTTTATTTTATACACAAATACATTATCCTTTGCAGGTGAAGTGGTTAATGTACGAGTTTTATTTCACCTTTTTTTTTTTTTTTTTTTTTTTTTCATTATTTAAACGATTTTAGCTAAGTCATTTGAATACCTATCTACACGCGATATGCCGTAAATATGATGAGGAAATTTAGAATTTTTTGTATCGACGATAGACGACTTGCATTTTGAATATAAAAGCTTATATCTTCTGAAGAAGAAAAAATACAAAAACCATAAGAAAATTTAGAAAATTCATTTGAAACACTATGTTGTGCTGTAATCCAAATTCAGAATAAATCACCACTACACAATGCTACAAACAGTCGAATGGATACACAAAGAACTACTGTCATTCAGAGGCAAAATATGTACATCGCGTAGGTAACCATATTTACATTAAATGTGAACAGAAAAAGATTGGCAAACCTGGTTGCTAATTATTTAAAAAAATGAAATTATTGAACAAACCATAGAAATTGAAAAAAAAACTGATATAGGTTACAATAAAAAAAAAAATTTGTAAAATTAAAACCAACAGCTAGCAACCTTTTGAAAAAGTTTTTATTCAAGAGATTTTTCGCATCATTCATATTTTCCGACCAATGAATTGAATATACTTGGAGAGTTCGAATTTCGTGCATGAAGTTTTACGAGTTTAGGACCAAATGCACCCACGATAGTACATGAATCAAGATTTGAAGAATATTAAAGGAATCTCAAAATTACAGGAACAATGAGTACAAAACATCTAGAATACAATTTTTCAGGTGATTTTAGAGGGGACAGGGCCGAGGGGAGAAAGGGGAGAGACAGAAGAGGCTGACTGTCTCAGAAGCCAAGATTCCTGAGAGGACCCAAGATCAAAATTTCTGTTTTTAAAATTTTACTTTTTGGATTTTCAGTAGATTTGAAAAAAAAATTGAAAAGGTGAGCTTGAGGAATATTTTTATAGCAGACTCAATTCTGTCTCTTCACAGCCTTGAGAAAGGATATGTGTATAGAAATTTCAGCTTGCGTGCTGGGTAAGAATGTATGAGGATCACACATTATTTGTAAATCTCAACATACCCAAATTACAAATCTAACTCGGGTAATGCTGCGCAATAAATACTATTTTTGACGTTTTAATTTTTTAAATAGGCAAAGAAATCGTAACCACCTAGACCTAAGAAATCAATTTATTAACTCGAAGTGGGATTTTTATTTATTATAGGGTCGATATTCAAGATATTCGAAATAATGAATTAATTTTTAATTTCTTTCCATTGTTTATTTTTTTATTATTTTAATTAAATTCTTAATATATAATTTTTTTATATATTTAATTTTAATATAAAAAATTATTTAATTAATTACTCATTAAAAAAAATAAATAAATAAAAATCACTTCATTTATAAAGTAATAAAATAATACCTCAAATTTATTTCAAAAATTGAAAAAGCAAAATCTTAAAAAATTCACGGTGAAGTCGATAAAAAATATATATTTTGCTCAAAATGATAATTAATTTTACCCTAGAAAAACTCATTTCCTCACAAACGTGATTGTTATGGTTGAAATATAAAACTGTTTCATAAAAGCCAATGAAAAATTTTTCGCTTTATTTTAGTACGCTCCTCCCCTCCACACTTTTAAAATTCGGAATTTTCCAACGAAGTTCACACTTTTTCATATTTTTATTTAAAGAAATTTTAAAATGGCAAATTTTTAGCAGTTTCCATCTGACAAGAACATGTATAAAAACTCCGTAGAAATATGAAAAAAAAATTGAAAATTTCATTTACTTCAGAAAAATAAACATTCAGTAGAAACTACTCCAACAATACAAAAAAAAATCAAAAATAAAGTTGGTACGATTTTTGGAAAAAATAGCGACTTTTACGCGACTTTCGCGACCTGGTAGACATCCTGCAACATAGACTGCTAGTATAGATACACCGAAATGAAGCCTAAATTGCAAGCTGTACCTGACGATTAGCCATTCGCGCATGCGTATTATTGAGATACGTAATACCACACTCGTTTCTCTGTCATATTATTTAGATGCTCGCGTTTTCCTTAAACTAAAACAAAACCGGGTACTGCGGAGGTGGAGGTGGGGCTCGAGGTACCCTTGCTGGCTCACAACTTGAGGTACTTTCAAGAAGTATACGTCTGAAGAACCCTTATCACCTTTGACTATATCATATGGACCGAGTAACACGCCAACATTATTGGGAAAAAACATCGAAAAATAAGACAGTACGAACATAATGCGCATGCGCGAATAGCTAAACAATCGTGTTATGCATGGGGTAAATGTGAGAGGTGCTATCTCCTGTCTTATGGCAAAGTTGATTGATCTATGATAGGTTACACCATTCGAGATCGCGGGAAAATTTTCAGTTTTATTTTTCAAGTGCATTGTTGACTGATGACGTCAATATGAGCAACTGTGGGTTGATAATACCAACAGCCAATAAGGCATCAGTTATAATGAGTGTTGATAAAATTTCGGTCTCCCCTCTTACACCGCAGAAGTAGTAAGTCCACATGTACATTTAGCTGCTCATATTGAAGTCATTCAGAACCTAATATTTTTTATTTTAATTGGTTGTTGTTCTCAGACTCTTGTGGCTGGGAAAACCAATAAAAATTTATTAAAATTTCTTGGTGGCCACGGCCAGCCGAAATGGTTTAACGTGTTATAGGTCAATCAACTTTGGTCTTGTGATTGCTAGGTTTATATTATATAGTCAAAGTTTTCACCTCCGGAAGTGGAGGCAGCATTTGGAGGGAACTCAGATTTTTTTCTCTGCATCAATTTGGAATATTTTTCAATTCTGTTCAGAATGAGAGTTCAAAAAACAGCATAGCTTCTGAGTCATTTTCATTTCTGTAGCTACCTCAAAAGGTGGAGGGCTGGAGGCATTTCAAATAAAGAGGAGATAGAGGCGAAAGATAAACAAACTTAATGAGCAACAAATTTACATCACATCGACATTATCAACAACCATATATTTCACTGAAATAAACTTGGCAACATTGATGTCGAAAATACAATATCATTGTGCACTGCATTACTTACCATTAGCTATCGCTGCTGTAGCTCAACGATGTAACAAAGGTAACAAAATCCTCGAGTCGAGTACTCCACGTCTCTGTGCTCCCAAATAGGATGGTTTCAACGCGGCCTAACCTGAACGTAATTAGACGCCGAGAAAAAGCGTAAGCAAGGCATACCATACAAATTAGCATTCAATAGGTTGACGAGAGTGGCAAACCGAAGTACTGAGGTCTGGGTAAAAATCTGCATCGCTAAATACGCACGCATCGTACACACGGTATCTCCAACCGAATAACGATAATGACAGAATCACCGCCACTCGAACGAGATAGGCCGCGTACAGCGTAAACAAAGGAAACACCGTACGTCCGAATTAACAGACAAAAGAATACACGCGGTAAGCAAATCGACGGCTTGGCGATTTTATTGAAAAGATACCCGCGAAAACGTGTAGATAGGTAAGACGTTTGTCAGACATGTTGAAAAAGGGCGCGGACGAGGGAACGAGAAGTACACACAGAAACGCGCGCTTATCCCACATTCAAGATACTGTCTAAGCTGTACGCATATAAATACGCCTAAGATTGAGTATGTGACATGATGTATGGAAACAGATTGTTTCCGATGAGGCCGCACACAGAAGTTGTTAGCAAGTCGGTGTCATCTTATCCGCAGACCATCGATTGTAGCAATCCCTCCAGTACCACTCTAAACTGACCATGGATGCATCGAAACCACCATACCATTGCCACTAACAAGATATAAGATACACCGAAGCACACACCAATCCAACGTACAACGCGAATTTGTACTTAATACGGTGGAAAAGACAAAGCACATAGGTGGCTATTGATAACCAACGTGACGTTTTAACTATCTTACACAAGATCCGACCTGTTAACAATCGACGATTTTTTTCTCCTTTCCGTTTTCGTCGTACAATGTACCTGGTACGTATCATTCTCGAGGTGATTTCTACCCCACGTCACCTTGACTGGCGTTGATGTTTCACAATTTGCATACACGTACGTACAAATAAGGCGAAAACTTTCCAACGTGAAATATAGAAACGTGGAATTTGAAAATTGACGGACAGCGTAAACGTCGACGCGAGCTAATTTATCGTCACCTCAAACAAAGATTATCGATATGAAGCAAAACTCGAATAAGGTCGAATTGAGTCGATTACTTCTTTCTCCTTTCCAATCGTACTTATTTACGAATCGTCGAGTGCTCGTACATGAATTGAATTAGGCATGTATTTCTATCTACTCGGCGTAATTTATCCTCATTCGCCACCAACTACTGCCAAGTAGATGCCCTATCAACTCGCTACTAAATTTTGATAAACCAACGAATTCAAGGAATATCAAAAAAGCATTATTCATCACATTAGTATGCGCAGTCAAAATAGCCAGATATCGAGTTCCAAAATGCACACGTCAAGTGAGATTGATAAGTTCTTCATTAAAAAAAATTTTCACAATTTGTTGTACGACTTTCAAATTACATTTGGGAAATTCCATCGACATTCGTCGTGCAATGTCCTTCACCAATACACATATGGCAAAAAATTACGGACACATTAGCCTACGTTTTCTCCATTAAATAGCAACTGCATCGACGATGCATGCGATAACGAACTTGAAAAATATCAATCACGTTTAACATTGAGTCATTATCATGATCCATGAAGAGCACGACATAAGTAGGTACATATGTATACGCTTACGTAGTATTTTACATACTACATATGTTACCAGAGAGGGAGAAAATTCACTCCTTGGTGGTGTGAGAGCACGAGTAAGCGTAATGGAGATTTTTATTACGAAGATCGAAAGGAATTTCTTTCAAAATCAGTAACATCTAGAAAATAAAAATAATATTGGAGCTAAAAAAAATATAAAAAATATATAAATTTCTTATCAAAAATTCAACCTCCTTTCTACTCCATCTGAGGAGTTATCATTCCTATTAAACATATTTTCATTCGGTGTCTCGAATTAGGAACTAAATACTCTCTGCCAAATATTCTCCTCTTTTCTTCAAGCCTTCTTTCCCTCATCTAAGAGTGTCAGCACCAGGCCTCTTGCCTCATAGCTGCACATGATACGTTAAATAACAAATAAGAAAAAAGAAACTAAAATTAAAATATAAAATAATATCAGAAGTATAATTAAAATTAAATATTTTGATTTAATTGTAATAATAAAACTGAATATTTCTCTTCATCACTATTGGTATCATTTTTCTCGCCATATTTCCGGTACGACAAGGGAGCGGGGTGGAATTCAAGGCTCACCTTCTCTGTTCATTCGAGAATTTTTCATTATTTACTGTCTTAATTAGGGTTGATTTGTTTGGTTTTTTCTGCTATTTTCTCGTAATCCTCATCACGCTTATGTAGTACTGCGCAAGTGGTGGGGTTGCTATAAAAATTGAATTTTTTTTTGTTGGTTATATTTCATTTCATTAATATATATTTTTTATATAGGTTATTATTTTTCCTCTTTTCTTTTATATTCTTATATTCATATTTTTCGTGGAATTGAATTCAAATTAATTTTAATTTCGATTTCTATTTCTATTTTCATTTAATTTCTCAAATAGTTAGCAAGAAAATTTTCTTCAAATTTGATAAAATTTCTTTCATCGAAACAAATCGAAACATGAAACTTCAATTTCGTCCTTTGCCGTATTCCACTTTACATTGGCAAAAAAAAATCAAAAATAAACAATAAACATAAAAGATCGTCATTTTTTACACATTCAAAAAGAATTTTCTCTCAAGAAAATGAAAAAATTAATACGAAAAAAAAATTGAAAAAAAATTATCTGTACACAATTATGGCGATATACGTACGGAAATAGAAACGTGAACGTAAATCCGCCACATAAAATAAAAAAATGTAAGCAGTCACCCCATATTACTGGAGATGAGTTTTCAACTGAGGATCTTTCAAATTTGCGATAATGCAGATAACCTCTTACATTCACTCACTACCTAGTACGAAAACCCCAACCATCCCTTCCAAAAATACCTAAGAAATTGAATTAAAATATGTAGCATTTTTTACTCACAGAAATGACGTGATCCTCTAGTTATCAAATTCAGTCATTCCAGGCTCTCGAGCCTTCTTCAGATTGCTACGATCCGCCATTTTGGATCCATTTTGACAGAAATTTCAAGGGCTGTACTCTAGCCTCCAACAAACTCTACATACCAAATTGCAACTTGCCAAATACATTTGGTGAGGAGATAAGGATGATTCTAAAATTTCCTAACGTAATTTTTTTCTCGAAAAGCAGTTCTTCATAAAACTCCTCCTTCCCCTCTTGAACACAGACGGGAAGTTGAAATTTCAGTACGTTTGTTAATTGGGCTTATTTCACCATATGAAACCACAATTCAACATTTTCAACTTTTCGTTTACCCCCCCCCCGCTCACCCTCCATCCCTTCCTCCATCATTTTGAGGGCAATAATCCTTTCTTCTTTTCTCTAACATCAGTGCAACAACTACAGCGCAGTGCAAAGTAAATCCGAGCTCAGGAGAGGGGAAAAATCATAAGAGCAAAAAAAAAAAGGTCGTGAAGGCAAGGCAGATTTTTATTAGCGTCGATGCGTCAAGTCGTGAACGCTCAGTATAATCTGAAAAAAAACTCGGGCCCGGGAGGACCCCTCTTCCCCCTGCTCAGGCCTGAACAACTATCATTACTTATAGATGAATGTACACCAATTGCATTATGCTTTTATGCTGGATGAAATAAATTCATTTGAAGAACAGAGAGCAACAAAGTGTTGTGATTAAAAAGCTGCAACAAATGGTCTGAAATACAGAGAATCGAAGACACCTCCTCCCACTACCCCTTTTTCCCAACTCAGGTAGGATGTAACAGCTATCATTTTAAATTAAAAACTAGGCAAAAAAATGGCTCACTGAGCCAATAAAAATTTTCTTTTTGTAAAGATATTTAACATAGGTAATCATAATTTAAATTTAAAAAAATCATACACTTCTTTGTGTGGTATACTCATTATCATTAAGTCATAATTATAAGAAAACATTACCAAAAAATTATTTTTCGAACAGGCAGAGACTATTACTTTAAATTTTTTTAGTGAAATTTGGTGTTCATTTTTTTTCAATAAATTTTAGGTAAATATCTCGCATTTTCGGTGTGTTCGTAAATTGGGGAGAAGAGGGGGAAATCAAGTTTTTTGTATCTTTCGTATTTTCGGGCATTAAGACCACTATGTTTACTCTTTTAGCATGTACGAATGCTGAAAAAAAATTAAATTTTCCAAAACAAAGCTGTTTTGTGTTATATAAAAAAGTGAGATTTTTTTTCTATAGAGAGAAAAAAATGAAGATATATTTAAAATGTAAACAAAGTTCATTACATTTCTTCGAATAAATATTTTCAATAAATGTCTACTCGCCTCTTTCTCACAACAAAATTCTACATAATGAAATGGAAAATTTTTATCACTTAAATAGACCTAAATTTATCGGGGCATCATTGTTGAAATTATATCTTCCTCATTTATAACCAAGAACTCCACGTGCGACAAATTTACACCGATACTGTAGTTCTAAATTAATAAAATAAAAACAAAAATTGTCATCATAAATTTCCACCCTATCTACCCATCATATATATCCGGCCAACGCCATCGATAAAAAAAACGACGAAAAAATAGGCAGATAATAAACGAAATTAATTTGTTAACAACCGCGCCGCGCCGTGTTTTCCACATCGAGAAGATAACAATGTAAACTTTTAAATACGCGATCGTATTGTTCAAAGCGCTTATCTACGTTATCATTATCGCGTAACGAGTTATTATTAAAAACTACATATACACGAACGCGATTCAAGATGAGAGGCTAACTTTAGGAACACACTAGTATGCACTATGCGTGAAAAAAAACCACCATATAGTACACGGATTTCGCGACGAAGGCGGACACCAATCGTCATCTGAGTTGGTCACTTTTTATAATGACTATTGCGTTAGCGGGTATAATAAATGGAAAAACTATAGACTACGTAGAGGCGGTCGACAATGCTATTCCTATAGATGAACGATAATTCTACCAACGGAAACCACGCTTTTGTAAACCCAGTAAACATGTCACCTCATCCATTATTACGCGCGTACGATTTTCATAGACTAGGCAACTTTTTATCCTCTACCGCTACCATTAAATCTCGCATTCTACGGTATAATTTAATGAGCCGAATAGCGAAATAAAACGCTGCTAATTAATAATTAACCGCGTATGTATGACCGGAAACGCGACTATATTGCGATCATTTTAATAAAATACGTTTCGCAGCACCGGCGAAGATTTTTTTCCACCGCGTTTCCAAATATAATTGAATTCTTTCGTCTGAACGCGAAAGAAAAGCAACGCGTGTGTGTTTTTTTCATTTTGGAAAGAGTTAAAAGGTGGTAAGTAGGAAATGGATGGTAAAGTTGATAAGTCAAAAATAGTGAACACTTGGTAAGGCGAGGAAAGCGGCGCGGAGACTGGTGGTCTAAACGCGGTGCGATAACATAAAAAGCTTTTTTTCGGGAGCGTTGCTTCGAGTCAATCCCTTCTACGCCGCGACGCTCGGTCTCGTACCCGAGATAACGTGATATGTAGCCGCGGCCAGACGGGCGGACAGTGGAAAGGGGGCTTTTGCTGCGGGCTCAGCTGATAAGAACGCAGCGGGCGGCTCTTGTGCGCTCTTATCTCGCCTGTGTTTCCCTTACCATTATATATCCTTCTATCTCTCTCGCCGCGTTCCTACTGATAAGCATCTTATAAGGCTCGATTTCACTGACCTTTTACGAATTGTGTGTGTGGTTCGTTGTCGCATTTAGATTACCGCTCGAGAATAGTTTCACGAACGGAAAAAAAATAATACCTGCCGCAACCGAATTTTTTAGCCGAGGTTTCCGCGAAAAACTAAAGCTATTTCAGCCTCTAGCTCATTTGCATAGCAAGCCGAGAAGGGGACATTATATCTGCAATTCTGCATGTTTCAGACCATGTGTAACTGGTTGGCTAATGTCTACTTAGATAGGTATACGCGCCGATTACTTATGTATTCGCAAAGAGTTGTTAGAGAAGTCGTAATTACGTCCATGGGTGCACCAAATGACAAATCTGAAATTTTACACCCTTTTCTTACGCTTTTCGCAGCACAAAATTTTTTGCTACCATCAAATTTATTTCACTCCTCCTCCCCACCTCCTACCATCCTGCCAAGGAAAATGTAATTCTTTAAGCTTATTCAAAAATAAATAATTTTTCTATAGATAGATAGATAGATAGCGTAACTGCATTCGTCATATTACAGAAATAACGAATGAAATAAATAAAATAATAATTTTAAATTTTCTTTTAATTAAAAAAAAATCAAATAATTCAAAATAATAAATTGAATTTTAAAATTTATTTTTATAATTAGATTTTTGTTTTTCGTTCTTTTTCACGTTTTTCTGCCGAATTTCATAGCATTTTCATATTTTCGCAACAAATAACTTAATTTCGTACCTTTTTTGAACTTATTGTAATTCTCGTATATTTGTCGACTTTACGCGTTAACACAATATATTTCAAATGATACGCATTCGCAACTTTCCCCGCTAAAATTGGTCTTTTGTGCATAACAATTTGACGAATTCGCGAATTCAAGGTGCAAAATACCTATAAAATTATTGATTGAAAAAATAATCCACCATCCTCCTAATAATATTCATGCTTCCACGCGGAACCTTCACAAATGTGGGCACATTAATGATTATTGGTAACTGATTGATTACCCGTTTTCCAAAGTACGTAGCAGGCCAGTGCGCAGAAATGGTTTTTTTTGTGGGGGGAGATTAAAAGTTTTTCTCTTCAACTACACCATGTGAGACTTGAAAAAAAAACTGTTAAGTATTTTATGCATAAATTGATGCATTATAACTTAATTTTTCTTTTTTGGGATATGGGGGTTTCAACTCATAAAATCCCCTGGTAAGTACAATAAATAAATGAGAAAATCGCTCATATTTATTGACATGTTCATAGAAATCGTTCGGCGTAATTCTATCAGATTTCTGATTCGACCCAAAATGACGGTTCACTCAAATTTCTAGCGAACCTGGTGGGACTTATGAAGCCCCAAAACATTGGATCTCGGCGTCAAATGATATAATACGTTGAAGATACCAATAGTACCAAACTTCAGCTTCCTATGTAAATCTGAAAGAAAGTTACACAAAAAAACGACTTTTTGAGAGAGTTCGAGTCATGAAATTTCCCAAATCGTTTATATCTAGCCACCGAATGGACCTATACGGCTCAAACTTTTTACGAACCATTACTTAAAACCACAAAATGACTTCTTCAATTTGATTCGAAATCGATTAAAAATTGGGGGGGGGGATGAAAACTAGAGTATAGCTTGAGGAACCTCAAAAAGCTCAAATTTGATGAATACAGAATTCATATAATTATTAGATGTAAGGACTATGTTTTATCTCAAGTACATCTCCATAGGCAGTGTTGGAGAGGGGTAAGGGACATTGTACTCTAAATGTGGTGGAGGTAAACAAAAGGTTGAATATTTTCGATTATGATTTCCCATAACCTGACAGGCACAAGTAACCAATTTATTCAAATTTTGGCTTCCTATACAAATTTGGCGGCGAGTTAGAGCAAAAAATGTTTTTTTTAAAGTAAATCCATATCAGTCAAGGAATCATACGAATTGTACACATCTCGTCACTAAATTTACATAAAAAATACGAACTTAATAAGAGGGCTACCATTAATTAGGTGAGGCGATTTTGGAGATTTTTTGATTCCCCCCCCCCGCCCTGATGAGATTACATGAGATTTGACTCAACTTCCTTTCCCATTCTCCAATACCACTCGAGATTTTTCAAAATGTGTGTTTTTCGTGTAAATATGTCGGATTTATTCTAAAAAGAAAAAAAAATTCATCAAGTATTATTGAACATGATTTGACCATATTTTAGTAAAAAAACATGTTTTAATTAATTTAATACTATTTCTCGCAATTTTACTCTGTTTCTTGCGAAAAAAATTCGTGATATTTGCCGAGACTCCCCCCCCCTTCCCAAAGTAAGATTAATGAGAATCGACTTGACCACCTTCACCTCTTGAACGCCTCACGTAATTAATGGAACCCTCTAAGTAAGTTTAGGTGTTTAGTTGAGGATTAACATATTATGATCACTTGATTTTCGATTAGTTAAAGTATGATAAAATTTTTAAGTTTTACAACATGGACCAAGTAGGTAGAGTTGGTAGGCAAAGTGTGATTTTATTTTTATTAATTAGTAAAAGTGTATTTTTTCATTTTATTTCCATATATGATGACTTAAAACTTTTCCACAATGTATGTACTATTCGCATGAACGAATTATTTTTTTTTTCAAACTTATTAAATCAAAGAATTTTATTTAAATTAATTAATCAACTCGAAATTGAGACACAATAATACAAAAACACCACAAATGCAGTAAGGAACAAGACATAATAGCAAATACGTGAATAATTTTCGTCACAATCGGTGATAAAAAATTTAAATAATTATTATGACAAATAAGATCACCGTATGCTAAATCACAGTTTATAATACGATGTGACCAGCTCATTTTGCCAACATAAAAAATTTTCAACTTCCTAGTTGCGAGTTGGAAGGTAGTTGGAGGGAAAACTAGCTTTTAAAAGAGAAACTGCATGATAAAATTTCTTGAGTCGTCTATATCTCCGCATCAAATCCGCTTAGAGCGTTCTTCGTAAGCAGAGTTAATCAGGATGCACAATATGTTCTCTTAAATTTGATTAAAATGGATCTAAAATGGCTAGCGGTCAAGATTTAAGGAAGGCTTGAAGAGCCATACAGAGTAACAAAATATGATAACTGCGACAAAAGAATATACCACAGGTAATGCATTTCTGAGGGTAGATCTACCTACAAGGCTGAAACTTCGTATGTTCAGTTATTCGAAGACCACAATATAGGTAAGTCAAGTTGAATATGAATGAAAATATTTCGAAAATGAGGAATGGCCAAAATTTGAGAAAATTCCGACAAGTCTTATTACTCGCAAGTTTAAGTATACCACCATTAAAAACTCAGCTCTAGTAACACGGTACGGCTGCTTACGGTGTTTTTTTCTCTTTCGTCGTTTCGTTTATCATTTACGTTATACGATATTCATGCTGAGGATAATATTAATAGGTACGAAATTTTAACGCCTTCCTCGTCGGCTTCCTTGCCCTTTATACTCCTCGAATAATTGGCCTTTCGATACACCTCTACTATCTCCAAATGCTGAATCGAAACGGCTTGTTTAACTCATTTTAAAATTATACCACAAACGTAATAAATTTTTAATTACCGGTAAACTTCACCGAACACCGATCCAACCCGGTTAACTTAATAACACATTACTAGCGAACAACGCGAATAATAATATTACCGATTTTCAGATAAAAAGGTAAAAATAAGAAGAAAAAGATTTGATTACCATAGTTAAAATATAGCCTAAGGATATCATCATCATTACATACAATTTAGCTGGTAATAATAAGTAACGCAATATGCTCCAGTAGGTAACGGTTTTTGCGTTCGTAATTGAAATTTCCACCGCTACGTGCAGCCCCTCAGGACCCGCATACCTGACAATTTCCCATCTATGATCGAGTGCGAAAATTCGCTCGGCTAATCTAGAAAGAATTTACACCCAATCGGCGCTTATCTACGACTAAAATTCGGACATTCCAATGTCGTGAATAATTTGTTATCGCGTGTCCGAGAGAAGTGAAGTCAGACACAAATCAACGCTTACAAGATAACAAGGTAAACCAGAATAAGCAATTTTAAGTAGACCCTTTGACAAATAATTCATCCTAAGCGCATATAAAAACTCGTACCTTTGTTAGGAAATTTTAATTAAATCGATAAAAATATAAATTCGAAATAAGATGAAATTCGAACCTAATTTTTTTCGTCGTTCGACAAATCAACACGAATTCTTGGCCGACGCGTTGTTTTTTAATCTAAAAAAAGGCGGTCCACAGATCTTGTCTGGTTTAATAAAATTACACCTTTAACATGTATCGATCTTACCGTGATAAGGTTAACATTAGTATGTGAAGTAATTAAAAATCCAAGACTTCACGCTGCTCGACTAGCGCTGCGTATTCTTTTCACACACACAAATTCGCGACTTCTCCAAAACCAGCTCATGCATTATAGCCGCGTTTCGAGCATCGTTAATGACCAAGTAGGTTTTTCTGCTCTTTCGCTAGTTAACATGTGCGGTAAAAAAATTAACTTTTATATTTCCCGGCCATCGTAACTTGGGTTAATTCGGTGTCATCATAATATTAAGGTTATAAAAAAATTAAATTCCGTATAAACGGTTTTATTGCGCACCCCGTAGCGTAATAAACGTTTTGTCGAGTAGTTACTCCACATTCTTATTTGCTTGGATTTTTTTTTTCACTCGTTGGCTATCTCATCGCTTCGTAATGATTAATGAAATAAACGACAGATGAAAAATTTCGCCGTATCGGTGAGATAAGCTCATTAGCATGAGCTTTCAGGAATTTCAGTATTATCAATAAGATTAATTATTCTGAGTGAATGAATGAATTAAAATAATAATATAATTTATTATATTATTTACTTTTCATATATTTATTAGATATTTTTTTCTTTAGTAGCTGTACTCATCTGATGAACAAAAAGGAGAAAAATTTGATATCGTTGGGAAGAGAATTACACAATAAAGCAGTAGGACATTATGTATGAATGGAAAAAATACACATCTAAACTATACTTACAGTTGTAATGGATTGCAATTTAAAGAGAGCAAGGCAAAAAATTTCAATAGAAAAGTCTTACCAGAATTATGACTAGCTCGATTACCAAACGATATAATACAGAGCTTGATTTTTTTCAAAGTACTTGCAGTGATTTTAAAACAATTTTAATCGCATCCAATGTATCCTCCCAACAGCAAAAATGATTATTCCATGAAATTACCAACTTTTACATACTGCTAAACATTTTCTCTAATATTCTGATATTTTTCTAAACATTCGATTAACTTCGTAAATATTCGGCTGATTTTGAAAGTATTCGGGTATTTTCGTAAATGTTCGGCTAATTTCGTATACCTTCGTTAATTTCCGCCATTCTTCGACCATGGTCATAAACATTCGAAATCCAAGATATTCTCGTTTAAAGTACTTCGAACGTCACCAAAACCATTAGCATTATAAATTGCTCTTTTTTAATCTAAGAACATCCGCTAAAACCGTTTCAAAAAGAGAATTCTTTATTAATCCTGTTGACTATTTGGATATTAGTAATCTTAATACTACTTAGAGATTCTACTTCAAAATGTTTACAAATCAATATACTTTAGAGTAGAATCTCTTAACAGGCAAGTGGGTGACTTTCACATAAATTGGTTCGTTTTTATTGCATTTGCAAATATTTGGATATTTTGGTAAATATTCGATGATTTTTGAGAATATTCGCTAACGTTGAAAAATATTCGGATGATTTCTGAGTATTTGACTTCTCTAAATATTAAATCGATGTTATAAATCTTTGATGATTGTTAGGAGAATACAAGATTTTAAATATTTTGGTAAATTTTTGGAGAACTTCTTGAATATTTAGTATAAGTATATTTTGGAATTAAAGTTAATGCATTTAAATTCAATGGTAAGTACAATAATGACCCTGAAATTTAAGTTTTTCCGGATGAACTTATAAATGAGAAATGAACGCTCACTTTGTTCCAAGTTTCACTTTTATCTTCATAAGTTCAGCTCTCTTGAGGGAATGTGAAGAGGAATTTGAGGTAAAATACCAAGAGAGAAGATTTTGACAGAACGACAAGTTCACTTTGGAATTTGAAGTTAATTAATGCCCGAGATCAAAGAACTTACGCCTTTTATTTCAAACTTAACAGCAATGAACTGAACTCTAATTCACTTTGCTCATAGTTTCACATCTTTTTTGCATCTATGATCCAGGCTCATCTCTCCAAATGAATATGGAGGAAACTTAGCGGCAGAATACTACAAAAGGAAATTTCAAGAGAATAAATTCACTTCTTTCATACGTGAACTTGAACTGAAATTTAGTTTTTCAAGCGAACTTGACTGATAGACTTCGTAAGATTTTCATTTTCAAAGTCCCAACAATTTATTACTACAGTCGTAAATATTCGACTAATTTCGCGAGTATTCGGATACTTTCGCAAATATTCGGCTAATTTCGTTAATTTTCGCCAATGTTCGTAAATCTTCGGCATTTGCCCCGAACATTTGAAAATTCGGATTTGGTCACGAACATTCCAAATAAGCGGTATTTTCATCGAAAATTTCATTTATATTTTGCAAATTATTTTTACTTTTTAAAAATTTTCAACCATGTTTGCAAATGTTAATTTCATAAACATCCGGATAATTTCGTGAATATTCGGCTAATTTCCCGAATATTCCACAACTTTCATGAATACTCAGTTGATTTCACAAACCTTCATCAAAGTTTGGGAATCTTCAGTTTTGTCCCATACGCATGAAATTTTAGTTTCGGGTATTTTCATAAATTTTCGAGAAACTTCATAAACATCAAGTGAATTTTGTAAATGACATTATTTCAAAAACAATTACAAATTTTCAGAGAACTTTTTTAACATCGAATAATCAAATATTTTTAGTTACCCGATCATATATTATATTATATTGCAACTGCAGCTGATTCCAATTTTCATAAATCTTCTGAAAGGTCCAAAAATGTTCGAGTTTTTGCGAGAACATCAGAAAATTCGAGTATTATTAATTTATTACCAAGCTTTCCATGAACTTCGTAAATATTTGGGGAATTTTCATTTCCACTAAATTCATTTTAAATACCACGCATCAAAATTCTCAGAAAATTATTCTGAAAATATTCGGCAAATTTCATAAACCTTCAACAATGTCTTTCAAGCTTCGGTGTTCGCCATAAACATCCGAAATTTCAGATATTTACGTCATGACTTAATGTGCATGGATTCGGAATGCTAATTCCATTGCAAATCTGAACAAAATTTGAAACAAAAAATATGGATAAAAATCGCAAGTGCACTTGCGCAGATCGAATATTTCCATTCCATTGGTTGTTTAGAAGCATCTAAACGAATCAAAGTATAGAATTACATCGCGTTATGTACACGTCATTTTTGAAATTCATGTTTCAAAGCTTGCCATAAGGATTAGCAATCCATGTATATGAAGTCAATGATTTATGCCAAATAATTGATGAATTTTCAACTTGAAATAATTTCAAATATCTTCGGTAATTCGTCAGTAAAAAATTTTCGAATATTTTCGCGAATTAACGTTAATATTTGATTCTCGCGATTCATCTCAATTTTTAAAATTTAAAATTATCCATTACATGTTATAATCACGGTTTCATTTCCTCAAGTTTGTGACCCCAACTACAAATCGATACCTCGAAATTTCATATCATATGATACACGAAGAAAAATTTCCAACAAGGAACGTACGAGTAAAAGTAATTTATCTTGGAACATTTCTTCGAACTCACTGCTTCGACGGTCTTAACAGGGGACGATGGGACGAAAAAGTACTCAATCTCGAATACTACGAATCACCGTTAAGACCGAAGAGGAAACGGGATAAAAAATCCGGCCGATAAAACCGCGCTTATCGTTCGCTACAATCGAACACGAAGCACACAAACGTTATTAAACAACGGAGCGATTACGATTTCTCCTTTTATCAGTTATTTTCATGTGACACATTTCGTAATATCAAAATTGACTATCAACGTTTCCCATCCTACGAACCCACCTAATACCCACCCCAGTGTACGTACATAATGAGGACAGTTCGTAGATAACGAAAAACCAACAGGCACCGATATCTGATAATGCGCGACACATTCATCAAAACGCTATGTAGTGTATCCATTTTACCCTACGACGAGTTTCCAACGTCGTCCTCTCCCCTTTCGCGCGCCACCTAATATATTTCGCGACGAGAGCATCATCGATAGGTATTTTACATTAAGTACGGTAAGAAAACCAAAGGGGCTACAGATAAAAAATATGCAACGTAATTTGCGCGTTCGTATTTTCGCCTCGTCGCGTATAATTAACGGATGGGGTGGTAAGAGTGTCGTAGCAGCGAATATAGTGATTTATTCGGCGACGAAATTTTACACGTACTGGTGCGTAACGTTGTAGTATCAACGGAAACGAATACGTACGAATCGCTTACGAACTCAATATACGAGTAATATGCAATGGCAATGGTGGAAAGAAAAATATTACGGATAAATTTTATTCGCTAAACAAAAACCGTCAAGGAGCTTAAAACGATACGACTTTACCTATACGGCTTAAACGTATTATAACCTCTTTTATCAGTTCAATATGATAACAACGTCGAGCTTCGAAAACAATAGCAATGAGGGCTCGGATTCGAGCCCATCGACCGGGGCAAGTTTTATCACTCGCTTTAGCCAACAAATTGCCGGTACACACGTTTCAACGATAATAATTTTCAACGGTAATTTTACATTCTAACTTTCCAAACGATAACTGATAAAGCCCTTTTTAAACGTGGGTATAGTTGGCGGCGATAACGCTTGTAATAGGACAGATTTACAAGCGTACAACTGAAGGGACATTTAAATGAGCGAATAATCAAAATTATTACCACTGCTGATAGCGCAAGAATTTTATTATTTATGCGACGTGTCTGTGCGCGTATTTTTTCCCCAAGTTTAGATAAAAAGACAAAATTCTATGGCTATCAAAAACTCTGAAAAAACCGAACCGGTTACTCTTTGGTTGGAGAAATGAAGAAAAATTTCGTTCCCCTGACTTCTTGAGGTCAGCAACATTAAAATCTTCATTAAATCCGAATTCATGTTTTTCAAATTTTCAAAAAGATCTATGAAGGGTATGGAGTAAGCAGAAGAACGTCAGCAGTTCTTTGCGACCAGATTTTAGAGAGCCATTCCTCTTGCTAGCCAACACGATACTCACGAATGAGCATGAAATTAATTCTTTTGGTCAATGATTTTCGAAGTTCTTGATCTAGATACACTACCCAGTAGTACCCTTCGTAATCGGCTTACATGGCTGAGTAAGGGGAGCACTAATATTAAATGAATAAATAAATGTACAATCCATGAGCAAATGATGAACAACAATGGCCAAATTGTACGGACCAATTACGTGCGACCAAAATTTCATCAATCATTACAGCTACCTAAGATTAGTCTTCATTTCACCAATCACCATTAATCACGTAATCAATCTACGAACAATAACACAAAAGAATAAACTGACTCACATTTCAAAGGCTTAGGATTGCTTTGCTTCCTTCTAGACATTTCGGCTGCTGTATTTAATGCTGCCAAACATGAGTGAACTTCAAAGACCAACGATGAACATGATGGTGATGATGATGATGGTGAGGCATTATTATGTGGTGGAGTTGAGAGTGCATCATCGAATTATAAAATAAAATCGAAAGTACGTCGAAGGAATTAGAACTTAAATAAAATCCGCTATTTACTTTTCCGTATTTCATTGTTTCAATTAATTATCAATACAATCACAAAAAGTACAAGTTATACGATAAATTCATAAATAAATACGAAAAAAATGTATACGAAAACACGTTTTTTTAACAGAAAAAACTAATCCGCTGATGATCAATCTCAAGAACACAACTCGCCGGTAACGTTTCATTCACGACTGGACAAGTTTAGTACGATGTACCTCTCGCGTAAGAATTCATGGCTCCGCCTTCATTTCGCGTATACAAATTGTAACAGTGTTGCTCGACTCGAAGGATAGAAAATTATGCGGGAGGGATTTCGCGTGAGGTAACAGTGAGAAATTTTAAGGCGGTGCTTGGTGTATTAGTTTTTGCGAAGCGTAAATACAAATTTATGTTAACTTTAATTCGAAATTTCATTTTACATAAGATGCTGAAGAAATCAATTGAATTATTTCAATTTACCATAAATAAACCACCTATACTGATTTTGAAAAATCATTTCGACGCAGAATCGTGTAGCTGATGACGGATTTCGAGAGTCAAAATCCCTCCAATAACCTATTAGCTCAGTTTCTTAAATATTTAAAATGTTGTTAAATCGGAATAATTCATCTATAACAACATTTGCCGTGTGGATCTATACTGAAATCAGATTCTCAAATTACAAAAAAAAACAATGAATTTTTTATCATCATTACTACGCCTTTAATCAGTTATTACTGTAAATGACTGCAAGAAAAAATTTTTTACCCACTTAAATTATGTTATGAAGTACATTCATGAATTTCTTGTGCAATGAAAACATTTATGCCCATAAAAAAAATTACACCAACCCCTTCTAATCCCAAAATAATAGCAACAGAACAGCAGCAAAATGTATATTACTTCGAACAAAGTTTCAAATTCCACCCACCGATACATTTTCACTACGATCTTGGTTTCACATTATCCTTCACTCTGTATTTTCTTGAATAGGAGGAAATGAAATACAAAGAATAATAATTAATAGGGCTTGGATTTTATTGCAAATGCTTATTTTTTCCATAAGTGTTCGGTTACACTACTTGTCAAATTTCAAGTCATGTCTTGTTTCTGAAAATTTTTCTATATGAGTTGATTGAGTGGTACTAAAAAACCATGGTTCCATGAGCAAACCACCCAGAATGTCGTTTCCAAGGTGAAGGAAGAGGTGCAAAGTTCTCGTCCATCTGTAAATTTTCAAAAAATAAACAAAAATACTGGATCTAGATGGGAATTGAAAAACTGAAAAGAGAATTTGAAATACGGTGTAAAAAAATTTTTTCGATTTTTTGCACCATTAATGGCGGATTTATGACCATATTTTTTTTGTTAATTTTTTCTGAGCTAGTAAAATGAGCCAAATACAAGAAACTTCTCAAATTTTTAGAGCATATTTAGGTCTTTTATAGCAGAGTCGCATTTAGAAACATTACGCACCATGCACGCCACGCCCCTCTCCAACCCCTTTAACTAATTATGATTATTAATATCTAATATCTAGTATAAATAAATTAAATATTAAATAAATAATTTTTTTTCCTTCATATAAAATATAATTCTATTTTCATCTTCTTAAATTACGTCCTTGAAGTACATTCATAAATTTATTGCGCATTAAAAAGAAAGGAAGAAATCCGCTATAAAAACCGCAAAAATCAGCTTTTAATTGGAAAAATCCGCTACAAACTCTAAAAAAATCTGCTAACAACTCCCGAAAATCTGCTGTTAATTTCGGAAAAGTTAGTCATCACTCCGGAAAAATTTCGTTCTTAATTTCGGAAAAATCCGCTACGAAGTCCGAAAAATTCGCTACCAGCTTCTAACATAATGCTCTATCAACTTCGAACAAATCCGCTATACCAACTCCGGAAAAATGGGTTATTGATTCAGGAAAAATTCATTATCACTCCAGAAGAAATCTGCAACAAACCCCGAAAAAATCCGCTACCCGCTCCGAAAAAATTCACTATCAATTCAGGAAAAAATCGTATATTTATAATTAAAATCATAAAAATAAATAAAATGCTGCTTACGAATATCATAATGTATCTATGAAAACGTATTTTACTTTTTTGCAGCTTAGCACTTAAATTTTGTGCCCTTGAAATTCTGACTTCTACATACATGTGCGCTTTTTTATACCCATATTTCGAAATTGTAAATGAATATTTTACATTTATAAATAGAAATACTTATTTTCAAGATTTACAGCGCATACAAATCCAGTCCCTCATCATTAATATGTTGCTCTTTAAAACAATATTTAGAGAATGTTTTTTTTTCTTTTTTTGATTTAAAATTTAAATAAATTGTAATTTTATAAATACTTCATAATGACCGACTTTCAAAATTACTTGATAATATCAAGAGACCGAAAGTTTTGGGGAGGCTAGGCCAACGAATTTAGGGAAAATGAATGCGAAGTTGATTACGTATTGTACATATATATATCTAACATAAACAACGTATTTATCTGGTGATTTTGCAAGGTCAAAGGAAAAAGAGGCATGAAAAGATTAATTAAAAATATTATTACCTTTCATATTGGGCAATAAAATTTCAACTTTAGAAATTATTAGAAATTTCATTAAAGCAATATTCCTCAAAAATAATTAATGAAATGAGTTGAAATTCTGCTTGATGGTAATAAAAAAGACAGATGGTGACGTAAGTCCGCTTTTTCGGTTTTAAACCTTTTTAATTTTATAATTATATTTGGAGATTTGACAAAACACAATTACTAAGCAATGTTGATGAAGAAATGGAGTTGAAAATTTCGATAACCCAATTTCTCATTGACCTTGAATAAAATTTAAAGAATAAAATTTCAAAAGATCTACTCATTTATTCGTTAATTGCGAAGGAAAACTGTTTTGAAAGATACCTATTTAGCATTTTTCACCGACTTATTTCTACGTATTTTCGCAGTGAAACTCCCCATCAGGGGTTTCAGGCAATGTTTAGGCTCATGTCATCCGAAAACTCATAAAAAGAGCTTTCAAATAACCTCATGAAATCAAAGGTTGAAACATTATTAACCGGTGGCTATTATTTTTCAACGATTTTTTAAAATAATGAGAAATTACGTACTTTTTGAAATTTTCCTACTTCGAAGCTTTGCTATTTTACTGAGCTGTTTTTGCTTCAACTTGAAGAGATATAAGGTAGAAAAATGGTTGTTTAAGGAGATTCGAAATCTCTGTAAACTTTATACGAGTAGTACCTTGTTTATGATACTATATTAGCCTAATTCTTAGAAGAACAAAGAAAAATATTCTTTAATACTGAATTGCTGGATACAAAATTATGTATCTGATATAACATAATATAGATGTTCAAATATGAATACATAATTACATAATTATATTATCTAAGACAAAAAATGACGTTAAAACTATAAAAGCAAATTATAATTGAAATCTTCTTTGGGACAATATTTCATGAAAATGAAAAATGAGCTGAAATTTTTTTGCGGGTAATATGTGTAATGCTCGAAGTGAAGACAAAGTTTAAGAAACCATTTTTAATTAAAAAAAAAAAAAAAAAAAAAAAAAAACTGAGATACAGGTTATATATACACTTACCATTATTTTACATTTTAGAAAATTTTTCGAATGATAAAAAAAACAAAAAAATTCAATTGAGTACGCATATAATGTAAATCCATCGAAAAAGATTTGAGGCATATGCAACATTCGGAGGAGATCGAGCCATGTAGAGAAATTTCTCTTGAAACTGGAACTCAAGTCATGTATAGGTACGTAATTTAATAAATTTCTATTTTCTATATTCATTGCATAAAGTCATCATATAATTTGAAAGATGAAAACAAATCATTCGTTGAATGATACATTGTTACAAAGAGACTTGAATCTGTACAACTTCCAAATCACGGTCATCCAACATTCAATCCCCATATCTCAAGTCATCAAACTCATCAGTCATCACTGTCGTCAGTGGTCATTTAACTCATCAAGATAGGTACTCGACTAAAGTGGTTTTTATCACGATAAATAACGATACCTACGATGTACAAATCACAAAAACAAAACTAAATCTAAAAAAGCTTTGTTATTATTATAAAATTTATACATCTATAAGAAAACGTTTGAATTTTTAACGAATTTGTTTCAAATTAGTTATTCAACTTGTGCTAATCTTTCTATGAGAAAAATGTTATCACATTAGGTATCTACGATTATTAAAAATGCAATATATTATCATTCGTAGATTTGATCATTTCGATAGGTTTTATAACTATGGTCACTAAATACATTGATCGCTGGTTGATTAAGAAATCTATAAACGTGTACGAAGATCGATAAAGTGATACAATCTTCGTCTTTCATTTATCAAAGATTTCAATTTTGAAAAATGATTTTTTTGAAAGTGATGTAAAAGTTTTAAATTATTGAGTGATGAAGACCTTCCAGGTGATGCGACTAAATACACAGTCGTGGTAATTTTTTAATTACCAAAACGTTCTCCATATTTGCACGAAACACGTATACTTAAGTTAACAATGAAATAAGGTATTTTCAATTTTTAAAATATTTAATGTATATTATTAGGCGTTAAACATAATTTTTGCCTATTTATAAATTGCCCAAATGAATTTTTTAAATGTGGTAATGCCGTAATACTTCAACGAATAATTCAAGGTTTGTTTAACAACACTAGGACGTTATTTAAATTGTATAGTCACTGAAATGAAGGAAACATTATGACCATTTTTCCTAAAGTAAATCAATTCTTAGACTGAAATTATATTAGCAAACTATAAGTATTTTTTATCATTAAAGCTGCGATGTTTTATTGAAAATTTATGACCGACAATTACATAAATATCATTTCAGGTTAATTTTCATAAGAAAAAATTCATAAATATATACATCATTTCATTATTTTAAAATATTAATAACTCTTTGTGATAGATATACCGTCTAAAAAATGAAGAATACTTCATTCGTTTCGATTTCTTTAAAATAAATCAAACGTCAGTTTTTACTTACAAAAATAACGATAAGAAAATTATCATTAGATGCGATGGCAAGACAAAGCTGGTCGAAGGAAGGGAATATTATCAGCTACAAATATCTTTTATACCTATCCGCTTAATTGTATCAAAGTTCATCGGTATTATAACCATTCAATGTACACATCGTCAGTTTAAAATTACTTTTGCTATGATTATTGTTAAAATTATAATATTTGAATATCGAATATCTATAAACATGATTATAATTCATGATGGATATTAATTCATGATTTATGAACATACGTATGTATATCTAATTTCATTATCAAAATCAAAGTTCATAGAAAACTCCGATCACCTGCAATGTCATTTGGAGGGTGGAATTTGTGAAAGGGAAGTTGTTTCTATAACGAATTTTAATTAGAGATGAGAAGAATTATAGAAATTGAAAATAGAAATAATCAGGTTCGTACATACGTGTTACTCAATATTCATTTTATAAAATTTGAATGAAATTGATTTTTTATTTCAAATAAACTTGCACCATATTTACATGGTAAAAGTGCATCTTCAAATGAAAGCATCAAATATTCATGTATTATTATCAAAAAAAAAAAAGTATCAAAAATTTTTTAATCAATTTTCTCATTACATTCTGACCTACCTCTCCAAATAAATTTGATTTACGAAAATATTTTGAGCTTCAAATATTCTTCATACTTGCTTAAATAGAGCAGGTGTTTTATTTTATAAGCTGCATACCTTTAGCTACATACATACCTGAACTTTTTAATATCAAAATTCGCACATGTCAGTCTGCAAATTGTGCATTGAAAAATGCTTTTTTATCGTTACTTATTCTATTTACCAAGACTTGTTCATCAGGTGCTCGAAAACAAATTGTACTTATGATTGTAATAAAAAAAAAAAAATAAAATAAAAAGAAAATTCTCTATAGGTACGCCACCTTCAGATTGCGTACTTAGTTCACACAACATAGGAAAGTGTTATTCTGGTTGCAAAAGATAACGTTAGAAGGCAGTATACGAGCTTCTGAATACAATAAAATCATTCAAATTTTCAAGATAAAATTAACCTATTTTTTTTTTTTATTTTTTGCTGAGGCTTTTTTTTGATGCATACCGTTTGCTCGTTCTAAATATACTTATTGTTACAATTCATTTTTGAATCAGGATATTATTCTGTTGACAAAAAAGTGTGATGATAACGTGACTGTGCGTACATTTTCATAAATTGAAACTTCCTGCATTAATTTTCAACCAATCCAGAAAATTAATGCTTTAAAATTTTCCATTTCTCTTATTAAATCTTCTTTTCAAGTGAATTTATTTTAGGTCGCTCGGCAACTATGTCCATTTGCGACGGATAATACAGTATTTACAAATGGATTTTTACATAAGTACATTTGGTACATACAAACTTATTTAAAAAATAAAATAACGTAAAAAAAATAATAATAATAACAATAAAATAAAATAAACTCGCCTCTAGCCCAGAGCTGCACACAGCTTATGATAAAAAAAAAAAAAATTAAATTAGCGCATGAATAATTTACTAAATTTTTTTTTGCCTGTAGATTTAATATTAGATTTTCTAAACATTCGTGGTGCAATAATTTAAAATATAAAAATGAAACAAAATTCAACTAACAGTGTAATGGGAGTGAATTGGG
The DNA here is from genome assembly GCA_009761765.1 of Phenacoccus solenopsis. NCBI lineage: Eukaryota > Metazoa > Arthropoda > Insecta > Hemiptera > Pseudococcidae > Phenacoccus > Phenacoccus solenopsis. Next base: position 27,854,581 of record CM019753.1, on the reverse strand, counting down.
AAAACTAGATAAATATATTAATCTAACATTATCAATGAAACTATTTTTAATGTTGGAATTTCCCACACAGTTCCAATTTGCCGATGTGCGTTATTTTCTTTACGTAAATTACGTTTGTATTAAATCATACAAACATTAATACACATTACATATTATAACTCGATGATGACATAAAATATAAGATTTTTTTTAATTATGATAGTCATAATTATTGTCATTTATGAAAGTTTTAAAGTATCTTTAATATTAAAAGTAAACAACATTGAATTAGAATATAAAAATTGAACTTGAAAAATTAAAATTATTTACGTTTTGAGGATTTTATTGCCTTTATTATATTTTTTGTATTTTAATTTATATTTTATCCATAAATATCAAGTTTTAGTCCTGGACGGAGAGAGAAAATTCATTCTGAAGAGTTGCACTCAAGTTACTCTCACATGAAAATAAAATGAAAAAATAATAAATTTTCTGTTTTGTAAATAAATTTACAATTTTTTCTTTTAATGTCTTTTATCATCTTTTGCTGAAAAATGGCTCAAGAAAAATATTTTTTTAAACTTACACACAGAGAATTTCATTCAAGGAGGATTTCACCCTCTTATGCCATTCTCCCCATCTCCACTGATGATTTAACTCTTAAATGACAAACATGAGTGAAAATCACCCATTATGCGCCTTTTCATGTAGAATATCGATGCTTTTCTTCAAAAACCACGTAAGTGCGACTTAGGCAAAATTCACTTTTAAGTGGTTTCTTATGTGAAAAAAATCGAGGAATTCGATTTTGAAAACCTCGTAAGTCCAAATCATCAACTAGCGCTTCTATCCGTAAAAAAAGAAACCTCGTAAGTCTGTCATCAAAAGAAAATACTCGTACCTCTCCTGAAAAATTTATATATTTTGGACTTACGTAAGTGGTTTCTTATGTAAAAAAAATCGAGGAATTCGATTTTGAAAACCTCGTAAGTCCAAATCATCAACTAACGCTTCTATCCGTAAAAAAAGAAACCTCGTAAGTCTGTCACCCAAAATAAAATACTCGTTCCTGAAAAATTTATATATTTGGACTTACGTGGTTTTTGAAGAAAAGCATCGATATGCAATGTACAATTACCTTCATGCTGAAACGCAGCCACATGAGAAAACACTACTCCCGAAGAACAAAATATTATTATTTTTTTCTGTGCGAATGACAGTGTTGGTGATGGAATTATATTACAAATTTCGATTTTTATTTTTTCATTTAAAAAAATGTATTATTTTTGTAAATGAAACTCACTAATAAATTTATATAAAAACTTCTTGAATTAGACCAAATTTTTCAAAAATAAAATTTCATTTTGAGAAATTACATTTTTTGTGAGAGTTGGAAGCGCTAAATTTTTACACTGCAATCGTATAAATGCATACATGATGTTTTTTGAATTTGGTTACTGATTTCTTTCTCCCTAAGATTAACACTACTAATAAAAATAATTATATTTTAAAAATTTTTTCAATTTTTAACCCCACAAAGCACAACATGATGTCAAAAAGGACATAAATATGTACTTTGTTCGAAAAAAAGAGATTGACAACATAATATCAAAAACGACATAATGATTTGAAAATATCGAAATATGTCGTTTTCGACATTATGTAGCGAAAAAAAATTCATATTTTAACATCTAATGTCGTTTTTGACATATGTTGCGATATGAGAGTTAATATGTATGCCATTAGAGGGCGTTGGTTAATGCTCATTTATGTGATTTAATTATGTGCAAATCTTATTGAATGTAATTTATTATTATTATACAAAAATAATGACTGTTGCAAAATTTGGAAACATAGAAAATAAATGAAAAGAGTTTTTTTGATAATGGCATAGATTAATCATACATAGATAGCTCACGGTATATACGAAGAATTAATCACTCATAAGTCATAAATGTTGAAAAAGGAGCCAGAAAGTTTTTTGTTAATATCTAGGGAAAAAATTCAGTTAGAGTGTTTCGAAATGGTTTATTCGAAAGAGCTTGACATTTTATACATGATTCAATTATAAAACCTTATTGCCATCGATATAAATCTCGAGTTATTTTAATAAAACTAATTCATTTTTCAGAGCGTTCTCTGTGAATGAGCTCCAGTACTAAAAATAAATGTGACTCATTACTTGGTTTTTTACAAATATTTCAAGAAAAATATAGATGGAAAGTTTACAAGTAACTCATTCGAAAAATATAAAATCCTAAATGTGTTTCACTGCTAAAAAACAATTGTCATTGATTTACTTTTTGAGATAATTCATAGTGAAGTAAAAAGATCGTTTTTCGAAATTAATAATTCCCAAAGTAAATCGATAACAGTAACTTCAACAAAATTAAATCATTTTGCATCTCAATCTCTTTAAGATGAGCCATTTGCGAACCCTGTATTTTGAATTGTTTCCTAGATATCAGCAAAAAACGATTCCAGCTCAGTTTTTGAGTGATTAAAATTTAACATACGGTGGGATATCAATGTATGCTTAATCTATGATCATAGTAAAATTAATGGTATAGTTAAGATGGGAATTAAGATCAATAGGTATGTAGCGTTGCTACACACATTATGACTTGTAAACAAAAATATATATTTTTTGGGAAAATATTCTATAGGAAGGATGTATTATTACTTGAAAGCGAGAAGGAATGCATTATTCAGTTGTTTTTCATAATTTTGTTCATAATAGTAAATATTTTATATTGAAAAATAAATAAGTAAAATATTAGGATGGAATTATTATTCATAGATTTACATGTGTAAGAAAGTTGAATCAAAATATCAAATAAATCGTAATAAACTGATGCATCTAAACTACATAGTGACCTCCGGTATCCGCTACACTTCTAGTCACTGCATATAAGATTTTTTTCACGAAACTGTTTCGCTTCCGTTCCGTTCAACACCCATGGAGAAAATCGACTTCACTGTAGAAGAATGTGAAAATTTGCGAAATTTTTTATTATAAAATGCTTACCTATGTACAAATAAATTTTGTCCAAAAAATTGTTTCTAGTAAAATATCTACTCGTAAGTTTTTATCATCGGGTAGGTATGCAGATTATCACGGAGAAAATCGACTTCTTTGTAGAGGAAACTGGAAACTTCACGAAATTTTTTTATAATAGATTTTGTGCACTTTACGATCGCAATTCATCGGGCTTTACTTTAAAATTCAAGATGTAAGTTTATACATATAATTATAATGATTATGCTACTGTATTCTCTTGTGAAATTTATGATTGAAATGATGTTACTGTATTTAAGATGATTCAGCGCTGCCCATTGTTACAATCACTCATCATACTCATCATAAACTGAATAGAAAAAGTCAACATTTAGAAAAAACTATGGCAGTTATCGTGAAAAAACAACGATAATGTTGAATTCAAAGTAAAGGCTTGTTAATTAAGCAAATATCCGAATAATTCTTACACCTTGCGATTTGATTTTGTTTCATTTATAATAATAAATTTCAAAAATGCTGATTATTTGTGCATTTCATAATTTTGACTTTGAAATTTTATTTAGGTACCTTAATTATAATTAACGTATCTTTGCAGTGGTGTTCCTAAGAAATATCTAAACGAGACTCTATAAATTTTACCATCTGACTACTTCAAATAATTTTTTGTATTTTAGCATTGATTACAAAAACTAAATATAGTGTAATGAAACTGTAAATGTAAAAAAATACATTTCAAATAATGATGAAGCCAAATTGAAAAAATGAACAATAAACGTTGTAGCTGATAGGATCGCTAAGATTAGACTTTTTTATATTTTATTGTTTTCAGTGCTACACTCCCACAGTTTCGAGTTATTTTTTGGTATTTTTTCGAGGAGATGAGGCTGAGCCATCTGAGGCTCTCCATGGGAACACCACTGGTTCTTCGACAACTTACTTCGGTCACGTATGATCCTCTGCATAAGTGGAAGGTGTTATCAGCAATAACACTGTAATATTTCGAAAAAAAGTACAGATATCCTCTCTAGAAAACTTCAAAAAAGCAACTGCTTCAAAAACTCAAATGAAAATAGCAAATAAAAAAAAAGTAAAGTCAGAAATGAGTACTGGAATCACGCATGGTAGAAAAATAAAAAATTTTCTCTCCAAAATTATGGTCAGAAAATGCACTGATGTCGGAGGAAAACTCAAGCTCCCCTCTTGATACCCTTCAAAGATGAACTTGAATGATAGATATTTGTTGAGATTGAAAGCGTTTGTTAGGCCTATGTGTCACGTTGTTCTGATATACATTTAGAAAAGAGCATTTTTAGTTAATTGAATAAAAATGAATTCAACAATTTATAATAAATCAGCAATATTAGTTTTGCTTATTAATTGAATCCACTCATGAATTATCGCAAATAATGCAACGATAAATTTCACTTTTTCAAAAATTGTGAAATCTCTTCGCTATTCCACTTCATCATTAGATACTTCATCGGCGTAAGAAATTTCCAATTTTAAAAGTAATTATCACGACTGCAAAAATATTACCCGTGTTTAAAGAGCTTTAAATAATCAAGAACCCGTGCTTCAGACGTGTAATGACCCTCAGTCGAAAGCCTCATTCTTCGCTTAATTACGATTGTATAACGTCAAACTATAGTAAAAATTTTCCACTTATTTACGGCGTGTGATATACGTAACACGGCGTACCGGTTGCATTTAGCCGGACCGTGTTACACCCTCAATTAATGCGTGCATTTAAAATAACGTATGCGTGAGAAAGGCGTTACACGCGCGTAAACATTCGATTACCTAGCCCAGACCACGTCTACAGTCATACGTCGGTAACGTGATCGACGCGTGAAAATTTTATTTTGTTATTTCAACTTCTCCTCTTCACTCCTGCGACGAAATGAACCCATACAAATTCGTTATCCAACGCGAAACACTACGTACTGTCGATTAGCTTACAAATTGTAATGCCACCTAATATTTAGGAATACGTCCAAATTTAAATTCTTATAGAAGGTGTGTGTATGAAACACGTGCATCCTGTGGCGGCGAAGTATGGACGTGGAAAATAGCTATTTCGATGCGTTCTGGTAAACAACGCGTGAAGTGTATAAATATTTTCCCCAAGAAATAATCAGATTGTTGTGGAAAATAATACCCTTTCGAATAATTAAAATAAAAATTTTGCAACTGAAAATATCATATGTATATTTTTTTGAAACAAATACAAATCATCGATTCAGTGGTTTCGTCCGGAGCTAAATACTATACATTTATGCAATATGCAGTAGCCTAGCCATGTAAGAGGGTTTAAAGGATTCTCAGCGTACTAAGAGCTTGGAAAAATTTATAATTTTTTAATTTCACATGATACATTAATCGCTTAACAAATAACTTGAAAAAAAAGAAGGAAGGCTCAAAATAAACTTCTGATATTTTCAGACCCCCTCCTCCATAATGAAAATGTTTGGCTGTAACACTAACGTGATCCTGGTCCAATACCTGCGAAAATTAATTTTGAAACATTTACACGAGATGATTCTGATTTCAAATTATTTGACAAATTAATACCGTGGACTCTACACATGTACAGAGATTTCATAATTGTTTGAAAAATTCTCCATATTTTTACTCAGTCGTCGTCGGTTGCATTAAACAGACGCTGCAAAGTTCAACATAATCACGCCGTATGTACGTGATAGAAGCACAACATTTAGAATTAGGCCAAAATCATAACTTTTGATAAACGGGACAAAGATTAACTTTCAATGAATAATGCAACAATGGCCTGAATTTTTTACAATATGTCGCTAACCACGCCTATTCTATTTGAAATTAATTTTTAACCATTATAAAACTTCTTTAAATTTCTTATTTAAAAAAAAAAAAGTAAAACTCTTATCTCGAAAATATCGTAGATAAGTAATACAGAACCTAATTTCCAAAAATGGAAACATTAAGATTTCAAAAGGTAATTTGAGTCGATAAAATTCCGCGAAAAATCAATCATGAGATGAAACTTATACCCAATTACCAAATGAGCTGATTCCGTTCTAAAGTTTATCTTGGTAATTTTTTTTTTCATGAAAATGTTGGCGATATTTGACAAATTAATTATTTCCAAAATTGATAAGTACCTACCTAGACTAGCTTATCAATATGCCCTTCATTAAAATCAAAATCGTACCATGGTGTGGCACTCTACCGACTACAGTAGATACTTAATAAATTTAAAAAGCACTTCATTTCATATTGGTGTAAAAATGAAATAAATTTTGAAAGCTTGTTGAAACAGGTTAGATGGTGAAGTGGGCCAAATTTAGATTTTTCGAGCAGTAGAGGAGGCATGAAAAAAGTAGTTGCCAAATGACCACCCAAAAAATGACAACAAAATTTCAGTCTAGTAGATATGCGAATAAGTGTCAAAAATTAGGTCAAAATTGCTAAAAAATTTAAAGTTTAAAATTGCTTGTGAGGCTATTCGAAATGATTTTGTATTCAGTAGTACCATTCTATCGTCTCAAAATTTAAAAAAAAGTTTCACGTCCACAATTTTTTCAAATTTAGGAATCTAAAGTATTTAATTTTTTTTTTAAGCACTGAATTTGTATTTATGTATTTTCAAACATGGAATGATCATATTTAAATATAAAATTTATTGGTCGTGTACATAATTTGATATTTTGATTTCTTTAGAACTCAGGAGAAGTAAAATATACCCGATCTTTACCTCACAAGGGTATCAAATTATTTCGTGGTAAAACATCCAAATTATGTTATTTTGAAGCGAAGTTGTTATAATTTGAGAAAATCTGTAAGGTAAAAATCGGAGATATTTTGCCTCCTGAGATCTGAAAGATTCAAATCAAGCCCAAACTAGGCAAATGATTCAGAAATTACCTATGTACTTGCATGTTTAAAAACACACCAAGCTTTGCTTGTTTAAAAAAAAAAAAAAATCAAAAATACTTTAGATTCTACTATTTTGAAAAAATTAGCGACTAAAGCTTTTTAGTTTTCTGACGAAAAAGTACGACTTCTGATATCGAAAAATTTGTGATTATGTAAAATTAATTTTTTACATTTTCAAATTATAGAGAACTATTTTGGGAGATGTTCTTATGAGCTCATGAGCTTTGAAGAATGAATTTTTTTAAAATGTTTTTTGAAGGTCATTCAGGTATTAGGCACTTTTCTCGTCTCAAGTTCACCTCTCAAATAAATCTGATATTTTGCTCGCTTTATTTTTCAGCCCTTCATCAGAGCCGAAGCCAACATAGCCAACATACATTAATGGGAGGAATTTTGCATGTCTACAGCCAATGTAATTTGATAGGTGATAATTTAATGGCATAAATTTTTTTTCATGCACAAGAAATTTATGAATGTACATTTTAATACATAATTTAAGAAGATACAAATTTTGTATAATTATTACAAAAATCGTAATCAATTAAAGTCAATTAATTACGATTTTTTTTGTAATTTAAAAAAACCAATTTCAATATAAATCTGAACAACGACTGTAATTATTAAGGAATTACACGATTCAACAATACTTAAACATTCAAGAAAATGATCTCATGAGTCCCCTGGTTAAGGCCCTGGCCTCCATTTCCAGACTAACCATGGTAGAGGGAGTTTATTGTTATAGGATTATATAATATTGTCCCTTGAACAAATCCTTTACTCAGGAAATTTTAAAACATTACAACCACGAAATTAAAATGAGGGAGTTGAAATCAAAAATAAAATGAGCCAATTGTAATTTTTTTCCTTTATAGGTACTTCTCATTTTATATTCTTCTTTCTCCACGAGACCTTCGCCGAATATTAATTGTTCGTCCACGCAGCCCAGCCGATCAGCTTGCATCGCCTAAATATTTCAGTTGTTTACAAGCGGCAATTTCCACTAATTACGTTTCCAGTTCTTGTCTTTACATAAAATTGTCTGATCTTTGTTCTCTTTTATTAATAGCACGAGTTCGATTAACGCGTAAACAACTTCTTTTGATTAAATTCGAATTTCAAACTTTTATTGTATCGAAGCCAAGATATGTCTAAATTAATTTTCTCCCACAAAGGAATAGTTATAGTAGGGGTAGGAAGTTAAGATAAAAATCTATATCGAAAAAATTTTACACGTGATTTTTTTAATAATGAATTATGAAAATAAAATCAAAGTTTACAGATATACTATTCTTTAGTCTCCAATGCAAATTCCGTTGATTGTTGATTTTCAAAATATAACGGTTCAAGGTATAATTTTGGTAGAAACAGCATCGAAACAATCTAACAAACAATTCGATTCAACTTGATTTATTCTGATTTATTCACAATATGTCAATATCGAATATATTTACATCATGCTCTGGCTACGTGAATGTTGAAAAATTCTATCGTTGACACTAGTGTCCTTTTATTACCCATTTATAGGATTCAACTTACCAGTCGCGTGCAGAGCTCTTGAATTTACTGTGACAAGAAGGTATCAGATCTACCCAACCACCCATGTAGTGTATTTAATTTTCAAAAAAATCTTTTCTATTTCAAGATATGATTTAAGTACGAAAATATTATTCTACCCTCAACTAACTACATTTCAAATAAGGACTAGGCATTTGCCAAAAATTTACTGGCCTGTACGCTAATGCAACTTGCACCAGAGACCAAATTTTATACATGTAGGTACTCACTACCTTCCTGATAGCTCGCTACACTCAGACGATATAAATAATAAATGAATAAGGAATAAAATAAATGTTATTATGTTCCACAATCGTACTCAACAATTTAAAAATATTATTATGACAAAGGTATTAAAACGAGTCATTTCAGGTTCTTCGAACGATGATTTCAACTCATTAGGTACCTATTAACTATTAAGTTACGATTTGACCTAAATGAAGCAATAGGACAAAATTCAATCCACATTCTATGAATATCCTATTTAACTTCGAGTTTTTAAATTCAAATGTTGTCCATTTGCGTATAACATTTACGAATTCTATGCCTCAGATATAGATATCACATAGCAAACAAAAAAAATCATGGAACCTTGTTTTCGTCGTGTTTACTAAAATTAAAATTAGAAGGGAAAAAAACACTATAAATGACGTCGCAATAAGTTCACGGATTCGTATATGACCACTCGCGAAGTGACGTCGCAGACTGAATCATGTTCCGTTCACGTGAACAGTGACTGCTGTACACGTGATAGATGGCTGGTTCTGACGAGCCCTCCGTTTGGATTGGTTTGCAGTTCCCGCCTAATATCTCGCGTACCAACTCCGCGTAGCACGAGGCTAAAGGTTTACTTACCTTTTAATTCATTATTGTACTGTCTGTTGTTAAAGTGTATAAGGTGACAAAGGTTGTAAATTTTGTGGTAATTTTTTTGTGCTCAAAACTATTAGACGATTTTTATTTTTAAATTAATTTTTTTAGAGTAATTAATTTTTTTTCGATTATTTAAAAATGAAGAAATTTCAAGCTTATACTATGGCGATGAAAAAGGTTTGTATTAGTGTTTTTAATGCGGTAATTTTTTGAGTTTAATTTTTTATAAGCGAGTAATTTGTGGTCTAGTAGTAAAAAGAAAAGAATTTTATCGTAGTTTATTTTTTTATTTTATTTTATTTTTTCAATAAATATAAATATATGAATTGATGGTCCATATTAGATGTAATGAAAAAACTATCGATTGTAAAAATTAATTAATTAAAAAAAAAATTGAAAATGAAATTTAAGCATGAAACATATTTACTCTAATATATTTATATTCATTATGTAATCATCATTTATCTACTTCATTTCATTTATATTAAATCTGATTACTATAATTTTAGGAAAACCAAAATGTAGACCTTGAAAAAGTGAAAACTAGATTAGGAGATGAAATGAAAGAGAAGAAAGAAAATTTCATAGTACCTATGAAGAAAAGGAAATGCGTCTTAGATCAGTGTAATCTGTGTTTCAAAACTGAAAATATAGGTCTACCGACTCCTCAGCCTTCAGATTCCGAAGGAGAAGAACACGATAATAATCATCCTAAAGAAGAATGCAAACTTTCTAAGGTTGGTTGAACGAATGTAATTTTTCTTAGGCGTTAAAATGTTCCAGTACCTAATTAAAAAATTTAATGAAAAATACTCCGTATGTACTTTATGAGCTAACGAAAATATGTATATTTTTTCAGGTTTTATTATCCACACCACCACGTACACCTAGCCCAGCTAGTCCAAAGCAAACGTCGGTTCACGTCTCTGTGATAATGAAAGTAAACAAAGCTGGAGTTTGTTTACCAGAACCTTGTGCAAAAAATATCCAGTTCAGTGATGAAAAAGATCCAAGTGGTTCGCCTAAGATTACTTCCAACCTCAACGTACCGAAAGAACCTGTTAAAGTTACTCCCATGAAGATGAATAAACCGGAACCGAAGGAAGAACAATTGAATGAAAAACAGAAATTACCCTTATTAACGAACAATTTTCCGCAAAATTTCGGATATCATCCTTCGCGGAGATTTCAAGAATCCAGAATGTACGAACGAGATAAAAAGTTTAGTAATTATTTGAGTTGCGTTGCTCAGAAATATAATTTCGAACGTGTTGGACAACATTTCGGTATTGATGAGGGTAAACCTGAAATAAGAAACGATTATATATGGAATCCTTTGCGAACATACAATGTGGCCGAATCTGTGCATTCGCGTATGTTGAAAACGAATTTTGAAAATGTGCTATCGCGTAAAAGACGTTCGCCTTTTTCGGATTCGGAAAATGTGGATATTAGTGGGCCTATGCCGTATCCCTTAAATACCAGCGGTAATTTCAGCGCTTTCAGACGTCCGGTTACGTTGTCGGATAAATGTTTACCTTTTCCAACGTCGATATGAATAATAATTCTCGTATAGCTGACCAGGAATTGCTCCGGTACCCGACCAAACAAGATATATATTCGCCAAACCAAACGTTACCTAATTTCTATTACGAATCTCTTCCTCAAGTGAATCCATACCTGAGAGATAGTTACGTGAAAAACTATGTACAGAATAATCTTCGGTTTCAAAAAAAAACATCGATTACAGAAATATGGACATTTTCAGAGAATTACCCTTATATTCATTATGTAATCATCATTTATCTACTTCATTTCATTTATATTAAATCTGATTACTATAATTTTAGGAAAACCAAAATGTAGACCTTGAAAAAGTGAAAACTAGATTAGGAGATGAAATGAAAGAGAAGAAAGAAAATTTCATAGTACCTATGAAGAAAAGGAAATGCGTCTTAGATCAGTGTAATCTGTGTTTCAAAACTGAAAATATAGGTCTACCGACTCCTCAGCCTTCAGATTCCGAAGGAGAAGAACACGATAATAATCATCCTAAAGAAGAATGCAAACTTTCTAAGGTTGGTTGAACGAATGTAATTTTTCTTAGGCGTTAAAATGTTCCAGTACCTAATTAAAAAATTTAATGAAAAATACTCCGTATGTACTTTATGAGCTAACGAAATATGTATATTTTTTCAGGTTTTATTATCCACACCACCACGTACACCTAGCCCAGCTAGTCCAAAGCAAACGTCGGTTCACGTCTCTGTGATAATGAAAGTAAACAAAGCTGGAGTTTGTTTACCAGAACCTTGTGCAAAAAATATCCAGTTCAGTGATGAAAAAGATCCAAGTGGTTCGCCTAAGATTACTTCCAACCTCAACGTACCGAAAGAACCTGTTAAAGTTACTCCCATGAAGATGAATAAACCGGAACCGAAGGAAGAACAATTGAATGAAAAACAGAAATTACCCTTATTAACGAACAATTTTCCGCAAAATTTCGGATATCATCCTTCGCGGAGATTTCAAGAATCCAGAATGTACGAACGAGATAAAAAGTTTAGTAATTATTTGAGTTGCGTTGCTCAGAAATATAATTTCGAACGTGTTGGACAACATTTCGGTATTGATGAGGGTAAACCTGAAATAAGAAACGATTATATATGGAATCCTTTGCGAACATACAATGTGGCCGAATCTGTGCATTCGCGTATGTTGAAAACGAATTTTGAAAATGTGCTATCGCGTAAAAGACGTTCGCCTTTTTCGGATTCGGAAAATGTGGATATTAGTGGGCCTATGCCGTATCCCTTAAATACCAGCGGTAATTTCAGCGCTTTCAGACGTCCGGTTACGTTGTCGGATAAATGTTTACCTTTTTCCAACGTCGATATGAATAATAATTCTCGTATAGCTGACCAGGAATTGCTCCGGTACCCGACCAAACAAGATATATATTCGCCAAACCAAACGTTACCTAATTTCTATTACGAATCTCTTCCTCAAGTGAATCCATACCTGAGAGATAGTTACGTGAAAAACTATGTACAGAATAATCTTCGGTTTAAGTACAACGATAGTAAATATATTTCTTCGCCATATGAAAATAGTTTCAATGGTATACCCGAAAAGCGGCCCAGATTAATCGAATCGAACGTGCTGCCACGAAACTGCTGTACATTCCCATCGGTACCCAAAGCATCCACTGTGATTCCTAGTTCACAACAAAGTGAACAAGTCGCTAATACCTATTCACAACCGCGTTCGAGGAGCGAAACAGTCCCTCATTCGCAGGAAGAGTGTAGTGAAAGTCCGGCGAAGAGATTGAAATATAAATCATGTACCAAAGAAGACTGTCAAACAAACAATGATGCGAGCCCCGCAGCAAAAGTTAAATCACCATCGAAGAACAATACTAGTCAGAGTTACTCATCGACGAAAACCGTACCAATCGCCCCTAAACCCGTGTTGCCAAAAGATTCGCCTAAAACTGTGATCCTCACTGGTGGCACGCTGATACCAGTAACCTCCTCAAACCAGAACGGTTCCTCCATCATTCCAATTTCACCTTCATCGCAACCCTTACTAGTCAGTTCTTCAACTACCGATCAAGGCTGTCAGTCTTTCATTATCATCGCTCAAGCTCAACAAAAACCCCTTCAACAGGAAACTCGCAAACGTATTTTCGAATGTAAATATTCAAATTGCGGCAAAAATTATTTCAAGTCTTCGCATTTGAAAGCGCACATTCGCACTCATACTGGTAATTAGATTTTAACGATTAATTTTTACATCTCGTTCGATGATAATTTATCGCTTGATATGTAATATTTCTTTGTTTTTTTGCAGGAGAAAAACCATTTTCTTGCCAATGGCCAGGCTGTGATAGTAAATTTTCGCGTTCCGATGAATTATCTAGGCACAAAAGAACACACACTGGAGAAAAGAAATTCAGTTGTTCTATTTGCTCGCGAAGATTTATGCGATCGGATCACTTATCGAAGCATGTCAAACGACATAACAAACAAATATCACAATCGCAGTCTTTACCATTGACTCAGCGAAAATTACAGTCTAATTCTGCGCAGTTTCTAGTCAACGATAGTGCCCTAACGGCACCTTTAAATGTAATTTTACCAACCGAACGTACTGATAATTTAAGCTCTAATTCGTAAACATTTGCAATACTTGTACTTATTTATTAAATTTGTACCTATTTTGATTTCGTTTGTTGGAATGGTGAAAACATCAGGAGACGTTGGGAAGATATTTTCAGCAATATGAAATTATTTATTGTGGTAACTCGAGATTTCAGCTTCACTTGAATTAAGAAATGGAAAAACTGCAGAAAATTTTGATAGCAAATTGAGACTAGTTTGTCTGAACTAAGTGATCGATGAAGTGGTCTATAAACCACATTTTTTGAAGTTGAGAAATTCTGTGCTAGTTTTTGGTATTGGAGTAGAGTTGATAGAAAAAATCAAGAGAACCTTTTTCGAGCAAAATTAAAGGCTGATTATTTTTTTATACGGCTATTTTTCTAGTAAATGTCAAATTTACCTGCATAAATGTAAAAAAAATTGGTTTAAAACTGAGTGGGTGTCGTGGTATATATCTCTAATAGAGCTGGTACAATTTCTAGCCTTGAAGTGAATCGTATAGATACAAAACAGGAATTGATTTTTTCGAAGCGAATTAAAGTGAAGAATTTTGTACAGATTCATTTTTCTCGCAGAAAAATAAATCTGCCGAAGTACCAGGTTGATGTGGAATTTTTTGACCGAGGAAAGCATTGTTTCTTAAATATGGAATGAAATTCCAAGATAAATGTCAAAAATCCAATTTTAAGGATGTTTTAGTTCCCTTTGAGTTTTGGGAGGATGGAGAGGAAGAGGAAGAGGGGGGCATTGAATGTGATCGACTGGAAATTTTTGTTTATGCTATGTATCACAGTATTGTTGAGTTGACTAATGCACCAAAACTGAATTTTTTCGGTTATTATTAACAAATAAGCTTTCATGTGATAGACTTTTCAAAAAAGACTGGTCACTAAATTTGAGGGAAAATGTTAAAGAACTTGTATACTTCTCAGGCACTCTATTAGCTCTTTCTAAGAACCTGAATTCACCGTATTCGCTTCAAAATATTTCCCACGCACCTTTCAGCTAAGCCCAATCCGAAATGTTGAGAATGGAATTTTTTGATGAACTCGGTTTATTTGAAAATACACTCCGGCGAGTTCATTTTACATACAAAACTTTTCATTGACCTCACCAAGGTGTATAATCGAACGATATTCGTTCATAATATCTAGACTAAATTTATTTGAACCAGCCCTCGAGAGTATGCCAACAGAGGTATTGGTACAGTCAGAGATTAATCATCGTTATAGTTTGATTGATGATAATACAACGATATTATCGCGAATTGGTCGAATTAAATTAATTAATTTAAGAGCATAGACGATAAAATCATCACTAGATATCGCTGAAAATGGTGTATAAATTTCAAGTTCATTGGAACAAATTTTTGATTTTGATTTCGATTTCTTCGAACCACATAAATTGCTTGGGTAGAAATTTTCTTCTTATGTACATAATGGTGGTATTTTTTCGCCTTCAAGTACACCAGCATTAAATCGATAGAGATAAGAGTTGCTAATAATAGCTGTGTTTGATGGATTAGCTTGAATATTAATTTTTTTTAAATTGATTAAACCTTGAGGAGTAGCCATTTTTTAATAAAATATTTACACTTAAAAAAAAAGAACACGAAATTTAAAAATTTGATTTCGATAATTTGATATGGCACAATAAGCCTATAAAATGAAATATAAGTTATTAAGCTTTTTTGTTATGAGTAACAGAATAAAAATTTACAAATAATAAGGTTCACATTTATTTTTATTGATATAAACAAAATTATTCGAAATTTATTTATACATTTTTTTTCTTATTGATACGTATGTAAAATAAGGTCCATTTCGCTGGCCCCTCATTTCGAGGTTGAGAGCTGAAATTAACCACATCGTTTGTGCTACGTTTGTGCCGTAAAAATTTTCGTTTGTACCGTTCCCCCTGCCGAGATTTGGCATGTGGGGCTGTAGAAATGCGAGCCCCTCATTTCAAGGTTGAGAGCTGAAATTAACCACACATTTTAATTTTTTTTAATAACGAAGATGCCAAAAAATTCCTAGCTAGATAACCTAAACAAGAAACTACGATACAAATTTATGAAAAATTAATGACGATTTTCGGTTCGAAAATTTTTTCTAAACTTCACCCTTCACTCCTATCTAGAATAATGAATCCCTTTACGTTTTTCCGACCTTTACTCTCGCTTCTCTGGTTTTTTCCGAAAACAAAGGGGTCAGTAAGAATGGGAAAGTATCTTATCGTGTCACGTTTACGACGGATACCATAGGAAACATATAGGTTTTTTAAATTTATTTCGATAACAGATGACGACAAAGGTTATTGGCTGTAGACGCATGTCTCTGAAGCATGATAATCAAACTTAGAGAACGTGATTTGTACTTTCGATCAGATATAAATAATATTAAGGATGCACGCGTACGGTTATCACACGAAAAAGATGATTTTATTTCGTTATTGATACTTGTACGTAGGTATTCGAGGAATGATTTATCGACATTTATTACAAATTTATAATAATGAAAAAATAGCATATCGACCTGATAATTTCACGTGAAAAGTATCTGGGGTTGATACGTTTTTTATCGTTCGAAAACGGAGACGACACAAAAAGGTCCATGGTAGCAGATTATTTTTGCTAGCAATAATGTTCAAAAATATTCATCATCAAAAAAGCAACAACATTTTGAAAAAAAAAAGTCTTCTTATGATATTATCTAGTGAGTCTAAAACTGACATAATGTTTTAAAATTATAAAATAATTTTTGCCAATTTTGAAAAAAAAAAATTCATATAGTTTTTATAAGTAGGTAGTTGAAATTATTGCGACGTATTCCCATAAATTATTTCCAAGGCAGTTACATAACAAAATAACGCATATATTGCTCAAAATAACGAAAAATAGGAATCATCATTTCACCACGAGACATTAGCAACGTGTTTGGCCTCCTAGAAAAACTTCTCACCAGTACACGCGGTAATCACAGGATCACGACGTAGCAGAGAGGAGAAGAATCGTAGCATTTATATTTACAAAATTCGAAACAACACCCAAAAAGCTCTAGAAGATGAATATTTCGTTTAGTTTCAAATTTATAAATCTTTTAAAAATAAATCACGTTTATTGGGCTTGGGCGTTTCATCTCGCACGCCTTTCATACGTCTTAATGAATTTTTGGCATTAATCGTGCTCGGAGCATGATACGCCCACGAGTTCAACGAGTGATAACGCCGTTAGTTGGAGGTATTCGGTCACATGTTAATGCTTTTTATACAGTACTCAAGCTGTTGAAACGCGTAATTCTAAACGCTCACATTATACGCTAGTGCATTAAAGGTTAATGGAATTTTTTTAGCCTTTACTGATAGGTACCGATGCTAGTAGCTACAATATTGGCGAATATTTTATGAATTATGCGATATCCAATTTATCCATATACTCTTATTCGTCGAAGCTAATTTAATTTTTTGTGGGTGGCAGCAGATACCTATAAATGTTAAACATCAAAAGCATTATTGAAAAGATAACCTTTTAGGTACTTGAAAAAAAATGAATTATTGGAACGAAACTACATTTTCAAGCTCTTCCCAATTCCAATATAAGTAATGGAACAGAAAATTTAAGAAACTGTACGCAGCTATGCCGTTTCACTGGAGCTGAGTCTTTGGGGGCTTATACAAGCTTGTAGGTAATTCTATTAATCTCTTAACACGCATATTCACCATCAAGGTAGGAAACCCTTAAAATGAGAAATTGAACTTGGGATATGTTATACTTCTTGTCTTCTGAAATTATATGTATCTATACTCATTAAATTTGAGCTATAATGCGGGCTTACTAACTACCTAAATTTGCGGAAAAGATATTTCAAGTTATTAAAATAGAAGTGTATTACGCAGATGGTATTATTACTTGAACAAATATTTACCATGAGAGACTCTTCTTTATCTTGAGTATTATGCTATCACACCGTCACATCGTGTCACAAAAATGCGTAAGTATTTAGTGCTGTATCAAAGGTTTTAATGTTTACAGCGCGAAACAAAAATGAATCAAAAAGTAAAGATATATTTTTGCTCCTAAAATTTCCTGAAACCTACTAGTATAATAAAAGAGCCATGCATGCGATTGATGCTCGATAAATATTCATTTATAGTTTATAAAAAAAAAAAGTGCATACGTAATTGTGCACTGGGTATCTGAATTATTCACTATTTTAAAATGATTATAGTTTAGAATATTTTTAAAGAAATCTATGAGAAATCAGGATAAAAAAATGAAAAATTTTCAAAATATTCCATGCAATTTTCATTGTGATAAATCATCGCTCCATATTATCAACTAATTTCATTTCAAGTTAGTTTTATAGGTACCTACTCCAGATTAATGGTATTAAATATGTTTTACGTCAGAGGAATATTTCGAGTGCTTATAATTTTTATGAAGGTCATAAAAAATAAAAACTGAATTTTGCTATGTTAACATAATGATAACAGCTCGTTATCAATATTTGCCTAGACATTCATTGGGAGCAGACACACGCAGCATGAACAACTGGTTAGTCACACCATCTGTTTACACCAAAATACCTATAAACTGTCCACCTTCATAAAACTGAAAATGAAATTTCACAAGAGCTTCATCTAAGGCGAAAATATTCATAAATATTATAGCAACTAAAGGCACTTCACAACCCTACTACATTTTCAAGCTCTTCCCAATTCCAATATAAGTAATGGAACAGAAAATTTAAGAAACTGTACGCAGCTATGCCGTTTCACTGGAGCTGAGTCTTTGGGGGCTTATACAAGCTTGTAGGTAATTCTATTAATCTCTTAACACGCATATTCACCATCAAGGTAGGAAACCCTTAAAATGAGAAATTGAACTTGGGATATGTTATACTTCTTGTCTTCTGAAATTATATGTATCTATACTCATTAAATTTGAGCTATAATGCGGGCTTACTAACTACCTAAATTTGCGGAAAAGATATGGACAGCTGGACAATTCGAGATTTCTACTCAAAATGTTGGTTTTTCTCAGCTTCTTCAAAAACGTTTTTTGCTCTAACCCCTCTAAATTTATTTGGAAACCTGAAATTCGGTAAAGATGATGTTCCCATTTTACTCTATAAAATGACCAGACCGGTTTAAAGGGGAGGCTAGCGGACTATGGTTCCAGGCCTTACTGTTCGGTAACCATTCTGGTTCACAACGCATAATTTTTGGCCAAGTCATAACTTGATGCATTAAAATATATTTAAAATATGATTGAAGTGCATTACTTCTCTAATATTCTTTTATTAAAAAAAAAAAAAAAAATACCGATTTCGAAAAAACAAAATATTATTATTCTCAACCACTCGATAGATTTTTTGAATATTTAATTTTGAAGAACAAAAATTTTCAGGTTAAAAAGAATCATAAATTAAAAAAAAAAATAAGAACAAATGTTTTCAAGTTTTGCACTTATGATTTGAAAAAAAAAAGAATTAGAAATCGACAGTAAGAATTTTTATTGAAACAAAAAAAAAGAAAATTTACGAGATGGAGAGAAAGATTGAGTAAAAAAATTGTAAAGGCCTGAAACCCTCAGTAGTCTCCGGTCCCTCATTACCTTAGTCCGGCTCTGAAAATTTGGAGATATAATCAGCCTTGGAGTTAAATTTATTTAAAAAATATTCTAATTCGAAATTGAGTGAACTTTTATTTTGAGTCGACTCAAAAATTTAGAAAAAGTATATTTATGTACTCACATAAACAATTTTTATTCACACCCACTTGTGGCAAGAAAATATATAGATATAAAATAGAGGACATTTGCAAAGGAATCCTTCTAATCATAAATTCAGCAAAAATTCTTCATGAATATTTTCTTAAAACATCGTTTCACAATTCATGATTTATAAAAATCAGTTCGATTATTCTTGTAATCAAATCGATAAGACCGGTCATGTCATAAAAATCAATCGAAATTCATAAATTCAACTTCTAATATCTTTTAGCAACTTTCAAGTTTCAACAGAGCATTAAGGTTCAAATTTTGACCTGGATAACGTCCTGATAATCTATAGACGTTGAATCAGCCCATTAATAGGAATTTATTTTGGTATGTATCCTTTGGAAATCCTTCGTGAAAATTGCGTAATAATTTCGACTTTAAATTACATATTACATAATTAATTTCGTGCGCAACATAATATAACCTATCACTACCAAGAAATGCAATATTCTCAAGTAGTGAGATAATTCGTATCGAAATCAAAAATAAATGTAACAGTTGGTAATGAAATTAAACCTTTTCAAAATTCTTCAGTCTACGACATTTATTAATCTTTAATCAACATGTTTCGTTCATTTGTGAGAACGATGAAGCAACTCGAAAATTTATACCTAATCACATAATTAGCAATCACCATAGGAATTCGAAGAGGCAATTGCGGTATTTTTCCTTCCCCGTGAATTACTTTTTAAGTACGACACGAAACAACACTCGTGATAAGCATGTTCGCACACTGAATTGAAATGAAATAAAAAATATCGAAATATTCGTATATTCGATAAAAAATTGAACAAAGAATAAAAAATGAAAAAGCCAATAAAACGACAAATAAGTTATATCACATAAAAATAATTAAGTGTAAAATCAATTATATAAAAATTTAACCATTGAGTAGATAGGTGAAGAGGTTACTGTGGTTTGACATATACCTCAGTTTGGATTAAAAGGACGTATACGGAAATTAATTAAACATAAATAAGTAAAAACGCAGGTAACCACAACTGATCACATTTTCATTGGTTTGTCTCTCTAAAATAGCATAAATAAAAGAGCTTTTAAACTTGAGCCCACTCAGCCAGTTTTTCAAAATATGTATAGTAATGAAGTCATCCCAAACCCCAAAATAATGAAAACAAAATAAATTCAACCCCTTGGTATACAACTTCCCTGAAAGAATCATGTAGGTTACGCTACTGTCTCCCAACTAACAACAGTATGGAATAAAATATTCAAATCGCTTAGATGTTGAATAAAGAATAGAAACCGCATACGCGAGAAAATCCTAATAAAAAATACACAGAAGAAATCTGAAAACACAAAAATAGAGAAAAACTCACGACATAAACGTTAATAAAAATCAACGTTATAATTTAACAACATCGATAATCAATCAAAACCTCAAAGTATAAAATAGAAGCAACGATAATACTAGACGCAAATAGCGAAAAATATAGTATAATTTTAGATTCCAATAAAACATAATCAAAAAATTAAGTCTTCGGTGTAGCAGCGGTAATTCATTACGAATCAATTATGAGCCATTTTTCTTCGATATTTTCCACTTGCTTTCGAACAATTGGATTTCTAATTCTCATTTTTATTTCCACTTTACCTCCTACTACCTTACGACCATCCATCAACTGTAATACGAATTTATCAAATTAATACGCGCATATGAGAATCGCAACATCATCTTGTATAAAATTCATTCTTACATCGTAAGCGTCGTGAACAGTACACTGTGTTTCTAATGGTTGTAGTTTCACATTCGCAGTTCCAATCAAACTATCGCTTCGGAAAAATCCGCTAAAGCAACAACAATAAGAACTGTCGCAAATTATTGCAACGAAAGTTACAACTACTCGCTACATAATAAATTATTTTTAAAATAGATTTCTAATTTACGCATCCATTTTTGGAATACCTCTTGGCGCAATACGTTAAAAGGTATCAACTATTCTTTGAAAATACCATCAAAAGTATAAGCATTGCAACTTGATAGGTTAAAAAATTTCTTTGAATCAAAATTTCAACTACTTCAATAATAAAATATGAATATTTGAAAAAAACTTCAAATTACTATATTACTCACCCTTTTGACCAAACTTCACATTTTAGTGTTTGTCGTTTAAAAATTCTTTGACAAGCTCGCACATTTCTTTCCATATTGAATACCGTTGTAACATTATAAGCTGGATTATTAGTATTATATACCACGGAACTTTTATATTGCTGCGGAGTTTCCTAAATAACGAAATAAATCATAAATTTTTCCAAATAATTATCAACCAATAAAAGTTTTAATGAGATAAAAATGTATTCGAAATTTTCCAAACTTACCGTAGGGTAAGGGAAGAACAATTTGACGTACGTATCGATTTCTTTCGGATTAGGAACATTGTAATTGACACCTTGTACGACAGATACCTCCACATCATTATCAGTTAGATCAGTATTACATCTGTGAAAATTGATTACAATAAAAATGCATATCATGCTAGTTGACATTAGATGAAAATTGGAATAATTAAAATTTCACGCTTACTGAACAACTGAAAAGGACTTAGTTTCATAATGAAAATTCGGTACTCTCAAATTACTATGACTGGCTAATTGCACGAATTTCAAATCTTTCTTCGACTGTAACGCCAACTGATCAAATCTGTTAGCATTAGCTACATCTCCAATAGCTTTGAAATGATCTCTAGTTGTAAAACATAACTAAAAAATTTTGAATTCTTGATAAGTAAATTAAGAAAATTGATGAATGTCTTTGTTTGGAAGCCAGTTACAACTAAATTTATTCACCTCTATTTGACGCTGAAGATCTGATTCTAATTTATGATAAACGTCTAGATCCGTTCCTTCAATACAAGAACTTGATGCTACTACAACAGGTTGAGGTTCTGTTAAAGAACTTTTTTCATTTGGCAGGAGTGGAAGCTAAATAAATGTCACATCATTATAAGCAAGTTGAATAATTTAAGGAAATTCAGATGGAAATTGAAAAACAGCTTGCATACTTCAAGTGTAAAAAAGAAGCTAGAAATGGTTTTAAATTGTCAAGTGAGATTACCTTACTATTTTTATCGGTACTTTGTTGCGGAAGGGGAACAGGGGCAAAGTTGAGGCTTCAACTACGGGAGTATATTTTCGCTAATATTTTGCAAAAAGAGCTAGTTTGATGTCAAAATATTCTATTCCTGATTGCCATTTTTTTTCTTTTATTAGCTTGATAGTTAAAGCCCAGAAAGTTCATTTCAAATACATAGCTTTTCTTTATTTTCAAAATTTTGAAATCACACATATTTCTTCGAACTTTCATACATCAGCTTCAAAATTTATGAAAAAATTGATCTCTAAAAATATTGTAGCTTCTCACAAGAGAATTCAACGTGCTCACTGTTCCCCCTCTCCCTTTTTTAAGAACTTTATAAGACTTTTAAGTACAGAGAAAATATAATTTTAAAATGGAAAAAAATAAAACACAAAAATACATTATTCAACTTGGAAAAATATATTCAACTTGACTATATATTTTTGCGTTAGAAATGTTTTTTTTTTTTTAATTCATTGCATGACTTAATCTCCTTCATCGAAAAAATGGTGTTTTTGCTAGTATTACATGCATTGGTAAATGTTGATATATCCGCTCCCTTGTAGTTATTATCTTATCCTTAATTCCTAAAATTGAGGATATGAAATTCTAGAACTTCCTGCCCCATTTCTTGCATTCAAGGGTTCTAAAAAATTTATATTTTACAAGAAAATTTTAGTTGGGTTTTTCCATCAAATAAGAATTCTTCAAAGATTTAGAGCATCATGTAAATTTTTTAGCTAACGATTGAGCAATACGTGATAGAATTTTGCATAGTAATAGTTTGCAAAAACAACAGGTATATAAATCTTCAATGGTTCTGCAAGTAAAAGTCTAAAAAATATAATCGCTTTGAAATATCGCTTTAAAAAAAATTAAAAATAGAGGAGCTTGAGAGAAAAAGAAATGAACGTTGAAATTAAGTGAAGAATTATTTTAAGCGATCACTCATTTCTCCACTATGATTTCAAGGATCTGTATACAAGGAATATCAATGTCGGGTAAGGTACCTCCTTCCTTTCATTTCTTAGCTTATACAATAAACAAATAAATAACATTTAATATCAATTCCTTGAATCGGGTTCAATGGGTCACATGACATGCAAAAAATGGCTGAGTTTCAAGTGAACTTTCTGAAAATTCTATCTATTTTACGAAAAAAAACACAACAACAACAAAGAAAGAATTGATCCATATAGAGTTAGGAGTAGAATATATTGGTAAGACTTAATTATTTTTGTCGCAAGAGTTCCCTTTGCCAGTTACTGCCAAAAAACTTATTTTAGTAGAGGGGAGAGGGGGCGTAATTCCACACTTTGTACAAAAAAAAAAAATAACTCGGACAATTTCACTGACTTTCCTGGTGAGTTATGATCACTCTTGACCATCTGAAACCATTTCAAGTTTGTTAAATAATTTTTATACTTAATTTCTAAACCACTTGAACTGATAACTCATTTTCAGTGCAAATGAATATCTTAAAAAACAAATCACCGAGCTTAAATCGACTGGTATTCCACTTTTTGAAACTTCAATCATCTGTTCAATTCCCTTATAAGCTCTGATGTATTCCTTTGCTTTTTCTATATCGCCACTTTGTTTGGCACTGAGAGCAGCTGCCTTAAAAGCCTTCTGCTTTGTTATAAGTTGTTGCAGTTGCTTCTCATTTCGAGAAATGAAGCCAGCAGAATGACCTGAAACATTTTTTGTGATTATTCGCTATCAAAATACATTTGATGAAAATATAATTATAAATTTATACCTTTAGTGGCCACTGTATTAGGTGACTTCACTGGCGTTTTCTCCGGCTCTTTTGGAGTGCTAGGTTCAGCTTTAGGTGAATGAACGGGAGTGCTAGCCGGTTTGCCATCATTTACAGGTATAGGCGGATAACCTGAAGTTTTGTATTCATTTTAATTACTAAACTTGTAAGTCAAGAACATGCAGAGAAGTGAAAAGTAGCATTTACTATGATACACAGAATTACATTTATCTGTGAAAGAAAATTAAATACCTGGTGGAGTAGGTAACTCTTCGACAGGAATAGGTTTTCCAGCTTTATGTAATTTTATGGCATCCTCATATTGCTTAACAATTCGTCCGTTTCTACGAGCTTTACTCGAGTCGTTTTCTTTTTTAGCTGCTTCCTCTCTTTCCTTAAATTTTCTCAAACGTTGTTGCAAAGCTTCTAGAACAGTCTTCGGTTCGGCAATAACTTCTTGAGCTAAATAAAATAAATTATGATTAATAGATGGTCTTCCAATGTTCGTGTAGCTTGAACGAATAGTTATTCAATCGTACTTGGAATTACTGGTTGTGGTTCATCTTGAGCTCGTTGAGTTTCATCGGTCATCACATTAACTTGAGTTGATCTTTGTTTTTCGCTATCTTGCCGCTTTAATGATGGAGGAGAAACTGCGATTTGTATTTCATTACTTGACGGACTGGATAATGGAGGCGGTAACGTATCAATATCTACGACAGCACCTTGCTCAACTCCTTGAATGATCGGATCGAATCCCTAATTTTGAAATACATGTAGAGTAATTAACGATACCAAATATACTGGTGAAATGAAAAAATTTAGAATTTCATACTTTGGCAATTTTCACGTATTGTAAAGCAGTCTGCATATCATTCTTCCTTTTGGCACTGACGGCAGCTTTTTTATATTGATCCTGCCTTTCCTTTAATACGCTCATCAATGTTTCGTTTGTTTTATTTTCTTGTTGATTAGCGAAAATATTTGATTGATCATCGTTTTCTTTATTTACTGGCGAAGTTGGTAATGAAGCTCGAGGTGGAATCGGCGGAGGCGCAGGAGATACATTCGTAGCATCGGAATTTTGACTTTCTGAAAAAAAATAAAAACAAGAGCATAGTAAACGCATGCAATAAAATGATCAAGAGAGTAGCCTTTTATTGAAACTAACCGGGAACTTGGTTAGGGATTTCTTCCCGCGGAGTGGGTTTAGATACTATCGAAACCACGGGTGGAATATCATCGTCATTGATTTTTTGACCAGCACTGACTTTTCTTATTAAATCTTTCAAAGTTGCGATACCTCGAGCCATCCTATGAAAAATGCCAATCATTTACTTCAATTATAAAACTTGATCTCGAGTTATTCGCATAATACGTACCTCCGAGCTTTCACATTGTCGTTGGCATCTTTAGCGTTTTGTTCTGCTATCTGGTACATTTTCAATCGTTCTTCCAAAATCTGTTTAGAAGAACTGGAAGGCACATTGGTAATAGGCGCTGGATGTGATACTTCTTCAGCATCATCTGATTGTAATTCGTGCAATTCTGCCTAAAATGTGAAATGGAATAAATGAAAGTGAAAAAAACATAAGAAAACAAGATGAAAAATAAATGAATTACCATTAAATTAGGATCTTCTTCGCCGGAAGAATCTTCTTCGTCAGTTGGTATATCACGTAAACTTTCTTCGATCATTTTATTCAACTGTAGAGGATCAACAACCGGTTGGGCTGAAATCAAATTTTAGTGTATGTTGAGTGATATTGCTTACACTGTTCGTTACGTTGACTAGATCATTATTAACCTTTCTTTGGTTTCGGTTTTGGCGCGCTTTCTCTGGTTAATGCTAGAAGTTCAGCTTCTAAACTCTCGTCGTCTTCATCTTCATCACCAACATCATTCATTTCACCCATATTCGTTATATCGCCGATATCAATTAGGCCGAACTAAACAGTAACAAATTATCGACATTAGTCATCGTTCATGACAAACAATCGATCATTTTTAATTCCAACAAAGTGATGTTTGGATTTTCATACATAAATAAAACGAATGAATACGCTTAATGAAAATTGAAAGATAATGCAATAAATAATTGTAGTTTTTACTTGAGACAAATTCTTCCTCGTATTACTAGTGGGACGACTAGATGGAGCGTTGGCTGATTTTCGTCCAAACATCTCACTTGGTGTTTATTCGTAACAAAGGTACAAGTTTGACAATTTGGGTTGAAAATGTGCGATAAAAGATGGAAATTGAAAATTTTCAACGTTCCTAGAAATATGAATAGAAAAATAATAACCGAACTCAAAAAAAATCACAAGATATAGAACATTGGTAGCACTCCAGTTCTTTCTCTTATCGAAATTTGAAATCACGAAAAACGAAAACGTTACCAACTGACAAAGCTCAAAACATGAAAAGACAAAGAAACAGAATATTTCTCTTTGGGACAAACGATGTGCAAAAAAAAATTAGCAAAATTTGTGCTATCCAGTAAGATTATACGTACCTTATGTGTTTCTTTGCGTTTATCATACGCATTTATGAAGGATTTATGGTGTTTCCAAGATCATTTTATGAACTCACCTTTGAGTACATATTAATACTCAAAGGAACTCACGACTCGCAAAGCGCAAATTAGGCGCAAACAGTTGCGCGAACATAACACGATACTTATCAGTTGCTGTTATCACTCATAATTTTGCAGCATATGAAAGATTGAATTCATCGCTGAATTTGATTAATAATTTAACATTATTCATTATTCATTTTATTCGAATTTCATATCTCAGTGTACAGTTACAATGTCAAAATAATATGATATCGCCTTCGTGAAAACAAAGTGCAGTTTTTTTTAAGGTTTTCCTCTTATTTTTCCGACAATCATGAATTCAGCTAAAACATCAAATAAAGTTTTGTCACAGAAAGAATACTTAAAAAAATACTTATCAAAAACCAAGAAAAAATACAAAAAGCGACCATTAGGCCGGTAAGGAAATGTATTCAGGAATTTATTTTGAAATTAAATCATAAACTTGGGTTCCTGCATAATCCACAGGTATTTGCTAATTTTTCTTTAGGTCAAATGTGAAAGTAATCGATGATAATGATATAAGCAGTCATTATGTCGAAGAAAATGAAGAGTTGGAAACCGGAGAAGATGCTCCTTTGATCGCTGCAATTATTGACGAAAGACCAACAACAATTAAACGCCTAGAACTTTATACAACTAGCGATCGCTGGGCTCCAGTACCTGAAGTAAACGGAGGAGGTAATATATTGATTGATTTTAATCCATATTGTTTTTATTATTGAAACTACATTTTTATAAGTATTATTCGTAGATTCCAAGGAAAAACCTAATCCAAAAAAGGAAGATATCCTGAATGAAGATAAATTTTCAACAAACAAACCTGAACCATCGACTGATTCCGACTCATCATCGAAGGAACGCACTCAGTCGATGAAAAAAGAGGAAATCCATACTAAAGATTCTTCAATATCGAAAGGCAAAAGAGCGAGTAGTAGAGAAAAATCAAAAAGTGAACATTCTTCTTCTAAACGAAAAAAGTCTAGGTTTGAAGAGCGTAGGAGTCCCACCCCAGGAAAATCTTCAAAAACTCGTAATGAAAAAGCTACCAATTTTTCCAATGATTTTTCTTCGACAAGCAAATCGTCGAGCTCTAATAAGTATGGAAAAGAAAACTATTCATCTCCTATCGAAGAAAAGCAATGTGAAAAACGTAAACCTTATGATGGCCGTTCCCCATCATTAGACACGAAAAAATATCGAAAAGAAGAGAAATCCTTTTCTGTTAAAGAAAAACAACATGAAAGACGTAAATATTCATCTGATGACCAATCTCAGTCACCGGAATCGAAAAAGTACCGTAAAGATTATAATTCTTCCACTAAAGGAAAGCAATATGAAAAGCGTAAGTATTTCTCTAATGACAGATCTCGATCACCAGAATCCAAGCAACATCGTAGGGAATATAATACTTCTTCCACTCAAGAAAAACAATATGAGAAACGTAAACATTCTCCAGATAGCCGTTCATCGCCTAAACGAATGAAAAGGGACGAAAATAACGAGAAGTTCATAAAAGAATCGAAGAGCAATGAAAAAAAATATTCGCGGAAAGAATCACCTCCACTAAAAGAGATTAAATCAAAAAAAAGAAAAGATCGCAGTCCATCACCAAAAACTAAAAAACAAAAAAAATATTCCTCAGATTCTTCGCCTTCACCATCTCGTCATCTAAGCAAGAACAAGGATAAAGAGCAGTCATCGTCTAAAAGAAAAAAACGTGACAGTTCATCAAGTTCGTCGTCTGCGTCTCTTGAACATGAGCGAACTGAAAAAAAAAGTAAAAAAAGTAGTGATTCTTTACCGAAAAAGAAGAAAAATACAAAATATTCATCAGATTCTTCTTCATCTAGTGTAGATAGGGTGAAAAAAAAGAAAAAAAAAGATCGAGATTTGTCGTCTAAAAGAAAAAAAGATAAAGATTCTAAAAATCTTTCTTCCCCTAGTCGAAATAAAGCGAAAAAAAAGGAAAAGTCGAATCGCTCGAGTAAGAATATAAATAGGAAACACTCCTCTGATTCTTCCTCGAGTAGTGATCAAACTAAAAAGAGAAGAGAAAAGTCCAAGAAAGTAGAATCAAAGGAACATGTTGACGATAAAAAAACTGATGAATTGAAAAAACCTACAGCTGAACAATATTACGAATGGGGAAAAGGGTGAGATTTTTAATATTTTTTTATACTGATTATGTACATGTTTCAATTTCCAAGAAATTTTAAATAGAATTTTAAAATGTGGAATAGTTGAACATAAAACATGTTCTAGATCTGAAATTAACTTCTTTAATAAAATATTAATTTGCAGATTGAAGCAAATAGAAGATGCAAATGAGAAATTAGTTTCTGATTTGCATGAAATGTCGAAACCATTAGCTCGCTATGCTGACGATGAAGATCTTGATAAACATTTGAAGGATATAAAACGCGACGAAGATCCTTTTGCCCTCATTAAACCTGAAAAATATGGGATTGATTCTAAAGGTGTGGTAACATTTGGTGGTATGATATTTTTAGCTGAGTTTTTAACTAAAAAACGATAGCTATTACAGCCTACCTGATTTGGGAAGGGAAGGTCGGGGGAGGGTGGGGTCTTCAAATCTTTGCGTTTCAGACCACATGTAATCATCTGGCAAATGTCCAACTTTTTGGTATACATATTTTTTTCCCCACGCGTAGCGCCGGGGAGTATTCATGAAATTTGCTCAAAATTTGGCGAGGAACACTTCTTGAAAATGCACAGAAGTGCTTGTTTTGTTTTTTCGAAAAATTTCAAAATGGTGGATCACTCAAATTTTGAGGGGGGCTGGAGAAAGGGCAAATAGCTCAAATTTTTCGTTTTTGATCTCATATGAGTGAGTCACGGACACCAACATATCTAAATTTCAGCTTCCTAAGTGCATTTTGAGGAGAGTTAAAGCAAAAACCTATTTTTGAAGAAATTTCGTTTTTTGTGTCACTCGCCTTGCGCAGGCGAGTGTGGATAAAATTCGCTCAAAATTCGGTGAGGAACTCTTCTTGAAAATACGCAAAAACAGTTTTTTTGTTTTTTCGATAATTTTCAAAATGGCGGATCACTCAAATTTTGAGGGGGGCTGGACAAAGGGCAAATTGCTCAAATTTTTCGTTTTTGATCTCATATGAAAGAGTGAGTCACGGATACTAAGATATTCAAATTTCAGCTTCCTAAGTGCATATTGAGAGGAGTTAGATCAAAAAACGGCTTTTTAAGGAAGTTTTGAGTCATGAAATTTCTTGAATCTTCTATATCTCCCCACCAAATCAAGTTAAAGAGGTCAAATTTTGTGTGTGTGGTTAGTTGGTGACCAGAATATGACCTCTTGAATTTGGATCAAAATGGGTCCAAAATGGCGGATTATCAAAATTTTGAGTAGAGCTTGAGGAGCCTCAAGTTGGTAAAAATGTAATTAATATGAATTCATATGGTTATTGAGGATAAGTTGTATACTATATCCCCAATTCACTTCCATACATGATGTTGGAGGGGCAAAGCGCGATTATCAACCTAAAATAGTGGTGGGGGTACAAGAGGGGTCGAAAATTTTTTATTGCTGTGTCATATGATATCTTTATTGCGAGTTATATCATTTTTTTCGCTTTCAGATTCTAAACCAAAGTACAAAGGAACTTTCCCTCCAAATCGTTTCGGCATTGCTCCAGGACATAAATGGGATGGTGTTGATAGATCTAATGGATACGAACAAAAGTGGTTGGGAAAAGCGAAGTCTAAGGAAGCAATGGAAGAAGAAGCATACAAGTGGAGTACAGCTGACATGTAACATAATATTAAGAAATTCATTTTTTATGAGACATTATTTATTGTAATTTGAATTTATTAATATTCTTATTCTCAAAAAATAAAATCACATGAGTCCTCGTGTATTTTCGCAGTGCGTAAAATGTCGCTGTTCAACGAACCAACTTTAATTTTTTTATGATCGAGCATCAACTTGATTTTGCTGTAAAAAATTTTATACCCTAGATAAATAATTTGTATTTAAGATTTATATTTTGTATCATAATAAATAATTTATTTGTTATGAGTTAATAATTAACGAGACATTTTGTTTTACTAGTACCTATTGACTTATTATTTACTTAGCAGAATTACAAATACGAAATGGTGTACTACCTTTTCTATAAACGAGTTTGTGATACTTATTAACCTATATAAATTTAGTGGAAGCCATTGTCGACAGTAGAAGTAGACTAAGTATGAGTCAAGAACACAAGACCCACAAGAGGATGATTCACTTGAAATTGCACCTCTACTGCAACAACACCACGTCTCAAAATACGTCAAATAGCCGAAACTCAAGAAAACAGCTTTTTATTTGCTTTGTAAATAACGAAATACGAATTCAAATTCATTTTTTTTTCATTGATCCTTCACGTTCTTTCCAATGGTAAAGGCAGATTTTCGCAAAGCAAATTATTTTTTGTAGTTTTTTGAGATGTGTTTTTGCAATAAAAGATTTTTTTGAGATGTGGTGTGATTGCATTAGGTGTGCGAAATTATAAAATTTCATGGACTGGACTGAAATTTTGAATCAATTCTAAGCTAAAAAAAAGATCGTTACGAAAGCACAAATCCTGAAATCCTACGATTTATTTGCGCAGATGTACGACCATTGTACGACAGTATATGAGAGCAGGAAGTATGGATGGAGTCGAGTCTGTTTATTGCCCATCCTAATATACATTACAAAAAAAATTATCGAAATACAGGTGTTTTTAGTGATAACAGCTGATGAACACGAAAAAAGGTGAAACATGAATTATTGTCATCATCTCATTACTCATCCGTTTTTCATAATTTATGTGTGAAAATAAGTGAATCAAACGTGAATTTCTTGTCAAATGTTGAATTAATTTTTGGAACCATCCTCGATTCTTCAGAGAAAAATAAAAGTAAAATTGACCTTTTATTCGTTAGTTCTTCTAATCTGTCAATCTATATGTGATGGTGGATGTGGATGTAATTCATGAAAATATTTCTCGAAATATCATCTTCGAACGAATTTGCGAATATTGGAATATTTTTTCATCATCTATCTACGAGATTTCAGGCGAAGAATTGAAATTCGTTGTTTTTCAAATCGTAAACTATCCGAAATCTGTTATTTATAATTTCGATGAATTTCAATTGAAAATCTTGAAAATTCTCTTGAGCGTTTTATTCATTAATATTTTTCTTATCTTCGTACTATGGAACGTTTATAAAGATCGAATTTACGATCGATTTGTGAAGCCTGGTAAGACTTGGAAAATCATTTTTACTTTACCACAAACTTTCCTAATCTAAAATTTGAATTTATACATTTCGTGATGTCATTTGACAGTAATAATAGTTTTTCTGTTCAGCTTCCTCTTGTATCATAGAAGAATTGAAGAAAAGTGTTTCTCAACTTAAACTACCTCGAGGACATTCCCCAAGGATTTAAATCATGGATTTGAAGAAATTTTTTAAAAAGAAACAAGTTGATTTGAAATTCAAAAAGGCTGGTCCCGGACAGCGATTAAATGAAGAAACCAAAAAACCAGCCCCAACATCTAAGGAGCGAGAGCCTTCCGTTTCAAGAGTAGAACCTTCTCCTGAAGCGAAACAAGCGGCCGCTGCTGCTTTAGCTCGTCTCCAAGGCACGCCACAACCTGCGAGTTTGTAAGTATTTGTTCATTTCAATATATGTATGTATGTATGAAATACCTTTCAAATACTATAATTTCTTAAATTTTTAGCGTCAAGCCGTCCTTATATACTGCAATGAAAAGTGAAGTAAAACAAGAATTGAAGTCTGCAAGAAAAAATAGTTCGGATAATGGAGCTAATGAACCTGTGAAAACTGCCGTCAAAACCATAGACCTTGAATCTAATCATTTTGCAGCTGATGGAGTTTATTTCAAGTGTCCGTTAGTCGGTTCGTATACCATTTCTTCATTCAAAAAGCAATAAACGTGTACATATGTACATATATATTACATGAAATTTGTCTCTAGGAGAAGAAATTTTATCGAAAAATGAATGGAAAACTAAAATAAGAGATTATCTTTACTCACAGCTAGAGAGTGAAAAAGGTTTAATAGCTTGCCTGATAATACGCAATTGTAATAAAAATCCAGAGAAGGTACGATTCTCACTTATTTAAAAAAATATTATATAATCCCTCTAGATATTAAATTTGGCTTGTGTACAAATGTAGATAAATGCTTGTATAGAAACATTGAGAAAATATTTGAGAAATATAATCAGCAACCCGGATGAAGAAAAATACAGGAAAATTCGTTTATCCAATAAAGTATTTCAAGAAAAAGTAGCTGGAATGGAAGGTACATTTGAATTTTTAGAGGCTGCTGGTTTCTCTAAGCAACAATTGACTGTTCAAGATAAACCTGAAGAATTTTTCGTCATGTCCGAAGATAAAGCCAAAGATACTGAATCCTTGGAAGTATGTTCATTGCTTTTATTTTTGTTCAATAAATTGATTTGAAATTGAAAATAATATTGGAAAAATTTTCAGATGTTAGCCGACGCATTAAATAACGCAGAAACTATTAACTTGGAGTTAGATAGAAATGTTCAGATTTTACTACCTTCTCAAGCAGAAAGAAGAACCCAGTTACCAGACGATTTCTTTCGATATACACCTGAGGAATTGAAAAAGGAACAGCAGTCTAGGTTGAATAATTTTCCTGTAGTCATTACGTTGGAAAATGCTATCTTACTGCATCACGTTTCTTAACATTTTTCTCTTTACATAGAACCGAAACAGTTGAAAGTATGCTTGTATTACGAACGAAGGCAATGCGTGAAAAACAAGAATTAAAAGAAATGAAAAAATATAGATATGCTTTGATAAGAGTCCGTTTTCCCGATGGTATTCTTTTACAAGTAAGACAGAAGGTTTTTTTAAATTTTGAATTGATACTATAATCATTTTCAAAATTTGATAACTTCACTTGTTTCTTTTTTCAGGGTACTTTTTCTGTGTATGAAAAGTATGAAGAGGTTCATAAATTTGTTAAAGATAATTTAGCAGTCGAATGCGAATTTTCATTAGTCATCGCTGAAATTGGTAAAACGTTCACTCAAGAAGATTTTGATAAAACACTAATGGATTTACACCTAGTTCCTGCTACAGTTTTGCTTTTTCATAGTAGTTCGTGGTCATCTGAATCTAAATACGGTTCTACATTATCGTTTTTGAAACCTGATATTTCAGTTTTATTGCAAAATTTATAAATTTAATTCAAGGTGGAAATTCTTCAATACTTTTTGAAATTTATATTAAATGTCTTTAAATATGTATCATTGTTACTTCAGCTTTGATTTTGTTTTCACATTATTTGACGTTATGATTTTTCAATATTAAAAATCATATTATTTCGGGTACCATTTTAGTTTATGTCGGCATTTATAAATTGGGGTTTGAATTACGAAATGAAAGGACTACAAGAAATTTTTTAATAATTTTATTGTCTATATTATCTATCTAATATGGTCGTTACACCTACACTCATTTTTATCATTGTATATTCACGAAATAATTAAAAAATATAATTATGTATATGTATAGCTGAGCCATTTTATTGCTTACAACAATTTCATTCTATATACAGTTTT
This sequence comes from Phenacoccus solenopsis, assembly GCA_009761765.1. Taxonomy (NCBI): domain Eukaryota; kingdom Metazoa; phylum Arthropoda; class Insecta; order Hemiptera; family Pseudococcidae; genus Phenacoccus; species Phenacoccus solenopsis. The sequence goes on along the minus strand of CM019753.1, from coordinate 27,820,209 downwards.
AAAATGTTTTTTTTGAAAAATAGTTTCAATATAATCATTATCGGATATTTTACTCTAATGTATAAATTCCTTCACGTACCAAATTTGGTTTCTCTTGTCATTTTTTTGTTTTGTTTTGTTTTATTTTTTTTTTTTTTTACTTTTCCAAGGTATTTTATGTAATTACTCGTATACGACGGCAAAAATACATTTTATTGTTAGCTTGATATTTTATTAATTTTTACTTTATTAATGAGAAAAATGAATAATACCTGAACACAAATTTTTCCAATACATTTTAAGATGCTATGCAATTTCAGTTCTAATTACACGAATATATATCCTTAACTTTAACGCATGATTCACATTTTACGTAGCAACACCAATGAAACATACAGTTGCATTTTTCCTTCACCATAACTTTCCTAGTATTGTGACTGCGATCGCAGCATAATACATCACAGCTTCCTTCTGATTGTGATGTTTTATTGCATTCTCTATTTTCAACTCCTGAAAATAATTAAGACATGTAGTAGACTAATGTATTTGGAAGAAATATTCAAGAAATGAATACTAGCTGCAAAAAGATCATGGAAAAGTTGGTCTTTTGTTCAAATGAAAAAATCAAAGATACAAACTAACTGTCGATACTCACCCAAAATTCCTAATGTTATATTTCTTTCGCAGTATGTTGGCGACTGCTGAACATATACTAAATCCGTCACTGTTGGTTTGCGAGCGGTAGAATCATTTATTTGTAAGCGCATTTTCTTATTCACTTTAACTTTGATTGCCTTCAAATACTTCTCTTTCACGTAATCTCCTAGGAAATGCTAATTATTTATAAATCCATTAACATAGATATATACCTATCTGGCTATCTTTTATTTCGATACTAACCTATTTCACGAAAAGCTGGAAGCTGGTGCCAACAAGTGATTAAACTACAAGAACCGGATACGCCATGACATTTACAACTGATTCGTGTCATTTTCAAAACTGCCTACATCGTATAAAATTTTATTTCTTACCTACGTCGTCTATCACATCGTGTACCCAGAGACGTACCGAAGGACTTCTTGAGACTGTAAGGAAATAGTAAAATTACCTAATTACCCAACTTAATTATATCATTTTTCCAATTAAAAAAAATTTATCAATTTTCTGGAAAGTATGGAGCAAGGTGCCGCCTCCGCCGCCCTTGGTACGTCCCTGTGTGTACCTATAATCTAATTAAATTTACCCTTCTCCCAGCCTCGTAATTGTGTAAAGTCATCAGAGCCCGTCCATATTCTTTTTCTTCCTTCTTCTTTCGATGCATTTTTTCCCTTTCTTTGATGTCAATGAAATTTCTTGTGAATCTATTATAATTGAAATAATCTGTAGTAAATCTAGACGATATGAGATAAATTTTTTCTACTAGTATCTTTAATTGATTTATAATTACTTGTATCCATATTCTAAATTATCTCCACATCCTTTCCAAATCCATTCCTTCGATAAATCAGTCGGTCTAGCGATGGTTGAGCATCCGCAACGTGTTAATTGTCCATCACGACATGTCCTTGCAATACCGTGCATTATGCCGGCGGTAGTAATGGCTTGGACAAATGCTGCTTCTTTATGTCCTGTGTTGTAACGCGGATTTACATTAATGAAAGATTAATTTTTTGCACTTACATTAACAATCAACAAATAATATTTGTTTTGCTGACCGAATTTTAATATCGGCGCGAAAAAAGTTTGTTTTGAAGAAAGAATAGTGCAGTTCCATCGATGATGGCGAAATTGCCATTGGCATTCTTGCAAACTGTTTTTTAAACTATCATTGACAAATTCCATGTGATCTTCATATAAATGACAATGTTTTATTTGACCAGAGGATAAACCTTTTAATTTATGACAAATGGAAGACGACGTCGACTGAGTAGTTGCAGGAATTTTATGTTTCACATATGGCGTACTGAAACAGTTGAAAGATTTTCAATAAATTATTCTTAATACATATTAGATCGATGTATTATAGGTACCTATGCTTAAAATGTATTTTTAAAATTATTATTAGTAAAGACGATAAGAAAAAAAAATGAAAATTATTTCACTGCAATGTCTCGTGAAACGTCTCTGCAAACTTCGAAACTTCAACCTGCTTCAAACATTTAGTTTGAGGCTAGAGCTATACCTAGCACTCGCAAAACATGTACATGTAGTGTTATGATGAGTTGCCTATGTCGTGTGTTGAAGAAGCCATATTATGATAATTGTACAAAATATTCTCTTCAAAACAGATTTTGTGGAATCGATCGAACATGAAATAATGCAACATCATCTAATTTTAGTTTTAACTTTTAAGATACATAGAGATGAATTTTGGAAATAAGTGGGTAGAGTTGGTTCGGTCATGTTTTTTCTCAAATTACACAAATATGGTAAATCATCATCAATAAATTTGAACTCAGCATTTTGTGGATGGGTAGAGTACGTATGTTTTAAAAGATGGCAAGCTTTCAGAGTAGATTTAACGTGAAACAACCATGAAGTCATGAGATTTTAAGTTTTAGTTTATGAAAAGATAAATTCATAGAATTAATAGAGTTAGTAGTGTTTGAGTTTGAGAGTTGACCAGATCTCAGAGTCTGTTGATCGAGAGAAAGCGTGATTCAACATAATGCACACTTGGTTCAATAACGCCATATCTCAAAAAAAGCATGTAAAAATTCAACAAAAAGGTACCCTTTTCCTATAATTTTTTGGAGGAAAATGAGCTAATTTAGTGTATCTATCACAGTTTTACTGATTTATACTAATTTTACCCAAAAATGTATGTACAAAGAAGTACTTTTTTAAGATGTGGCGTTATTGAACCAGTTGTGCGATAAGTTTACGGCAGTGCTAGATTCAATGGGGGGCTTGGATGGGCAAAAAAGGCCGCCGCCTAAAAATATCATTCATGTACCTTTTGGTCGCTCTTTGTTGCAAAAGAAATGATATTATAATTATAAACGCTGAGTTAGTTTTATACTTTTATTTTTTATTTTTCAGCTGTCACACATCATTGTAACACATTCTTTTTTGCTGGCCCCAAATCGCGTTTGTCACACAAAATTATATTCGAGTGAAATGTAAAATGACCGGAAGTAGACATCAGAGTCGGAGTCGAAATTACTTCAAATAAGATTTTTTGATTGATTTCAGAGTTGATGTCGGAGTCAGAGTTAGATTTGTAGTAATGACACCAAAATTAAGATGGAAATGCTCCGAACCCATATGGGTGAGAATCGGAGTCAAATTTCGGGAATCGCAGAAGTTTTTCTCTTGTGCAAAAATACATGGAAAAAATTTATATTTCATATCTCGTATGTCTTTCAGTTCTGATTTTCTAAAAATTTTCTACTACTTTCTAGCGGGAGGGGAGTATAGTACTTTTTTTGGTGTGGGTATTTTTCTTTTTTGTTGAAGGATTGTTCTTTTTTTATTTTATTTTGTTTCAGTTCATCTCCTTTCTGGTATGATTACCTGTAATATTACTACACCCTCCTATAGTTCCGGAGTATAGCTGTTGTAGAGTGTGTTGTTGAATGAATAATAAACAAGAATTTCCGAATGTGCATTTCAAGGAAACATTTCTTCTTGTCAAAAATTTCATGAAAAATGCAGTTTATCAGTTATCATAGCTCCTTCAACTCACTGTATTTATTGGCATTATTATAATATTCTTTGTTTATTGTGCCCACGACAATATGTGTGGTTCAAGCATCATGAAGAAAAGTCTTATTACCTATTGGTATAAAATCCACGAGCAAGTAATATTATAAATGGAATGCAGAAATCTTCCGTACTGTTGATATTATAGAATTATGCAATGCAACGCGCGTGCTATACCCTCGCATTCATTTCTGCACATTATTAAATGACAAAAATGGCACTTTTAAAAGGGGCGAACTTAAAGTTAATATGGCTCGTTTGAATGATATATTTGAAAAGTACGAGTTAGCTTGGTTCTGTATCGTAGTCGCTATTATTAAAGCTTAGTTACCGGAGGGTTACTCGGTTCTTATAATGGGAAAACGGAAGAAAAACTAGAAAATGAATTATCGCCTTGAAAACAAAATTTACGACCGCACAAACTTTACTTGAATTTTGGTTGCCTTAGTTGTGCAAAAAGGATTTTTAAAAATTCATATGGCTCGTTTAAGGTTTAAACGTTGCATAAAAATGAAAAATATTCATATTTTTTCATTTAGGCGAGAAAATGTCGTCTACGCGGTTATTTATGCGTTATGCAGATAATTTTATTATTATTATTTTTCGTTTATTTAATAAATTCATGAGATTTACACGTCTGCATAAAAAATTTAGATTTTTGAAATTATGACTGAACCCGTATTCGATTCATTTAGATATATTTTTTTCAATTTTTGAAACTATGCAATATTATTAGAAAATAAATATGTATACCTGACAGAAAAATTCAGTGTTTTCTTTTTTCATAAGAGAGTAATTCCATGAAAATTAAATACATAATGAAATGAATTATAAAAATCAAATAAACGAAATTCAAATTATTCATAAATCATTTGCATCATACGTTTATGAGATACTCTACAATATGTGCCCTAAAGCTCAAAGTGAGTTAATTTATAACGCTTAACACCCTTCACTTTTGAAGTAAGTTAAAAAAAAATGTACCAAGCATGATAAATGGTGCATAGTGGCAGCTGTATAAGCTATAATACTGAATTATTAGCCTGCTGTGTTTCATATTACATAGTATTCATGCAATCCACGTAAAACTTTCTGCCTTGAAGGGAAAAAAGCAGACTTTTTTTTCTAAAATCAAGTCTGGAGTCTGGGGGATTGTGATACGCAAATATGTTGCATATAGAAATCTCACAAATAACGATACTTTTTAAGCAACTGTTAAATTGTTCTAAAGGGAGAAATTACGTAACTTGAACGACTTACACTCACCAGTTAAGGCAGGTTCCTATATAATAATGGAGCAATAATGTCCGCTAAGCGTGTATTTTGTATAATGTATACCATCAAGTTCTTTTTTATGCTTATCTAATAAGCTCAGACTAGGTACTTCTTAATAAAACGAAACCCTAATACAACAAATTTCTGAAGTAGGCATCTATAAAGATGAAATTCTTGAGATAGTTATTTCAAAGTTGACATTTAATTATCTTCTACAAAATTAATGAACATTAAATGTATAGTCTAAATTAAAAACAAATCCTTATCCTAATAATTGGATTTGATTTTAATGCAGGTTGTACGAATATCCGTCTGAACCATAGGTTAAAATTCCCCGCCTTCTAATTAACAACAACTTGATTAATGTTGATAATTTATTGTAATTGTTTTTCATCTTCTTTACCTGAGAGTATCCTTATCTACCTTTCTATTGATGAACTTTGGTAAAAGGAAAAAATATAATACCTATTTGAAAATATATCTTGGTAAATAGATCCAATATAGAATTGTGAAACCATATTATTCAAGAAGTAGGTAAATAAGTTTACAGCATAAGATAATTTCTAAATATTTTGGATAGGTAACTAAAAAGATAGGAAAAATATTAAGATTTTTAAGGCAATGAAGCTTACTTACGTTGTTGTAGGCATGATCATACTTTCAGAAATTGAAGAAAAATTAATTTCTTGAAGCAGTTCACTTGTTGTGGAAGTATAAATTAGTAAAAATACAGTTAAAATAATTCGCCAATGTAATTCCATATTTTTATTTTCCTGCTTACTTCCAACCACAATGTAATTAGCATCACTCAACAAAAGTTCAACATCGCGGAAAAAAATCTTCAAATAAAAACAAAAGTTTTTTTTTTTAATTTCACATTTAAAGAAAAAGTAAAAATGAAAAAGTTTACTTGTAATATGAAAACTACAACTGACTTTCAATTCAAACGTCGTGGTTGCCTTACTCGAAGTAACTATGTATAACTACACTGTCGTACATTTCCAGCCTTCTGTTTAGAAGGAATTGTCGCGATTGAACGGGAACCTCTATTACCGCCTATTTCCCTCCTTCTTTTTGTATCCTTTGAAGGCACCTTAACGAGAATTTTGTTTCAGGATGAAAATTAAAATTCTAAAAATTTTTTGGTCCTCGTATAATTGTTTTTTTTTTTTTTTTTTTAATCTCGGGAATAATTATGGTGAAGAATTATGAACTTCATTACACTAAATAATATAGTTTAAATTCATACTAAACTATACTTCGAAAAAAATCAAAGTATAACGAATAAGATTTTTTCAAAAAAACTGCTGTCTCAATGCCTATATAGGTGATTACTTTTTTTAAGTTGCAAAATAAAAAACATCATACCACTTCGCTGTACATGTTTCTTGATCAAAAAATGAAATAATCAATCGACAATTTTTTCCAGATATGAAAAAATGATGAGCGTTTACAGTGAAAAAATAAACCTGGCAAAATTGATATGCGTGAAACCCATTTTTATAATTATTGCAAACAACCCTTCGATAAGGGTACTATGTACCACATGCACAGTAGTGAAACGTTATTGTCCATTGACTCGGTCAGCATGGGGTCCGTCTAATTAATTTTCATCTACAAAGCGTTCATCTGTCTTCATGTAACGTGCACATTTTTGTTGCGCGTAATGTGTAACATGAGTTGCTCACTTGCGAAACACGTTGCTCCTGCGCAAAGCTTAGGGAACTAAATTTGCTTTAGCGAACTTCTTGAGGTGCTGCTGATAAGTATAGCTAAATTTTAAGCATTTTTAATTTTTATTCATATCTTGGAAAAAAAAAGTTATTGATATTACTATATGAAATAATTATTTTTCATTGGTACTATATTATTTAAAGTAAATTGAATTACTTAAATTGGGATTTATTGATGGAAACGTTCACGATACCTTTGGACAAAAAATGAACTAAAATACCAATGTATATAATGAGCAAAATAATAGTTGAAAAAATGAATTTTGTGAATTTGTGATAGTTCAGTATTTTATTTTGTATTAAAATTGATAACATTTTAAATTTCAATTGGGTGACTAACAATTATCAATTGGGTAATTCTCTGAAAATGTCCATATTTCGATGTCTTTATTTTTCTGAAAAAAAAAGTTGATATTGGGAATTTTTTTGATTGGAATAGTGAGTATATGTGTCCTTGATGTCATTTATGCCATTCGGCTCAAGTCATGTCCCCCTGGGGGGGGTAGGGGGACTTTTTGAAATTTTATTACCCAAAACCTAAGAACTTCTTAGGCCGTGGCTGTTGATTCTCGATTTTGTGGCTTATTGTAACTCAGCCATAAGACGTCCTAGGAACTTGAAACAAAAGGGATATCGAAGATTAGTAAGTACATATAATATTCACCTATTCAATATTCTCTTAAACTGACTGTTAGGAGCTCCTTAGTAAATTTTTGGCGAATTCTCTCAGGTCGTGGCTGGTTGGTTTTAATCTTGAGCCGTGGCGAAGTGTCTTTTTATGACCATGGCCTAAGAACTAGTGTCTTTTTTCGAGAGACAGCCATTAACACCTAAATTAATAACATCTTTGTTAGTGTATCCCCATTAAAATTGATTTAGAATGGCAAAAAGACACTAATTCCTAGGCCGTGGTCGTAAAAAAAAACACTTCGCCACGGCCTAAGATGAAAACCAACCAGCCACGGCCTAAGAGAATTCGCCAAAAATTTATTAAGGAGCTTCTAACAGTTAATTTAAGAGAATATTGAATAGGTGAATATTATATGTACTTACTAATCTTCGATATCCCTTTTGTTCCAGGTTCCTAGGACATTTGATGGCTGAGTTAGAATAAGCCACGGCCTAATACCACAAAAACCGGGAATCAACAATTTTTACGAATTTTGCTTTCCGACTGTGATAAATAAATGACATTTCACATTTCGAATGCTGGCAGTGTATTCTCATGATGTCAAGGAAGCATTGTAACCGCAAAGAAAAACGAATTATAAAATCATTGCCGCAGGAGAAGCAAACAAAAAACGCCACGGCCTAGGAGTGTATAAACCATTTACAGGTCTTTGAACCTTCCTGGAGGTCAAGCAGGGAAACTTTGGACATCATTTTGAGCGTTAACATACACACTCAACTATCCTGAGCAACTTTGCTAAGTTTTTCCTCAAAAAAATATTAATTTAATATCATTTATGTGACATTGAAAATTCAAAACGTGACCATTTACATGCCACGGCCTAAGAACTTTTGACCTTTGGGTTGAAAAAAACCCCATTTAGGGGGGGTGGAGGACAATTTCAATCGATGGGAAAGTTAGAGGAGATACTCATATAAATATAGAAAAAAAAAAAAATTCAATTGTAGCGTAATTCTTCAAAAAAAACATCGATTACAGAAATATGGACATTTTCAGAGAATTACCCATTTATCAACTATTTTTAAAATAATGAACATAGGTTGATATTTTTAAAGTGTTATGGGAGAAAGCGAGCTAACGATGTATAAATTTTGAGCTACTATGATAATTTTCTACATTGGTACTATGTGAACACGCACTCCTTTAGGTTTTTCTATTTTTTGTTTTTGGGGTACTATGAAGCGACATTTTAGCAACAATTTCACATTTTTATGAATATAGGAATGGCATAAACGAATACAAGTAGACATAGGTACCAACCTACCTATATTATAGGAAAGTGATCATAAATTTTAGGTGAAAAATCGTGTGTATCATTGACGTCTATTAATCTTATAAAAATTAAAAAAAATTTATTTTGTAGGTCAGTATGTTTAATGAACGCAGAAAAGAAGGGGGGGTCCAACATTTTATGTTCATATACCGGGTGACTACTTGATTCGAGCACCCCAAGCGCAAAAATATTTTCCTAATAGAAATAAATAATATATTTGAATGATGTTAGTAAGAATAAATGGCAAAATAATATTTATTTAATGCTTAAAAGCATTTATCAATGAAATTCAAAATTTTAATTTATACTTTTGAAATATAATTATTATTTTACATTTGAATATATTTTTTTTTTAACAAAATGAATACATCATATTATTTGCATATTTTATAAATAATTATACTCACTTAACAATTTGGTAAGTATGTAACGTAATACGTTTGTAAGGTGGATGGTCCATAATATTAGTCCTTCACTTTTTCAGTGTCTGACAAAATATATACATCTAGGTATAAAGGGGAGAAGGTATCTAAAAGTTATTATTATAAAAAGTGCAAACAAGAACACCAAGAATTCGCCAACCGACCCATACCTTCGTTTTTTCTCTGCGAAAATATTCGCGATTCTATATCTGCAGTCTGCTTAACATGTACGTACTCTTTACCAATACACTCGCCTGATAGTTTGTCAATTTTTTCGTCGTCTGCTACTTCATCATCGTCTTCATATTTTACTACGTCTTCTGAAAGTGATGTAGAATACTACTTTTCAGACTCTAACTATACTTACAGAGGAAATGGAAACTGATTGTAGATCATCGCCTAACTTGAAAGAAAAATTAATGGAATGGAAGAATTCATACAATTCTACTTTAGAATCTAGGAACGCCATTTTCAAGATTATTAAATCAATTAAAGATACTTCGGAAATTCAAAATTTACCTAATGATTTTCGTAGGTACATTACAAACGCGAAATTATAATTCTAATAAAAATAATAATAGTAATGCCGTTATAAACCCTGCTTTTGCAGGACACTTCGCTTATTATGAAATTGGAAGTAGTCTCAAAAACTCTAAAATTCCTCTGTTTGATATAAAAAAACCTTCAATTCTACTTTCAATAAATATAGACGGCTTGCCCCTTTTCGTAAGTTCCCTTATAAAATTCTGGCTGATATTGCGCAATGTTGACGATTTTCCAGTCTTTATTATCGGACTATATTGCGGTAAAAGTAAGCCTGATGACGCTAATAGTTTTTTACAAGAGTTTGTCACTGAAATTATGACTTTTATGAATAAAGGATTGTATTTTTTTTCATATTATAATTTATAAGGTCAAGCTGTTCAAAATCATGTGGGACAGTCCAGCTAAATCCTTTATTTTGCAAGTTGAAGGCCATACTGGATTTTATGGTTGCCCAAAATGTACCATACGCGGTAAACGTGTTGATAATCGATCTTGTTTTCGTCTCGAAAAAAAAAATTACCAAAAGAACCCTGGAAAATTTTTTCCTTGATGTAGAATATTATAAGAGGACTTTTCCAACTCTCTTGTTCAATATTCCCAACTTCAATATTGTTGCCGATACCAAATGACGTCATGCATTCCATTTATCTGAGAATTAGTAAAACTCTCTTTGAAGCTTGGATTGAAGGAAGAATTCATGTTTAACTAGATAATAACGCGAAGCTTAGTCGAAAAAAAAAAAAGAAAATTATCGATAAGGATATTTGGAGTTTATAAACTGCTTCTTTTATTCGTGTTAATTATAATCACGTTTAGAGTGACGAAGCCATTACTTTATACTTCGCTACTCATTCTACTATAATTTTTCTGATTTTTGTTATTTTTAATTTTTATATTTGAAGGAACCACATTTTTATCTACTTATATAAAACTTTATCAGATTATTTTGATCTAACTTGCTCCCGTAATTAGCTGTGCATTGATAAAATAAGACGAAGCTTGATCAAATTCGATCAACACATTTTATTAAATTACATATAGTTTTATCCAATTAGATCAAATTGCTTATTGCTCGATAAAACTGTTATTATATAAGTATGCATAACTTGATAAAAAAAAAAAGATGAATTTGATCTAACTTTTTGATCAATCTATACCTAACTTCATCTCATTTGGTTTAATTGTATCAAAATTACTATTTTTAATTTTTTATAATAATTATATGATTTGATCTAATTGGATATCACTATATGTAATTTAATAAAATGAGGGGTAGAGGATGCAACTTTCAGAATGTTACTTACGAGGGAACGGTCAGAAGTGTCCATCACCAATCTGCCGGAAAAGTTGCATAACTTGCAGCCCTCAAGGCACTCATCAACGCACCATACCTATTTTATCTGATATGGAGCTTATTTAGGAATTACAGTGTTGCCAAGTAATGAAAATGAAAAAAAAATTAATTTGAAAGAACAAGTACAACTAATTTAATTATGAGTAGGTGATTCACAAAATAATATATTTAAAACAAATGATATACCTCAACAGATAGCAGGATTCAAGGCATAGGCGCATCCACAGAAAATATATAATATTCACTTTCGTAACAATGAAATATTTTTCTTTCTCCCACGCGCATGAATTATAATTTTGAAGAATTATTCCAACAGATATTCCATTAATTGAGAAGAGAAGGCGACTTGCACTGGAAATTTCTCGACATACCTAAATTTTTCACAAGCATAAGTACAGTTTAATCGAAGTAATTAAAGTAAATAAAATATCAATTAAACCATAGAAGTTCAGTTTTCATAATTCTCTTTATTATTATTGTAAACTTCTGATACATCTAGATTATAGCCAAATCAAATATTTCATCACTCTTTATCGATGATCAGGAAGCTGAAATGATCGACAAGGAAAATTATTATCGTGAAGCACTACTCAGCACTCATCATTTTAAAATTGTTTATAATGTGAACTCGTTGTAAATAGTGGCTCTTATTTTCATTAAACGGGTGAAAAATCTAATTTTACATATTTTTTCACTGCCGAATTTGAAGCAGTTATCGATATCTAACTGAACTGGTATAGTAAACATTTCCTTTTAATCTATTTTTACTGTGTTAATTCCAAATAGCACGAATGGGGACGAGTTATTATTTAATAGTAAAAAAAAAATAAAATGTATAAAAGAAAGCAATACACAAAAGTAATGGGAAATCTAGAGGTTGGAGAATACTTTAATGTACTAAATTTCTCGGAATCATATTCCCACATTTTCTTCTTCAGAAATTTTGGGCATATAGAATATTCATAATGGCTGGTCTATGTTCTAATTGGTCATACATCACGCCTGTAACAACCGATCAGCAAGTTGGAATGTGGTAAATTTACCTCGACTAACTCGTAAAATAAAAACACAAATCAGCTGATGATTCAAATCACAAACGAATTTTAGTCGTTCACTTAAAACTGAACGATATTATTTAGGAAGGTAGAAATGAAACTACCTACATTTCATCACATTCTAGCGTTATGATTGGTCATTACGCGCGTAACATATGACCAATTAGAACATAGACCAGTCATTATAAATACTCTATATAATTATGATAATTGTCTAGGTGATCTTTTGATTGCATCAGAATTTCACATTTTATTTTCTATTGATTTTTTATCTTTTTTTTCATGGATTAAAGATATTTTACAATTAAAGTTTGGAATGTTGCTTTGTTAAAAAAATTAAAAAATTTCACTTAGGTACTTTCTTTGTACTAAACTCTTTATCCAACTATGATTTTTCTGGACAGCATAATCATTTGAGAAAATCAACATTCCCATCATTTTATATTTTTGTAACCCTGATGAGATATTTTACAGTACTCTGACACGTAGCTGATGTCTAACCTTGCGAGTTGGTGGGAATGTAACAACGCAGCGAAGTACTCTATTGTTTTGTACATTACATGTCTTGCCTTCACATTGTGTGGACGTGCTGTTTGTATTTTTCCATTATGTCCAAAGTGAAAACTCGTAAAAAAGTATCACCCCCAGTTTTTGGGGCGCCAAAAAATTTGAGTTGTAACCCTCGCATTTTACCATCATATTGTCATATTATGATGAAACATTATGAACATCTTTTCTTATAGATCAAAGAAGTGCGAAAAAAATGGCGTTGGAGTAGTTGATTAAAAAATTATAAAAATTTTGGAGACACGTAGTGTTCTACAGACCAAGATCTACAACACTCCCATGTATCATATTATACTAGTGCCTCCTCGCCCCTTCGGGGCTCGCAATATTTCATATTAATGATATTACTTTTTATTACAAATTTATAGGCACACCGCCCACCAGTGAAGCCACAGTTCGACGGATTAGCGTTCCCTCCACGATTTGACCTTCACGACGGAGATTTCTAAGTCGTCGTATTTCGCATTCGAAGCTTTTATTTTAAAAAAACGTATTTATTAACATAATTATTTTACTGTAATTCACATTCGTATAGAAGTATTCTGTGAACCTTTGAGAAATGGCATTTTTTTTTTTTTTAAATAACATCTTGGCATCATGAACATCATCGATACGTACTTTTATTTTTAATTATGTTAAACATTTTAACATTTAAAAGAAATGTACATATAAGTTAAATTGTAAGTGGCTTCTTTGAGGGCTTCAATAAACAGTACTAGTTATGTTAATTAATAATAAATAATAATATTTAATTGTTTAGACTTTTTCTCCAGTGTCTTAACGTATTAATTCTCCATATTCTACTGTTACATTTTCTCCCCGTTTTACGCTAAATTTTGATACTTATGATGGAGAATACATGTTGCGTTAATGCTTGCTCCAGAAGGTATACTCCTGATGGTAGAACATGGTTTTTTAGTTTCTCCAACATTAAACAAACAATCACAACATCAACAAGTAATTTTAAAGTATAGAAGAGAAAAATGAACTAATTCTGTGCGTCTCAGAATGAACAAATTAAACAAATTCGCACCGAAGTCGTATCATCTCTGGAAGAATAATGGTGCTTTGAACGAAATGTTGCCTAAGCTGTGGTACTTAGGGGTAATATGCTCCTATCAAAACCCCAGCGGCCCGTTTTGACTTCAAGCCCAGGTCGAACCGCTATAAGTTATGAATTTCACAACCTACTATCATCAATGATATCCAAATTTTAACATAAAATGTTGTTCCAACGTTTTTAAATTACAGCTCGTATCAATAACAATAAAAAAAGTTATGGATTATTTTTGTGATGAAATTTATGAATTGATAACGAAATAATTAAAGCCTCAAAGTTATAAAATATTTTAAAAATTCGTACGGAAATAAGTTATATACATTCACACACTCAAAACTTAAAACTTAGTTTTCGAATGGTTTTTCGAAAATTGGACTGCAGGTATAGCTCATCTCTACGAAAGACTTCCTATTCCATCAATGTCAAGTATTACCACGGATAAACGATGGTATTACATACATATTAATGAAAATTTATTTACATTGAATAAACGAAAATTTGCTTAGCGTTTCTTTCAAAGGGTAGTTTGGTAAGATAATTCATATAAATAAAATTACATCTATAAACATTTAGTTGCATCTGCTATCCACCCATGACAGCAAATACAAAGATTTAGCAAAAGACGCCGACGCCGAGTTAAATGAATCAGAAGAATATAGTATAGCAGTATCTTTTTGCCAAACCTTAACGCTAATAGAAAAGGAAGTCTTCTATATGGATACGATAGATGAGCTAGTATTTGATAATGAAGGTAAAAAACAAAAATATATAATACTTAATACCTTTAAAGCATTCAATTGCAGCAGCGCCTTCAATTTCAAATTTGGGCAAAAGCCAAAATGACTTATCTTCTTTATCTCGATGATTACTACAAAGTAAGAACTTAAGGCCATTTATTAAAAAAATAATAATAATCATAAACTTCAGAATTTCAATTAAACAGGCCTAATCTTAAACTCAAAATGGGCCGCTAAGATTTTGATTGCAGCACGCTACCCCTACATACAATATTTTAAGCAGCATCTGGAGGAGGCAGTTCTGAAGGTTCCCAAGTTAATAGTCCCAGATTTTTTCTCGCTCACTTTACGCGTTTCTTATGGAAACGAGCGGAGCAGAAAGGCTTTTGGTATTTGCATTTATACCATAATTGTACACCCATCATTGACAGAGATCGGGTAATCGCGTAACGCAAAAAACGATGTTAGCTCCTTCGTCTATGGTGGAATTTAGCTGGTGTGTTAGCAAAATACTTATAACTTGTTTATAACGAATATTGATAAGTGTACTAATGATCGCGAATACGCGACGCTTTGCGAGCACGCTCGAGTTCAAAGGAGTAGACTGTGTTCGATGGATGAAACAAAATTTACATCTTTTATATATTGCTGCATTTTACCAAAGTTTCGCGGAGTTAGGCCTTTAATTCTGTTTAACAAGATCAAACAAAGAGGATTTCATTATTCAATCTTTTTAGCGCCTATTTTGATTCCTTATGATTTATTTTATGATTTATTTTGTTATTTACCAAAGAGACGAGAATTTCTTTTTGTTTCCTTTTTTTTTTTTTTTTTGTTTATCATCTATTTTTTTTTTCAAAGACCTCCTTTCAAACACAAATTTTCTAAACCTCATTCACGGTTGAGCGCCACCGAGAACTGCCCTCGACTGGCCCTGCCCGTGCCCTCTTTTCAGCTCGTAAGCCAAGGCGAGGAGTTAGTTCCTTATAGATAGGAAGGGATAGCTACCCCCTTGTGTACAAGAAACGCACCCCAATGGCTTCGTGTAATCTTCACCTCTCTCTAACGTCTCACGAAGTTCAAAGAACCCTGCGAAGAGCGATCAACAGACCGACGAGGTTACAAATGTACAGTCCCCCATCAAAATGCGTATCACGGACACAAAGAGAGCCAGAGAATTCTCTAGGATTAGATAAGAAGTGGAACCCCCCATTCCCCATCCCTGGGACTCACACGCCTCATTCCCCACACCTCACACACACCTCACTCCCCCCACACACACCTTACTCTTCACACACGCTTCACTCACCCCACACACACACACACACACACTCACACACCTCTCTCCTTACACATACCTCTCTCCTTACATACACCTCTCTCCTTACATACATCTCTCTCCTTACATACATCTCTCTCCTTACACACATCTCTCTCCTCACACCTTATTCTACATTTCTTATCTTAATTTACATTTATTATACCTATTATATAAATTAAACATAAAAATAAAACCTACCTACTTAGCGAACTAAACCCTATCCGAAAAAGAAGCCTCAACTAAGAACCCAACAAGATCCAGCTCACTGGAAAACCAAAAAGACACCGCCAAAACTTAACCAACCAAGACACAGCAAGTATAGCCCTACCTAGAAGTACACTCGACACAGTCCAACGTTGAACTGATCTTTTCTCAGGTAACAAGTCGTATAAGTATAGATTGCAACAAAATTTAAGACCAATCAGATTACTTCTAAAAATGGTGCTCTACGATTGGCTAATGGAAACTTTGTTGTTTTATTATAAATATAAGTCGACATTTAATTCTCAGTTTAGTTTGTGTTGTGACTTTCGTGCGATGCACATCAGTTCGGTAAGTAAGTGTTTGTATTTTTATTTTATAACCTTTATAGGGCATCGTAAAACATTGCTGTTAATACCTAAGTATGAGGGTGTTTGATGAAGGATATCTGGTGCGACTTAACCATTGTGCTGTTCATTTTCAAAATCAGTTGTGCTGATGTACCCTTGTTTCTTGAACATGACCTTTTGGAGGTAAAGTAGATGAGAATTTGGCTGTGTATTTCAGGTACTTGATATTTTTGTAGAGATTTTAGATATATGTAGATATCTTATAATAATTATTTTATGCCTTTTTTTCAATAGCTTTCTTGAAATAATGATAAAGAATACGAGTAATAGGTAGGCTCTCTTAGAATTGAAGATACTAGAATTAAACCTATCACTGATAAGGTTCGCATAGATTATTTCACTGAAGATTAATTCAAGTATTCTCATCAGTGAAATGAGCTATGCATACCTTATCTACATATTGTAAATTTAATTTTATTAACGTTTATTTTAAGAGGTTTGCTTATTGTTTCTTTTCATTATCATTAGGAAAACTGTTGAAAACAATTGTTTTATTGTTTTATGTTTGTACCTATATCTGAAAATCTCACCTAAATAAGTTTTTCTTTGCTTTCATACACAATATAAGTTCTTTTTTGCACCTTTTGGGAACAATAAATGAAAATAAAATATTAAAAAAAAAAACACAAAGGACTTAATGCCTCACCTAAATAAGTTTTTCTTTGCTTTCATACACAATATAAGTTCTTTTTTGCACCTTTTGGGAACAATAAATGAAAATAAAATATTAAAAAAAAAAAACACAAAGGACTTAATGCCTTATATTAAAAAAAAAAACACAAAGGACTTAATGCCTTTTTTTAATAATTTTCGTTCTCATGTTATTGTAAATTCTAATCTAATCATCTCGTGTTACATTTAGATGGTGTTACCATATAACACAACACAACACTCCTCCTTATTCACCACAAATATGATAATAGAATGTATAGTAGCTATTTGTTCCATTATATAATCATTTCATCAAATTTTTCCACGTAAGTAAAAACCTAAATTTTGTAGCTATTGAGGTAACTTTTTCATTTTATTTCTTTGGGCTTATCTATAATCACACATTTGTCTCTTATTATTCATTCTTCTATATCATCAAGACTTTATATATTAATATGTCATTTAATTCACTACTTATCTAAAAAACAGTTTTTACAATAGTGGTTTGAATTCATAGTTTAATTTATTTCTTAAGGCCAAAACAGCTCAAAGATTAGGTGATCGTTCTATACTGTATATAAGTCTCATTTAAATCATAGTGTTTTTTAAATCTTTTATTCTTTCGCTACTAGCTTAGCCTTTTCTATTCCCTTTTTTTCAACAAAAAGCTATATTGTAAGGTGATGATTTTCTCGCTATAACTATAAGGGTCTGTTCTACATACACGATTGCATGCTGGTTTGCCTGCCAAATGGCCATTTTCGTACATCTTTGATTCTCAAATACTAATTATCTGTTTCACTTGAAATTTGAAATATACAGAATTTGAGAAACTTCACAGAAGCTTCTTTTGATTAAGTGATTCTTTGTCGAGAAAAACGCTTAAATAAATTGGCTTTTGAGGAGGCCATATTTCATAGCTTATAACTTTCTTCTAAATTAAAATTTGAATTTTTCGTTCTGAACAAATGAAAGAGAAGTATCTTATCTTCTTTATTTTCAAATTTCAAAAGTTTTCATAAGAAACTCACGAAGAATTTTACTCTCGAGTATGTTACTTTTTTTATGTTGTCAATTTTGGTTTCCATATAGACTAGTGCCTACTCGCCCCTTCGGGGCTCGCAATAAAAATTAAATGAAGAAAAAAAGAATTATTTTATCCGATAAGTACTGCTACATTCCAAACTGCACAATCCAATTTATTCTTACGTATTTGTTACCCCCCACCAAGATTTCTTCCTTTCAGGATGAGCTCACCCCTTTATACCTTCGTATACCTACCATTTTAAACAATTTTACAACTTTACCCTAGCTCTTACCTATGTACGAAGCTTTTATTGAAATTTATCACCTTTTTTTCCCCTTTGTATACCTGCTATCCTTTATACTGTTTATACCTGCCATTTTAAAAAATTTTATGACCTTACCATTGTACATGTAAAAAGCTTTTATTAAAATTTACAACCTTTTTTTCCTTTGTATATGTGCTATCCTCTATATACCTTTTATACCTGCTATTCAAAACAAGGATGCGCGCGCATCTCAAAACCGATTTCATTTTGATTTTAATATATAGAGAGATAAAGCTACAAGAAAAAAAAATAACAACAAAAATAGGGCCAAAAATTCGTTGTTCCAATCGCCCAGCCTCTCCTAATGGACGGATTTCGATAAATTTTTTTTTTAAATTGCAAAAATTATGCAGATATGTCAACAAGCAAAAAAAAAAATTGAAAATTCTAGCAGAGAGTTGAAAAAAACAATTTTTCTCTTTTTTTATAGCATAAAAATTAACGCATTCGTTACGCGTTAGTTCGTCCGTTAGATTACACATATTATCATCATTCATGTTATGTTGTTCGAAGGAGTCACATCAAGTAGGCAATCCGAGCAAAGCGAGGAATGCCATGGGCTCGAGCCGCAAAGTGGCCAGGGGGCGAAGCCCCCTAGTATCACAATATGATGGTAAAACATGAGGGTTACTACTCAAATTTGTTGGAGCCTCAAAAATTGGGCGCGATTCTTTTTTACGAGTTTTCACTTTTAATATAGTCGAAAAAGACCAAAAAGTGAGTTTACTCAAGACTAATTGCCGCAAAAAGTTTTTTTTTCATAATTTGGTAGTGGGAGGTGTCCTAAACAACACATTAAAAGCCTCACTCTGTATCCCTTGTGCGTGAAATGTTCGAAATAGTTTAAATCCGTTTCATATGAGGCATATTAACCAATGAATTACCCATTTCGTCGTTACTTCTTGAAAAAAATGTTAGGAACAAATTGCCTCTCAAATTTTAAAAACATTGCCAGCTATAATTTACTTTAGTCTTTGAATTACAAAACCAACTTGGAAAAGAGAAAAAAATTTCCAATTCACCTAAAATTTGGATTTTTTTTTTAATTTGAAAAATTGAAAGTATATCTCCTTCGACCATATTTCCCGCAATAGATGAACGTACCTAAATGCATGAAAATAGAGGTCATAACTGTATTCAGTAAGTATTCACTTAATTTAGGTACATTTTAATGTACTCGTACTTATATAGCTATATTTTTAAAAGTATGATAATATCCTCTATTATTACAGCTTATTTTGCCTCATTGTTGTTTCTAAATCCTGTGGAGAGTAAGAACATTGATGAATCGAAAAATAGTGTAAGTGCAATAGATCTATAAATTATATTATACCTTCCTATAGTACTTTTTTCCCTGTTAGGTGAATTTCTCTTGTAAAACTTAACGTAGAGTTTTCTTTTTGTTTTCAACACGATGTAGAAATTTTATTCTAGACTTTAAATACTTACTTTTCAACTTCTTTTTTAATTAGATTATTACTATTATACCGAATCTTAATACTGGTGTAAGTAGGTATAACATTTCTAGACTCTAAAGTAAATTTACTTCGCAAAAGATCTGAAAGTGTCACGACGGAAAATTTCATTTTAGGGTTTATACCTACTTACTAGTTACTTTCTACTATCAGTACATTATCTCAATTTCTTTTTCAGATTACTACTACACCAGATCCTGTTGCTAATGTTGCTGATGTAAGTATAATATTTCTAGACTATAATGTAAATTTACCTCACAAGAAATCTGAAAGTGTCATATACATCTAGATATTGCTCCTTTTCTGTGGTACTTATTGCTCCATACAAAGGTGACATTGTAAAACACATTAAGATGAAATTATATAATTTTGTCTTTTAGATTCATACAATAGTGATAGTCTGAAGGCCAGGAATCCAAAAGACAAGTACCGTTTAGGTGTCGCAGAAGCAGGGCAATATCTTGTCCCAGAAATAATAGGCTTACGCCAAGATTTAGTAAGTCTAAAGTGATTTTTTATTAGTTTAGATGTGAACAGTAACCTCAGTAACATAATGGGTGTCTGTACAATTCGGGTACCCTTAAGCGCTAAATTCCCTGCTAGATTTTCCCATATTATGGGTTGGTAACAATAATGATGTAATGTGGTGTGATATGTGATATCTGATAACATGATAAGAAATTGAAATTGAATATTTTTATTAATCAAAAAACAATTGAATACCTACTAGCTAGCAAAATTTAATTAGAGAAATTTATTATTATAAAAAAACACAAAACTCGTTTTAAAAAATAAAATTATTTGCGCGATTATAATATACACGACGTTTCGCCGCACTAGTTGGCATCTTCTAGTTTTGTGTTTTTTTATAATAAATTTCTCTGAATATTTTTAGTTTTTTGTTCTTAATGTTGATTAAATATTAATGAAGAATGAGTTTTTAACTAAAAAAGGACAGCTATTGCAGCCTACCTGATTTGGAAGGGAAGGTCGGGGGAAGGTGAGGTCTTCAAATGTTTGCGTTTCGGACCATTTGTAATCATCTGCCAGATGTCCAACTTATGATATATGAATATACAGTTTACCAAAACGTTATACGAGTTTGCCTGTATATAAGAAAACAAGTTACGGGTTTGCTGGTTTATAAACCATACATATATATATATATATTTAAGCATTAATGGAATTTTAGTTTTTACCACGATTCTTTGTTTTTTGATGTACCAAAATATGGTCATTAATTTTATATCGAAATATTTATTTATTTTTAATGATTTAGTCTTAATATGTGCTTTTTTGGTTTTATGCAATATTGGTTTCGCGTTTTTGTATTTTTCTCTCTGCAGGGGGAGAAGTTGTAGCGTAGCGTATGTGAACGTATTGGGGTAGTACGAAGTACCTATCTGATTGACAAACCACCTTCAATTAAATTGAGATTATTAACTCTATTTACAAATTTATTATTATTCTAAACTTTCATTAGAAATTCCATCCCTTCTAAAGCTTTATCAAAAATATGTTAGTAATGTTTATATTTTGTTATTCTTTGTGCATCCTTATCTACTGGAAATAGACCAGCTAAAATAGACCATAAATAACATTTATTATCTTTCTCATTTTTAACATTTATGATAGCTTTCTTACTTGATAAAGTTTTTGGAAGTTTTATAAATGAACCAGCTCTCAGAGGATCGTATCTATTTATATTAATTCTAAAACTATCAATAGATACTAAAACCCATTGAGTACCCTCTAAATTTTCAGTTATATTTTCATGTCTTCCTATTATGTAGTTAGTAATGTTATCATACATCTCATTCAAATTAGTTTCATGAAGAAATATATAATTTTGTGTTTGTAAATGCATTGCTTCAGTCTGAATAATATCTGCATGCCCCCTTCTTTCATAAGTTGCAGTAACACAAAAATTAGCTCTAATTCCTTCATGTAATCTAATCCATTTTTTGAGAAGTCCAAAAGTAGGGTTTTTCATAATATCTAAAAATTCATTCAAGTCTTGAATTCCCTATACATTTTGAATTTCAAATTGTGCATGTCTACTTTGAAAATTTTCATCTACGAATCGAGGTCTAATTTTGTAATCTAATTCTTTCTCATCTTGTAATTCATATATATCTTTATCAAACTTGAATGGGGTTCCAGTTAACCAACTATTTATGTCTTCCTTTGTTAATTCAAAATCAATTTGTAATCTATTTAATTGAGGTAATCTAGACTGATCAATTTTTTGAATTAATATTTGATATAGTTTGTTTAAGTTTTCTGTTACTTCCCTTCCTCTATAAGACACACAAATTCTATAATTTCTCAAATAGTATTCTATTTGTCTTATTGTTTTATTTGCAAAGAAATTATGCACTTTGAAAAACTGAAACCATTGAGCAATATTTATATCTCGTCTTTCAGATTCATTTTTTATAACACTTATTGAGATCTTATTTTTAGAATTAATTTTTAAATTATATTTAATAAGGGAAAAATTTTAATAAGGATTTTTTAAATTTTTTTCTTTAAGAAGATTATAGTGACATTTTGATTTTAAATGTGTTTTGTAAGATACAGAATATATAACTGTACCACAAGTACACATTATTAGTTGTTTTCTTTTTTCATAATCATTTTTCAAATTTTGTTTCAATCTTTCTTTATTTCTGTTATAGTATTCTTGAAATGATGTATTCTTACATTCTTTACACCAGTTTTGTGCTTTACCAAATTCTTCTATCCTTCATGTTTTTACATTTAGTACAATATTTACCATTTTCAAACAAATTTATTGTAAACATTAATTTTCTTAAAAATTCATCAACACTATATTCTTTAAAATTTGTTCCCTTTTATGTCATCAAAGATTTACTATTCTCTGTATCTAATAAAGTTGAATTACTCTTACAAGTATCATGTGAAGTGCGAATCGCAAAGCAATCCGATCCTTTGGATTGATCAGTAGCTAAAGTATGTGTATCAAAAAGTGCTATGTCGATCTCTAACTAGTATTAGAAGTTTGTCTTCAACTAAGTATTTATATAGAAATAAATTTTAACAAGAATTTGATAAGGAAAAAATGGGCATAAAACCTTCCAATAATTTAATAAGGAAAAAATAGACATAAAACCTTCCAAAAACCTTCACAAAACCAACATAAAACTGACATGAAACCTTTTAAAACATAAAAAGATATGTTCTATTTATAATAAAATTAGGGAGGAGAAAAAATCTAGTGGACTGCATGTATATAAGTAATTTATTTTTGAAACGAAAACGAGAAATAAGTAACCGGTTGAAGTTGCGCACATGCGCACAGCAACCAGTTACCTATTTCTAAGAGATAAGATAACAGAACAAGATACATAAAAAATCAACATAAATCTTTCCAAGATCTTCTATGAATTCAATTTTGTTGTATAATAGTTGCATCGTTATTCAATCTAGGAACATTTACAGTTGTTATTTTCTTAATATTATTAAATCTAGGTCCTTTTTTAAGGTTAGATTTCATTTGTTTCAATTCATCAAGGGTTAATTCTTTAGTTCCAACTTCTGAAAATATAGGTTTGAAATCATCATGAAATTTAATATCTTTCAAGGTTTTCTTCATATATTTTGATAATTTCTTATCGTTAAAATCTACAATAATAGTTGAGAAAACATTATTTAGCTCTTCAATTCCAGAATTATCATTATGTTTTTCAACTTGAGATTTTATGATTTTCTTATATTTCTCCTCCCTCTCAATTAGATTTTCAATCAACTCTTGATTTTTAAAATTAGCATATTTATAAATATCTGATGTCATACTTGTTTGTTGAAGAGCTATAAAAAACTGCTTCATAATAGTTTTCATATTAGTATTTATATTTTTTAATCCATCAATAGCTTGAATTATTCTCTCTAGATTACTTTCCTCATCTTTTATCAATTCTTCTAATTCTTTATTTTTTGAAATTATTCAATCTAGACCTTCTAGCTCAACTTTGGAGGGCATGTATCTTTTTATTTGACTTTCCATTTATTAGAATAAAATTTTATATTTTTTATATTGTATGGTAAGGTAACGTAACGTAATATTGTAAAGTAAGGTAATATGGTATTGAAATAAGGTAATATTGTATGGAAGTATGGTATTGTAAAAATAAAAAAATTATATAAATAAATGACTCCTAATGAGTTGATTAAAATATTAAAAGAATATAACTTCAAAAAAAATAGTGTAAGAAGTTTTTCTTTAAAATATAAAATAACTGAAAAGACTATTCTAAAATATTTAAAGGAACATAATATACCTTACAATAACAGGAAGATAAGTTATGAAATGACTAGAAATTGTTTAGGTCAATACACTTTTAAAACTGATGTTAATAAATGTAGTCAAAATTCAAGTCAACTTCAGAGTGATATGAAAGATAAAACTAAGACTAGTTCTACACAACAGTCTTCTAGTCATGGTATAAACCACAGTCAACAAATTAAAAAGAGTACTGACAGCGTGAAAAATTTTACTGAATTCAATAAGAAATATGAGAAGTTTTTTTCGGGATCTTCATAATCTGGGATATTGGTAATGCACAATACAGAAAATTTGTAATTAAAAAATGAAGAAAACAATTCATCGAAATTCTGAACAGTTGCAACAAATTAAATTAAATTTCAGTAACATCCGTTGAGGGTAATACCCGTGTCAACAGCAATGATTCAACATAATTCTCAGACGAACTTTAGCGTTCCTCGCGAGCGTTTACATTAACTGTAATCATCGGAACCGATCAATACGGTAACGCTCCATGTGGATAAACTAGAAAATGTTTTTCTCAAGTTGACGTCACATCAATTTTGAATTTTTACCGTCCTTGTGGTTTTGTTAGTGGGTACCTTTAGCAGTCGAACGATGATAAGAGACAGCGAAGTTCGTTCCGAATTCAATTGAAAGCTGAGTATTGTTTCACTGGTTGGATTTGATCGATCGTTAGTAGTATTTTACCAATTATAGATCGACAGAAGAATAAATTAATACTTTCACCGGATTGTCGTAATATCTGTAATGACGCCGACGAAGAGAACTGGAAAGGAAGCAGGTAATCAATTCGATAAGTTGTTAATTTTGATGAACTCCTACAATCGTGTAAACGATTTGTGATATAAATTGCATTCTTCTTCCTCCTCGTCTTTTGATACGAAAACGTTTTTTAATGAATCCTTTTTTCATATTATTCAATTTTTTACCGAGAAAAAGTGTTTCTGTTACTTAATCTCGTTATATTCCAGGGTTGCTAAAAAACCGTTTTTTTTGAAAAAAAACAAAAAACTGTTTTTTTTTGTTTTAAAACAGGTTTTCTGTTTTAAAACAAAAAACCTTCATGAAAAAAAAAACATGTTTAAAACGTTGTTTAAAACTAGTTTTAAACAGTTTTTTTCTCTCTTTCTCTCTCTTGAAGAAGAACCATTATTATTAATGTTTTACAAGTTTTAATTATTTCATTGAAGTTATTAGAAACACCTACTAACGAAAGGTCAAAATGATAAAGCATTATTAAAAATGAAAATTGAAAATTGAAAATTGAAAATTTTGATTTTCTAGATGTTGCCTCCGCAGTGAGAAAATTCTTCGTCTCTAGCGTTCTAGTTCTGGTAAACTTATTCATATATCGTATTTCTTTGGTTAAATACCGGAAATTAAAAAAAAAAACACGAGGAGAATAAAAAACATGTTTAAAACAAAAAAAAACGTTTTAAACACATTTTAAACAAAATTTTGTTTAAAATTTTGTTTTGTTTTTTTTACACGTTTAAAACACGTTTTAAACGCGTGTTTTAAACATTTTTGTTTAAAACGCTCAACCCTGTTATATTCATTTCAGGTGATACTCGTAAACAACCGTTGAGAAAAGCGACAGCCGCTACCGCAAATTTGACAGAGATGACATCGGAATTGGAAGTCGCAAGACCAAGTTCAGGAAAATCCTCTCCGAAAAAGACTACAAAACGACCTGTTACCCTTGAAGAAGTTGAGTCATCCACGAAAAAATTGAAACTTCCACAGGAGGATACCTCTGACGAAGGTACGAATCGTATTTTAGAAAATTGGATTGGATTTTTTAAAATTTTTCTACTTTTATTTGACCAAAAAATTCGAAAATAAATTATGAAATATTTCCACTTCTTATTATGCATGATTTCAATGAATATTTGTATCCTTTTTTAGAAGTGGTATAGACACTGGACCTAGAAAAAGACACGCAACTGCAGGCCGAGGGGTAAGCCGGAATAGCTAAATTTGTGTAATGCCAACTAAATCCACGGGTGCTCTCCGCAGCGCTGCAGTCGATTTTTTTCGCTGTTTAATTGCTGATAATGAGAGATAAACAATATCAAAATATGAGTGATTTCCTAAGAAATATTCTAAAAACTAAAAATTTACTTAAAACTTGATTGTGTCCGGTTTTTTTTTGGAATAAACTCTCAACTTAGAATTATGGGCATTCCGACTGTGATGCTGTTTCATAATGCACGACCATCGTTGAAATTTAATCGGCATTATAGACAGTGTCTTTAATCGACATCAGTACACGTTGGCTCATTTTACCAAATTTATTATGATTTATACAAGCAATCGAGTATATCTGGATTAATTTTTAAGCTAAAAATATTGGGGGTACGTTACAGAATTATTAACAAAATGACGTCTATTAATGCATACAAATTCAAAGTCTTATCACAAGATAATCACAAGATCACAATAAAAATTCGATTGCAGCGCTGCCAAGAGCACCCGTGGTAGAGTTTGGCATTACACAGCAATTTTCGGCAATATGGCTGCCAGTTGCGTGTCTTATCTTAGGTCCAGTGTCTATAGAAGTGGGTGACGAAGAACTCGACCCAGAAAAAAAGTTTGTGGAAGCCAAGAAGAAAAAATTGTTCGCAGACCGTACTCTTATTATCAAAGATTTTGTAGAACATGGGTTTGAATGGATCGTCGACAACAAACCGCATTGATTTGGAAAATCAACGAACATTTGTGCCATGATCCTGTACCTCAGTCGATTCATTCCGTTGAGAGATCCATTATTATTCGAAGGACTAGAAATTGAAAAAGTGGAAGGCTTCAAAGAAAAGTATTTCAAGAAATGTAACGTATTTTATTTAGACTTGAAAATCAAGAAAACTGAACATGTATTCGATGTAGTATTAAGGGCTTTTAAAGATTGCTTCGATACTATCAAGAACCATTTCCCAGATTGTAAGTTAGAGTTTAATGCGGAAAAGCTAGAGAAGTCATTAACAAATTTAATGCGTTATTGAAGAAAAAAGGAATACTATTGTCCTCGTTATGCTTTCATCGATGAATATGATTCGGCACTCATGGAACTCAACGAAATATTCAGAAATGAATCCGAAACCGACGACAATAGAGCTCGAGCGAAACGTTATGCGGATGAAATTTACGAATTTCTGGATATGGGAAACGAAACATTTGGTTGTAGATTTTCTCTTACGGGCATTGTTTCCCTAGAATACGATGATTTGTTTAGCGATAGCAGGATGATTTTCAGTCAAGCTTGCAAGTTTTACAATATGCCGTTCCATCAGTATCACTTAATATCAATGGAAAAGTTTCTAAGTTTAAGCGGATTCGATAAAGCCCCAACTGAAGAAGAACAAGCGATGTTAATTGAATGGTATGGTGGCTATACACTCGTCCGATTTACTGAAATAATCAGTAACTACTTAAATCTTTATTCACTTAAGAAATACTATGATTTAAATGAATTTAACGCGTACTTCAACACAAGCGGATGTAATCGATGGTTGAGGAAATATCTCGAAAGAGAATATGTAATCTTATGTATAAACGAAATTCTGTTCGCAAAGGATGATATCATTATTGATTTAAAACAGAAACCGCTTCTTAATAGTGGAAAAAATGCCGTGTTATCGCTCTTGGTACACTGCGGTTATTTAGTCCTCGTTAAAAAAATAGCTGATCCGTTCAAATATATCGTAAAGATGCCAAATAAAGAAACTAGAGTGGTTTTAAATCAACTCGTTCAATCCGTATTTTCAAATTACTTACCTGTAGAGAACAAAAAACTTAAAAACAATCTGTATAAGGCATTTGTTAGTGGCAGTGAAGAGCGTCTCGAAGTAGTAATACAAGATTTTTTTGCCGCAATTCAAGGGATTATACGCTTCGAAGAGACATATTGTTTACTGTTGCTAAATACATTGAAGAATTTCACAGCTATAAAATGTCATCCCTTCAATACACCGGCAAGATCAGGTTTGTGTGACGGCGTCGTTATGTATAAGAATAAAGGCTATGTAGTTGAATGTGAAATTATTCCACCCTCTAGATTGCCGGAACCTGATGTTACGAAACCTGAGGATTATAATGCTTTCTGTACTAATGAAAGTAACAAGTTATTGACAAAAGCCGAAAATCAGCATATTAATCAAGAATATATTAGTTTTTTAAAAGGTCATACTGAAATAACTGACAAATATCGATTATTACTAGCGTTTATACAAAAATGAGTGTTCCTAAAATTAACGCAAATAAATTAAGATGTACAGTATTTAGTTTATATTATTGTTTTTGCTACCGATTCAGTTTTAAGTTTCTTTTTTTGTTGAAAAATATTTGAAATGTCTATCACTTTCTCATTGGTTAAGTATCGTCAATAATCAATACGTATGCGCAGTTTGGCAGATGATTGAACTCTTGAGTGCTGCTTAGCTAAGATTGTAAGTGGACACGCAGACATTGTAATTCTACTGTACTCTACTCCGAATATTGAAATTTTTGAATAAATTGTTTTTTGTTAGTGTAGGTCGTGCAGATCTCATTTTTATTTCATGTCGACTTCCTTATTTAATCGCATCCGTTGTAAAAATAATGAAGCAGTGCAGACAACTTACAAAATGAGACAGAAATTTATCATTAGTAGTCATACTGACGGGAATTTTATTAGGCAAGAGGTTGACCTTCGCTGAATGACTACGTGTTTCTCTCTTTCCAACTGCGCACTAAAATCGGTTCAACATGGCTACAGTAAACAGTATTTCTCTCGAGTTAGCTCTTAACGAATTAAAATCTCTAGTTAAAATTTTCACTGATGCGGCTCAAAATAATGAAAAACGTATTGAATTAGAATCTGGTAAGTTGGTTCTTCCAAAAATAAATAATACTAGTAAAATAATAAAATTTTTAAATAAAAATTCAATTTCAAGATCTCGTTCGTCGGAAAAACTATTTGGTGAAGACCTTCATAAATATTTATTATCGTTAGTGATTCGTTATGAGCCACGTAATAATTCCTTTCCTAAAAATTCTGAAAATAATTTTGATACGTTGATAGAATTTCTTCAAGAGAAAGGTAAGAAAATTTTGATGTACAGTACGAAGGCATTATTCTCGCATTACTGTCGATATGGATACGTTCTCAATAAAGTTTTTCATCTGTATAGAGAGAAACTTATTAAGCAAGAAGTTACTGTACCATTTTCTAATTTCGTTAAAGATAGTTTCGGAATTTCCGATCGTCAAGCTTTAAAACTAAGACATATTGGTGAGCTTTGGTATAGCTATAAGCGACTTGAAAATCTAGGAATATCTCTTAAAGAATTTTATAAACGAATAAACGAAATTAAATCTTTAATGAATACTCATTCTAACATAACCGCTTATTGAAAAAGTGATGAAGACACTAATTTGACTTCTGAAGTCTCCAATATTGTTAAAATTGAATGAAATTAATAAAAATAATTATGAAATAAAAATAAAATCATTAAGATAAATTACAAATAAAAATAATTCTGTTCGTCATGTTGAACTTTAATGTGAGCCTTGGTACGTCCCAACTCGTACATGAGAAACACAGAGGGAATTCTACATGACTGATGATGAACCAGAAGTACACTTCTGCTACGTCATAAATATGAGCGTTCATTCTAACTTGTACATAGGACAATCAATGACGTATTCACTCTATCCGATGATCAATGACGAAAACAGAAGTATACTTCTGGTTTGTCATGAATCAGGGTTGCGTACCGGTACCGATACCGCGGTATATACCGACCAATACCGCGGTTTTTTGGGATTTACTGATACCGGTACCATACCGACCGGAAAAAATACTGATACCAAATACCGGTACCATACCAACCAGAAAAAATACCGATACCATATACCCGTACTATACCGACCGAAAATTATATAAATACCAAATACCAGTACCGTACCGACCAGAAAAAATACCGATACCAAATACCAGTACCGTACTGACCGGAAAAAATACCGCGGTATTTATGATATTTATTTATTTATTAATTTTTAATTTCGATCAACATGCAACCCTGCTTTTGATTCTAACACGTTTTTTGAGTTTTAAAATAATTGAACTGGTGCGATATTGCGGGCTAGGGTTGCATACCAGTACCGATACCGCGGTATATACCGACCAATACCGCGGTTTTTTGGGATTTACTGATACCAGTACCATACCGACCGGAAAAAATACTGATACCAAATACTGGTACCACACCAACCAGAAAAAATACCAATACCATATACCCGTACCATACCGACCGAAAATTATATCAATACCGAATACCGGTACCATACCGACCGATAATTATATAAATACCAAATACCAGTACCGTACCGACCAGAAAAAATACCGATACCAAATACCAGTACCATACCAACCGGAAAAAATACCGCGGTACGCAACCCTGTCATGAATGTTAGAGAGTTCATTTCAACTCGTGCATAGGACGATCTATGATGTAGCAGAAGTATACTTCTGGTTCGTCATAAATATGAGTATTCATTCTATCCAGCGATCAATGACGAAAACAGAAGTGTACTTCTGGTTTGTCATAGTATTGGCAAAATGGACATGCATGTCTCTTTTCTTATCATTTTCAGCGACTATGTAAGTAAATGATTCTTCGAGTGTAATTTTATTCGCCTGATTTATGAGAGATGTGGCTCTGTCCCTAATTGAGATAGAGAGGTGGGAGATGAACCAAAATATTCGGAAAAGTATCCTCTAATACAATGAAAATTGAGAAAATTCTACGTATAGAAGTGAATGAAAAAAACATGACCGGAATTTCCATGCATGTTTCTTCTCATATACATAAATTCATATTTGATGAAAAATAGGTATTGAAGTGATAATAATTGAGGAATAAAAACACGACTGGAATTTCCAATCGCGTTTCAAATCATAGGGAGGGATTCATTTCTCTCCCTGGAATTGATCTTGATTTTTGAATGAAAAAACATGCGCGGATCGGACCGTTTTCTTGTCACTCACATCGACGTTTGAAATTTTTAAATAAATGTGCTCAATTGTTGAATTTATTTGTTGTTGTGTTCAAGAGGTTGATGGAAGGTATTAAATATTTCACTCAAAAAAATTGAAAAAATAGTACGAAGAAACTGTTCTCCTAGTTAATAATAGATAACATTGCAAAGCAATGAAAAGCTGAGGAAATCCAGAACTGCGCTAGAAATTTGAGGTGTTACTATGGTTTCAAAAAATGGTAAATTTTGACTAAAAATGAGAAATTTCGACTTAAAAATGAGAAATCTGAGGGTGTGTTGGAAATTTAGGTTTTAAGAAAAATGGTAAAATATGACCTAAAAATTGAAAAAATTAGGAGTGTGTCAGGATTTTCTTCAGCTGTTCTACCGATGTGTCAGAGGAAATCATCGGTTGTATTACTGTGAAAAAGTGGGAAATCTTCGACTGTTCTACCGATGTGTCAGAGGAAATCATCGGTTGTATTACTGTGAAAAAGGGTGAAATCTTCGGCTTTTTTACCAGTGCGTTAGAGTGCGCCAGAAGGTATATTTGTATACTACTAATATTTTTTTATAAAAGGCAAATATTATAAAACAAGTTGAATCATTTGAAAAGAATAAAAATTTTATTAAACTCAAAACTCGTATAATTATTTACATTGAAAACCTAATACACGACGTTTTGCCGTTGTTGACGGCATCTTCAGGTGTATAGGGCCCGCCCTTTTTCATGAACGTGAATGAACGACGTTCGCGTTGGAAAAATGTGAAAACGAACATGAACGTGAAAATTGAGTCGTTCACTCTAAGAACGCGTTCTTTTTTTCGGAGCATGTTTTTTAAGGCGGTGCTTCGGAAAATAAGTTGGTAAATGCGAAAAAGTTGTTTTTTTAATAAAAAAATGAAAAAATTGGAAAAATAAATGCTTAATCGGTTGAAACAAAGTCTCTAAAATAATATATTATAATTTTAAATCATTTAGTTGCGTTACTTTTGAGAAAAATACTGCAAATGAAAATAGATATAATTTTCATTTGCAGTATTTTTCTCAAAAGTAACGCAACTAAATGATTTAAAATTATAATATTATTCTAGAGACTTTGTTTCAACCGATTAAGCATTTATTTTTCCAATTTTTTCATTTCTTTATTTTAAAATCAATTTTATCACATTTACCTACTTATTTTCCGAAGCACCACCTTAAAACGAACATGATTAGGTGACCAATCATGGTACTTCATCACAACATAACTTCAACCTGCATATTGTGCAGTACAGTGTCAGTGTGCAATGTGCATCGCGTCACGTGTGTGTTTTATAATTTTTATTACAATTATTACATAAAAAATTTTATTCTTTGGCATTAACATTTAGGAGCAATATTGTTATTCCTAAATGTTAATGCCAAAGAATAAAATTTTGTATTTGTTTTTTAATTTTTTTCAATTCATTTAATAATTACAAGTAGGGCTGTTGATGTTGACTCAAAAAAATAACGATTCAAGGAATATTTTTTACAAGTTCAAGTTCAAGTTGGAAGTTTGAATAACTAGTTATAGTTTTTGATTCAGAGAAACATGAATTACAGACATTACAGTACAGCGGTTTTTTTGGGTTTTTTCTTAAAACAACAATACGAGTCAATTTTAAATGATCTGATCACTGATCAAACTTGATTTAATGAAACAATCAAAGAAAATCTAATATTTTGATATAAATGATTTTTGATTTACCTATATTATAAAAAATTTAAAAAATTAAAATAAACGTTACAGGTTTTCGACCAAATTTTTTAAATAAAATTTTCACTATAAAAAATGATTGAGACTTTCCATTTCTTTAAATTTTTTTTGTTATTTATCAATGATAAAAATTACAAAGAAAGGAAATGAAAAGCATTTTTTTAAAAGTGAAAATTGAAACAAAAAAACCTATACTTGTAGCATTCTCAAATATGAACGCGTTCTCAAATCGCACCCCTACTGCAACAACACCACATCTCAAAAAAAAAATCCTCGACTGCAAAAACACCACATCTCAAAAAACTACCAAAAATAATTTGCGTTGCGAAAATCTTCCTTTACCATTGGAAAGAACATGAAAAATTAGTAAGGATCAATGAAAAAAAAAATGAATTGTAATGGATAAAATTTAAATTTTAATTGAAATTTTTATGAATAAAAAAAAAAGTAATTATATATATATTAATATACGATACTGTGTAATTGTTAGATGATCCTCTTTTGCGTATGCAACGATAAATTTTCATACTGTTCCCAAAGCTCTGTTCCCCAACTCATATCCGAAGTTTGCTGTGAACCGAAATTTCTAAACACGAATACTAACGATACGAAACTAAATTTTGAGGTAACTGTCACAATCAAACCGATCAAGCATCACCTTATAAAATGTTAATAACATTTGTTACGAATAATAATTTTAAAATCTCCGAAATTAAAGTACGTGAAAAACAAATGAACATTTCGTTTCATCTACACGCGTACACAACATCGCACAACCACATATGTTTAAATTTTTTAAAACCAAATTGAAACAAAAATTGAATAATAAATGCAAAAAATATAAATAAAATAAGTACAATCAAAACACGACCATTGTTATGGATAAATTCGCACAAGCATTCGTATTAACAGAAAAAGAGAAAAAAAAAAATTTTAAACATTCATGATTTTATCATAGATATACTTTCGAAAAAGGTAGAGAACGAACTAACTATCCAAAACCTAAAAACCTGATCCACATTTAATTTCGCTATCTACTATGCCTTATCGCGATCGTTTCAATGGCCACGTTAGAAGGGGACAACAAAGCGACATCCTAGAAAATTGGAAAAACCCCTTCTAGCCCAGTAAATACCACATAGACTGGCAACAACACGAATTTACGCGTTACAGAATTTGAATTCGTATTTCGTTATTTACAAAGCAAATAAAAAGCAATTTTCTTGAGTTTCGGTTATTTGATGTATTTTGAAATGTGGTGTTGTTGCAGTAAGGGCGCAAAATGTGAACGGCGTTCGTCAGAGGAGCACTTGATGCCTTGATGAATGTTGATGAACGAGCTTCAAAACGAATAAACGTGAAAAGAACGGCAATTTTCATTAAAAGAACGTGAACTGAACGCCATTCATTGAACACGTTCCTTTTTTTCGTCAACGTTGCCAACTCTGCATTTCACAATAATATCAAAGCCAAATCTCAAGTTTTTGAATTGTTGGTAATGAGTATTTAGATTAGAATAATATGTTATTTAAAATTAAAATTGGAGAAAACATCGATTTTTAATAGAAAAATCAACAAAAAAAAGAAATCTACTCATAAAATCCCTAAAATTTCAAAAATCCCTAGAAAAATCTCCAGCACTTCCTGAAAAGTCGATGGGAATAAATCCCCAAGTCTGGCAACACTGAGTCTACTGTACAAGTGTACAACCCTGCTAGAACGGAAATCTCGACACCTGGTAAATATTGCCTTCTTTCGAATTTTGCGTTCGAATCGCATTTTAATGAAGATTTAGAAAGTGTTTTTCAAGTTTTGTTAACCAGAACAATTGTAATGATAAGGCTGACGATTAACGAAGTATAAAGTATAGCAAGGTTCGTAAATATTGAGAATTCGATTATAATGTAAATATTAAATAACGTTATCAGTGAAACTTGGGTTTCTCAATATCTTTATTTCGTGCTGAATCCTAAATACACCTATTCGTGAATAATAATTTTTACAGAAATGTTAAGTATGTTTTTGAAATTATCAAGAATGTTCAGCATTTTAAATTTCGTTATATGCCAATTTTTCAGATTTCAACCATGTCAAACACGCCAGATGACAATTCTTCGCAACCTTCATACGAGTCTAGTAGAAATACATCTCTGTCCAACATATCTCAAACGAGCAATTCAGAAAATATCGATAATTTACCGAATACTAGTAGAAGCATGAACGATGACGTGAACATGTCATCGAATTACTTGAGATCAGATATATCGACTAATAATGACCAGAACTCAACCTCGAACAGTAATTTCGCTGAAAGTAGTAATCCCAATAGTAATCATAATGATCGATTTGTGCATAGAAATCATACAGCCAGCAACAATACTACTTCGAGTAATAGTAGTAATTATAATTACGCTGATAATGCCAATGTGAATAATAGTAACAATAATAACAACAATAATAAT
Organism: Phenacoccus solenopsis; assembly: GCA_009761765.1. NCBI lineage: Eukaryota > Metazoa > Arthropoda > Insecta > Hemiptera > Pseudococcidae > Phenacoccus > Phenacoccus solenopsis. The sequence continues at coordinate 27,784,866 of CM019753.1, read as the reverse complement.
AGAAACACTATAAATAATGTTCCCTTACTGGGAGTACGAGATAGGTTATTTCATGCTATGTTTTTCAAAGCGTCTGTTACATATGCCAGATCCGTTCCGTCGTCGATACGACGAGTGATAGAATTTTTAATTTTGCTAAAAGTAAGTATCATTCGAAAAATGCATGTGCTTGAATTACAAAGGCGCATAATGTATATTTTAATTCTAGGCGGTAACTGCGTTTTTCATTTTGATATATGTGCATACTACTTTCATCCACAAGCCAACCGAGTGCTTAAGTCATTTAGAAGGAACATGGCCTAGAGATGGTATTTTAAGAGTAGAAATATTGAGAAATGGTGCCGCAGATTATACCATCGAAAATTCATACGCCAAGGAAAAGAAGTTACGTCAGCAACGCATAAATGAAATGAATCTTCTGCTTACAACTTTCAAATTTCCCATGGAGTTAGTATCAAAAGCTTTGTCCAAAATGTGTATGAATATAAATGGTAAAATTATCAATATTCGTATCATTAATAGATGGCCAAGCGAAGTGCATTTAGAATCTTCGTTAGATGACGATATGAAGGAGGCAGAGAGGCAAGAACGTGAAAAAGAAAAAGAACAGCTTTTCGACGATGAACCGGTTGAAAATGTAACAGATGTTACATGGGTTACAGGTATAAGCTAGCGTTAGATTCAAAACTTTTCTTTTCATAACTCTGTCGGATGAAAAAAAAGTTGAAATAATCTTATGTCAATATTGAATTATTATCGTTGTGTAAACTAGTCAAAAGTGAATATTTTCTACTTAAAAATTATAATTTATGCATACAATTTGTTTCGAGCAGGCTTCTTCTTGGCCAATACCTTTGATATTTTTTTGACCTTGTTCAAAATAGTTTTCGCGCTTAGATAACTATTGACCTTGTGATTTGTCATTAGGAAATCAATTATTGTTGACTTCAATATTATTAGAAACTTACATTACCCCTCTTTTGATAATTTTTTTTCTTTTTTCGAATAATAAAAATAATGTAAAGCAAATGTAATGCACGTAAGGACTCAAGTATTCATTTACGATATAATTTATTAAATCTTTACTAAAATATCAATCTTCAATTGAAGAATTTTATGATATCTCCTTTAGTGAATATTTCGTTACAACTCATTTACTCTTTTTTTTGTACGCAGATAATAAAAGTTTATTCAGTTCATCTTGGGAAGATATAAATTCTTTTGGAGGCGCAGAAGGATATATGAAAACTGAAAAGGTAGATAGAAAGTTGTAAAATTTTGTATTTCCCACGGTGCTGCCTTTCCCAATCTCTTATATTTTTATTTTCCTAATTTAACAATAGCTTGAGAGAAATCACGAAGGAAATGGTGATTATAATGAAACACTGAGCCTTCAACATGTAGTGACAGCTAATGATGAAACTACTAAAGGTCAGTCGTTTCATGTTTCATCTCCTTTAAAAGAATCCGTATCAGAAATGGAGAAATTAGTGAGAGCGGGTAATTATTTCTTGAAATAAATAAATGAATAATTCATTTTTAAGTATGTACTAAACGCTAAAATTTCTTGGTTTAGTATGGCCCGAAGAAGAATATATATTAGAATTTTCTCTGGAATACGGATTTTTGAGACTGTCCCCACAGGTGCGACAAAAGATGAACATACCAGTTAAAATAGTTACATTAGATCCCACCAAAGATGCTTGTTTTGGTGATCAAATCACTCGTTTCATTTTGGAGCATTTTATCGGTTACGATGATCTGTTGATGGTGTCCATTAAAACGTTGGCCGAAAAGGAAAATAATAAGGGTTTTTTGAGGTATTTTTATTGCTACACATAGCTCAGTTTTAGAATAGGTATTATGATTGATGAATATTTTATTGAATAAATTAGGAACGTTGTGACTGGGGAACATTATCGATTTGTTACTATGTGGATGTCACGTGCGTCTTACTTATTCGCTTTTGGAATTATGATCGTGTTTGTGAGTATATTGGAACATCTTTTTTTTTCAATTTCTAGTTGTTTGTAAAAATTTAATGTAAATTTCGAATTAATGTTAGTTTTTTAAATTTAAGAGATCTTTTGAAGGTTCTCAAAATCTGTTTAATGCCTATAAAGACTATATATATATATGTACGTAGTACAGTTTGCGTGTGTTGAAGTTTTTGCTATCATAATTTTCGGTCTGAAAATAGTTCATATATTTCTGTATGATATCTCAATATTTCAATAGCGATTGTGAAAATTGCAGTGAATTTACAGGCAATATAAAAGTTAATAAATATTTACGACGTCACGTGTCCAACCTTTGCAAATTTATAGAACCTCGAGTAGACGTTTTTTATTTTTTTTATTTTGTTCTGTAAGTATTTATTAACACATCAGCCTTATTTTTAGCTGTTGGCAACTTCATGTTTTCATTTTTTTTTACTTATGCTACGAATTAATTAATTGTTTTAATTTTAATATGTATAGTCCAGTCCAGTTAGCACAAAAAAAAACCAAATCTTGGAAAAATTGGTAGTAAGTTGAGTTTCACGTAATATGTGTGTGAAGGTGTAATTAACAAGGTACTAAAAGTCAAGAGAGGAGTTGAAATCTCTTCAAAAAGTAGTTTTTCCCTTCTAACTTGGCGAGAAGGGGTTAGAGCCGAAATTTAGTCTCGTGACGTAATATTCTACACTAAATTTTCTTTCGAGTCGATATTTTATTTATTTCCAAAATCAAAATTGAGGTTGCTACGTTACCACCAAAATTACCCCATTTTTGATGACTTCGTATCTTGATAAAACAGTTGGAAATGAAACGTACAGGATATTATAGTATCTCACTTTACATTTCTATCATGAGCACCCGTATGGGCAATTTGTAGATTCAAAATGGGCTCGTAGTAAGCGGGGGACGTATTTTTCAAAATAATTGTATAACTAGTTCTCGTATAAAATTAATATTATATGGCGAACTTTTTCTCTAATAAAAAATTAATTTTTACAAAAACCCCTAAGAAGGGATGGTAAGATAGATAGTAAGTCATGAAAAGGGTTGAGGAGTGAAGATTACTTCTTGGTGTTTCAAGTACACAGTATAATATTTCTGAATGAAAAATTCATAGATTGAAATAATGCGTTCCATAGGAACAAAAACGTAGAAGACGACAGAGCGCTGTAGTACATTCTTCACAGTTGACCACCATTAGCAAAAGACCCACATCACACACTTAGATTATTAAATATTGAGTTTTGTATTGATTTCAGGGAATAAATTATCGGAAAGGAAATCTAGTGTCGAATATTTCCTCGCTGAGCCCTTCCCATGGAGGTAGAAGCGAAAAACCACTTTTTGGAAAAATTTCATCCCCTCCTGGGAATAACTCATTACGTACGGGGCGAAATTTTTAGTATCTTGTTATTTACACCTTCACACAATATTATGTAAAATTCAGCTGACTACTAATTTTTCCTGGGTCAAAAGCTAATTTGACTAGGCTAATAGATTGTTAAGAGTTTGAAAATTAAAAAAAAAAATGAAAAAAATAATTTTGAAAATTCGTATACGAATGAAGTGAATTTATGATTTTTTTCAGACTCTCTCCATTTCAATGCTGCTAAGGTATTCGCATCATCAAATATTCCTCTTTATTGGTACGTATAATTTTTATTTAATATTTAAATGAATTGAATAAAATTATTTGTACACGTGGAAGATTTAATAATTTTTTATTATTTATAGTGGATTTATTACAAATGTTGGAATTCAATACAGCGATTTCATTCCCTGCTGCTCCCTTGTTAACCGTAATTTTAGCATTAATTGGTTGGTATTATCAATTCATTTTATCAAATTTCAATTTGAAGATTTTTGAGAGTCAACGTTGAAAATTTTTTCGCAGGAATGGAAGCTGTAATGTCGGAATTTTTCAATGACACTACGACCGCTTTTTACATAATTTTAATTGTTTGGATTTCGGACCAATATGAAGCGGTGTGTTGTCACCGACCGATCACTAAGAAACATTGGGTTAGGTAAGTATTTTGAAGCGCTGCATTTCAACATCGATTAATTTACGTAATAAACGACAATTTGTTTTTTAAACAAAATGTTACTAACTGTGATAGAATAGCATCAGCCAGATTTTACGAGGTATGGTGTAAAATATCTTGATATATATTTATATTTTTCCTATACATGCTCACGGGGTTGTACTCAGCATGTAATGGAAGCAGTTTTGATTTTTTTTTCAGTCTATACTTTTGTTGATCAACTGCTAGTGTAGTTTGGTGAAGGGGCATTTTTGAAGGCATGTAGCTTTCAAGATTGGTTTCACGTATTTTCCGAACATTCGACTCTGTTATTGTATATTGAAAACTGATTATTTCCTGGGGGAAAAAATTGATATTCTTCAGTAGGAAATTATATGTATGATCAAGTTTTTCATCCCTAATATATAAATTTCAAAGGACCTTAAAGTGATTTTCTACATAGTTTTTTAAACATCGGAAATCATCCTCAAGAAGTGTATCTAAAAACAAAGCTTTTTTAAGTGTTTGTTTTTGATTTTTTTTTTCTTTTTTTTTAAGAAAAATCAAAAAAAAAAAACATTTCTTTAAAGATGCCACGCTTTGTATTTTTTGTAGAAACGTGGTGTTTCTGGCTGATTTTTCAATAAAAGCGAGAGCTATTAAAGCTACATAATTTGGAGAGGGCATTCATTGTTGGTTAGATAATGCCCAGCTTATATTTTTATATTTACATATTTTTTGGCGACCTTGGGATGTAAATGAAAATCACTCAAAATTTGCTCAGAAGTCCTTCATGTGAATATCTAGAGGTACTTTAATTTTTATTCATTCAAAATTACGTTTCACGGTAGTTAAGCGGTTAGCAACGTTATTTCCAGATCTGAACAAGCCCCAGTTTCCTAGTTGAGAACTCAGCTCCAGTAATGCGGCATGGCTGCTTACTTTTTTTTTTTTTTTTTTGAAAGCAGACCACCGATACTTGCCTAGTTCTGAATAAAAATAAATTAATTATTTTCTTTGAAGTAGATAACGTAAACTCTCTGAAAGAAGCAAAAAAAAAAAGAATTGAAAGGGAGTTAAAATACAAGTTGAGAAGTTGAAAAAAATCTTGGGGAAAGTGCAGAGAAATGATAGAAATAATGAAAAAATTGCTCATTATTTCGTACTTTTTTGCAGGTGACCTTGAAAAATGTTCATCGTAATTAAATAAATTTTGTGACATGTGTAGCCTGAACATTGTTGTACAGGTTATCATCATATAATAAAGCAGGTTTAAGACACATGCCCCCTTTATATCTTCTCAAGTAAATTAGTAGGGGAGTTGGAGTGAGAACTAACTTTTTGAAAAAGTTTTAAGTTGTGACATTCTTTGAATCGTTCATATATCTTCACGCAATTGAGCGAGAAAAATCAAGTTTTGTGTGTACCATTATTGAAAAAGTATAATAGTACTCTTGGATTTGGATCAAAATGCATCCAAAATTGGAAAAATCGAATTTTGAGGAAAGCTAGAAGAGCATACCCATGTTTGATGAAAATAATCTTACATGTTTATTGGCCCTGGAAATGACATATTCCATATTCAGTCTCACAGGTCATTTCAAGGTATGTAAGGAGAGGCGGGCAAGGGAACAGAAAATGAGAATTCAATAATATGTAATGTATGCCCCAGGTCATATGAGTATGAAGAACAGGTTATACCGTTTGACCTAGTGTTGAAAAATATGAATTGTGTCCACCTTCTCATAACGTCAAAAAAAGACTTGTTATCGAATTTTTTGATTCCTTTAATCTACTACCGACCTTCCATTCGCATGTTTGGTAAATGGTGGAATGTGTTTGAAACCATTTGTATTTTTGCAAAATTGAACGCGTGCATTGAAGTTTTTCCTTTTTGACATCATTGCAGTAGAGTTATGGTTTATGCTATTGGATTTTATTAGCCAATGAAAATCGTGGATTATATTTCGGTGGCGAGCCAAAATGGTGTAACCTGTCTTTATGGTTATTTCGCCTTTGTGTATGCCTACTTGTATAATGACAACATCCTTTATTGGCGATTTTCTTTTTTTGGGGGGGGGGGGCGGAAGGGAAGTGTAGATTGAATAATATTTGATTACATTCCAAAAAAATAATCCAATTTCAATGTAAGATAATTTTAGTGTATTTGAAACAAAAAAATTAAAAAAAAACAAACCAAAAGAAGAAAATGTAAAACACAATAATAGTTCCAAAATTGTTAGAACAGTTTTTAAAATAAGAATGGAGTAACAAATTTTTTGATAATAGGTTATTTTCAGTTGCAACGTAGAGTAGCCAGAATTTTTTCAAGGAGGATGCCAAAAATAGAAAGAAAAAGATTTGTCTACGATTTTTTACAGCTTTTTATTTCTACTTTTTATAGCAAAATAGTCATTTAGTTGAACATTCAAATCTTGGCTACGCCATTGACTACTTTTTCATTCCCGAAGATCTTATTTTTCAAAAGGAATTCAATTTCATTTTCGAAGATTAAAAAATGAAAAACAAAAGGAAATATAAATTGATCATAATAATGATGATGTAATTTAATTTGATAATTAGATTCTAACCGATATCCATTTTTTCGATAAATTCCTCGTAGTTTTGTTAATTTTAGTAATGTTATCACGAGCAGAAATTTACCCGAGGTATCACGCCTCCACCCACCACGCTTATTGCCCTCAAAATGTAATGGGCGTATACGAAAGGTTTTATGGTCATAATACATATAATGGAGTGAGCTAAAATTATTGATGTAGAAATTTCAACTCCTACGTAGTGTTAAAGAAGAACTGAAGTAAAAAAAATTTTATAGGGGAAATTGGTTTATAAAATTCTTGAATCGGTTTATTTCTTATGTAGTATTTCATTGGGGCTGCAGTTTGATCCTTATGTGATGTCTAAATGCACTCTAATGATGAACAAACCAGTATTTGAGAAGTACTTTAAATTTAATGAATATACGAGTATACTCATATGATTACTGGATGCAGAATGTGCAATGTAGTCCAGATTTATTATAGGGGGTGAGTCGAGGCTTCCAGCCTCAGTACCCATATAAAAGGAAATTAAGCTATTTTTAAATTTAAAGATAATCTAAATCTTTGGGGAAAAGATTGCTTAATTGATTAATTAAAAGTAAATTAAAATTTATTAAAAATAAAGTTGAAGAAAATAGAATTATTTAATCTCTTTATCTATTAAAAAATATAACTGAAGAGGCATAATTAAAAATTTTTTTGATCTAGGCGTAAAAAGGTTTTTTGCAGGATGATCGGATAATCTGCAATTCTGATACCTCCTCTAGAAATTCAGCTACGGTGATACAGTATGGCTGCTTTCTTTTTTTTTTAATTTAATTTTTTTGTGTGTGAAATTATGAGGAATTTTTTATTATATATTTTTTTTGCATTTACCCAACGACATTCGGCATTAAGATTTAATGCATTTAATACCGTAGGTTTTTATTTGTGTAAATTCATCCGTAATTTTTTTTCTGGGGTCGGAAAAAGTGAATTGTTGCAATTTAATGACGCTCACATCCGACTATGTGGGTAAATTAGATTTCATCTGCTATACATCAAATCCGTTATTTTTGCCAAAATATTTATATATTATATTTCATCGAAAAGAATACAGTTTTATAAAATGATTTACATGTTATATTTTTCATCGCACCTATTCCATGGCCAGGCGTTTTATATGCAGGACAACGGGGTGGTTTTGCCTCACAGCGGGAATTATTCGTATCCCTCCGTTGTACGCGACCATATAGGAAATTCTTGGCCGAGCAATATAATGGCATATACATGTCGACGTACTTAAGCGAACCGAAGGATGCCAATTCGAAGCTAATAGAGTAATCTTACACCGACGCTTTTACGTAAATAAATGGAATAAAATAATTTAATCTCGTTTATACATTAAGAACTCTCCCTCGAAACGACGTTTCAATGAAAAATGCCCGAAATCACCCAACATAGTTATTACAAAATTTCCTAAAGGCGGTTAAAGAAAGCGCTGACAAAAAGTACCTGACTAGGTAAAATATCGGCGTTGGAGTATTTTTAATTTATATTATTTCGCGAAAAAAAAAAACCTTTATGAAATCTTCTCGGGGTAAAATATTTAATTTGAAGTTTTAAGATGGTTGTCAAAAAGCTTTTATCAGTACCAAGGAGCAGCTATTCCTTTTTCTGTCTCTTTAGAAAGAAAAAAAAATCTCTCATAACTTTTATGTCCGGTCACAAACATTCAGATACTAGCTCGTGACCATTATCGGATTTAGTTACACTTGCTCATTTCTGCTTTTATATTAAAGAAGCGAAAGATCTCGCGTCGACTATAATACGTTTCGAGATACGTATAATAAAGAAATTTTAAAAGAATTTCTATACCTCGGAAAGAAGAATGGCGTAGGAAAAAGGTGAAAATTCCAGCTACATATTATCACGTGGTATATGTCAACTAAGGTGAAATTTTTGGACCCGGTTGAATTACAAATTGAAAATTGTTTTAAGAATACTTCCCGTTATATTTTTCGATTTAAATTGCTATTCGAACTTTTTCTTTATTCACTTCCCTGTCGCCTCGTAACAGTCTTCGCGCCAAAGATTTGAAAGCATTTTTCAGGTTTACCCGTTGTTTGTTTTTTACGACGTAAAGTTATCACGGGCTTTTTTGACGACGAGAAATTCTCGTACGGTTTTCATTCTTCGGGTTTTTCGTCGCTTTATTTTTACACGAGATGAGTTTATTTTATTGTTATTATTTCGAATGCGCGTGTATGCGAAATTTGAAGGTGGGTTTGGCCATACACCTGTAGGTTTATTGTTGCAATAGTTTAATGACGAGAAAATTCATTTTTCGGTTGAAATATGGCTACTTTCATGCTTTAACTATACCGTGCGACCAACTGATCTTTGCACCCCTCAGTGCCAAATTCCCTTGTGAAAAATAAAAACTTCAAATAATTCAATTTCTCTCGTTATTTTTTGTTGGATCAAGAAATAAAAACTCATTATCAAGATTATGTATTTTATTCAACTTTCGATTAATTACTCTAGATCACTTGGCAACACTGATTCTTGATAAAATTGACTGAAATCAATTTATAATGAAAAAATAAAATGTTAAAAATTTATTAATAAATATTATGATAATTTTCATCGATTGCTATCATATAAAAAACCAAAAAAAATGAAAAAATTCACACTCTATTTAGAAGTAGGGAATTTCACGCTGAAGGGTGCAAAGACCAGTTGGTCGCACGGTACTTATAATATAAATAAATAAACAATATAAAAACAAATTAATATAAAAAATTAAATTAAATTAAATAAATTAAAATTAATAAAAAAAATATAAAGTAAAAATTATTATATAAATTATATGTAAATATTCAATTAAAAATAAAATTATAAAATAAATTGTTGGATTGTTAATTTCTGTCGATGAGGCGAAACTATAATAAAAACGCAAAACACTTCTTTCTAACTCTCGCGTGTATTTTCAAGTAACACAAAAGGCCTTAGCTTAACTTAAACTAGAAATTATCTTTATCTTAATTTTAGTGCAGTGTTATCAGAGAGGACAAAATAAACACAACTCGCCATAAATTGATCTAAATTCAATATTAAATCCAGATACTAATTCTGATTCACTTTTAAAAAAATCAAATGGAATACATGATTTATAAACAATACGCAGCGCTTACTTCAGTTAGTGTTGAAGTAGGCGTTTTATTTAAGTTGCGTTAAATTGCAGAATATAGTGAAACAGATCGTAGGAATTTACGTTGATGATTTTTACCAGGCTGTTGCCGAGAATGATTTTTATTAGAGATTGAGGGAAATAGGTATTTGTACTATTGGCAAGAACATTCTGTAAAAATAGAGTAATTCGTAATACTAATATGTTACATCTTCGTTTCTTAGAGTAAAAGGGTACCACTCACTCTATTTACCACCTACTTCATTCCATTCTCTCATGGCTTAAATAATGGTGAGCTTCCTTTAGCAATATTCAGTGGCATCACAAAGGCATTTTTCCTAAATGCGGGAGGAAAACACTACTTTACCTCCCGCTCGCTAATCGCTCGGGTCTCGAACGAGCGCTTTTCTCCCGCATTTAGGAAAAATTTCGTTCACTACTCGGGAGAAAAATTCAACCTAACACTCGTCAAGAATCACTTTTACTTCCCTAGTTGTGAAATATACTATGACCGTGTAGATTATGATATTTTACTATCCAAATTAGAATGTTATGGTAGTAGAGGCTTACCTCTAGAGCTAATGACCTGATACCTAAAAAATAGACAGCAGTGTGTTAAAGGTTTCAGAACTTGGAGTTTTAGCGTAAATTGGTTGATTTGACCACTTGCGCAGTATTATTACAGCTATTTTTACATTTTTTGAAGATTAACAAGAAGACTGTGACATCTTATTTAACATCTTATTTTCGCGGAGCAAAAAAAAAAAAAAAAAGTCAACAGTTGGTAAAATTTCATGGTATTAGTTGGCAATTTTTGGTTTTCTCCCCCCCCCCTGAACAATTTCCTCGGTACGCCCCTGCTACTAACATACCTTGCGATAGGGAACTTACATTGTATGCCGATGATACTATCGTGCTGATTAAGGAGAAAAACTTTCAAGAGGTCGCATTTAAAAATACAAAGGACTTGAACAATTTGCAAGATTGGTTCCAGTTGAACAAGCTGGAAATAAATGCCAATAAAATTATTAAAGTGCCTTTTAGCATCTCGCCTAATAATTGTCAATTCCCTTTACATTTCGATGATGATACGCTACTAAAAGTAGAAAATGAGGCAAGATTTTTAAGAACTCAGTTGAATTCTTCACTCAAGTGATTCTCGCGTCTAAATAAAATTGAATACATTTATGCAAAAAGATCCCATACGCAAAACTGTTTTGAAAAAAACGCGTTTAAAGTTTCTAAAAGAATACAAAGTGCAGAGAATTGAACATGAAGTTTTGAAATTCCTGCTGATGATTGACGAATTCTTTGGCTATAAAATGGCTCATTTTTAAAGTTGAAAACTTGATTTTTGTTGGAGTTATTGCCGTAAATGTTCAGGCATTTTTATGTGCTCTTTTTCTATTCTCAAAATTCGAAAAATTAGCAGAGTTTTGATTTTGAAAACATATTTAGAAGCTAAACACATATTTGGATTATTATTCAATAAAAAAAAGGATTCAGCGATTACTCTGCAAAAGTGTGAATACGGTTCTGCGTACTGCTGGACCAATGTAGTCGCACGCGTTAACACGTGCACGTACTCGTCTGTGCGTCATAATAGGGTGTAGGATGGTTGCACGATTTTGATACTTGATATATAAGAAAATGGCGAATAAAGACTTATATGTTTAGTAGTGTAATATTGATGTAGCATTTTATGCGAATGTTCTGTTTCAGATTTTTCTACCTGTACCATTTTTCATTTTACGCTTACCATTATCGATTCAACGGACAATACAGTGGCTTGGCGTTGATTACGTCTTGGTTATTTATTGAAGTAAGTAATTTGTATTGGCGTTTTAGATTAATTTAATGTTAAAACATGCGTGCAACGAATCGACTACTGGTTGGAAAATATTTCGCAATAGAAATAGCGCTGAATTTGAGTACGGGAAAACAGTCAGGTGAGTTTGTTTTGCGATGGAACAATAGAAAGAAAGAAACGTACAGCGGTATTGGTGAAATCTTGGCGACTTGCGTTTGACAAGTTGTTTCGTACGTTTTCTTCTTCTTTTTGATTTTCATTGTTGTTTTTATATTGTAATACAGACGAGATACAAGCTCCGATCGGGAAACGGTTTTAATAACAAACGCGAAAGAGGGCGAGACGAGAACGGTATTTTTGTTTAATTTTTTCCCCCTTTACGCGAATAAATTGAAAATTCTTCTAGTTGAAAATTCCTTCGAATTTGGAATAATTTGAAAAATGTACTGCGAATGATTTAAAAGGGTGCGTATGGTGATGGTTGGGGCGAAATAGACTTTGCCTTTGTAACCAAGAGATAGTGACGTGCACACCTTTAAGGTGGGACTTTAGTAGGTAATTAAATAGGTAGTTGAATTCGTCCAACGAAAACAGGCGCCTCGTTTATTTTAAAAATATAAAATGCAGTGGAACAACAGTTTAAACACGTGGCGAATGAGCTGGTTAAAATTTTAACAATCTAACATACATTATACAAATTGACTTCACTGCGATCGAAGAAGTAGTATGATCAGAACAGCGTGCAGATTCTCTTTAGCTTATTCTATCACACATGACTTTGTAGTGTTGGGCGATTAATAATCGATTAATCGAAAATGTCGATTAATAGGTAAAAATAATTGGAAGAATCGATTAATCGATTATTAGAAGTAATCGATTATTTCATCGATTATTTTATGAAATAGATAATCGATTAATCGACCAATTTTCCGTTTTTATGTTTTTTTTTCCAATAATGCTTCGATATTTCTGAAAAAAAAACTTTTTATTAAAAAATAATCATTTTGTGAAGACATTTTTATAATACGATGAAATCGTCTCTCATCGCATACCATAAATATGCTTGTTTTTTAAATAAGAATTGCAACTTGGTATAAATACTGTCATTTTTGAATAAATGATTTTGTTTTTGTAATTAATTTGAATGAAATTTTTGTAATTAATTCAAATAAATGTTTTTTTTTTTTTATCATAATTGAACACAGCACAATAAAAATGAAATTCGGGATTTTTCAAATTCTGAATATTTTTTCTAATTCCAAATTTTCTCCAAATTTTTTTAAATCTCCAAGATTTTTTTCAACTCAAATCCTTTTTCTGATTTTCTCAAAATTTTTTCTATTTAATTTTTCCTCAAAATTTATTTCGAGCCAAAAATTTTTCTCAATTTTTTTTCAACCAAAAATCTTTACAGTTATGTTTCAAATTTGAATGCTTTTTTCAGAATTATTTTCAATTATATTTATTTTTTATTTCAAAAAGTCAATATTCATTTGAACTTTGGAAACATTTATACTATAATTTTATTGACAAAAAATTCAAAGTTGGCAAAAAATTGAAGAAAAAATTTCTAAGTTGAAAAAAATTAGATGAAGTGTAAAATTGAAAAAGCATCTGAAGAAATGTTGGGTGCAAAAAATTTCTAATGCTGAAAAATCGATAAAAAAATTCAAAATAGATATAAAAATGTTATAAAACATTTTTGGATTGCAAAAAATTTCGGGGAAAAATTTCAAGAGATTGAATAAATCGTTAGAAAAAATTTGAATTTGTGTAAATTTTTATTTTATCCTTTATTCACTCGTGTTCCGTAAACGTTGTAACTACAGAGTATAGACAATAAAAAAAATCGATTATTTCAATAATCTAGATTCGATTAATCGAATATTGGAATAATCGAAATTCGATTAATCGATTACTCAAATAATCGATTATTCCCAAAACTATTAATTTACATGTTGTGAACTGTCAGTCTGTCTGTCTATGTGTCTGTCTATCCATACACCTGGAGAACAGAACCTAAGCATGATTTAATACATACAACTGCACTGCAACCATTCGTCGTGATGCGCGAAATTAGAAATTTTTTCCGTTATCGCGAATAGTCTGTTGTGCTATATACATGATAATTATAAGCTGGCATCTATTCGAATTTATTCGAGTTCTTATTTTCGCAAAAAATGTAAAATATTAACTTCTACAAAAAATTCAAGTTCTCAATTTTAGCTTTCAACAATTATAAATTTCCCAACTTTTCAAAACACATAGGGAGGGAAGCTCCCCTCCCCCATCCCGCTTACTTACGCCCCTGTTTCATTAATTTTTTTTTTCATTTCATCAACAAATTTAAATTACTTAATTGCTCATCTTTCGCTGCAACAGTAATTCATCAACAAACGTAATGCAGGTACATATTTTATGAAACGCTTGAAAACAAGAGAATTTTCATTTTCACGTAAATTGATAAAAAGAGATTTTGAATTTTAATGAACCCAGACATCCTCCTTGAACTCGTTCGCGATCATGAACTCACAATAATAAGCCTGTTTACCTCCTCGGACTCATCTTTTATCTTCCCTCAGCTGCAATTTCTCGCTCTGTGTGCACGTGCCTTTAGCCAAACGGCTTTACATGGCAGGTTAATGGAAAAAAAATTAATAGGTAATTTTGTTTTGTTGTTGTTGTTGTTGTTTTTCCCCTTTTGATTGACAGATAACGGTAAATTAAGAAATATTATGATTCTTTTTAGTATCAATAGAAAAATGCATTTTTCCATTTTGTGTCTAATCATTTATTGTGTATCTCAGTCTAAAAATGTCCCACATTGTCGAATTTATTTACGGAGATACAGGCGTTTTTCGGAAGTTGGGTCGAAAATAGTGATTTAAAGATTTTTAACGTTTTTTATAAAGGAAACACTACTCTTTCGAATGCCGCAACCCGCATTATACCACCACATTATTGAAATTTTTTGATCCAACTTCATTTCGTTCATGTAATTAGAATAAAAACTTTTGAAAACTTTAAACGTGTTTTTCTCAAAACTATGTTTTTTTTTCACTTTCAACTTCAAAAGCGAATATCTCTGCAACTATTGCACTTGGAAGACTCCACGAGGTCTCATTTTGTCAGAAATTTATTCTAGTATAGCGTAGTGGTCTTAACTCCATTTCGACAATGTGGTACCTTTTTAGACTAAAATACACTATTATGCAATACTATAATGCGCGAAGTTGCGTCTAAAAAACAGTTGAATTTATAAACTCAAAAAGTACTGTATACATGATTAATGAGGTCAGTAAAAAAGTATTCTCGAAAAAGTTGTCTATTGTGATTCCTGAAGTTTTAGACTTTGGAAAATATATTATCAAATGTTGCGTAAGAATTATTGTATTGCTTTTGAAGGAAGAGGTTTAAATTTAATTGCAGCCACTGCCTAATTGCTAATAGTTTATCATAAAAGGCTTAACATTAAGATGAAATTTTGTTCGTTTGTATAATGCCAGAAGTGATACCTGTTAACCTGAGAGTTTTCGAGAACCTATTCTAGCCCTACAGTGTTATAGTTAAACGAGATTTACAAGGAACTGTACAAGTTGGATTCTGCTGGAATTTATTTTGCGCGTACAAAAAATTTAATTTGAAAAATTACAAAAAATTGTGTTGTGAAAGCATTGAAATCGACTTGATCTTTCAATTCTTTAATTTATAGGTTGGACAGTCAAGAAGAAGCATGTTGCGCATTGTTTCCAAATATTTCAAAAAACTTGGAATATTCTGAAATTTTACTCTCGAAAAAATTGTAAAATAATCAAAAATTGGTCAATAACTAAAAAACATACAAAATTCGGGAAGTCTCTTAGTTTTAGTTGGCAGCACTGACTGTTCATAAATATTTCATTAGTATTGAACGACAGATTTTCTTGAAGTAATAACTGTGATATCAGAATTCGTGTTTTACAAGGACAAACACCATCACGCATTGCCATCAAGTTATTTTTTTTCTACTAGTTTTAATTATGAAAAAATATTTATACTTCTTGCGAGATCTTTTTTTAACGCCTTCTCTTTCTGCTTTTTAGCGCACTAAATTTCATAATTAAATTCTAGCAAGGGACTCCAAAAAACTTGGATTTCATCTCGTGAAAAAAATATGAGAAATTTGTTTGTCAGGTTAAGGTGGGTGAAAGCGTGTTCATTAGGATCTAACAAAAAAAGTACGAAAAGGTACGATTCTTTTTATTTTCCTGTTCTGCGAGCACTCCGAAATTTGACACAATTTTTATTTCAAAAACGACATTCGTACTAGCGTAAACACTAGTTTTGGTAGAAATTTTTCTTATTTTATGCTTGGCAGTTCCAAGTGTGGATAATCGTCCGATAGATTTTCATGCAGGTTTGAACAAATTTTTTTCCTTCGTCAAACTCGTCATTTATTTTCGAAGAAAAAGGAACAGTGTGAAGAATTTCATTTGAAGCCTTTTTCTCGCTTCGTCAGTTTATATTTTATTACCATTGGATTCACGAATCCGCTTACATCTGGAACTGCGATTATTTTCCCCTGTTTATTATGTCATCACGAGGACGTAGTGTAGGACGGGCTTAAATTTGGAGGATATGTATCGTGGACGAAATGTTGAAGTAATTTCAAGGGGAGAATATTTTTAAAAATTTTCAATAATTTAATTTTTTTTTTCCAGGGTAAAATGGATATAAGAATAATGGAAATTTTCAAAAGTTATTTATCACGTTATTAAGGCGTTTGTAAAATGAATTCCGGTACCGATAATCCGGTATCTATTACTTTTCAGCGCATTCGGCTTAAACGATCGTTATATTTAACGATAAGTACGCGCGAATACGGTCAATGGTAACGTGAACGAGGGTCGCGTTTGAAGTAAAATTTTAATAATTTTCGCGTCCGTAACGAATGTTTGAATTTTCGCTGCACCGTAATGCTGGCTCCGGCGACGTTATAGCTGAATACCGGCGGTACATTTCGCTGTCAAAATTATTTAATGACGCTCGAGAGAAAACAACTTTACAATCATTTAACACTGATTATGTCTACAAACGAGTAATTTCCATATAAATTTGATTGTGGCGAAAAGGGAAAGCGTCAAAAACGATTATCAATGAGAAAACGAACGCGTCATATTTTCTTTGTCGTGCTGTTCCACCCTTCGCCATTGTGTATGCCGTTTTAAACGATGCGAAATTAAAACGAAAATGAAATCTGTCAACTGTATTATCATACGCGTTATCGTCGTTGTCAATCTGTACGGTGAATGTTCATTTAAATAATGTGAATATTAATTACGCCGAAGTAGCGATTAGGTTTTTTTTTTTTCGATTACTAAAAAGGGAAAAATCATTAGTCAACGAGGTACTAAGAAGTTGAGCGCAGTGACCTCCTAGTTGAGGTGATACTCGAGCTATTCGACTAGCTCGTACTTCGAAAACCAGAGGGGAGGCGTTGGTGGGTGTATTCTGCTTTTTAGATGAGTTTTGATGAAAAACTAGGATGTTATAGCTCGCCTCATTTGGTATGAGGTTTGGGCAAAATCTGCCATACAAGCCCCGAAATCCTCTGCAAAAATGGATTTCAATTATAAAATCATCCGTGTAATAGGATTCAAAATCCAAAATCCAAAATGTAGGTAAAGAATAAAGACAATGAAGAAAAAATGAAAAAAAATTCTGAACTTCGAAACGTTTTAATTATAAAATTAATTTGAAAATTAGAAAGAAAAATAAGTTCTATCGTAAATCACATATGAGTACCTGAACCTAATACCTGAACACTGATCACGGGATCGCTTCACACGAAAATTTTTGGATTTTAAAATGAAGGATTTTGAAAAAAAAAAATGTAAGAAACCATACCGCATTACTGGAGCTGAGTTTTTAAACTGAGGCTTACTCAGGTTTACAAATAACATTGCTAACCTCTTCATGTCAACAGGCAACGCCCAGTGCCGAGTCTGAAAACTCCAACTCTTTCCTTTCCAAAACCGCTTAAGAAGTTAAACTTAGAACAGATGCTGTATTTTTTGCCTAACAGTAATCATATAAACACATATTTCTCAAATTTATAACTACTTGAGGCTCCTGAAATTATATTCAAATTGTTAAAATCCATCATTTTGGATCCATTTTGACCCATATTTAAGATGTCATATTCTGGTCGTAAACTAACCCTACACACGAAGTTTGACCTTTCTAGGTCGATTTGGTGAGGGGATATGGAAGATTCATGAAATTTCCTAAAGTTATTTCCCCTTCGAAAGCCGCGTTTTTTGCTATAGCTTCCCTCCAAATGCACTTAGGAAACTAAAATTAGATTAAGTTAGTTACGTGGATCATTTTATTACACGACCCGACTATAAAAAATGTTGACATCTCGTGAGCCCCCACCACATTTTGAGGTCAATAACCCAGGCTTCTCCCCTCCAACTTCATGTATGAAAGTGAATTGGGAATATAGTATACTTCTTACCCCCAATGGTCACATGAGTTCATAGTAATTACATTGTTACCAATTTGAGGCTCCTCAAGCTCTCCTCAAATTTTAATGATCCGCCATTTTGAATCCATTTTGATCCAAATTCAAGAGGTCATATTCTGATCACTAACTAACCTCACAC
The DNA here is from genome assembly GCA_009761765.1 of Phenacoccus solenopsis. Classification (NCBI taxonomy): domain Eukaryota; kingdom Metazoa; phylum Arthropoda; class Insecta; order Hemiptera; family Pseudococcidae; genus Phenacoccus; species Phenacoccus solenopsis. The sequence goes on along the minus strand of CM019753.1, from coordinate 27,766,652 downwards.
ATGAAGTTTGACATTTCTAGATTGATTTGGTGAGGCGATATGGAGGATTCAAGAAATTTAATGACTCAAAATGTCCTTAAGAATCCGTTATTTTGTTCCAACTCCCCTCCAAATATACTTGAGTGGCTGAAATTTGGATATGTTAGTGTCCGCGACTCACTCTTTCATATGAGATCAAATACAGAAAATTTGAGCCATTTGCCACTTCTACAGCTTCCCTCAAAATTTGAGTGATCCGCCATTTTGAATTTTATCGAAAATTTTTAAGAAGAGTCTCGCACCAAATTTCGAGCAAATTACATGAATACCCGTCGATAGTCCAAAACGCAAAGATTTGAACACCCCACCCTTCCCCGAACCGCTTTCCCAAATCAGGTAGGCTGTAATAGTTATCGTTTTTATGTTAAAAACTCAGCTAAAAGGTGGGATTTCAAATCCAAAATCCTAAAACCGTTGCAAAAACAGTTTCCAAATCCAAAATACGAAATCCATTGTGGGAGTGGATTTAGATCCAAGATGCGGATTTTAAGATTTTTTGGATTTTAAACCCTAAAAGGATTTAAATCCTGCTCAATCCTGTTGCATTACCTATTACAGTATGTATGTGTATCTTTGTATGCGTAGAATGTGTTTCATTCAACACACGTCAGTAGAATCTCCTTTCTGTCATATGTAAGGCAACTCATGTATGATAATTTGCCTACTGTAGTTGCTGAAGGGGCGAGGATATAAAATTGTGGAAGAAAATTTTTTACTTTGATAATCTCAACTGTGACCAATTGAAGAGCTAGTAGTTTGATTTTCAGTAAACTGCAAAATAAATTTCAAACATGGTTCTGCGCTATTTTGGACACCTTCAGAGGTTTTCAAAATTGGAGTTGAGTTATAAACAACAATAATTTTTTTTAACAAATGTGAGCTTCGATTCTCACTTTTTTATGTTCAGTGTATTTTAGGTAAAAAAAATGTGAGTTTTGATTTTCAAGTATTACGTAACAAATTTATAATGACGAATTGTAAGGAATAATGGTGGGGGAAAGGAACATAAACTATGTTAGATTGTAGACCTTGAAATACTCAATCAGAATCCAACATAAAACGCAAATCATTCTCTTTGGCAAAAATGAGTTTTGATTCTCAGCTCCTCAATTTCATTTCATTATGCAAAAATGTATTGAATCTACAATGTAGTATTGATGACAAGACAAAACGCTAGTAGCAGTACAGGGAGTAGGTGGGGAGAAGTAATGGAAAAAGTATAAAAACAATGTATCATAATGCTTCTATAATAATGGTCGTTGTGTAAATTTTCACGGAAATAGATCTCTAAAATTTAACAAAAAAATTTATTTCCTAAATAATCGATTATGTTTACTCTAATTGCTGTGAATCATCGTAAAACATTTTTCACCTTCCTAAATATCTTGAAGTACACGCATAAATTTTTGGGCTTAAAAAAATATAAGCACCTTAAAATATTCCCCCCACTTTCTTCGATCCTAGGTGGAGAATTGCAAAATGCATGTTCTGAAAATTATTTTTAACCCCCCCCCCCTCCCCAACTGATATACCCTAGCTACAGGTTTTTTTTATTCTTATTACACAATAATGAAGGCGAGAAATATACTGTATTTGAAATCCACAATCACATATACCTAATATTGGAGGAAATGAGAAGAAGTTTCCCGTCTCGATGCTTGATGTTGGTGTAGAGGGGTTAACAACGTTATGTACATAATGAGTTTAAATATGCAGGGCTATATCCGGAAATAGGAAAATTTAGCGGCCCACCGAGAAATCACATTTTTAACGGTCCATTTAGTATTAATGAGCGCAATTTTTTCTCTTATTTTTCAAATTATGAATTTATGAAATTTATTTATTTATTTTCTTTTTAATCAAAATTTGGAAATTAAAGTGGCCCAGTTTTTACCTTATCGGTCCAAATTCTTCGCGGCCCACCGAGATTTTCTCGGTGACTGGCCTGCTGGATCGGAGCCTGTGAATATTAACAGCTCAGCTCTAGTAACACATCGTGGCTACTTATGGTTTATTTTTTATTTGCTATTTCATCGTTCGTTGTAAACATGTAAACGGTCTCGGATTGATGACTTGATGATTAATATTTGCGTTGTTTTCGCAGCATTCGATGATCTATTTCTACCATCATTACGAACTACCGGAGGTACTGCAACGTCATCGCCTTCAACAGTTCATCCTAGCTCGACAAGCGACGGCGAACGGCGAATCGGTGACGTTTTTGAACGCTGGTAATGGCAACGATAACGATGTACGTAACGCCTCCGGTAACGCCGGCCAGTCGCAGTCGCTGAACGACGAATCAACGACCGAGTTTCGTCGTTCGCACGAAGAAGTGCAGTCCATCTTCTCGAGTATTACGAATCGATTACGATTTCGACGCAGAGCGGTCGCCACCAATGGTAATTCCGATACAGCTAGCGCTCAGTCTTCGACCTTATTTTACACTAATCAACAACTGACACGTAATCAGTACGTGAACGAAGATCCGTCGGTGATTTCTATACAACAAGTGCCTGAAACAGCGTCCAACGTGGATAAGCAAACTTCCGGCGTTACGATGAATGCGTCTTTTAGTCCGGATATAATTGCGTCTACGTCGAAAACCCTCGTATCTAGTCCAGACGTGGTGACCTCGTCTTCAAAAGAAAACTCCGCGGAGAGCGATCATCGAGGTAAACATAACTTACATGCGGTACCCAACGTGCCTCCGATCCATTCGTCGGAGTCATCGAGCGATGTGAACAAATATTCGTGTAGTGATAATTCAAATCATACGCGAACCTGTAATACGAATGAGACGTCTGTAAATTCGTAAAAAAAAAAAAAAAATATGTATACTTAGGAAATTTTTAATTATTCTAATTTTCAACCTTGTCTACCTTATTATGTCCGCGATATCGGAATTATTCTATAGCTTTTGTTATTCTCGACAACAAATTTATTCACATAGGGAAAACTAGTCATTTATGGTATTACCGTAAATAAAAACCTTTTCAAATTTTGATAATTATTTTCACTTCACTCTTCCTTTCTCCATGTTTTGGGATCAGTTTTCTGTTACGTATAATATTTTAACTAATTATCTCTCTGGGAAAGAAAATGTAGAAAAATCTAAAATTTTTTTCCTGTGTGACAAAAACTAACACATGGCTTTGAAATGATTTAATATTTATCTGTAATAATGATGATGATGTTTTATTTATTATTTGTTTAGTGCGTATTCTATCGTTGAAAATTGAATAAAAATTTTGAGTGAATATTCATTTTCACTAACCGTCTTCTCTTCAGTTTTCGATATTTGTATTCACGTATTGTTATATAAATTTTTAAGGAAAATACAGCTATAGATAATGTTCGAATCACGAAGTACATAATTGTATGGATTTTGTGAAATTTGTACGCGATATTTTTCCGCTTTATGGATTCACACTATCGCATAATGCTATTGTGATAATATTTGATAAATTGATCAAGTTAAATATGTACACGATGAAAGGATGGTACAACCGATCAATCCTTCGTGAAATATTTTTTATTTCGCTTGTTTATACGTACTTCGTACGCTTTATTTTATGGCTTGAAGCTTAATATTAACGATTTTTGAAGGCGACTCGAATATTTAGGTTTTCAGTTGATTATTCGAATTTAAAACTATGTTACCAAAAATGCTTTAATACAATGATGAAGTTTTTTAAAGTTGAAAAAATTTTTTTAAACGAAAGTTTTGTTGGATATTGATTTATTTTAATATTTCATCGATGCAGTCAGATCAACGTGTGTAATTTGTTGATTGATTAGTTGCTAAAACGCTATTGGTAACTGATCTCAAATGGACCTAGATGTAAATGTTTTTTTCTTTATTTTATCCTTTTTTCTTTCTTTTTTTCTTCTTTTTTTCTTTCTTTTTTTAATTAATGTTATAAGTAAATATTAATTACAATTTAAAAATTGTTTTGTTAAATATGAAGGTATTTTTTTACGAATTGCGTTCGTGTTTTTATTTTCTAATAGATTGGCTACATTATTATCGGAGTTGGGGGCTTGACGTGGTGAATTTAAGGTGTGTTTGAGGCGGCAACCCACTCTCCTCTCATGAAACGAGTATTGTCTCAGGCTTTGTGGGGAGAATGACAAAATGAAAATGAATGCGTTAACTACAACTCCGAGTGAATCAGTATCATGGTATATCGAATAAGGAATGCGCCTAATTCAGTCGTTTTGCTCGTGAACTTGGACTTTTTTAAACAGAACTTCAACTTGTATTCATTATTTCTTGGAATAGAAATTGAATATTCAAGTTTTACGTTGAAAAGCAATTCAAATGAGGGATACTGCGAGTTATTCAAGCTATTCCGAATGTTTCCTGCTCTGTCAGGGTATGGTGACCGCAATTACGGTAAAACGAGTAATAAGCTTACCGAAATACGTTGAAATTTACCACCGGACATTGTTGGCGGAGGAAGGATCGAATTGGTCTATAATATCTCGGTGTCCTCGGTGTCGATAAAATTGCAATAAATCTACGAGTATTGACAAATTAGCTGAAAAATGGAAATTTAGTGGCACAAATTGGGAGCAATATTTTCATTTAAAAAAGTATACGTAGGAAAATGTGTCAAGTTATAAACAAATCGACTGAAAAATGTTGCTTCCTATTGTTGCTTGCAAATGGTATTTCACTCCTTTTTTCATTTAATGTGAGAATTTGTTCAATGATGAACTATATAGAGCTGTAAGTCATATACGAAAGAACCGCTTGTATATTTTTTTGAAAATGTGGTCAGGAGCGTATCGAGGACATTCTTCAGGGGGGGGGGGAGAAAACCAAAAATTGCCAACTAATACCATGAAATTTTACCAACAGTTGACTTTTTTTTTTTTTTGCTCCACGAAAATAAGAGATGTCACAGTCTTGTTAGTCTTCAAAAAATGTAAAAATAGCTGTAATAATACTGCGCAAGTGGTCAAGTTTACCAACTTTACGCTAAAACTCCAAATTTACCAACTTTCTAAAAGCCAAGGGGGAAGCTCCCCCTCTCCCCCCTTTCGGTACGTCTCTGAATGTTGTTTCCTTTGATGAAATATCTGCCCAATTCTGACTATTAAGGAATTATATCGCACATCGAATGCAAAAGTAACATAACTCAAAAAACAATTTTTTCGAGTTCCACAAAAATTGCTCTTTAAAAATGTCCAACTCGAACAAATTGGTTTTTGAGTTATGTCACTGTTGTGTTAGAAGTGCGATTTAGTTCCCGATCGACCATTAAACAAAAAATGTTATTATGATAAGTTGCCTATTTTGTGAATTGAAGGAGTTACGATGATTGAATGCCGATATAATTTTTCTGAAACGCAGTTTTCTAAAATTTGCGTTTAATCGTAATTTAAAAATTATGAGAATAAAAATTTTAGTCGTAAGAAAAATTGTACAAAAATTAAAACTAGTGAAATATTAGAGATGGAATGTGAATTTTTTACCATATTATATTTTCCAATAAAGGAAAATTTTTTCATTACAAACAAAAATTCATCTACACTGACGGGTAGTACTTACGATGGAAAGTAATTTATGTTATTTACAAAAAGTTGAAAGAATTGCAATTTGTCGAGCTCAACGTAATTTTATTATCAATATTGAATTCATCGCGACTCTTTCAATTTGCAAAATAAGCAACTAATTAAGTATCCCTTATATCAGTCTTAGTATGAAAATAACGAAACACACGACACAATCACACCGTTCTACATTCTACATTATATTTTTAAAAAAATTTTAGACCTATAATCTATTACTGAACTAAATTATTTTTGTGGAGTCCAAAAAATTGCAATACCATACACCTATTTATAAAAAACGGAGCGAAAGGGTAAAAATTCTAATTTTCAGACGAATAACGACGGTGAATTTGGATTTTTTGTGTTTAATCAACACTATCAATAATTTTTCTGCGAAGAAAAAACTTTTATTCCTATTTACTGAATCGCAGCTAGACTAATTTTATTTTGTAACCTTCATGAATCATGATGAATCTATAGTTTTCGTGAAAACTGGAAATCTATTGTCTTAAAAAATTGAAAATGGAAACAATCTCGATTTTAAGACGAAGAATCGAGACAATGCTTTATTGGAATTTCGAGATTTGGGAATCTAGATTATTATGTTTTATGGAATACAAAGTGAAGAAATAAAAGCCAGTATAGTGTAGGTAGGATGTATCGCTTTGAAAGGTATTTTGAATTTTTTGTTCCAAAATATACATTTTGCTGATCTTACAGCGGGAGGAAATTATTTTCAAGAACTATATTACTTCAGTGGACAAAAAGCTGAGAACATATTTCAATACATAACGTTTCTCGGCAAAGTTCAAGTCATGTCTTGTCCTGAAATGTTTTCTGTATCATGTGATAAAGGGGTGCTTGAAAACCAAGATTCCCAAAATGTCGTTACCAAGGTGAAGGGGAGAGACAATGTTTTCATTAATCTGTGCTTAAACAAAAAAAGAAAAAAAAACTTAATAGTGCTCAAATCGAAATGAATTATTTTGCCTTCCTCTGACGTTGAAAATACAATAATTGAACTTTTCCATATGAAAAGCAAGCACTGAACTAGAAGAAAGCTGCTCAGCGGGTAGAGGGTTTGACGGATTAAAGAGAATCTCAAAAACTATGTTATTCCGATTTTTTTGGATCATTAATAGCGGATTAATGAGCGTATAGAGATTCATTTTTGTTAACAAAAAAAATCAAAAATGCCGATTCAAAACGTGTTTTCGAATCAAGATTGCGACAACGCCGCTGAATAGAGCATAAAATTATGCATCGAAAACAAACCTTAAACCATTTTATTGATTGGGGAGTGTAAACAATTTTTTTAATTTACACATTTTGTATTTTGTATAGTTTTTGAAGAAAATATGGAAAAAACATTTGTCATCGATTGAAAATTTTAGCATAAATTTAAGAAGGTAATCTTCCATCGTATTTCACCGATGAATTTATTGCTCAGAGGTGTTACGCAGCCTATAGAACCTGTATGGTTTTGTTGGTGGATTGTATTAAAAAAAAAAAAAATCTAAAATTATTATGATGTTTTACTAAGGATTAAAAAAAAATAAACCTGGCACGTTCATCTCCCTATTAATACTAATATCGAAAAATGGATCCATTAGCATTAGATTTTTCATGAGCCTATGTCTAAAAGCATCACGAATAGATGTATCTTGAGTCTATGTTCAACTGTTAAATTTGTTCAGCAGTTTGTTCAATTTAATTTACCCATGCACCAATAGAGTGCAGAGAAAATTAAGCCTAAATCATTGACTCTGTGGAATGAAATTACACACAGCGGCGTTTGCAATAAAAAACATAGGATTCAGAAATTTTATCAAACGCCAAATATTCCGCTACTATATCCAGTCGATATGTTTTCTGTTAAGCCAAGTTGTGTGATTTATTAAAACGCTTCATTTTACAGGGAAAATAAAACTATTCTGTAACGAGGGAAAGACTGACAACTGTGGTTAGCCTCAGCATACTGGAATACAATGCGAAAACACCATTAGCAAATGCGATAATAATCTACATAACTGACATAGTCAGAAAAACGCGCGCTAGGTTTTTTTCAGCACGAAGTAATGAATAATCTGAATTTTATCATTTTATATTCCGAGGGAACCGGGAAGTCGTGTTATTTGCGACGTCACTTTATGTCCACGAAAAACGAAGACCGAAACAAACGATGTTAACTAGGTGCAACCACCCTTCGAAATTCTTTTCTCGGGTTTTTTCAGCAGGCTGACAAGTTCAAATAGAAAATACGTTTTTCGAGCTAGCGTCGATATTGTGTGTAAACAATATGTTGAATTTGGTTACTGAATGAAAGAGATCTTGTATCATCGTAATTGTGGGGGAAAATTTGGATGAATGTGAAAGAAAGGGATGTTGAACATTCAACCCCAATCGGTTATTGTAACCTTGTATAAATATGTCGCATTGATGTACACGCGAGGGCAGGACGATTATTACTTTTTTCGAAAAATGATCCAACTGGAAGCTGATCATGTATGAAAAATAATCTGTTCGCTAGGTTGATATTCATGATTTCTGCAGCGGCGTTAGAATTTAAAAATTTCACTATTTTCAATAAATCAAAAAAAAAATAGCCGATTTATCAGTATTCAGGGATTCCAAAAATACCAACATTATACGGGGTGTTTCACGCTCAATGAGACACCTTCATGCCATAGATAGGGCAACTCATGTGACATTCATGTATAATGGTTTGCACATTGTTTTTGTTGAAGGAACCAAGATAACTTAAAAATGTCTAAAAATACTGTTATAGTAAATTTAAAATTTAAAAAATTCTTTGTTCTTTTATTCACTCTATTCGGAGCTGTCCATGTCTCATCCAGTGTTTTAGGAACGAACATAAGTCTTTTCTTTTTTTGTTCTAAATTGGACTCCAACTCTCATCCTACACTCCAAAATATTTATTCAAAACGGACTTCGACTTCCACAATGACTCCGAAATCACTCTTGAAATTTGACTCCGAATCCGAAATTGATTCAGATTCTTAGAAGTTTTTTTGAACTAAGCCTACTCACTGTTTACGTTATCGGTCGAAACATTCGCGCTTCATTTACGCTAAAGTTTTTCAACTCGAAGCTTATTGCTATAAATTTCGTTTTTTATGCTCAAAACACTTATAGTTCGAGTAATGTGCGTGATACGTATTCGGACGAGATAAATATGATTATAATAATCTGGGCGTAAAAATGCTGGAGAAGAAAATTTACTATTTACATTCGATTTACTCACTGATAAATATTTAACCAGCCGTTGAGGAAATGACACTTAATTTTCCACTCGAATGAAAAACGATAATAAAAACAACCCTCGAAATGCGAAAATTTCGAGATTCAGAACACCTCGAAAGGAAGTTCGCCAGTTGCTTTAAAATAAGCTGACAGTTTTTTTCCTACGTAAGAATATATTTAAATTCTTTAAACATATTTTTCGCAAGCAGCTTTACAAGCGTAAGATATTTTGTAGATGAGTAAAGCAATTATCTACATCAATACATTTATGAAGCTCTCATAAAAAACATTTGGGAATTGAAATATCATATAGCAAGCAGATTTATTTTCACATTCATAATGCATATATTTATTTTGGCTATTTTTGAAAATGGTAATATTCCATTATGGCACAATCGCCTCATGATCGTTTTTAAAAAAATATTTATATGATGTGATTTTGTCAAATTCTTTCTTGATATAGGTAACTGTCCTTCTCTAAACCTACTGCAATCAATTTCTTAAATTAAGTAAAAAAAAAAAATCAATGATTAATTAATTATTATAATTATCCTTACTTTTACTACGAATTATAAAAACATTTTTTTAATATAATTAAGGTATGTTTTACATCCAAACGATCAGTGAAATTACATTTTCTGCAAATATCTAACTTAAACGATCAGACGCAATTTTTTCATTTTTTTTTCTAATATTACATCCTTTTTAAACCTAAAAAAATACTGGTATGAGACAGATTTTCAATTAATAATTTTAGAGTCAATTTATTATTTGGGTCCAAAAATTGCCAAATATGATTATATCTTTAAAAAAAAAAATTACCCTTCCCCCTCCCCTCATCTGTCTTGGTTATAGACAAAAAAAAAATGTATACCTGGAAAAAAATTGCTACTACCCTTGGTAGAGCTATACATGTAAATTCCAAATATATTTACACATGTGCCAAGTCTCAATCATTATGCATATATAGATAATAATGAAGATTTAACAAAATTTAGCTTATAATGGTAAAAGCACTTTATGTTTTTTGGGGTTAAAAAGGAAAGGGGTTGAAGACCGATATGAGCGAGTGAAAAGTACACGGGACTAGATAAATTGAAATAGAAACGAGGAACAAATGTATCAGCGAGAGAACTCATTTAAATTGAAAACGAAACCCCACGAAGCTAGTAAGCATTTGTTTTCATTAGAACGTTGATTAGGCGGATGTCGTGAAAGTTGGAGGTGATCGGGTGGTGCCCAGGATCGAATTCTATCGCCAATTATCGCCGCAGTCGTCGTCGGCGGCCAAGTAAATAAAATAACTTTCTTTTCGCCTCCGTCCGTTTGCTGTCCTCTTTCATTACTTTTTTCTTTGTAAGGTTTCTTCGCAACGTAGAGGAATACCAATTGATGTGGCGCCCAACTAGTCACATCGAAATTATTTATGAAACTGTACACCAAACGGGATCCTACTTCATTTAATCATTCCTAATAAATTTTAACATTTTGCAGCTATACAACTTGAAATTTTCTACGTGATACTAATCACTTTGTTTGTTTGATGTATTTGGAGTAACGCGAAAACGTTTGCTAGGGTAATTCGTGGGGATGATTACAAATTTACGAGTCTATTGAAAATGTCCCCCGATGAAATATGCTACAGGGTGTTTCACTAGTTTATTATAATTTTTCATCGTTCGTGCGATCAACGTTGTGCCCTGTTATTGGTATCGGAATTGCAGTGACGCTGTCTGCTCTTTTATTAAAATTATTCGTCTATTCATGGATTGAATTTAATTTCAAGGGACAATGAGTTGACCAAGAAGAGGGGAACGGATAGAATTTTTTTGAATGAATTTTTTTCAATTTAATGTTAAACCGCTGATTTTGAACGGTGCTGAAGGAGGAGGGGAATCTCATGTTTTTTGTTGTAGATCGTTTGTACTCGACTGAGCACTACTTATGTATTTATTATGATTTACAGTGTGCCCAAGTGATTTTTGCATTCCCACTTTTGTGGCTAATTTGAAAACGTTATTTTTTCGAAAATTAAACATAAAATTAGAAGGTACAGAACTAGTTCAATATTTAATACAGAACTAATTTTGCATTTGAATCGCAAAATTTTATGTGTATCAAGTTTTTAGGGTGATGACTGATGAGTTTTCAGTTTAAATGAGTTCAAAGATAACTTGAGAGCAGTGAAAAATTGTTTTTTTTGAAAACTAATTACACAAAGAAATAAATACCTAGGTTAGTATCTTGAGGTCTCTCACTTTCATCTCCCTCTTAAAAAATGAAAAAAATTCATTACGCTGTTATAGTAAAAATTATACTAAACCCTTTTAAAAGTTGAGGAACGAAATTATTTGAAATTATACCTTTTATTTTTAGTGCTTCCTATTACTGAGTGCGTCGACGATACCAACATTGAAATTTCAACTTTCTAAATGGATACTGAGACCAATTTTTTTAGATGCAAACATCATATCTCTATTTGCTTTTTAATAACAAAATAAAAATGTTCAAAGTTGATCATCATCAGAATTTTTTCATTAATGATGAAAAATTTTCAAGCTTTTTTGTATCTTAGCTCCTTCAGCAAATAGGATGGGCAAACTATCATACATGAGTGTCATTGTGGTGTAGGCTAGTTACAGTGACTGGTCCAGTTTCAAATTGGTCATACGTCACGCGCGCAACGACCAATCATAAGGCTACAATGTGATAAGATGTAGGCAATTTCATTTCTATCATCCCAAATAATATCGTTCATTTTTCAATGAATAACTTGAATTTTTTACTGGTTATTTGATTGATTTAAATTCATTTCTTCCAAAATCAGTGTTGCAAAATGAACTGGGAGAAAGTTTGAAAGCATTCATAATCTTATAAATGGACTGCATTACGCAACAATGTTCTAAGTGAAATGAGGCGCCATAAACTTTAACTACATCAAGTTTCTGATGTAATGTAAATTATAATAAAGCCAGTCAATCAAACTGAACAAATTTCGCTTGTTTGTCTTCGAAATTATTTAAATAACATGAATGATTTCATTCATTACCAGTTTTTCTCATTAAAAACAAAAATAAGATCGATCAACAAGTCTATGGCGCCTTATTTCACTTAGAACATTGTTGCGTAATGCAGTTCAAATTTAATATGGATTGAAACTTTGACTATATACTAGATGGACCGATCTAGCAACAAGCAAATGCCAACCCAAAAACGGTGATACATTACACAGATTTTCTCAGAACACTCGAGACGAAATTCAAAATGCGCATGCGCAAATTTATTTCCCGCCAATAGTGCGGCAAGGGGATATCGATAGTACTGCTTAAAACCAAAATAACATGAATGTGATAACGGACTTCAGGCATGCGCAACATATGAAGTCGCAACGAGTGTTCCGACTCGGATGCATGTAATGTTTCACCGCAGTTTTCCTACACCAGTGTTGTCAAAGTTCACGAACGTTTAGAGAATGAACGTGAACGCGTTCGCGAACGAGCCACATTTTCGTGAACGTGAACTGAACGCGTTCATTTCATTATGAACGTGAACTGAACGCGTTCATGCACAGAAAATTGAACGTTCACCACAGATTTTTAGGGCTATGAAGCTAGAACAAAATCGCAGGAACAGGAATAAGTATGCTCTTGTTTTTCGTCGTGTTGCGTGTCAATGTGCGATTATTCTATTCTCATTTCTGGTTTCCATTGTTTTTCGCATTTTTTTCGCGATTTCCGGACAGCAGTTTGTCAAAGATCGTGAACGTTTAGAGAATGAACGTGAACGCGTTCGCGAACGAGCCACATTTTCGTGAACGTGAACTGAACGCGTTCATTTGCTTGTGTACGTGAACTGAACGCGTTCATTTTTCAACGAACGTGAACTGAACGCGTTCATTTTTTTCGTGAACTTTGACAACACTGTCCTACACGTAACTCGGTCCATCTAGTATATAGTCAAAGGATTGAAATCATAGAGAAACAATTACCTATTTATGCGTTAATTTCTTAATCCCTTAAAAAAAAAAAGAAAAAAAGAAAAAAAAAGAAAAAAGAAATGAAGTAAGGAATACTTTTTTGTGAATGAAGAGAATTTGGCACTTCGGAGTTTTAAAATCATATCAACACAGTGTATAATTCATGTTTTCATTTTATGGATAATTCGAGGTAAATTACCACTTTCCAACTTTGCCGATTGGTTGTTACATGGGTGACGTACGACCAATCAGGAAATGGATCAGTTATTAAAACTACTCTACATTATTTTAGAAACTAAGATTGAAGTAGAACTCCCTGTGATGTCTGTGGGTGTGGACTATGAATGTACGTATATTGCAGCAGATCTCGTCCGGTTACATCGTAGGCCTACACTTCAGATAATCTTTTTTGATCGGTAACTATGAGTTGTCTAATGATTTGGTTGGAGGGGCATGGATTTAAACAAAACACCCTGTAGATATATTTGTTTTCCTCGCTCTTTAACGTTATGGAAGTTGCATGAAGATTCTTCATGTATTGTAAAAGTACGTAAAAAGAAATTTTTATATTTTTGATTCATATCAGAGCGGTGGTTGTCATATTTTATGAGAAGCTGAAGAGGATTTGCTGTAGTGAAAAAAAAACCATCATTTTATTTATTTAATATCTTAATGTCTGTAGTTGAAATAATTTACTTTTTGTTTCAAGACTTCTTTCATCTATCGTACCAATAAGCATATTTCATTGCTACATTGTGTAAAATCAACGAGAAGTTTTCGGTATGTTGCTTACATTGATGCATTCTTTTTTTTTCAGTGATAATCAAAACCATTCGTTTCATCCGAAGGGAAATACGAAGAATAAATTTCACATTGATTAATAGCATTTCAGGTCGAAAGGATATTAAAACTTCAAAAAAATACCCCTACGAATCGGCGAATTTCTGCTATAACCATTTGTAAGAAAGGAGCGAGGAGTTTTCTTCTATTTTTCAACCGCACGCGCCGAGAAAAAACCAAGCGGTGAATTTTATCGTCTTATTGTTAAACATGGAAAACTTCTGATGCATGTATACAAATTGATTTTCGCGCATCCAAGAATACACTAGGTGTATATACTCGATACTAATACGTGAAACCTATATAGAAACACGAAATAAGAGTGATTAGAGTTGGAGCAGTATATTTATACCTACGAATTTCGAACCGATGAAGGCGAGCGAAGTTTTAAGAATTGCCAATCATATTTCACGTGAAAATTAAACGAGCAGAGGTAAGTGATGGACACGGCGGGTAACTTATTTGAGTAAATTTGTCCTTGATTGTGTAAAAATACGCTACTCATTTAATTACGTTTAAATTAAAAGCGAGTTCGTTTTAAAATAATTCATTAGCTGGAAAAGAATTTTGGTTACGTGTTTTAACGATATACAAGAAAACACGACAGCGACGATAGAGCGGAAAGAATGTGCAAGGTGGAGCAGGACGAGCGCCTGAAAGATCCAAATATTTCAATATAAGCTAATGAGGTAACTAAAGAGAACGAAAAGCGAAGAGGAAGAGGAAAAAGCGGCTATTATCTCAAATTTCAAGCTTTCAAATGCGCCCTGTGACCGACAATTTTTGTCGGACGGGACGACCGGCGCCATTCTTCGTAACGTCTACGACCACTAACGCAAGCATATTCTGAAATTAGGGAGGAAACTACTGCCGATCAATGTGCCACTATATTTTCTCTCCTCTTCTTTTACCTACCGGTTATTTCTACTTGCTCGAATGAAGTATCCATCAACATGACACAATACGGAATTATCCCTTTTTTGGTAACCAATACCGACGTATTTTTTCTCCGCCTGTTTCTATGTTAATTATCAAATTTATCGAATTGATAAATTAATTTTTAGTTTGTATTCGCGAAATGAAAGGAGAAAACCCGATGATGTTCTCTACTCGTCCGCTAACTTGTTGAATTTTAAGTCTGCGTAATGAAACTTCGTATTTTTTTGATTTGGAAACTATATAATAGATTGAACATGGCGAATAAGTAAGCCTGTGACCTATTATGAATTAATTATCGAAAATGATGTCGCATTATCGAAAGCGAATTCGTAAAATTTCTGTTACAATACTGCTGTGAGCTGTGTGCCTACAATTACAACGGTTCTAATTTTCATTTCTCACCTGAAATTTAATTTGTAAGTTCTCCCTTTGTAAGAATACAGACGGTATCAACATCATATCGAACAATTTATTACGATTTCGAACGAAATTAAACGCAATATATGTACTTGTTATATTGGAGCGTAAATAAGTGATTAGAAGAAGAGCATTATTATCAAATAATTTATTTTGAAGAGTTTCAAAATATTACTTCACAAATAAATCCAATATCCATATCACGCCACTATCATAATGCATCAATTTAAATTTTCAGAATTTCCCTCGTCTTCGATGTTATAATAAGTTTGATGTGTAATATTTGAACGGTGTATTAATATTTTGCCCAATGTTTATAATAAATATTTTCGCTGAAACACCATCAAGTATGAAAAGTCGTGTACAAACTTTAAGTCTTTGTGGTCGCCGGTCGCTGGTTCATGGTTAAGGTAATCTACTGTGTTCGACAGATGACACAGTGCGTAATGCGTGTTTATTCTAAAGTATTACAATGCTGGGTAAATTACCTGCTAATTTAGGGTTCATTAATTTATTAGTCGTAGAAATTCATTTTCAAATTTATTACCATTTTATGTAGCTTGTAATAAATATTTTAATATATCTAGCAGAATTTTGCGCGAATGAGATGAAAATTTCTTTGCATTAAAAAAAATGTGCTATTCTTGATAACTCTTCCATTGCAAATTTTTCATTGAAAAATCATAGGAACACGATTTAAAAATTAAATAGGCTATTATTTCTCCGCCTAGCTCTTTTATTCGATAAAAGAATAGTTCAGTAGCGAAGAGCGGTGAATAAGGTAAGCTTAGATAAAAGAAATAAGGCTTCGGCAAAATTAAAAAGAATCTAAATCTTATTTTTTCATAATTTTTCTACCTCAGTAGCTAATTAATTCCTTTTGATAGCTAATTTTTTTGCAACATTGTATACAATTATACTTACTTTACTGTAAAAATCAATTAGCTTAAAACGCATTTGTATTTTCATCTTGGAATCTGGCGCACGTTTCCCTTGCGTATTCAGCAACAAGTTTATGAATGTAGTTATACAGTCGTACGTGCTATTCCATGCACGTTTTTGAAATGTCAAAACTTTGTCGTTGTGAAAATATTTTTCGTTTTTTTTTTAATTTAATTTTTTTAAACGGTTGCATATAATGTAAGTAGGTATAGAAGTTTCTATCGTTTATTAATAAATACATAAATAAATAAAATAATAAAATAACATTTATGATATAAAATTTAGTATCATAAACATTTGTGAGCAAATAAATGTACGTATTCAGCTAATCACTTATAACCGTAGAACAGCCATAGATATAGCGCATCACTTTTCAGTCGTCTTGTTCAAAATTATTAATTAATAACGAGCAACGAATTGGAATCCCATCACAAATTTCTGAAATTAAAAATTCGAATCTTCTACAAATCGTGAAATCGTTTTCTTATCGAATCGTTTTAAAATCGATTCGAATCACGAATCCAAATAAGAAAACATTAATTCGCATCGTTAATGATTCGAACAGAGTACTATCTGTATTGCTAAATTTGGTCAATGCCGATATCAAAAAAAGATTAAAATTAGGTATTTTGTAAAGTATTCAGAAAAATGTACATTGATTCATTATTATTATTATTATTATTATTATTTTATTTGATCAAGATAATTTTTTTTTTAATTTAAAGTTTAATCTACCTATTTTACTTTCACTAAAAACATTCAGTTATATGAATTTCTGAAATTTGGTACAACATACTAAACGACGGAAATCCATGAATAAATATATACACAATTCCTTCCATAAACATGTACGAATAAATCTTATAAATTAAAGCGAATATCAATTTCTTACATGGCCATCAGCACCTGAGACATCCGCTATAAATATAAATACTCGAGGATATACGTGAATATAGTTTATTTTTTTATCCGCGTAATAATGAAATAGGAGTAATAACATCTGCTGGAAGTGTTGAAAAGCACGTAGCAAATTTAATTGAAAAATCTGGTAAGGGATGGCTTTAAACAGAAACTTTTCGCAAGTTAAACTTACCACCCTATATTGGACGCTGCATTTTCGGACTCTTCAACAGATGCTTAGTCACCCCAAGTGGAATCGTAAGATGCTCACTTTACACAAGTGCATCGTTATCGTTTCGCTTAGTTTTTTCCGTTAATGGGTAAATCAGATGAATTAGTGGTATTTTGAGGGTTACGTATCTCTATAGGGTATAACAACAGAGTATCGGATTTTATTAATTCACTCGCATTCGTGAAAGAGATTATTTTATATGGATCAATTCGTAAATGAATGAAGTTCATTTTTATAGATAACCTGAATATTATGAGTAATAATTTTATTTCTATTCTTAATAAGCTGTTTATTATCATCGTATGTAGTTAGTATCAAAGTAGATTAAAATTACAAAAAAATTTACTAATATCTTGCAAGTTCGGATTAAAAGACAGATGTAAAGCAAGTTAAAGCCTGGGCTCTGCCATTTGGTGTCCTTTTGGTTCACAGTGTGTGATTTTTGACCATGTCATAACTTGGTACATTGAAATAATATATTTAAAATTTTATTGAAGTGTGTTACATCCCTGATTACTTTTTATTGAACAAAAAAAATGAAGAATAAAAAAAATCGGCAAATAAAAATAATATTTATCGAATACTTAATTTTGAAAAACAACAATTTTTGGCGAGATTGGAAAGATAAAAAATAAAAAAAAGAACATCAAATGCTTTCCAGTTTCGTAGATATGATTTTTGAAGGAAATAACGTGGCTAAGCCCTTCGTATACGAAGTGTGAAAACACGAACCCTATTCCTTCCAAAACCACTTAAGAAGTTAAACTTAGAACAGATGCTGTATTTTTTGCCTAACAATAATCATATGAACACTCATTTATCAGATTATACATAACTACTTGAGGCTACTCAAATTTTCTTCAAATTTTTATTATGATCGGCCATTTTGGATCCATTTTGACCCGAGGTCATATTCTAGTCATCAACTAATCTTACACACGAAGTTTGACCTTTCTAGGTCGATTTGGTGGCGAGATCATGAAATTTCCTACAGCAGTTATGCTCCAAAAGCCATTTTTGCTCCAACCTCTTCAAATTCACTTGGGAAACTAAAATCGGAATAAGTTAGTCATTTGGGCTCATTTTATTATATGACGCCGCTATAAAGAATTTTGACACCTTGTGAACCCCACCACATTTTGAGGTCGATGACCCCTCCTCCTCCCCTCCAACAGCATAGATGAAGGTGAATTTGGGATATATTATACTTCTTATCTCCAATAATCATATGAGTTCATATCAATTATATTTCTACTAATTTAAGGCTTCTCAAGCTTTACTCAAATTTTGATAATCTACTATTTTAAATCCATTTTGATCTAAATTGAAGACATCATATTCTGGTCACCAACAAACCCCACATACAAAATTTGATCTTTCTAGGTTGATTTGGTGAGGAGATATGGTAGATTCAAAAAATTTCATGACTCAAAAACTTCTTCAAAAAACCATTTTTCACTCCAACTCCCCTCAAAATGCATTTAGGATACTGAAGTTTGAATACGTTGGTGTCCGTAACTCACTTTTTTATATGAGATTAAAAACAAAAAATTTGAGAGATTTGTCCGTTCTCCAGCTCATCTCGAAATTTGAGTGATCCGCCATTTTGAATTTTATCGAAAAAAAAGTACTTTTGTCAAATTTCTAAGAAGAGTCTCTCACCAAGTTTTGAACGAATTTCATAAATATCCGCTGGCGCTACGCATGGCGTAAAAAAATATACGGTGTGTCTAACTGATTTTAACACCCCTAGGCGCCAAATTCTCTTCATCCACCAAAAAGTAATCGTTATTTCATTTTCTTATTTCTTTTTACAGAATTAAGAAATTAAAACATAAAAATTGTTTCTCTATGATTTCAATGCATAATTTACAAGATTATGAATGTTTTTAAACTTTCAACGTTTCATTCCAGTTAATTTTGCAACACTGATTTTGAAAGAAATGAATTCAAATCAATCAAAGAACCAGAAAAAAATTATTGAAATCATAGAATTTGAGTTGGGTACCGAAGTCTTAAATTATTCATTATGCTATAATAGAAGTCAAACAAAACGAAATAGGTGATATTTTTTTCATGAAAGGGAATTTTGCGCTCAGGGATGTTAAAATCAGTTAGACACAGTGTATACATATATATAATAGATATCAAATGGACATTTTCCAGAAGATTACAAATGGTCTGAAACGCAAAGATTTGAAGACCCCGCCCTCCCTTCCCAAATCAGGTAGGCTGTAATAGCTAACGTCTTTAAGTTAAAAACTCCGCTAAAAACGACAGAAAAAGTTGAAAATTTTCAACCAGAAATCACAATATGCTGATGAGAAGATGAAGTGGAGGGGGAAAGTGGTGATAGAAAAATGATAAAGTCTTAAAATTAAAACCTTCATAAATTTGGTAGTCTGTAAAAGCAAAAAAAAAACACAAAAAAAAACAAAATTAGACTCACCCCGAAACACATAAGTAGTGTATAAGTAGTGATTAAGTACCTATATTGAAGTAATAAATTTTTTAATTAATTTTTTAACTTACTTCAAAAATTCTTCCTTAGGAGAGAAGGTTGACTTGTTTATCATTATCATGATATAAAATGAAATGAGTAAAAAACACTTTAAAAAGTATATTGAAAATAATATACAATAATTTAATTCTCATCTATGATCACAATCTTTGTTTTTCTTCTAATATTTTCTAAGTTTTTGTAGACAATTCAATTATTTGAAGGAATTAAATGTCAAATTAAAAGGAAGATTTAATAAGCTTAGACTTAAAAAATTATCTGGAATATATTATCCTCGAATATAAAAATTAATAAAATCGTATGCATGTAGGCTCCAGTTACCCTAAGTATAAATAATATTAAAAACGTATAAATAATTATGTAATGTAAAATTTTTCATTAAATTGAAAAAATTAAAATAAAATAAAATTAACACTAACTCACTCATCTCATCTTGACCGTCAGCTACATGTATTCTCAAGCAATAACATTCTAATTATGCGTGCTACTGACCCAAGAATACAAGTGGCCAAACGAGCCGTAAAAAGCTTCAAGCACCATTGATTTGTAACCTGATAACATAAAATTTCAAATAAATTAAATTCCAAAGTGATTTATAAATAACGACACTTTTTAGGCGCCCTTAAAAAAGTAAATATTAAATTGGCAACTCAAAATGAATAAAAACGTCACATATATGCACTGAGTTAGTTTAAGGAGAAAAGTTTAGCTCTTATGTCAAGCTCATTCATCATCGTATAGAATTACAAGCGATTTTTTTTTTCTTTCATTACTTGTTATTCGAAGCCAATTTACTTTATAGCATATTTCCCGTACCTAGTTGGTGACCTTTTATCGAATAAATTTTACACCCTCTGTCATCGCGGGAGCTTTTAATAATTACCGTCGCTTCGAAACGTATACGGTTTTATACTTAATTAATTTTACCGAAATTCATACACTTCTGGAGGCAAATATCTTTAGTTTCTCTCATGTCTGTCATCACCATAAGTAGTAAGGGATGGCATGAAGTTCAAGCAATTCTACATGTTAAATAATCCCCTCAAATATTTTTCTCGGCTATCTCAAGTAGGTATCCCTTTTCACTTTTCTTTTTAAAATTCCAAAATAAAATTAAATAGTAAGTATATAGCTATCGAAGCCTCTATAAAATTGTTCTATCTCCGCTCATGATCATCAGTACTTACAGAAACGAATATAAACGTCGAATTACAACAAAAACAGATATCCATTTGAAAAATACATATATGTTTTCAAAAAAAGACGAACTTTAGACCAACCCTTTCATCGCGACGAATAAAATTCGTCTTTGAGTAATCCTTCTCTCGTCTAAAACGACACGTTCGCTCCGAAAGTAATTAAATACTCGTCCCTTTCAAGCCACGTCATAATTCTTTCAGCTTGACCAAATACGCTGTAAGAAAGTCATGAAAAAATTTCTACGCATTTTGCATTCGTTGAAATGTCAATTCGAAGTGAATTAGAATTAATCGAAATTTCATTTTATTAAAATTACAAACGTGTTATGAAAAAACCAGATACAAAAGCTATAGAGTTCATAACTATATATTATAATAAATAATAAAATTCTTCAGTATATACCAATATTAATGTAGAATTACTAAGCGCTTTTTCCACTATTATTGAAAAAGTGATTGATATATCCTTTCCTCGCAGAAATACTTATTATGTAGCTGTTATAAAAATTTGAAATTTCGGGCATTAATTGAATCTTTTTCATTTAGCGAAATATTATAAGTTTTCATTTAACAAAACGTGGCTATATTATAATGTGTTTTTTTTTACGAGGTAATGTTTTATTATGAAATTTATTACCATCAAATTTCATTTGTTTCCCCGATAAGGCTAATAAAAGGGGCAATAAAGTGTAAATTGGGAATATTCTCCTGTCAAATTGAACTGAAAAAAGTTTAGATAGTATAATAAATTAAAATAATTTTGTTACCTACCTAAAAAATAAATAAATAAATAAAATAATTTATATAATATGTAAATGCCTTGTCATGGTTCAATATAATTATTTCAATTTTTTTTTTAATTTATTATTGTACTTGCTGACATTTCCATTTTCCAGGATGTCTTGATTACTTAACACTTCAAAATTTTATTTCATCTTCATCCAAAACTAAAAATACTGAAGAATAAAGAATTCATCTTTATCTATAATTTTATTTTTTTTTAATTCCATACTTATTTTCAAATCGCAAAAATGTACGAATGATTATTTAAATTTTTCACTTTAATTTACCTGGACACGATGCGGGACAAGTTTTCATTTCGAATTCTAAGTTTGTCGACCTCGAATATAAATAAATGCGGGTGGTTTAATTTATAATTTTCCAGTTCCAGGGTACTAATCATCGATCGCACTGAATAACAGCCAATAGGTAGGCAAACTAGTGCCTCACGATAGGTAATTAGGTATACAATTTACATGACCGGCTCGATGATGCGTTGTCTATTCGTCGAATGGAAATACGAGAATAAAAAGTTGGAAAAAATAGACACATCCGGTATGAAATAAAAAAAGAAGGTACTCGATAAAGCCATTTAATTCCCAAATGCCAATATCTAAGAAAGAATTTCTATCAAATGATTTTATATTGGATTTTCTACTTCTTCGCGCCGTCGTTTACTGACGGTGTGCCGCAAAGAACAATATACAGAAAATTTCTTTCATCGCTGGAAATAATAACGTTTTAATTTGATTTCTCATGCTCTCCAACCCCAGGGAAATGTGCGCCGATATCATTTATTTATTAAGAACTTATTACCTTTGTAATATGTACCTGATAAAAATACCTTCAATATATCGCACCAATTTGGAGTTTAGTTTGGAAAAACCTTTTTATAATCCTTTTTTATATTACCCAATTTAAAGTGCAAGTGTGATATTGAGTATTTTAAAATTATTAAAATAAATTGAGAATTTTTTTTATATCGTAAGACTTTAATAACTTTTTCACTACTCGTGAAATGCAGTAATAATGTGGATGAAGATTTTAACGTGCCTAGAACAATATGATTTTCTCTTCGGCGCAACCCTTTTATAATATTTTTCGCAGTTACGTTGATAAATTATTCGTCTGTTTTTCGCAATATATCTAAGAAACTACTACTACGGGTATTTTACCTTTGGGATTAAAGTAAGAAGTGAAAATTGATTTGAAGGAAGTAATATTAAGATGTCGCCATACTCATGTGCAACCTATGTATAAAATTCCCGAATAAATTTACACAAGTGTTTAATATCGTGACCAGAAAAATCTTTGAATAGGATATGACGATAGGTTAATTAAGCCCTATAAGTATCGCAATTAATAAAGAAATTTCCTTAAAATAAAAAAAAAAATCGTGGAAGACTATAATTCAAAATTTGGATAGTTAGTAAAGAAACACTTCTATTTACGCCTCACTTATATTGTTGAAGTGGCAAATAACATAATCTGATTCCTTATTGTTAGAGGTAGGAAACGTTGCATATTTCCATTTTTGCCGGTATTACGTATTACATTTACTAGCTCGACCGTCTAAAAATGTTTTGTTAAACTCAAGAAAGTTAGTGATCAGCATTTTGTACGCAAAAGAAATTAATCTGAATTCTTTTTAAAACACGCAGCGTCTCATTTACCTTACTAAATCAAAAATAAAATATCATCAGAGGGGAAAAACATTAATAAAAAATATCATTTAAAAATCCACAATTTTTGAATAAGTCTTATTTCAGCTAAAATAATATTGGTGCAATTTTATCAAAAAAAAATACCCGAAATGCAGGTACCCAACTTCGAAATTTTTTCAACTCGTAAAATACTTATCTCCCTAATCTAATTTTATCATTGAAAAAATATTTTCTCGTAGTTCGTTTTTAAATGAAAAATTTAAAAAATTGAATTAAAAAATAACATAATGTCACGATGCTTCTTTTTCTTATCATTAGGTGTAGGTTGGTATCTACTTTTCAACAGTGGGCAAAAAATGAAACGAAAAAAAAAAATGAAAAAATCTGAAATTTGATACCAATAAAGGAAAAAGGGCAAATAAGAAAACACGACGAGTGCTTCCTCGATGAGTGTATTCAGGGCAGAAAACATTTAAGTAACAAGTTTCAACTTGTAAGTATGGAATTATGATATCCTGGATTATACCTATTATGCTTATTCAGCGATTGGATTACTTACTCAGTATTTATAGGCATCCCTTCTGCGTATTCATTTCAGTGATTGATTTGCTGAAAATGATCTCATAAAAGTAATAAATAAAACCACACCATGTCCACACAAAATGGTGTCAACAGAAGATGCGTAGGCATCTAGATGATATTTTTTTTACACTATTAAAGATTAGATAATTATTCGTATGGAGTCTCTATTGTTTGAAAATTTTCAAATCGTTTGCTTGTTTTTGATTCGTTGAATTTTTTTCAAACTTGTTTCAAATCGAAGGGATGAGTTTGCGAAATATTTTTTTACACGTCGAATGGAATTATGTGATTGAAAATGAATAACATTTCTTCAGGGTTTTATAAAACAGGTCAGCTTTTTTTAAACCTTTGATTTTGTATCATTTTAAAATTATTGCACAAAACAGTATGTTTGTTAATTTGCTCTCACAACTTTGCCGGATAAATCTGTTTGATATAGTAATATTTTCTAAATTTTTTCCACTAAATAACATTTTCAAAACGTAAGTTTATGCTTACCGGTAAATCGCTATGATAACAGAAGTACATGAACGTAATTAAAAACCATAAGTAACCATTAACGTAAACGAACGCCGCTACGATGTTATTTGTAACGTGAAACAAAAACCGACTGTTTGGGAGTGAAAATCGAATGTGAAAATCCGTTATAAACGGAAAAACTGTTGACATACGGTCCACACCCAATGCGCCGCTTTAAGTATAGTATCTGTGAATAAAAGGAACACGCTTGCGTATTAAAAGATATATATCATAGTATCCCTCTTCTTCCTTTTCTCAAAAGCATTTGCGAAAGTGATGTCATTCCATATTGAATTACCATTGCACTTTTTTCCTTTTCCAATAAACGGATATCCACGCCGTACAATTTGTCGCCAATTAATTATTCAATTGGTAATTAATAAAGTTAGCGATGGATACTGACGTTATACATCTTCAATGATAGTGCACAAAAATAAAAAAGTGATTACTGCCGCTTTAGCACGTTATGAATGAAAATAGAAAATGCTAATCATAAACTTGGTTTAATCGTTTCATACCTGTTAATTATTATATGATTAAATGAGTAAGGGTAGAAAATGCTTTAGCACGATAAACATTCGAATTTAGTTTTCTCAGTGTATTATATTAGAAATAAAAGTGGCAAATTTTCACAAGTTTAATCGTATCCTCGAAAGCAGATCAAATATTTTCAATTTTTAGTTGATAATGCTTGAAATTGAAATGTATGTCCCATACTTAATGGAAAAATAATAAAGAATAAAAATGTGCAAATAGATAATCCATTTCGGTTGAAACCTTGAAACCTAACTGTTGAATAAAATTTGTTTTACTGAATGATAATCAGAAAATAGCTGCAACTGCATCAAAAATAAAATCGTTTCCCAGCATATAAAAAGATACTACCATGTTCATTAGAATAAAATACGAACATAGCGATATTTATCTTGACAGGATAAAAACTCTGCGGTTTTTTTTTATGAACAAGCTTCGGAAGCGATAACGAAGAAAAATAGAGAAGGGTAAACGCAATAAGACAAACTCTTGTATACAATACACTTGAACTTTTAACAATCATCGATACAATAACAGCATAATACACCATTTCTTTCCGTATCAAACACAGGGGAACCAACAAATAGGTAAATTGTGGATTTGTAAATAAATGCCAACTGGAGAGCAATTTTCTCGGTGTATGTTTAAAACATGAAACTACATAACGGCTTATCAAATTACCATCAAAATGTGCAAATAACGACGATTAATAGCAACGTAAAGGCGAACAATTTTCAAGCCACGCCCATTTTATATATTTATTTTCCACGATTATTTCACCAATTTGAATCACTACGCTGGGCTTCTCGCGATAATTCCAACTCAAGGGATTTATGTAGAGCGTAGGTCCATAAATGAAGTAAAATGTATAGGTACAAATACTTACAGTATTTAATAATTAAAAACAAAAACACAAATACTTTTATTAAGTCATAATATTCCTGTAATTAAAACATAAGTATATCAGCATAATGGAAACAATGCTAAGAAAATACAATGACTAGGCGTCAGACAACATTCTCTGTGAAAGTGTAGAATCATCTTTAATTAACCATAAAATGATTATCCTCAGTTATACTCAACAACAAAATAAAAAAATGAACGTAAATGCATACTGAAAAATGATTCCTAAATATAGACATAATTAACAAAAATTCTAAAGATAAAATTAAACTAAAAAAAAAAATGATTTTTCAAATAAACACAATTTCAAATAAATTCAATAGCACAGCCAAAAAAAAAATAATAT
Organism: Phenacoccus solenopsis; assembly: GCA_009761765.1. Lineage (NCBI taxonomy): Eukaryota > Metazoa > Arthropoda > Insecta > Hemiptera > Pseudococcidae > Phenacoccus > Phenacoccus solenopsis. Next base: position 27,740,493 of record CM019753.1, on the reverse strand, counting down.
TAATTTCGTGAAAATTTGATCTTTGGTAACGATAAAAAAAAATAATACTAATGTTCACCTCTGTACTGACTAAAATACTCAATTAAAAATGTTTTTCATTCTAACCAGGCTCTTGACCAACCTTCTATACGTGAACCGCATAAGTAAAATTTAATTAGCATGGAAAAATGGTCCTACATACAATTAGGAACTTTCTTCTTGTCAGCAGAGATATCGAGATAATAATTCACAACGTTATCGAACTAGAATACACATTCAAAAAAAGTTGAAGTAATACTACGACAGGATATAATAATACATAATAAGCCGACAAATATAATAATTTTGGTGAAAACACGGACCAAATGAATAAATGATATTTGAAAATCATTATGACAATCATATAAAAAAACATGGCGAAATTTTCAACAGTGAGCCAAATGCTGAGAGAAATCTGTACCTTAGACCTATAACAATAATGTCCGAATATGATTTTTCGATTAACACTTGCAATAAAAAATAAATACTCAAATATTCAACATTTTACCTCGTAATATTCCAGTCTCGTCGTAGAAAATTTTTCGCTAAAAATCCAATGTAATGCCTAATCATCAATAAGTATGCTAATACTGGCATACTATACGTACAACATATTATTAGTGATCCAACAACAACGGAGTTATAAGTGGTCTGCCCTGTGTACCCACTCGCAATATCTATGCTAGCTAAGCTGTTCGAATTTCCCTGAGGAGAAAAAAAGTATAATATATAACACAACGATAAAAAAAACTATCCAGTTTGATTTTGAATTTCCTTTACCTGATAAAAAAAATAAACTCGAGCAAGCCAATGATGGATAATAATCAATTTAAAAATTTCATTCGATTGTTTTCGTAAAATTTTGCAAATTACTTTGCTACTTAATATTAAAGAGGACGGTAAAATGATATTGCTAGGACGTAGTAACATACATGTTGATAACATCCACATGTCTATAAATGCTTTCAAAATATCAATAGAAATAACTGTTGAACTATGACCAGAAAAAATGCTATTTAAACATATATAAATAAATTTCAACGCCGCTGTGACTAGGAACACGTAAACGAACACTTCAAATTCAAAAATACCCCTGCGAAAATAACGAAAAATCAGTGGTTAAAATTTTTGAAAAATCATATCATATTGAAAAATAGTTGATTACTGAGAACTTACTTATCGGATAAAAAATGTTGAAATTGGTCAAATATGAGAACTTCTTTGACCGCGGATCGATAAAAATATATCAATGTCAAGCAGGAAATAGCAAAACATTTATTTAAAATGGATAAAAAATGGCACGCTTTAACGTATTTTCTTCGTTTTTTGTAATCAAAACAATTCATTGAAAAAAATGTCCATATTAAACCTGTAAATATAGCTTAATCAATAATTTAAAATTCATTAGTTATTTCAAACCATAAGATCAATCATCTTACCTAAAATAAAAAAAATAGATAAATATTGTTTATGATGCGATTCTATCAACCAATCGCTTATATCTGGTAAAGATGCCCACTGATCTCCAGTCTGGTTCAGTTTACGAACTATTCTATTCATTATTAATACAATGACCAGAGAAATGCTATCTTTTTTACTGATTTTGCTACAAACCAAAGTTAATACCAACCACGTCGTCCAAAAATAATACCATATCATATGTTCCTCTTCTATGAAGCTCGTCGATATGGTACTAAAAATCTGCATGATTGAGCAAACAATCGTGAATAACAAAATTATGTCATTTATCAATAAATGCCGTATCGTTTTTAAATACTTCACCTGAAAATACAAACATAATATTAATATTAAAATAGGTAAATATAGTAGAGCGTCAGTTATCCAGATTGGTTGGGATCGGAAGTCTTTCGGATAATCAAACGAACTGTGATTTTTCTAGAAAAAGATTGCAGTATAAAATTTATTTACTTATTTTCTCTACTTATTGTGCCATATACTGCAACTTTGGCCAGAAGAACATTTGCTGGAGAGTGAGGTCTACATTTTAAAGAAAGTGAATAGAGAAGTGATATGGTGACTGTTGTGGAGAATGTCTAAGAGGCTGGCAAGGTATTTTAAATCTCGATCGGATATCTGCATAATAAGAGCAGATTACTGAAATTTATGCAATTACTAGTGGAGACTAGCATCTTCGGTATGTAGGTGGCGGCTATCTATTAAGAAGGAAGGAATAGATCAAGAGACTGTGACCCAATCGAAGATGGACGAGTATCATCTTCTCTCGACTCGAGCGCTGTGGAATCAGCTAGGGTGATGTGAAGTTGCAATTGTGGTTCTCCAGTTGAATTTGATGGCTGATTTGGTACATTTTATCAAATCTTTGAAAGGGGCCTTTAATTCATATTTTTATTAAATAAATAACATAAAATGAATAAAAACAACGGAAAATCACTGACGCCATTTACGCATTGCAATGAGTTTTTTTTTAAGCTTTTCCTTATAATTGATGTCAATGTCCAAATAATCGACGCTCTACTGTCTATTTAACCAATTCATCATTTATTTCATTTTTATAATTCACTTACGAAGGAAGCTGCATGTTTCAATAGCGATACCATATTGAAAGATACAATAAACGATAGTAAAAAGGTGAATAAATTTACAGATGGATTTACAGTGCATAAAGTGCTGTTATAATTAATGACAAAACATATCTGGAATATCGAGACGTAAACCAAAACTGTCAAAAATAAGACGTATCGCATATCAGGGATTTTCGTACTGCTACAGATGCTGGGCAAACAAGAGGCCTAATAAGAAGAATGAAATGAGTCATTGATTTTATTTCTATTTTCTAAAACTATATTCTCAACACTTACGTGTAAAAGTATGACTACGGCGAGGTACAAACACAAAGTATCAAAACGTGTCAATGAATCGATAAGTTTTGAGCTTAATTGAGATAACAGGTTTCGATAAGAATGTATTACTTGTTTCATTTCATTTTCTTGTTTATTTCTCATAGTTTTTAAATATAATTCTCTTTCTTTTGGACCTATATTTTTTTCAACATTGAAAAAAAGATTTTAAAAATTAAATGAACGAGTTCGATAACTAATAAAAGAAAAATCGATTTTTACCTAATTCAGAATTTTCTTCGATTACTTCATTATAATTTTGAATAAGTTGTTTAACATTCTGATAATGGGCATCCAACTGAAATGGCAAAGGTAAATCATCAATTAAAGAATAAATTACTTTGCCAACATTTTCTTGAGGTATCGGTAGTCCCATTAACAGCGATATAGTCACTGCGATATCAACTTGGAAAATTTCTCTAAAAATAAATACTTTTTAATAGAAATTTAGATAGTATTTTGCAAATTTTATGACAAACATACGGTGTCGTTCGACAGGATTTTCCGAGAACAAGAAAAGGTACAAGGACTTCTCCTAACGTGGAACCTCCGTGACCACCGGTATCTTTCATTCCATGATCCCCACATACTATCATCAAATATTCTTGTTTTTTTTCTTTTTTCTGAAAACAAAAGAATCATATTCAAGAGAAAAGAAAAAATATTTGAAACAGGTACGATCTCGGTTTAAATGTTTAACAATAGTATTTACCCATTTCTCCAGTTGAAGATATATCAATTTAATAATACCATCCATTTCGTTCAATTTCCAAGATATTTTTGAGCTAAATGGCCCTTCTAAATGACCTATGTGATCCAAGCCCAAATAATGAAGTATCATCATATCCCAATCCTCTTGTTTGATTTCCCTAACTACATTTCTGGTTACATTATCATCGACCTGAAGAAATTAACAAATAAATCATTGGAAAAATATTACCATTTTTTTTCAACACTGCCCAATTAAGTATACCTCTACAAAATCCGATACAAAAAAAGAAGTAGTCCCTTCGTATCTCGAAAATTCCCTTGGGAATAATTTAATCCACGTATCATCTCCATAGAATATGATGTTTTTTCTCATTTTGACGGCTTGTGATAGAATATTATCTTGATGTACTTCACTGCTGCCCAAATTCAAAACAATATCCACAAAATTGGATACGCTTCCGACTGTTATAGCCTGATTTTAAAAATAAATTTACCTCATGATATTGAATTTAATCATGGGATATAGCTGCACGTATATTTTAGGTACCTTGATTCGTGGCATTGTTACAGTAGGCAAATGGACTCTGCAGGGGAAAAGACAAGCTTGACTAGCATTCAGTAAAGAGGCAACAAACGGCATATCTGTAACCACTTGTTTACTGGCAATAAAATCATATCGTAAAGCATCAATGACCATGATAACGACTTTATCAACAGTAGATTTATGAGTTTCAAATGTTCTGCAATTTAAATTCAAACAGGAAAGATATGTTTAGTGTTTGAATTAAGACATTGTTTTTTGAATAATATACAGTATCAACACGTTACCTGTAGATATTACTTTTTTCGTTAAAGATATTTTCATCAACATTGATAGAAAAGGAGCTTCTATTGGTGTACGTGCTGGAGAGGAAAAATCCATAGAGGAATAAAAGTATGCCGAAAAATCCACAAAAAACCGAATAATAATTCCAACTTATCATTGCAGCTAGAGAAGTTATCGCATGAATCAAGTTTGTCCAGCAAGAATTGAAATTAGTAATAAGGTAAAACTAATTCGTGATATTTTTAAAATTAGTTATGGAATAAAAGTTATACTTCATTAATTTCAGCGCATCTCAGTTGATATAGATGTTAATCTTGACTTTTCGAATTGTTTTCCTTCCTTATTTTCGTTCATTACGTACAGGAATACGATCAAGCCGGTAGTGATTGATTTGATGTTGATCATTGAATACAAGAAATGAAATTGATAAGACAATGATACAGATACTTGAAACCGACTTGGGATTGGCACAAGGCATAATTATGCCGGATCCGGATGATCACGGATGATCTAGATCAGATCAGAAATGTTTTGTGCATGTTTGTACGTGAATTAACACGTTTCACCAAAATTATAGAACCACAACCACAAGCTTTCGAAGTCCCATACAAAATAAATTTCGAGGAACTATGTAATTGAGCGGAATTATACGCCATTTTGAATTATTATCAGGTATTTCCTTTTCATTTGTTAGCTGGCTCGTCAACAAATAATTACGTTAAAATGGCGTATGATTCCACCAGCACTAGTGATGTGAAAACTGAAAACATATGATTTTTGATAACATTTTACGATTGAAAGTGTTTCAGTTACAGTAATATTTTCATTTTCATTAATTAAGAAAGGAAATGCTAGTTCCTGGTTAATTCATGATGACAGAAATTCAGTGGCCATGGCAATACAACTTTCCACCTTTTTTCACGTATGTAAGCCTAAGTTTTAGCTTCTGTAAAAATTGGTATATTATTCATCCCACAATTTTTTTTTTTATAGAATTCAGCCTAATGCTCAAACGCGTAAAAAACAGCTGGAAGCGTGGAGAAGTTTAATTTTAAATTATTTCAAGCTCACTAATCAATATATTTTAGATCTATCAGATATCAACAACTCCCCGTTGTTCAATAACGCTTCTATTTCAAGTATCCTTTTTAAATGAGTAATTAATCTTACCTCTATGATGTATGCGTCAAGTCTATCGGAATCTCACGAACGCACCATATCTCTCAGGTATGTTATGTTAAAATGAAACATTTTCGATTGAAAACCTAAATCATTTTGAAGAGAAAAACAGAGTGCCAACATATCTTTGGCTCATTTCAATTATAACACGTTGTCATTTCATCAAAACTTACTTTTTTTTACGCAGTGATTAAATATTATAATTATACCTTCCATTATAATTCCTTAATGTATCAAATAGGAAGTTTAAATAGGGAAGATGTGTTGGTAATTTTGGAATTTTTGACTGAAAGTGAAAATGCTGAACCACTTGATAAAACGAGAAATCGGTAATCGTAGATTTTGACATTCCTTTGCGGAAATGTTTTGTAGCTTTATTTCATGAATTAATTATTTCAGATGGTACATATTTTGGCATTCCATAAAAGAATGGGCCAGTATAATTTACAACTGGGTTCAGAAAAATGGTTATGTCAACACCGTAGTTACCTTTTACGAAATTACTAGCACCCCTAACGAAGGTATTCGTTGATACATTTTATCAATGAAATGTACATATAATTCTCAGTCTAACGATTATTTGATTTGTGCAGAATTCACTGATTTACACGAAGATATATTAATTATGAGCTTAAAGCAGTTGGAAAAACAGAATAAAGCTGAAATCATTTCATTGGGTGATAACGCAGGTGTTAAATTTTTCGAATGAGTAACTTGCGAATAATATTTTTATATCCTTGTATATATTTCTAATAAAGTATAATCTTTCATTTTATTTTCACTACTGGTGAAATAAATTCAACTTTTGAAGCAAGGTAGTACACCATGGATATAGTTTCATTTTTCAAGTGGTTAAACTTTGGTTCACGAGTACATTAAACAACAACTACTAGATTAGAATTTAATATAAACAACAAATCGACCATTAAACAATATCATGATAATTTTGATACGCGTCGGGATAGTAAAATTCCAGCAACTTCTGCTTTGGTTTGGCTGGATCACGGAATTTTTTAGGTACATACACTTTAACTTCAAATAATTTACGATCATTGATTGGATCCTGGAATTTCTCGAAAAATCGTTTTCTAGCATCCAAAACTCTTCTCTTATTTTCAATTTTGTATATCCTTTCCCAGTCATAAATTTCTGGTCCAGGTCTGTAAGTAGGCCTGTGTGAAGTTATATTCTGGTACTGGTTATGTAACCATATTCGCTTTTTATCATCTTTTATATGGGCGATCAACCATTCATCTTTATTCAAATAGGGATTCAAATTCACACCCACTCTTTCTTTAGGCGCATTAATGTACATAGATATCAGATGCAATAATGCTTTATCATTCCATCCTGCAAATGAAATAAACGATGAGTGAGTGATACGAAGTATTAAGTGAAAATGTGCTTTTGATTTCGTACCTGTAATAGAATTGCCATTTATATCGTGGTATAATTCTTCAGCTAACGTTCCATAACACACATTCTTTAAAGCATTTTCAGGGCTTGTACCATCCGAATGCAGTACTGTGGTATTAAGTTGATATTGGTAAAATGAAAACATTTTCCCATCAGTAACGATAGTTTGCGTAGTTATTGGGTATGTAATATCATAGTAGGTAGAAAATCCTATAAAAAATATTAATTTTTAAGCAGGATTCCAAAAAAAAAAAAAACACAAATTGAAGAAGATGGTTAATTTACCATGATAGCAGGCTAAACCATAAACCCAAGCATAAGATGCTAAAATAGCTTGGCAATGTAATGCTTCTGGTGATTCTTCGGGATCATCAAATGAACGTTCAGACATAAAATTTGAATTATGGTAAGACAGAATTCCAAACCGATGAGGGTCGTTCGGCCAAAATCCTAAAAACGATTTCATTGATTAGCATCAACGCGCATATCACTCTTGTAATAAGTATAACAATGCCATTATGCATACCAGGTACAACAGCCCCTCGTATTCTCTCTCTAGGAATTTGCAAGTAAGTTTTGGGATCATATCTATACTCTTGCAAAGGAAACTTTTTGAGATTTTTCGTTTCATGTTGAATAAGCTCCATAGGGGCTAGCTCGGTACTTTCATCGAGAAAAACTTCAACATCATCAAGCTTGGGCGTTTCAATTTGCGATTCATCAATTTTTAGTTCTGGTAGAGGTTCAATGCTTCGTAACTGTAATATTGGGGAACCGAAATATTGAATAAATCTGTCAATATATTCGTCCAGACGAGTTTCATCGTATTCTTTTTCTTTTCTCAACTTTTTGTCTTCTTTGGTTGGATAAAATCCTCCAACCCTCCAAAACGCTTCTATGCGGGGCTCATAATCAAGCTAAAATATTAATATTGCAAATGTTATTGGAAAATACACATAATTATATTGATAGCTCAGATAATACCTAATTCGTTGATTTTTTTACCTGAGTTTTAAGCAAATGAGGACATTGATCACGCAAAATACAAGTGAGTGCTTCATTTATCTGAAAAATCATACTATTTGTTTTAATATTTTTCTTTTGAAGTTCGGATAATTCGTCATCTTCCAGAAGTACAGTTTCCACTTCATGTTGAAATCTACAAAAAAAAAGTTGAGTTATCCAAATACACAATTACTAAATTATAATCCGGGAAAATGATCAATGATAATACTTTTTGGCATATTTTTCAAAAACTATAACTTTTTCTAATTCCGGCTTAACGGCTGCTAACAACTTTCTCGTATGCTCATTATCGAGATACACAGGTAATTCGTTGACTTCTTGCAACTCGGTTCTAGTTACGAACTGCGTGAATGGTAAAAAATCATAAGGAATTGTTCCTTCCTTCAGATGGAAACTAGGCCAGCCATAGTATCTAGCAATGTTCAACGCAATCAATTTTTCTTCAACTGTATTCAGTTTTTTGATTTTTTCATAGTAGGCTTCTCTTGTCCTTCTTTCCTTAGCAACTCGTGAAACCTCAATGATCTTGGGGTATACTGCACCCGTTTGTTCTTCCGATTTAGCTTCTATTGCCGTCGAATATTTATTGATCTTGAGCTTTCTCAAGTATCGAGGGTATGTTGATTTTTTTACGAAACCTTTCAAAACACTCATAATTGAAATTTACCGTTGCAATAGACGCAATCCAAAAATATTTATTTTTCCTTGGAAGAACTACGAAGCACAATCATTTCTTCTTAAAATGTTTCATACATATAACACCGATGTAACATAAATTAAAGTTGAAATATTACATTCTTGAAGATTATATCAAACTTTAATCAGAAATGAAAATGAACAAATTCATGCCGTGCGGCGTGCTCCAGTGCCGGCAAGAAGAAAGAGAGAAAATGAATGGCGATTAAAGTGTTGCCAAATTTATTAGTCTGTGCTGCAGATTGCATATCCATCAGTGCTATGTACTGTGGTAAAAAATTCAAACCCTTATATACCCACTGTTTTTTTGTTAATACTCCTTAATGTTTTAAAAAGTTTAGTTTATAAATGCTTGAACTTGACGGATTCAATATATCATAAGGAGAAAATTGAATATAATTACATATATATGATGTTGGCTTGCTTAATGGATACCCGAAAAAAAAAGTTTAATGTTGAAAATTTCCTTTTCTATGAGCTTTTATGGAAAATATATTAGTATCTTGATGAATTTTCCCTCTAACAACCCTCCATTCATAAAACATTCTGAAAAAAAAAACCAAAAGCTCAACTTTCAATGAAGAGATTGACTTCAGAAACAATAAAGTTCTTTTGTTGCACTCCTTTTACCTATCCTTCAAATTTGAAATCAGTCAATCATGTTAGAAAAGTACCTATAGAAATGGAAATAAGTAATAAATATAATATAATAATGGTTTTCTTTATTCTTCTCATCAATAAATTCCATGATCAATATACCTAAATTCTGTAAAATAATTTCTCTCAATATACCTAGTACCAATTTTCAAACAAATAAGTGAACCTAATTATAAAATAACTTCTGTGTTAAATAAAAACATTTTCTTTATTTTTAATTTTTATATTTTTTATTTTTATATCTCTCCCATAAAAATGTACAGATCACAATGCATTCTTAACCTTAAAACACTTTTATTTTTTTAATATATTTCCAATAACGTGTATAAAATCTTATGTACATAGATAGAACAATACAGCAGAACAGAACATAAATTATATGTATATGGTTGATTTTTTCTTAATGAAAATTGTTTCATAATTGCGTTAAATTTCCACGAGTGAAATAATGTAAGAAAGCTGGTATCACAAAAGTTTTTAATGCTGAAGTATAAACGAATGTAATCCTGATGGTACTACGCTTTCAAATGGAATTGAATTTTTTCTAAGAACTCTAGCAGCTAAACAAGCCAGCGTCGTATGCTGTACTTCATTAACAACCGTATGTAATTTATTGGGAAGAAGATCTTTGAATGTTAAGCCGGCCCTATTCACCGCATCTAAATGCGCTCCATATTCGAGTAAAACATGAGCAACATCCACTTTATAAATGGGCGACAAGGCGATTAAATGTAAAGGAGTATTACCATCTTCATCTCGCGCATTGACGTCGGCTCCGGTACGGCATAACATTCTTACCAAAGCAGCGCAAGGAAATTGGCAAGCGCTATATTTAACCACCACTCCGGTATTACTGGTACAAACGTAATGTAAAAAAGTTCGACAACATTTACCTCTAATTTTTTGCGAAACCAATGAATAAACTAAAGAATGCGCTTCGTGTCTTTGCTCGACGCTTAATAATGGTAATAATTTGGCTAGAACGCAACATATATGCAACGAAATTATCAATACTCTTTGAAAATGTGTTTCATCGAAACCAGCTTTATCTCTCATATTCGCACCCGACGAAACTTCGTGAATGCATTTTTTTAAAACCATCATAATATCGCCGAAATTTATTGTAGGAATTTTACGACTAACGGAACTATTATTATACGAATCTGCATCCATCATAAGAGAAAATAATTCAGCGAACGAAACTAAAGAACTTTGAGTAAGCGGATTCAACGGTTCCAGTATACTTTGTTGCATATCTAAAGCGTAGTTCCATAAAGAAATACATCTCGAAAATCTGCCCGCGTCAGCGTACACGGCTCCGCGAAAACGAATATAATAGGAAGTATCGGGGTGAGCGGGGCCCAGTATTCTTTCCCTAATTAATAACGCTTGTACCCTCATCGCATCTGGATCACTTACTAATTCTTGTAATTCTTCTAATGTTTGTACCTCCTTAGCATACTCGTAAGCTTCCACTGGTGATACTTGTGCTGGTTTAGGAATCAAAGCGTGAGCATACCTAAGAGAAATTAATAAAGTAACAATCAGAATGTACATGAGAGCGCGTACATTTAGTTCAAGCACTTACACTTGAAGAAAGTCTATGAAACAAAATGATTATCTAAGGAAAATGAAAGTAGCTTTAAAATGTTGAGTGATTCCCTAAACTATAAATAAATAAAGTCAGCGAAATTTTCTACAGTGGTTCCTTTTTAATATGGAGTTCAATCCTCCCACCGAAAATTTTGGTTTCCATCAATACCTCTCGGAAGGGAGCCAGGAATGCCACAACGACATAAATATGTACTTCAATGGCAAAATATTTTACTCTTGATTCAACTTAAGTTAGCTTTCGCATTGTTTTGATAGATTTGACAGAAAGTTCAGAAATTCATTTCAACATTTATTTGATCTTTCATACATCACCATTGAGATTTATGAAAAAAATGTTCTTCATAAAGGTTGTAGCATGTTCCTCTTAGGAGAATTCTAATGCCATTTTATTTTACACCCCGCTCCGAACCTTCCGGACTCACCATTTAGAACATGTATGATCATCAGTGGGAATAAAAAATGCTATTTCAAACTGTAAAAAATGTAATTTTCTCTACTGTGGTACAGGTAAGGCACTACAAGAATAGGTATAATGGAGCCGCCATCTTGGTTCGTACTTAATGTAAACAACATGGTTTTAAATGGGGAAATTCTTCTTTCTCCACTGATTGCTGAAGAACAGTGAGTCTGAAGAAATTTTTGATTATGACAATTTTTGTGGAGAATGTAAAGAGCTTTTCAATAGTATATTAATATTTGATATTTGATGCAAATTTTCATATGAAAAAATTTCAATTTTTTCTACACTCCATTACACATTATTAGTACATTAAATTTCAATGATCAATATGTCAATGGAAAGCTCTTTACATCCTCAACACAAAATGTTATTATCAACATTTCCCTGGAGCCACCGTTTTCGTGTTTTTTTAGCGTTTTAGAGGCGGTAAAAAACGAGCCAAAATGGCGGCTCCATTATAACTGTTCTTATAGTGCCTTAGTACAGGTAAACAAAACTGGAACTGCTTATGAAGCACATTAACGATTTTCACCATAACTGAGCTCTGTAGTTTCACTTTTAGAAAGCCGTACTATAGTAAATCTAGTATTATGATGGTAAATGTTGATATATAATTATAAATTAACCATACTTGAATAGTTCATCGTTACATGAAAATTATCGCCAGGGCTGTATCCAGAAATAGGAAAATTTACCGGCCCACCGAGAAATCCCATTTTTAATAGCTCATTTAGTATTAATCGGCCCAATTTTTTCTCTCATTTTTCAAATTATAGATTTATAGAATTTTTTTTTTTTATCAAAGTTTGGAAATTAAAGTGGCCCAATTTTTACCTCAATCGGCCCAAATACTTCGTGGCCCACCGAGATTTTCTCGGTGACTCGCCTACTGGATCCGAGCCTGATTATCGCCCATAAAAAATCCCAAATTTGAAACAAAATTAGTACAATTTCATCACAGATAGCGTTAAATGATCCAGTTTTCAAAATATTTAGATCTCGTAATTGCTTGTAAGCCACGAATGGTAGAAATATGTAGTTTGTGCCAAAAAGTGAAACATAAAATGAAATTCTCAAGCTTAAAGAATGGTGGCGGTAAGGAGTGAATGAAGGCGAAATAAAAGTAGACAAGTATCACAAATATCGTAAATTCTTTTTATATCATTTTCACGCAGAATTGAAAAAACTGCATATTTTATAAATTTTTGATTTTTCCTCTCAATGTGACTATCTGGAAAGTGACAAGACCACAATTTAAAGGAGATAACGTTCATTGTTACTGAGACAGGGTCTGTAATGATACCATTTCAGAAGTTATTTACAAATGACTAGTTTTTCAAGATGCTTTTTAATACTCATCTCCTTGAACTTCTTCTCTTATCTACATATTCATTTTTTTAAATCAATATAACTACATTGTACGCTTCACATTTTGACACAAACCCCACTTCTATATCATTCATAGTTCACGAAATATACATTTTTGAAGTTAAATCACTTCTACAATTGAAATTTTTTTCAACATAGCATGTCTGAACGCCTTCAAATTTTTGAGCAGACAGATCACTATACATATACGTAACTTGAGTTGTTCTATTTGTGGTCCGTATGCAACCTATTGAAATTTCGATTTATACAAGCACTGCAATGGTTACGAAGGAAACAACACTTGTATTTGGAATCAAATGTCGACAAACTTAATATTCATAGGCTTTATGGTTTCAGAAAATTTGGAACCTTCTAAAAAGTTCAAAGCTTAGACTTGGTAACTGAAAAGATTTACTAAGAAAGCTGAAATTTATCGTGGTAGGTGTTACTGCTTCACTTTATCACATAGAAATATGATAAACATAGTGAAGTATTAAGAACTCATTCAGCTCGTCTTGAAATTAGAATGAACCGACATACTGAGTTAAATCATAGATGTGAAAAAAAGCTTCTTATACTATTCACATAAGCAACTTTAGATCAAATTTTGAAAATTCTTATGCACAGCCAACGTTCGCGTTATGAAATAGGATAGAAATGTATTCAAAGTCGCAGATCGGACACAAATCAGTCAACAAAAAAAATTTCCCGAAACACAAAAATACGAAGATCCCCTCCACTTCCTTAACCCTCCGTCTTGAATCACGTAACCCATAATAGCTCCTGTTTTCATGAAAAACACGGCTAAAAAAAAATTATAAATTCAGATTATTTACCTCATCACCATTGCTTTCCTCCATAATTCATAAGCAACATGCATATTTCTTCCTTTATCCACGTAAGTGGCTCCTAATAGCTCTAACGCATCTATTACTTCTTGTCTAGTAGCTGTTCCTAATGTATCTATTATATATTCTACTATCGCTGTATGGCCTGTTACACTAGCTGCTAATAAAGGGGTCATACCTAAGACGGCAATGAAGAAAAATTTCAACGGTTAAAGATGAAATTAAAGCGGATAATCGTAGTTTCCCTTTACAACTGTAATACATACCGTAGGAGTCAACGTCCATTTTTGCTCCATTTTCGATTAGCAATTTCAAAATATCTAAGTTTCCTGATTCCGCGCAATCGTGTAATGCAGTGTTACCTTTAACACTTTTTCTGTTTACGTCGGCGTGTAATGACAATAAATATTTGGCGATGTGGTAATGACCTTTGTAGCAAGCAATCATGAGGCATGTGTGTCCGTGACGGTTTGATACTTCGATGTCTACACCGATAATATTTTTATTACGTCAATAATATTTTTAAATTCATCATACCTTATTCGATACTCGAGAGAATCTAATTGTTAGTAATTTTTCACATTTTTCAAATTTTCGAACATCGTGATAATATTTTCTTTTCAAATTAATAGTCCAGAAGCTGACGTGAGTCCCATCGATATTTCGAGGCGGAGAAAATGTCATTTTTGGATGTTATGTAGGACTCCTCCTTAAGTATAAAAAGTCATATCGTCTCACCTCGCTGTGGTTCCTTCTATGGAGGGGAGTCGGAGGGGTGGCAATTTTTCGAATGCAATCATCTCTGCTATCAATGGTTGTAGGTGAGAAAGTTAAACCGAGCGTTCCATTGATCTTCGACTCTCTCTGCGCATAAATCTCAAGTAGCTTAAATAGGAGTATTTTGGATTCTTTGTTCGGTAATGCTGATTCAAGATCTCCACGTTTCAATCAGTGTTACTACGCAGTGAATCCAAAATACTTTTATCAAAGTCACTTGAGAGAGAGTTTTGTGCCGAGGGGTCGAAGATCAATGGGACACACAGCATACGAAAATAAAGAGCTTTGAATTTACAAAAAATTAGGTATCATACATTTTTCTCAAGATCAATACTTTTTGAGTTATTAATACGAGAAAAAGATGCTCTTAGCCCTAAAATGTAAGAGACAATAAAAAATGTTATTTTTTGAAGATATCTCGCTTATTGGCCCGATTATAGGAAAAACACCTCGGTTAAAAAATGAAGAGCAAAACCTTTGCGACCAATTGGAGAAATCAGTTTTTCATGCTCCCAATTTGGGCGATGCTGAGAAGAGTGCAATTTGATTTTTCGCGTAAAATACAGTTACTATTAGTCGTAGGTGAAAACTGTTCATAACACTATAAAGAGAACAGAATTTTCAAAAAATTTAGTAATATGCATATTTTTCCCAGAGGCCATACTTTTAGAATTATTGAGGTACCCTCAAATCTAAAATTTCTCTTTTTAAAAAATATTTCGCTTGTGAGCACTTCTACGGGAAAAATACCTCAGTCAAAAAATGAAGAGCATTAAATTTGCAATAAATTAGTCGGTAGTAATTTCCCCTAGACTCTATTTGGGAGATGCTAAAGGGAGGGGGGGTGAAATTTGGGTTTTCACGTATATCGCGACTACAGTTGATCGTAGGTGAACAAAGTTGATATAAATATTAGGACAATGGAATTTCCAACACTTTCAGCCATAATAATTTTTGTTTGTCCAAAGATTTGGGGAAGGTTCAAAATTTTTTTTTATGAAACGAAAAGTAACAAAATTAGATACTAAAATGTGAAGGGAGGAGGTAAAATTTCCGCACACTGAGACAAGGAGCTTTAGATTTCGTCATAATAAAATAACGTTCATTCTCCACTTTTTTCCTTATTTTATTGCGGAGAGGGGAGGGGAGGGGTAATTTTAAAGTATAGGTGGTAAGTGGTATTAATCCTTCACCAATGATAAAATTCGATCCCCCTTCCAATTTTGAGGCAAACAAAAATTAGTGTACTGTCTGTCAAATATAGCTTGATACTTTTTGACAGCGCAAACTTAGGCAACAATTCATACATGGTTACTCAAAATGCGGATTGTATTACAAAGTAGGTAAATGTGCTATTACTTATCAGCTCATCAAATTTCACTGGAAACGCATTTACCATACTTTTTTGTGCTTTGGTGTTTCGGCTATTTGGCTAGCATTTTCAATTTGGACACATTTTGGGAAGTAATGAAATCGTGAAAATTGTCGCGCTTTTTGCCTAACTTTGCGCAGTCAAAAAATCTCAAGCTATATTTGACAGACTCCATTGTCCTAACTATTATATCAACATTCACCTACAATCAATTATAAACTAAATCCCACCCCTTGAGCGCCACTCACCCACTCATTTAGGGTCTAGGTAAAACTGATACCAGCCAATTTATTAAAAATTTAGTGCTCTTCATTTTTCAACCGAGACGATTTTCTTTATTACGTGCCGAAAAACGAGATAGAGCAATATTTATACTTGGAATTTTTAGTTTGAGGGCAACTTAATGATTCAAAAGTGTAAGGTTGTCTCTTGACGTGTTTTGGTGTAGGAGCATTGTTGGTAGGGAACGAATAAAAGGCAGACTTATTCTAGCTTTGAGTATTAATCTTTGAGTATTAACATAGTAGTATGGAGAGATAAAAACTATACTCTTAGCATTAAGCATCAAGAAATCTGATAGAGAGCGCTATATCAGATGCGAATTGTGCCCTTGATGTGCACCAACGTCCCTTTACTAAAGGTTGGACGGAAACGGAAAGTGCTCATTGATACTCATTCAACACTCCTCTTTCCCCAATAATCTCTGACATCACGCGGCAAACCAGACAACCCGTCGCAACGTACAATTTTGGACAGTACTGTATACTAAGTGCACACTAAGTGCACATTCATAGTTGGCACTGCGCTATCTATCAAAACCCTGATGGAACTACACTTTTATCTCTCCATATTACTATATTCATACTCAAAGTATCCTAGAGAGTAGCTTCCCAAATTCTCGAATGAGAAAGGCGGGCATCTTCTAGTATGATTGCTATCCCTTTCCGAAGTTCGGAAAGACAAAATTACCTACACTCAGAGGATTTCTGATATGGAAATATTTAATTTATTTCAATAAAGGTGAACACCAGAATATTCGAGTTCGCGGTAAATCTCGGATAACGAATATCGTAACCAATAATTTCAAAAGGAACAGATTTATCGCGGGTGTTACATAATTACAACTGACTGAGATTTGCTTTACACAATTTTTGATTGACAGGAAAAAAATATTTATGATTACAATTATGCGATAGCCGGAAAATATTTTAAGTGTTTTTTTGTGATTGACGAAAATTCGAACTAATACGACTAATCGATTGATCGAGTCGCACGGACGCTCGCTGTACGTTGGCCAGTTAACGGTAAATTTATTTGGAAGGAGATTCCAGAATTGGGTAAACCAAATGCTGAGTCAGCAGAATATGGTGACTCGGTTATAATTTTGAATCGCGTCGACCGAGCCAACGCTTCGGGGAATTTTCGTTCGTATTTTTTGAGTCCAAAATAGGTTACTGACCTAAGGGTATTATCGCGCGATCAAATAATCGTACCATAATAATATTACATTTAATTTTGCGAATTTGTAGATATGACACTCGAGTTTTTGAAAATTCTATTTTCTTTATTGTATTGTGAACGCTTTTTATCCACAACTAATAGTAGCTGCAATATACGCAAAAAAGCAAATTGTAGCCTTTAAAGCACCCCCAAACGGGGGCTATGAAAAATGAATTCCACTAATTAGTCGCAAATTTCATGTTCTTCATTTTTTTACTGAGGCGTTTTTCCGTTAAACGTGCTGAAAAGCGAAATATCTTCAAAAAACAACATTTTTGATAGACTTTTGCATTTTATATCCAATGGCACCATAGTCTTGCACTAATAGCAAAGTATGAGTCGTAATTCTTTGTAAATCCAACGCTTTTTTTTCGTATGAAATGTTTTCACCTACGACCAATAGGATCGCTCTGCGGCGTGGAGGGCATGATTTTCATACTCAGGTAAGGTACTCTACAACATCGAAATATACAATTTTCTCCCCTTGAAATGTCGATGAAAGCTAAGTTAGCTCTTGAAGTAAATATAAACTTATGAAGCGAAAAAATGGCATACGTTTTTTCTAATCGAATGCCCATTAAAATTAAAGTACTTTACCTGCTCCTCTTCTAACAAGAAACAAAACTATATTATAATGTCCATCAAAACAAGCCGCTCTTAGCGGAGTCGAGTTGGTATGGGTAGTGGAATTCACATTAGCTCCTTCAAAAACTAAAAACTGAACTATAGAATAGTGTCCGGCAGCGGCAGCGCACCATAAAGGAGGAGCTCCTTCGATGGTTTCACCGTCAAATAAAACTACGCAAAAGAATGTGCGCTATTTAAAAATTACTTTTCCTTTAGATAACATCAACGGAGAAATTACCAACCAGAGCCAGTCGTTTCAATGTCCGCTTTGCATCGGTGCACTAAAAACTTGGCTATTTCTAAATGACCGTTTCGGCAAGCCATCACCAAAGGCGTAGCGCCGCCGGTTTTCGTATTTACAATGGTCTGTACTTCATCGCCACTGAGGTGTTGCAGTAATGCCTGCAAGTGAGAATTTTATTTAAAGCGGACTGAAACATGATACAGTAATACGTACGCAATCCAGAGTAAAATAATTTTTTATAATTTGAAAGTAAAAACCTTGTTACCTATCTCACGAGTTGGCTAAAATAAAGGATAGTTCGTTTACGCAAAAAGAAGGGTCAAGGAGTTTCAACAAAATATATAAATGACGTGTTCGTCGGAGACAGAAAATCATGACTACCGGTTTACCAATATGGATAACTGGTTGATTAACCATATCCATATATGTATTCTAAAATACATCACAAATCATCCAATAATGAACCTTGAATGTCAAGGTTTAAAATTAGTAACAGAACACGTGAAAAATTACGCTTCAAGAAAAAAATGTAATTTAAATAAATTTGTCAGCATAATTAATCCAACGCACATACGTTTTCCTTAACGTAAACAAAGTCGATGAGAGAGATAAAATCGAGATTTCATACTGAAACACAATGCAATTTTTAAAAATATATCGCGATAATTATCGATCTCGTACAATTGCGTAATCATGGAAAAGTGAAAAATAATTAATTTATACAGATAAGTGTAGGATAGTTTTTCAGTACCTAATTATGTTCCAAAATCCAAACAAACAAAAACAAAGTCAATAACGTCAACAATTTTTCCAGTAATTTCTGAAGCACTGTTGTAAGTGCCAAAAAGCGAACAAATGATTTTCGTTCTTTTTCTTCTTTTAAAAAATGTTAAGAAACTGAAGAACATGGAAATAATCCACAGATATGTAGGGTATACTTTTTCGGCACCTAATATGCTCCTAAAATCGCACGATCAAACAAAAACAAAGTCAATAAAGTCAACAGTTTTTCCGACAATTTCTGAAACACTTCTGTCTAGTGCTGAAAGGAATGCAAATAATTTTTTCTCTTTTTCCTTATATAAAAAAAAAAAAAAAAAAAAAAAAAAAAAAATACGAAATACAGCATGAAAATAAAAACAAAGAGGAAATGATATTAATAAACTGATAAACATATGTGAAAGTCATTAGCAACAGAAGCGCAAATATGAACAAGATATTATGGAACCTATTTGATGAATGTAACAAAGAACCATATAGTAGAAATATTTTGAAATATTATATACGTCGGTAGTGATGTAATGAATAACTCTTTTAATTTTAGATTCAAAAATTGAACATTAATAACAAAGCATACAGAAATATTCCAATTTTAAATGTAATGGCTTCCAGCCAAAACCGTAATACGTTAATGTGCAACGGAACTGCGTATTTTTTACAATGAAAACAATGATTTCGAAGCGGAACTTTAAAATGAATGAATATAAAGAATTGAACAAAATTACATAATATGGTTCGAAAATTAGAACAAATATAGAAATCGCTTAATGATACCAATTTTTTTTAAATGCTTTTCAAATAAAAAAAAATCAACTGCTATGAAAGTAAGGAATTTTGACAAAATAATATTCTGTTGACTCAGCATAATGAATGAGACATTAATTAGGCACAATGGAGTGAGTCATTGGTAACGCATTTCGATGATTAAATACTAAACTTTGGGTTTCGAAAATTCTCTTAAAAAGAAGGATTCATAAGAAAGTAGACTATAATCAATGATGCTGGATTTCCATCGAGGAAAGCAGTTAGCTGTAACGAAAATGAAGACACAGAGGAAAAGTATACATCTACAAACTACTGAAACATCAAGTTATTCAGCTAATATATAGTTTGTGAATTTTAAATGTAAATGATTAGTATTATTATAAGAAGTATTACCCGTAATCGATAGAGTTTCCCATCCCTAGCAGCATTAAAAATAATTTTTGCATCTGGTTTTAAACTCATACTATTCAACGATTTCAAGTTCTACTAAACATTGGATTACAAAACGTTGAAAAATATAAAATTTGGAAGATATAGGAAGTACTACAAATTATTAATAAACTTGTCTACCACATCTATTTAATATTTATTAAAAAACGTAAAAATTGTGTCAATAAATTTACGAATTTACTTTACACCATAATCACGTAATCAATACAGTGATACACACTTAACAATTTCTTTATTTACAATTTAAGGTCAATCTTTTTTTCTTGCATTTTTTGTTTTCATAAAATTTTCCATCATTTCCTGTTCAGCAAGACCGACATTGGCAAAAGAACAAGAAAATTAAAAAAGTGAGCGACTGTTTTGATTTTACGCTGAAATTACTGTAAATTACACTGTAAATTCAAAATAATTTTTTTTTCGTAATAGCAAACACGCAAATGGTTGAAACTTGAGAGACGTGTGAAAATGAAAAATTAGGGATAACCTCCAAGGCTCTAAACTCAGATTAAAATCATTGAAATTTCATAATTGAACATAATTAATTGTTCAACAATACATTTCTTCATTGATTTCACGATAGCTACCTTATACTTGCTTTTCATTTGTTTTCTGATTATGATGGATAAAAAAGCACTTGAATGTTTAACTCGAAAATATTTTTTATTTTTTACTTTTATACATTATTTTCATTTACACCTTGGAGCTTGAACAAGTAAGGTCATAATAAATAACAATTCATACCGAAAATTTTGGATAATTTATGAAAAAATTATATAAGTAACAGCATACCCCCACTTCATTTAATTCAAACTGTGCAGTGCTTTACGTATTTGTGGTTAGGTATGTCGTAATTTTACGGTGTGATTCTTAAATTAGTCTACCTGTTGAACATGGCCTAAATACATAATAAATAGTGTCTATACTCTACAATTCAAAAAATCACTTCATATTCTGTATGATAAAGAAATGGTTAAAAAATCAAATTTAAATTTAAAACAGATTATTAAACACAAAGGCTTTAAAATCATTAATAAAATATTATTAGGGTCACAAATTACCAAGTGATTGTGGCATAACGAAAAAAATGATGATAAATATTTCAAGTGAGTTTTCCAAAAATTTATTAAAAAAATAAGTAATTAAGTTGATAAACATTGTAATGCACACCGATAAAAATTGAAGACGGACAACAAACAAACCAAAAAATAATCTAAAAAGCTTCAAATATCCCGCAAATAATATGTAAATTGCAAAAGACAAAATACAATAAATAAATAAAATAAAATTAACTTATATTATACATATATCACCGAGAAATGAAAATTACTTCGATAAAAAAGTTATATTTACGATCCAAACAATACTTGGCACGCTTTTCCTACCTGTGCCAGCATATCTGAAGTTACCATAGCACGACCCTTTTCTTCATAAGCAAATTGACTACATAATCTTGTTAAAGAACAAGCGGCGAAACCAGCTATAACTTCAGGAGGAATATCACTTTTATTGTCTTCTTTTTCTTTATACAAATTAGCCCAATATGAGAATAAACCTAGCGAACCCGATAAAATATCCCCTTGTCCTCCGCAACGTCGTAATGAACCAGGAGTTGAACAAGTGTAAATACCATCTGATGTGATAATTTTATCTTGCTGACCTTTCAAAATTAACACCGCGTTTGGATTTATATCGCCGACTAATTCCTGCAAAGTGGCATCGTCCTCGGTATTTATATCACGTCGTCCGAAATACGCGAAAGCTAATTTTTTTATTTCATTGGCATTCGGGGTAATATATATTACTCCGGTGTAATTTTGCAAGACTTCCTTATGGTCTGCTAATAAACCGATTCCGTCAGCATCGAAAACCAGAGAAATTCTAGATAAAATTTTTTTGTTCTCTTTAATGTACTGTATAATGGATACAATAAGTAAATGCACATCTACATTTTCTCCTAAACCTGGACCTATAACTAGAGAATGAATGTTTAACAATCGTGTAGTGGTTAAGCTTTTACCATGTTCAGCGTCTAAAAATGGTAACACTATCAATTCCGGTGAGTATGACTTGATTGGTATAGCCGCGTCTTTCATACAAAATATATATGTCAAATCAGCTCCGCATCTTAAAGCTGTTATTCCAGCAAAATATGGTGCTCCTGTGTACTCAGAAGATCCACCGATGACGCCAATTCGACCAGCTTGTCCTTTATGTTTAGACTCTGCAAGAGGAGGAGGAAATGTTTTCGCAGCTGCTTGTAGTTCTTGCTCTGTTACGGTACCCATATTCCTTTTGAATGTTGAAGATGTGAAATTTGCGGATATTTTTTTAAATTTTGAAAGCGATTTCACTTGTGTCTTTATCTGAAAGTAAAAACTGAATGTAATGGAAAAATTAATTAAAATGTGAATCTCGATAGTAGGGCTTACTATCTGTACAATCTTGTTCAAAACAATTTGTTCTCATCTTACAAACAGAACGTATGACTTACCAAATTAAGCATTATTTTTTAAGATTCCACTCATATCGTTCATTTTATGGTAAAATTAATTATAAAATTTCGGTTTTAAACAACCATGATCTCAAATATAACAATACCTATGAGGTATAGATGAAATGTGTTACAATTAGGGTCAAAATGCAACAAATTGAACTCGGTGATCGCCTGATCGGCTCGTTAAACGTTATCAGTTCGTTCGTGTTATCAGTTAGCATCTTATCATTTTCTATTATTGTTTTTCTTTTCGTCATCGAAAATCAGCAAAATTGGTAATAATAATGAATTTTACATTTTATTGCCTATGTTATTTATAATAACCTATTTGCTTATTCATTTATGAAAAGTTACCAAAGGAAAAGGAAGTTGTCTGACTCACAATAGTATTATGTATCTCGCTACAACTTGTATTTATAAACAGTGAAAACAGAACAATTTGAACTACGTGAAAGAACCAATCCATTTTATTTGCGTATAAAATCGAGTTTACTTAAAGTTGAAAGCTTTAAACACCAAAAAGAGTAAGTTAACAAAATTATAAATTGCCATGATTTACACTATCTCATTTCTCGATATAGATTTCATTGATTATTACCGGTGAAAATGCCTGCATTAATAATAAATAGTGATAACCAATGAAAGAACCTTGATTCCATCAGAATTGTACTTACTTTCCTATTTTTTAATCATGTGAACTTTTAGCCGGTAAGAAAATTGTGAAATACAAGCCTACAACAAACAGTTCCTTTTAAAATGGATGACGATGTAACATGGGATGACTTGATAAACTTGCCGATCGATCCTCCCATGAAAAGAGACATTTGTCGAAGATGCAAGTAATAAATTTTTATTTTCTAACATATAATGTGCGATTCCATTGTGCAAAATTTAATTTCAATATTCATTATTTAGAAGACCAACTGCAGTATGTTATTGCCAGTACTTACCCTCCGAATGCCTTGATCCTTTATGTCGAGTAGTATTACTGCAGCACCCAGCTGAAGAGAAAAGATGTCTACACACAGCTACAATACTTTCGCTATCGTTGAAAAAAGAAAAATGTGTAGTTTTTAAAGGAAAAAAGTTTCCACAAAATAGGTAAACGCAGTGATTCGGTTAAATTTAGGTTATCAGGGTGTAAGACAGCGAATTATTCACTATAATGTGTTCATGCCGTTATTATCCCTTTTATACTTCACGGACAAAATATTAAAAAACATAATTCGCTAAAATGTGTCACAAGCACCTTATACACGTTTCTATGTTCTCTGCAAGCTTATGTATACGATCGGAAATAATTAAAATAACTGAGGTTTTTCGTTCATTTTATAGCTTTTCAAATTTGCATAATTCAACGTCTCTATATCCACGCGATTACAAAGGTTTAAAATAATCATTTAAATAACTATTTCTACCCCCCATTCGCCGTATTCTTCTACCGTTATGCATGAATTTATTAATAACCTGTCGCTATTAAAAATTCGTCGCGTAACTTTATTTCTCGAACGCCACTTAAGGGTGGTGTGTAAAAAGCCCCTCATTCTAAACGAGTCCTTGGTCAGAATTTCCGATTATGTTAATTACAATGACGTAATTGGAACATGCAATTTCGTAATAAACTTTCTTAAATGTTTTTGTAGTAGAATAGAAACTTGTTTATTAGCAAACACATAAAGGGTGCGCGTGTGTGATTTATTACTTAATTACCTGTTTTAAGTGTTTTAAAATGTGTAATTATTACAAAGAGGGTTCATGTCGGGAACAGGGTTTAAGGTTTTCCAATTCACAATTTTTCGGCAAAAGCCAACACCTTCGTTCGATTTTATTTCGTAAGAAATCAGCTCAATATTCTCATGAAATACCGAATTTTTATACAGGCATGCTGAGTTACCCGATATATTAAATTCTCCGAATACACTGCTCCTCTATCCATCTGCTCAAGCAATGGATGTTCAAAACTTACCCAAAGTAAATGAAAATTCCAACTTCCGATACACCCTGGTGATTATAGATGGCACTTGGGCTCAAGCGAAAACCATTTATAACAAGTCTCCTGCTCTGCATTTCCTCAAACAAGTAATATAACCTTGCTATAACTATTAATGTTACAAATATAATAATATAATATTAAAAACTAATGGTCTGTATACTAGGTGAAACTATCGAAGCATCAAGGCAGCGAATACATTATAAGGACTCAACCAACTGAAGGCTGTTTGTCTACTTTAGAAACTGCTGCCGAAGCGTTATCCATATTAGAAAATAAACCAACCTTAAAAATTGATCTCTTAAAACCATTAGCTGCCCTATGCGATTATCAGTTAAGTTACGGCGCCGTTATTCACGAAAGTAAAGAGTACCGATTGAAAAATCACACTTATCCTAAACTAATAGGGAAGCGTTTAAAGAAATTGTTGGAAAAAACCTGCGTTGAAGAGACTGACTTTAACGAAATAGTGCAATCGCATAATGAGAAGTATGAAAAAAATGCCCATTCCCCAGATCCTGAACAGCGATCAACCAAAGCGATTTGTGATACTGATTTAATCGCATCACATGCACAATGTTAATTGTACAGTTCATTGGTCAAACTGTGATGATTTGTTGAATTCGAGCTTTTCAAGATTTTTTTTCAATTATGTAATAATTCGAGTGTACAATAAAATAATTCAAATTCGAGTTTCATGATTAAATTGGTTAGGTATTTCCATATTTCATATGTACGATTCCTGTTTATTATTCTTGGATGCAACGAGTTCTTCAACACTCAATGAGTTAATTTTGTTACCATAAAATCACCGAATTTATCGCAATTTCCTACGTTACTGATTTCTTTGAAATTCGCCAATCAATAGAAAAATCAAACTCAAAAATTACATAATATTATTGGAAAAACAAATTATCTTACAAACTAAAAACTATAAGTTTTATGTTTTCAAATGAACATTCAAAAAAAGAGAAGAAAAGAACAAAGCATGATTTACAACAAATGAAATTTCGTCACGAAACATTTTTCTATACAGTACGTTTTCCTACTAACTCGTACCAAATATTAATTTATCAAAAAGTGATTTGTAAATTAAAATTTAAAACAATCACTGAACATTACAAATTTAATCAATTTAAGGCACGTCAAATTTCTTGTTGTTCCATTATTGTAATTTAATTAAGAAACATTAAACTACGCTTAATTGTTGACTTTTTCCAAGTAATACAACAAATTCATTCCAATTTTAATTGTAATAAAACTATAACGGGTCTTCAAAAAATTAATTCAGCCCGAAATTAAAATCAGAAATATTAAAGCTTGAATAATTCAGACTTTTGGTACAAAAATTAATGATATTTTTCCGCCTAGGCATCTCGCGAATATTTTTATCGCACTAGCAATTTTACACTAATCTTCATATTATGATACGGTAAAACGAGATATATGGTATTTAAAAATAAAACTCTTATAAACTGAAAAAAAAATTATGTAAAATAATGATAATGATTATAAGCGCAAAGATACGATTATACAAAGTAAGTATAAACGAGAGATAAATGAAATACATAATTATTATGTTATCATTTTTACATACAATGATGAGATGGTTACATTCAACCATAACTTATAGGTATTAAAATTACATTAACAAATGAAAAAAAAAAAAACAAAAATGAATATTCCAACATTTAAAATTAATTTTGAGAAAAAAATAAAGAAATGCAAAGACATTATGTAAACAACAAAAATCCAGATCATCAAACAATCTTTCATAAAAATAGATTAGGTATGTATAAAAAAAAAAAAACAAAAAAAACTTTTCATAGGCTAAAATATACACTATTTCACGCCTACATAAAAACTTCATCACATATGTGCATGAATTTTATATAATACTTTCACACTTCACACTCATATAAAACACAAAATTATTAAATTTCATTTAATACTAACATTAGAGTCAAACTAATTACATAATAAAATAAATCTTTCATCCGGCAACTTCTATACGATTAATAAGTCTGTGGTTTTCAATAATAAAACAGTATAGCAATAACATTTTATAAACAGAAAAATGCGATGTTAAACATCCGAATAAGGCTTTTAAATTAAGTACACCCATTTTACAAAATATACATATCAACATCACAGTTATGTTTCCATAATCTCAAATTCTCAACGAACGAGTTTCATTATAATGCTACGTATTCCACAGTGTTCAACATTTTATGTCGCAATACATTTTTAGAATATATCTCACGTGGTAAAAAGATCAGGTTTCTTACGGTTTCTCTTGCCTAACTCCAATAAATACGAAGCATCGAGGGGAGCTTTCGTGGATGACTTTTAGCCAATAACTTTAATAATATAGAGTTCAAACGTTGTTTTTGTTTTTCCGCCTAAAAAATAATTTCAATATAATAAATCAATCGTATAAATGAAAATAGTATGAATTTAACCATAAATGAGTAGCGAATCAACGTACCTTAGAATCACGAAAATGCGACAATGGTAGATCATCTTCGTCCATTTTCACGCAATTCGAAGAATTTTCCATTGTATTCTCAAAAAATGTTCGATGAGTATCCGACGCTGCAACGGCGCTTTCCTCGCTTTTCGCTGGGCGAACTTTCTGACAGTTGACTTGCTGCTTGGAAGCTATTGCAGATGACGTAACTGGCAGCGGTTTCACTTCACCGTGAGGCTTCAATAGAGAGAAAAATCGTTAGAAAAATGTATTCGATAGAAGATCGTTGCAACAATCAAATTATTATCAACTTACCGCGTAAGTGCGAGCAGGCTTCAATGGAGTATCGTATTTATCAAAAGCGTAATTTTTAGTACACACCGCGTATTGCTTGGATTTGGTCATTTTGAAAAACACTCGAGCAGCTTTGTCTACCCTGTAAAAAACAAATACGTTTTAAAATAAATATGACCTGGCCATCGACTTGTAATTTCTTCAACTTTCTTAGTACCTGAATTCGCAAATATATATATGCTGCGGATCGGAATCTATCGGACGACCTTTACGGTACGTATGTAAATCTAGAACGTAACACTGTCCCATAATCAAATCCAAAGGAACCGTTTCATAAAGCGGTACCTTTACCACTTCGTTCGGGAAAAATCTTCTAGATGGCTCGTGGAAGGTTTCATGAGGTCGCAGGTAATGGTGACCGAAAGACATTCTTTCACCCCTGATACAAAAGTTCAAGCATCAGTATCCACAATCAAAATCGCCCATTTCACTTTCACACCGCACTTCCAACTTACTTCTCATTCTTCCACAATCTTTCCACCCGAAATATATCACAGTCTTCGTATTTGAAATTTTTAATCGTCCTAAACGAATGCCTAGTGCCAGTTTCAGGATTAGGAATGTCGCGAAGCACGTAAACAGTGTCGCCTATAGATGAGAAAATTCGAGATGTTATATCACTCGATAATATCCATAATAATGGAATTCAAATGTTACTTACCTTGTCTAATTTGTAAGTCGTCTCTCATTAAAGTCAAATAATGTTTTTCACCGGGATTGGCATAGTCGGGTACAATATCGAGCGTAATCTCGTAATCAACATCACGCGGATTACACCTTTCGCACAGATAATGTTCGGCATTAGGATCAGCTTTAACACAATCGCAATGCTGCCAAACTAGACAACGTTCGCATTGTATCATTAGCCCTTCGTCGTTATACAAACCGCAAATGCATCTAATCACGTCTTCTTCTTCATCGCCTAAAATACGAACGGATGGAATAAATATTTGATCGTATAATCGACTCGAAACAAATGTCGAATCGATTTTATAAAACCAACCAGGATCTTCTTGAACTGGCATGAACGATGGTGGAATCGCGTCACCGATTATTTCTTTGATTTGAGGAACATAATTCAACTTCGCTATATTATACTCCTTTCTCAGTCTAACGGCGGCAATTCCGTAATCGGAGGTTCGTCCGTAATATTTGACACTGTTCATTATCAACTTGTTCATATCTTTGTCGAAAAGTTCGACATTTTTATAAACACCGGTAACGATATTTTTTTCGATAGTCGTGAGATCTATTGGATCGCCGATCCTTTGGTAATACATGGGTAATTTCCTTTTCGAAGGAAGAGTCATAAAAAGCGAGCTAAAAGGTTCCCCTTTTTCGTCTGTAAATTAAAATCAAAGAATCAGTCGAGTTCAGTAACTATTGCAGGAAATAATAACTCATTATAAGAACTAAAGTAATCGAATTATATTTTAATTAATACTTTTCTCTCCCTCTTATAATACGTCTACGAGCAAATCATTTGCGAACAAAATCATACAAATGCACACATGCTAAGGGCCGTATGCAAGAACGATACTTAAGTTAGCTTAAGTACTTAATGTTCATTTCTTTCCGCCATGCCTATTGTTTAGTAATTCTTAAGTATCCAATTTCGACTACTTAAGCATTTGCTTAAGTTAAGTATCGTTCTTGCATACGGCCCTAAATATCAATACATTAAATCGTTCACGAACGAATTACTTTCAATTTTGTAATCTTAATTCTTACCTCAGAATATCGAATCCTTTGCGAACGAAATCACTAAATACAGATGAATACTTTCATAGCATACCTTATTTCAATGAATCGTTCGTGAGTGATTCATTCCTTAAAGTTTTGCACTTACAGTTCATCTCAGATATTGAATCGTTCGCGAACGATATCACAAATATTCATTTATCATTCGGGTATTCATAAATTTGCTCAAAATTTGGTGAGGAATTTTTATTAAAAATGCGCACAGGTACTTTTATTGTTTTTTCTATAAATTTCAAATTGGCGGATCACTAAAATTTTGAGGAAGGCTGGAGAAGGGACAAATAGCTCAATTTTTTCGTTTTTGGCCTCATATGAAAGGGTAAGTCACGGACACCAACATATCCAAATTTCAGATATTTAAGTGTATTTTGAGGGAAATTATAGCAAAAAAATGGCTTTATGAGGATGTTTTGAGTCATGAAATTTCTTGAATCTTCTATACCTCCTCATCAAATCGATATAGAGAGGTCTAACTTTGACGGTAGGGTTAGTAGGTGACCAGAATGTGACTTCTTGAGTTTGGATCAAAAGGGATTAAAAATGGCAGATTATCAAAATTTGAGTAGAGCTTGAGGAGCCTTAAATTAGAGAAAATGTATTTAATATGAACTCATACGATTATTGGACATAAAAAGTATACTATAATTTACCATCACACATAATACTGGAGGGAAGGAGGAGGGCTTATTGATCTCAAAATGTCGTGGGGGTACATGAGAAGTCGAAAATTTTTTATTGCGGTGTCATATAATAAAATAAGCTCATGTGACTAACTTATCCTGATTTTAGCTTCTAAAATGAATTTGGAGGGTAGTAAGAGCAAAAAACGACTTTTAGAGGGGAAACTGTTGTAGGAAATTTCATGAATCTTCCATATCTCCTAAACTAAATCCATCTACATAGGTCAAACTTCGTATGCAGGGTTAGTTCATGCCCAGAATATGATCTCTTGAATGTGGGTCAAAATGGACCCAAAATGGCGGATCGTAAAAATTTGAGAATGATTTGAGGAGCCTCAAGT
The DNA here is from genome assembly GCA_009761765.1 of Phenacoccus solenopsis. Lineage (NCBI taxonomy): Eukaryota > Metazoa > Arthropoda > Insecta > Hemiptera > Pseudococcidae > Phenacoccus > Phenacoccus solenopsis. The sequence goes on along the minus strand of CM019753.1, from coordinate 27,710,190 downwards.
AGTCATAATTGGAGAAATATGTGTTCATATGATTATGGGAGTTTCAAACTTTGTATTGGGTGTGGCCTGTAGACATGAAGAGGTTGGCAACTATGCAAATGTGAACAAGCCTCAATTAAAAATTCAGCTCCAGTAATGCAGCATGGAACTTTTTTGTGATGAACTTTTTTTTTTTTTGAAAATAAATTGAACTAACTGAATTTACGCACTTAGCTTCATCTCTTTGCCAGTCGGATAAATATATTTTTCTTTTTAATCCGACTCTGACAGATTTTATTCAACTATCAAGTCACTTCAGTTTGTTATACTCAAAGACGAGTATGATGAAGTTATATAGGCCCATACTTCATCAGACAGTCGAGTTAGTCTAACTGCATGAAGTTCATAATATTTATCTGACTAGATTAAACAACTGAGCAACGACTAAAATACATATATTTCCATTTCTCGCCAAGCCTACCTTTGGCGGACACCACATCGTTGTAAATCGTTCGGAATACATTGGCGAGTTGAGCTGTTTTGGTCATCTCCGGATTATCTTGAGCTTGCGCGAGACGTCTCGTTCTAATAAACCTCTGCGTGGATAAGGCATTAAGCTGAGTCAAAAATACCGCTGATTCTTTGGCAGCAGCGTCTTCAATTTTGCTCGAATTTTGATTCACGCCGTTTGAATTCTCTTTGTTGTTATATATTTGGAATAATTTTTCCCTGAATATTTGAATCTAAAACCATACACGCAACAAGATAGCGTCAAAACTATAACATAATTTCGGGAAAAAATACACTCTCGATGAAGTTTACCTTCGTTAAATTACGAATCAAGAACACTCGGAAGTTCCTAACGATTTTTTTCTCTTCCGCAGTCAACGGTCTAACTGGCGTTAAATTATACATATTTCGCTGCGGTAAAACACCCACGCTATTACTGCTTGCCACCGAATCTCTTCTTTGGCTTTGAATATTATCTGCATTTACTACGGATACATTCTTGCGTATTTGTTTCCGTGGTCTGTAACAATTTGGTGGATATTATGTATACCGATTTAATCCAAATATCAAGTATCTAGTTGTAAACATCGTACCTAATTCTATTGGATTTCTTATCGCCGTTATTCGAAGAAACGGTCGCGCTGCTCGAAGCGTCGTTTACTGAAACACTAGTACTAGCGGTGCTCACAGCCACGCGTTGCGATTTACCTCCGATTACGCCGCGACATTTCGACGATCCGCATAAACAAGGCTACAAAATTGGTGATTATCAAATTACCCGTAGTTAAGATTTTCTCGAAAATTTATCCCATGAAATACCATACCTGTCCTTCGGCCGGATTAAACAAGGCGAAATTATAATCATACGTTAACTCTTCGCCGGCTTCGATATCGCGTAGAGCAAACAACGCCATACGAAATAGTCCGTTTACGCTCCACTTCTGCATTTCGCAATTCGGTTCGCAAGAGTGATTAACAAAACGACCTACGATGGAAAAATTTCGTGAAAAAAAATTCCACATTTTTACGAGCTCAAGCTCATGCTTCGTCACTTACCGGCGCCACCCATTCGATGACCATCGATAACCAAACCTCCGTCCAAGTTTAGACAATAGTGATGTATATCGTGCGTATATAACGATGACATGCGTTTTTTAAATTCTTTATCGCTGACTACTTCGCCAACGTATTCCAATATAAAGTCCCCGTTCCTAATTGGCTCTTTGGTTTTCACTCCCCAGCCCTGTAAATAAAATATACAAATTAACGCGTCGCCGCGGAATGCAAAGCAAATTCGCCATTTTTCCATACCTTATCACGGGTCATGAATTTCACCAATTTCGAAGCCCATTCGTGTTTCTGGATTTTCTGATTCGAGCATTTCTGTTTCAAAGGACACAGCTGCGGAGAGCATTCGGCGTAAACCATACGATTTATGCAATCTTCGCCGCAACCCAGTTTCTCTTTTTCCGTCGGCATTTTACAATTACAAGCTTGAGCTTCGTACATATAAGTCGGTTTTACGTCGTAGTACACATCTACGAGAAATTTTCGTCAATTACCGCATAATTCTCTACAGTAAAAAACGGCTATCATGACGACGATTACTTGTTCTGATTTTTTTATAATTCCACGAGTGAACAACGTCGTCACGACCGGGAAGCTGATTGTGCGAATGTAACCACCACAAATCGAATGGCAGTTTAAAGTCAACCCGTCTTCCACGTACCCAGTCCTCGAAATACGGTGGTGGTGGTAATAAGCCGTGCGGATGATCTTCTTCTTTGTAATTAAAACGATTTTTGGAATCGACCGACGAATGCCTAGCCGAAATAAATTATTTTTAGAAAAGAAATCCCACAAATATGATTTGAATGCATGAACTTAGATTCGCATATTTAATTTTGAACTTACTTTTCTTCTTTGTAGAAATCTGAAAATAATCCAGCGCTGATATATTTCCTCTTCCATTTCGGTATCTCAAGTTTTTTAGTGTTTTGATATTTCACAGACTCGGTATCGCTACTGAAAAAAGAAATTATGATTGTTTCAATTTGCCAAAGAACATGCTAAGAATGACAACAATAAGTGATGAAATGTACAAGTGGGAAGAAGGGGGAGGTAACTCACTCAGGAGTTTTACGGATTCGATGAAAATTCGCGAAATAACGTATGGAATGTTAGAGTTGGCAAAAATATATATAAAATGAAAATTCAACGACTAGCCACCTGTTGGAGAAAAACTGCCAATGTATACCAATTTGTAGGAGATTTGAAAAAAAAATTGGGCTTAATGCATTTACTATATAACATTTAAGAATTTACACCATCGACTATTATTGTAAGAACTTTCACTCAGAAATTTCTCAGCTAGCATATTTAAAGAAGTGGACTAAAAAAAAAGGTTTCGTCGATTAGCCTACTCCTGAAGGAAAATTAGCCATCAGCAAACTTACAAAAAAAATGAATTTCGAATTCCCTCGCTTCACGCATTTTTGAAACGAGGGGTTCCATGCAGTTCTAAGCAGAGGGGAAGGATTTCCCCCGGGCCCGAGATTTGTTTGAGGGCTCGCTACCTGACGCATCGGCGTTAAAAATCTATCTTTACTACCTCCATATTTTTTTTTTTGCTCTCATGACTTATCCTCCAGAGCCCGGATTTTCACTGCATTGCCCTGGTTCCATGAATGATGGGTAATATTTTGGGAATAGACAGTACTCGACGAGTACGAAAAAAAATGTTCACTGCACATAGGCTGAGAACAATCAAAGTGTACTAGGTAGGGATAATTACAAAGGCATTTCAGGAAACAGATAATACTCTTCAAGACCAACAAAAAAGTCCCTTACACCAATTACTATCATTAAAATTAAAGGAATTAAGAAGCGTTAAAAATTGGAACTACGCTGTTTACCGTTGTAATGATTTTCAAGCTATCATGGTTCCTTCAATTTTGAAATAGGCAATTTGTATTAAGGATTCTTTTGCTACGCTTGAAGAATATTATCGTTTCATATGAAGCATTTACAAGTATTCAGACACGGTACAACTTGATTGCTTCCAGTTTGCTCCCATGCAAGTTTTTCGAACGACATGCATAGGACATTTTTTGTTGTAATGGTTGAGTACATTGACTACAGATATGGGCTAATTTCTACACTGGGTCTAACTGATCTTAGTACCCCCTTAAATCAGGAAGTACTTTTATTTGAAATTTAAACTTCTCGATTTTGAATGTAGAAATTATTTGGTATTAAAATATTAAACTAATTCCTTACTACATTTTTCCAAGGTATTTTTCAGTTAAAAAAAAAAGGTTGTTTTTAATAGAGCTGCAAACTGTGGGGGTGCTAAAATCAGGACACAGTGTATATGTTAAAATAGAAAACCCCTTCAGGTAGGAATCTAAACATCGAAATAACAATTGTGTTTGCGCAAATTCAATCGTCACGTTTGAATGATTTTTTAATTTATCCAAACTAATCGAAGTATGAAATTATATTTTATTTTCAATTTTTTTTTTTGTCTCAAAACACTCCATAAGGATTAACAGTCCATATTTGTGAATTCAATGGCCGAGTACTATCTATTACCAAAATATTGTCCACCACTAACGGTACACTTTGTATTTGTGATGAAAAAAAGGGGAAGGGGCAAACGTAAGGCAACTACGACACTTACTGCAATTGAGTTTTCCATTTGGCCATGTTTACACTCGCAGATAATAATGGACAAGTTATTTTTTTTATGTTTCCTTACCCATACCACGCAAAATCACTTGAGAAGCTGAATTTTGAATAATTATGTAGTACTTCTACCAAAATTTTTGACCCCTACCCCCACCCCTTCCAGAATTATCGCACTTTATAAGCTGAAAATTCAATTCGCGAGATTTTCAAAATGAACGAGGGGAAATTTTTAAAATTTTCATGACCTCATTTCCTTTTAAAAATAATTTTTTCACTACCTTCCAACTCTGCCTAAGAAAATGAATTTTTTGAAATAAAAAATCGTTGACTTTATGTTTATCACAACGCATTTCAAGAGTCATAACTCCTATTTTTCCACTCCAAGGGCTAATTTGGACTCTGTTATACTTCTTGTTCGCAGTAGTGATATGAAGATATAATCACTTAATTCAAGCCTCTCAAACTTCCCTCAAATTTTTCATAATCCGCTGTTAAAATATCCGAAGTATTGAGATGTCTTAAAATATAAACACAAGGGCGAACTTTCTTTCGCTTCTAAAAAACGATTACAAAACATTCAGAGCATCACCATACGTTAATTTAAAAGAAAATTTACACATTTCGACCCATTGAAACACATTACAATGAAAATCACAATACTTCGGATATTTCCAACAGCATCCTAAAATCATACAATAGTCATATTATTAAAAAAATATGATAAGCACACCCAACCTATGATATAGTAGATAGCTGATTTTTGGTAAATTCATTTTGGCGTTTACTCCTGACAGATGCAACGTGAATGAAAACTTTTTGCACCATTCAATAGGAAATTTCACCCTTTATAAATTCGATTCTACCAATGTTTCTCTAAAACCCCACCATTTTCACGATATTCACAAAAAACACAAAATCTCTCATAAGAGGCAATGTACTGTATCATGTTTTCATTATCAATCGTCCAACATTTTACCTACATCGACACTAACGCGCCATGCCTACTTACACCTCGACTTGAGAATATTGTGTCATCAGTAGGGCTGGGATTTATTATGCATTTATACATAATATATATTTTTGATGCGGACCGAACACTCCCATTTCTCGAAAATTATTCGTTTGATGTCATCCTGAGTTCACCGACAAAATTTGAAAATGCATATTTTTGCCAATTTTTAGTAAATATTAAACATATTTCCCTAAAAACGCATATTTTTTAACATTTATCGTATTTTTAGAGGTTTTAAAATACTTTTTCAAGTTGGTAAAATTCTAAAAGGTGAGGAGACGGGTGTTAAATTTTCTCCGTCGGAGTTGGTCCTGTTCAAATATGCACTGGTAACTTCGCGCGACCCACTTCAAAAATTAAATCTTGTTCGTTAATGTAAATAAAGACTTGTAACTTTTGTACGCATTTTTTCGCATTTTTCTGGCATATTTTTGCATATTTTGCGAAACTCAAACGCATATTTTGGGAAAATAGACTTATATAAATCCTAGCCCTAGTCATCAGTTGGCAATTTTCTCGTACTCCCCACCCAACGGAAAATGTCCTTTCTGGTTGCCGACAATAACGAAGTAACAAAAATCAAAATTACCTAAATTCTTCTCTATCTGTTTCTTCTTTCGATCTGTGATCTTTATCGTTTGCATTTTTCGACCGTGTATCCTTGTCTGTATCGTGTTTAGGAACATCTTTGTTCTTACATTCCCTCGGCCGGAGTGTTTTTCCGATAACCGGATGTTCGTCTTTTGCACCGCCGACGGAGTTGGTTCGTTTACGATTTTTCTTCGTTTTTACTTTATTAGCGGATTTCTTTTTAGATTTTTTCATTTCCCTAGCTCTGATTTGTTGTTTGATATAAATACGAGCACTACAACGAGACGGTAGTAATCTATTGGGTACATCGGATTTGGCGATTTTCTTTCTGTTTTTGATTAAATTACGCGCTTCGTGCGGGGTAGTTTCGTCTTCGCTCATCACCTCGCATTTCACTTTGACGCCGGCGCTATCTACTAGTTGTAAATTTGGCGGGTTATTCTCGATATTCTCGTTTTTACCGGCCTGCTCTTCGATTAACTCGTGTTTCACTTTGCCAACCGGGCATTCCGCTGGTTCCTCGGTTGCATCAGTCTTTTCGTCTTCGGTGGTCGATTCGATACTGGTTTCTTCGGTCGTATCGTACATTTGGGACGTTTCGGAATTCGTCTTCATCCTTTTCCTCTTTTTCTTAACCGGGAATCCTGTTTTGTTCGTTTTACGACGTTTCAGTTTAGGTTTCGAGTCGGTACCAGGAGTGGCAGAATTTGATAACTCGCTGCTGGATAATTTACGTAAACGGATACTCATGTCTTTGCATATTTTAGCTTTCTTCGCATCAGCGTTATCGCCATCGGAGCTGGTTCGCTTCGATCGAAGGATACGGTCGGAATTAGGGCCTTCCGCGTCGTTCTTGGATACGCCTATTTTTTCGATCAGGGCCGAAGTATTCTTCAACGGCGAGTCGAGATCTTTTAATTTTTCCGTTAGTTTCGACAGTACGTCCGCGATCGAGGTTTTCTTACATTTCGATAACGAGCTAGGTAACTTTCGCGATGGCTCGAAAACGCCGGCGGGAGGTTTCAAGTTTGGCGAAGAGGATTTACCGGAACGGGTTCGCTGGGTAATGGGGTAATTAATTGGGGCTTATTTATGGGCTGTTTGGTTGGCGTGGTAAGCGCGTTAGCGTTATCATTTGCACCGGTACCGTCGTCTACGGGTTCCTTTTCGATAGTCATATCGTTTGAAGAAGGAGCACCAGGTGTGTTCTCTTTACCCCGCGTATCGGATTTGTCTTTCTTCGACATATCGGTTTTCGAAATCGTACTGTTCGAAGTGCTTTTAGACGTTTCTGCGGCATCGTTTTTGGAGGAATTTTTCGATGATGCGGACTCCGTTCGCTTACCGGTGTTTGATTGCGGACGCAAGTTACGTTTACTCGCGGTACTTTTTTCCACGCTAGATTCGACCTCCGTATCGATTTTCTTTTTGAGCCCTCCGCTGGATTTTTGTTCCGGTGCGCTCTTCGTATCTTGACCAACGGAATCTGTTTTATTTGATTTTTGATTCGACGACTGAACACTTCTGCCAGATCGTCTGAGAGGTAGAAGCGACTCGGAGTCGGTTTTATTCGCCGCGTGTTTCTGGTTTGCTTTCTTTCCTTCATCCACGCGCAGTCTTTTTTTCGGCGTAACCGCGATATTATCGACGGTTTCTTTATCCTGTTTCGATTCGGTTTTGCAACTTTTACTCGAATCGTTTTTCAGCGTCTTTTGATTATCGGCTTTTAACGACGCGCTCTTCCGAGTATCGCTTTTTTGCGTATTTTTCTGCGAATCGTTCTTCAACGCCTTGCAAGGTTCGGATTTCGAAGTTTTATGAGATTCGGTTTTACCGGAAATTTTATTCGATTCGGATTTCGACGCTGATTTCATCGCGTCACTTTTAGATGCGTGTTTCTGCGCATCTGCCTTTATCGAGTATTTTTGGGAGTCGATTTTAGATTTGGATACATCGACGTTGGTCTTAGGGGCATTACCAACTTTACTGGCTGGCTTAGCGGTCGTCTCGAACGGTGTAGTCGATGACGAGCAGATCGTTTCGCCGGAATGCGAAGACGAGTGTTTCTCCGATCTGCTGTTTTTACTTTCGTGACTTTGGTGACTGTTACTGGTAATCGACGATGCTGATACGTGGTAATGGCGTTTTTTCAATGGTAACCTTTGGTCGCAAGTGGCTTCTGAGATCTGAAACATTTTAATTCGTGTTTTTCAAACTTGGTAAAATACGCTCGGTTCTTTACACTTTACAATAGATATGGGCGCATCGAATGATTCTTTTTATTCTCAACGAAATATTCGAACGAATAGAATTTTCACAAATTATTCGCAAAAAATAGCCCATAAAATTTTCAGTTTTTTGTTATTCTTCGATTTCCTTTTTTCACCTATCGCGTTTGCGGGAAAATCAGCTTAAATTTGGAACAACGATAAATCATTCCTAGCGGTATGTTTCTGCTTATCGACAAAAATATGTAATTCCAAAACTATGCACTTATTTATAACGACACTTCATAACGGCTGATAAGAAATTATTTTAATTTAAATTCAATCAAATAACCGTTGGCTATCTATCATTAAAATCAATATCAGTTGCTCTTCAAAATGAATCAAAAAATTGAGAATGTTTTTTTAAACCTAAATTAAAGTGACTTAACATTTTGTTGATTTTTAAAAATAATGAAACTTGATATTCGGTTATATATTTTATTATAATTAATTTTTCTTGATTTAAAAAAAAAAAAAAAAAAAACTATTAAAAAATTTCGTATCTATGCAAGAACGTCGGAAGGCGTGATAGTATGGATATTTTCTAAGCTCCCCTACTCTCAAAAAAAATAAGAAAGATAGAAAGTACCATTTCTCCTTACTCTGATTCTTTCAAATTTTAATTTTATTTAGATTAAAAAATTACTGAAATGATTTACCGCTTATAAGTACAATACCATTGTGAACATAAGAATATTAATTTCCCCCCTTCTACTCTCCTCTGAAAAATCACAGAATACTTTGCTTCTATACTCCAGATACCAGCAATTTCTATTTTTCTAGTCCTTTTTCGCTTTCCTCTAAAAATCATGAAAACACGTATTGTCTATGAAAATAGGTGAAAAGATTTTCTTTCAAGTTGATTTAAAAAACGTTTTAAAATTGCCAAATGATACCAATAGTATGTCTACAAAAATTTCTTCGCTATAGGTTAATATTTATACTCCTTAAAATTGAGCGAAGATTGAAGCATTTTTTGAAAAAAAAACTACCTTTCAACACCCCCCCTCCGACGAAAAATTGGGGCTATTTGAAGTATCATTTGAATGGGTTGGTTCCATACCTGTACTTCTCCACTTTTGAAAATTTTACAGGAAGTGAAAAAAATGATTTGCCTGGTTATGAGTGTGATGAAAAGTAATATCATTATATTTCTGTAGAGGGACTTGGATGAATATATATAAAAAAATTGAGCAGCGGTTTCACGTGTTGTGGACGAATGTTTGATGGAGAGGTACACCTATGACTCTAACTCATGTGACTGAAGGTGAAATTAGCGTGATATTCCATCCAGTTTGCTGTATGAAGTGCATGGAAGTTAGTGATAAGACAAATAAGAGTTGCTCCATGAGGTGAACGAATAATTCTGATGCAAAAGTTGGAGTCATTTGTTGCGGAGAAGTCCACAGATGATTGAAATCTCAACTTTAAGTGCAGTTTACACTACGATGGCGAATTTTTTGGTGGGTCTGGTTGTGGCATTGGATGAGTTGGGTGTCCTCAAGTGAGAAACAATTGAAAAGTGGATTTCGAAAAAAGTGGAGAAGTACAGTTATGAAACCAACCCACTTATTCATTTATTATTTATTTATTTATTTATTTATTTGTTTGTTTGTTTATTTGTTTATTTATTTATTCATTCATTCAGGGGTTATACTTAAATCATTTGAAGAGCGAAAAATATTAAAGCTGTTAATTCCTTCGAAGTTCAAAAAGTCAAAATTTTTCATTTATGTTAAAGAAAACCCACTTATTTCAAAAATTTTTGAAAAATGTCAACAAACATATAATTAAGGAGTTGAATTTATGAGCTCACCTTAGTAACTCATATTATGTGATTTCGAAGTTATAAACTACGTGAATTATATTGAGAACCCACCCTATTTTTCCTCCTAATAAATAAGAAATACTTTCGTAAGCATTGAGTTTTCAATTGAGGCTGGTTTTCGAAGATAATATTTTCAAGTAAACTTCTCAACCCCACAGGCCACATCCATCATCGAGTCTAAAACTCCCAAAAATACAAAAACACTCTAAAAGTTTAATCTAGGATATATAGTGCTTTTTGTCTACAAGAATCGAAAAAGCTCTTGTTTTTCAAATTCTAGCTTTTTGAGGATTTTCAAACGGCGTCAATTTGCATGCATAAAATGCTACTGATTTTCAAAAAAAATCTTTTCATCAAATTTTACAGTCTCTTTTTTTAGCTGGCAATTCACGATAAATTCACTTTGTTAAATATTATCTTTGAAGACTGGATTATTCTACTTTGGATTCATTAAAATTAAAAATAGTGAATCGCGTCAATAAAGAAGGCAACTGTCAATGCAATAATTACTTTGGGAATTTCAATGGCAATCTTCTTGTGTCTCCTCTTACTGCTCGTTATACTAGCGGTAATGGAAAGAGGAGAGGCAATATCACACTCCGATTCGTTCTCGCTGTGTTTAATCTTCTCCGCGTGTTTCTTCTTCTTGCTCTTCTCCTTAATCCTGTGAGACGTTTTAGAACTGGAAGAAAATCAACAAATCGGCACTTATTCGTTTTACTTTATCGAATAATTTAAATTACACTTACGATTTCTTATCCTCGATGAGACATTTCTTCTCAAACACCTCGGCCAGCTCGTCGATAATTTTGAGGAATTCCAAATTGATAATTTTCTCTTTGTTTTCCTTCTTCTTACGTTTCTTATGCTTATGCAGCCACTCTTTATGAGCCGGATAACGCGGCAACGAAGGCGGAACGCTCGGTATCTTTGAAGGTTGTACGAGTACCGGAGCCTGAATAGGCTTTTTCTTACGTCTCTTCTTCCGGCCTTCCAAACACATAGCGACTGGACTCCGGTATTTCATTTTTTTCGGTTTAGTTTTAAAAACCGGCTCGGCTGCTGCGGGCTTACGATCTTGCGTTTTTTCGAACGGGCCTTCTAATTCGAGTGGTAGAGACTTTTCCGCTTTCGTTTTACCGTTCACTTTGGTGGGCGCGATTTTCTTAGGTCTACCGGGGCCTCTTTTACCTTGGAATAGAGCTAGATCGGCGTGCGTCGAGGTCGGCGAAATTTTAGAACTCTGTTTCGACATTTTCACCGTATCGTTGGCCAGTTTGATTGGTGCGGGTTTTTTCAGGGCTAACGCAACCTTTTTCTCAACGCATTCCTTTTTATTGTTCGATGATTCGGTAATCGGTATTCTCGGTACCTGTTGGGAGCATTTCAAATTAGTTAAACAATAATTAAAACTTATTCGGGATCAGGGCCGGATTGACGTTGAAATAAAGATTGGATCACAGCTTTGCAGATTTTTTTCTTTCACGAGACATTTTTCATCGAGTAGGAGGGAAGGGAGGAGGGGAAGGGAAGAATTTTCTTCAAGCAAGTCCAAACATCTAATGGGTGATAAAATGGGCTCAAGAATTTTTTTAATGCATGTACTGCGTGAAAATGTTGAATGATTTGGGATAGCCACTCATCAGTGAAAAATTATAGAAGGAAGTCATTATGTGCGAGTGAAGCGAGAGCGGAATTTTGAAAATAATAAATTTTCAGTGGTCAAAATTGAATCTTCCAATGTCTAATTTTTGTTTAAGATTTGAATAATTTCTATGGCTTTGTTTTCGTGATTCCATATAAGCATCGCACAAATTGCAAATTCCCTTTTTTTTTTTAATTAAAAAAAAAATTGTTGAGCTGAATAATTCACGCCACTAGTTGACAGAAAAAATAGGCGATGTAAATTAAAACTCAAGAGTTGTTGGAAAATGTAGAAAATTAAAAAAAATTAATCATAAGTTTTTCAACTTTTTAAAAATTTGAAAAAAAAATATAGAAAAAAATAAAAATGAGAAATGAAAATAGCTCGAGTATACGATTGTATTTTTCTCACAAATTACATATCTATCTCCATTGTTTCATTATTAATTTTTTTTCATTACTTATTTACGTATTTTGATTAATTGGGACGAAGAACGAATTCTCATTTTTGCTAACATCAGCTTTTTAGAATCACAAGAACTGGGGATAAGCGTAAATTGTAAATTTTATCTCATCTCTCACAGGACTTATTCCTAAAGCCACGTAGAGAGAATTCAGACTTGGTAAGAAAAAATTTATGATAGATGAAAAACACTAAAATTTTTATTTTAATGTAATAAATAATCCTAGTAGGTACGGGTATTTGTCATTTTTATAATTTTTTTTCTTGCAGGTTTATAGCTCATATACGGGTATAGGAACACCGAATTTTTGAGTTTGAATTTAAAATTTAATTTTGCTTTTTCTTCGGATCCTTACGGGCCTTCAAAAAATCTCAGGTTCGAAAAAAAAACATGCTTACTCGAGAGGAGGGGTGGATTATCTTCCTCATACTTATGGGATTGGTCAATCCGTCCCTGTTCGTGATTATATAGGTAATACAGACCTCGCGATGATTCTTCACAGTTTTGATATTATTTTCAATTTCACGTTTATGCGAATTTTTCTGCGACGCTGATAACACAGCTTTTTGGCTTAAACTTAAAGGTTTAGCTGGCACCGTAGTCGTAGCCAACTTGCTGCTGGTAACAGCGGCGCGTGAATTTTGATTAAAAATACCCGGCGAATGAAGACTATGATATAACGGAGAGGCGGAATTCGATTGAATTCCGCTATCAGGCGAGACATTCGAAACAACGCAATCCAAACGCATATATGCTTCTACTTTGGCTTTTGCTGAGCGTTTCACTTTCGGAGGTCTTCCGCGTTTCCTCGTTACATCGTTTCGGCCTTTTTTATTCGCCGAAAGGTTACCAGAGGTTTTATCAGTTTTAGATTTAGTCGTCGCGGTGCTTTTATTCAAGCGGTCTGTTTGTTCGGCGAAGGCTTCCAATAGATTGGATGAATACTGCCCCTAGGAATTTTCAATAAAGTGGTTTAATTGGGTTTACGCGGTTTCTAAAATTTTAGAAAAAATTAGGCTTACTTTTTCGTTACGTTTGCCTTTATCATCTTCGTCATTCGAGGAAGACTCTTCGTTTGATGATTTTTGTTTATGGCTCGAATCGTCGCTATCATTGGATGCATCCGAATCGACGTGAATACTATTTATGACATCTCTGACGATTTGCTTTTGTTTTGGGAATAGTTCGGCGTCGCTGCTGGAATCACTCGAGGCTGTTTTTTTGCTTTCGATAATAGCGCGAGGTTTCTTCTTTCCGCCGCTTCCGTCGGTTAGTTCGAATTCGCCACCGCCACTGGTAGCGCCGGCTACGTCAGGCAGAACGGCGGCTAAATCTTCCTCATTAAGGACCTAGAAGGAATTTGTAATTTAAATTTAAATTTTACTCGAATGCCCTTCAAACCAATTGTAAAAAATTTAAAAATTAAATTACAGAAAAAATTGAAAATGTTGAGATTTTCAATATTTAAAAAAAAAATAAAACTGTCAACAGGGTATTTAATAAAATTGTTTAAATGTAGTGCAGGACTTTCACAGGACATTTAACATGAATTTTTCAATAATTTAACCTTACCTCCATCCGTGCTCTCAAAAAAATTTACAGAATGAAAATTTGGTTTTTATTCACAAACATACAAATCTACATTTCGAAGTATATGGATGACTTGGGAAATGAGCATTAAATGAAATACACAATTTTTTCAATTCTACATTATTTTAGGTACGTGAAAATAATTTTTAAATTTTTTTAATAAAAAACGGACGACTTTCGAGCCAAACGCAGATTGCTTTGTTTGCATTTGCAAGGCCAGTCGATCAAACGAAGGACTATTACAAACCTTGCAGGACTGTTAGACACCGTGGATAACAGACATGCTAGATTTATAAATAATACTACTCATTTCTGCGCACCTACAACCAGTACAAAGGCTAAAAACCTCCCACTTATCGCCACAAAATGATTTAAAACCAGTATTGAGGCTGGAAGCTCCTCTTTATGAGGTTGATGCCACTAATCCCAACGTAATGGGGATGGAAAGGAAATTTAGGGTGTCTAACAAACTTTTCGGATCAAAATTCATTACTTTTTCATTACCCATTCCGTGTTTTTTATTCAAAGTTTTTGACACTTTATGAGCAAAAAATTTTTTTTCATTCAATCAACTCCATTTTTATTTAATAAAAAACATGAAGCATCGAAATACAACAAATGTAGTAAAGGGGTAAACATGAAAAATTTATTACTTTTTACTTCAAATTCAGCAAAATTGATCACTTTTATCACTAAAAAAATTTCATCGTCTTTTCATCACTTTCATTACTTTCATCACCTGTTAGACACCCTGGGAGTGCAATCTTTGTGCATTAATGCATTAAGTTGCTACAATTCTTTTCCCTCATTCATTTATTCACTACTTTTTTAAAATTAGTTGGCGATGCTTGCGCACTTGGCTCCTTCGTATAGGGATGGGGTAGAAATTTATAAAATCCCTTGTGAACATTTGCGCTGCCCTTCAAAACCACTTGAGAAATTCCATTTCAAAATGATATTCTTCATTACTCATGAGTCTATACTTATGAAATTTGAGCTATCCTTGTCTTCTCAAGCATTCCTCAAATTCAGACTAAACTGAATTCCGATACAAAATTTCAGCTTTCTAGCGCATTTAGCGAGTAGACACGGACTATTCAAGAGATTTCATGAACAAATGGACAAAAGCAGCTTTTCGTGCCAACTTTCCTACAACTTTACATAGAAGACTGAAACTTTTATATATTGTTAGTTTAAGCTCAGGAGCGTACTGACAACCGAGATGGGAAAGCTTTTTTCTTCCGCCCTCCGGGTAGCTTACCAGGGTTGGCAAAAATTAACGAAATAGAATAACAAAATGAAAACTCGCCAGTTAACCATGTGAGAAGAAAATTTTCCAATTTGCCAGTTCATACAAAAATTCAAATAATTTTTTACGCATTTCCTGCGCTGTATTTCTTTTCCAGCTTTCATAGGATTGGATTTCACCTAAGAATTTTTTAGTAGGCAAAGTTCGCAGAAAAAGAAAAACTGCCAACTTACAAAATTTAAATGATATGAAACTTCACCCAGAACTTGTAGCTGTCAAAATTAGTTAAATAATATTTTTTAAATAATTTGTAGCAGTTTATTACCTACTATAGCAGAACCCCGATTATCCGTCTTCATTCGGTGGGGGGGGGGAGATGGTTGCATAACCAAAACATTCGGTTAATCGAAATTGGCGTTTCTTGCCATTAAAATTGAAAAAAAATGACAAAAAATAATTTTATCAAACTAAATACCAAAAAACTAAGACAGAAACAATACTTTTGGTTATTAATGGTTGTTTTGAGTCAAGATCCCTCAAGTGCGAATAAAGTAAAAAGTCATTCCACAGAAGAGGAGATGGACGGGCAGTGGGAGCAAAATGCCACGGCCAACGGAAGTTACAAAAATTGCTTGAGATTCGAATTAAAGGTTTAAAACTTTTCACAAATATAATAAGTTTTTCATCCTGTATTTAATTTTTTCCTCTTTAAATTTAGAAGAAAAATTTATACATTTAAATTTATAAGTTACACCAAAATATTTTGATAAATGTATATATCCCACACTTTGCCTGTTATATTTACTATAATTTACTTCTTCATTCCAGTAATCATAGGAGTCTACAAATACGAAATCTGAGCGATGTAAGATTTCGACTATCTGCAATTTATAATCCCTATGTTGAGGTACCTGAGGTTTATATTAAAATTGGATGGGGAAATAAGATAAGATTTTCTTCATCACATGACTCCAGAATAAAAAATGCTTATCATTTGGGTGCCCTACCAGCACCTCTTGAATCTGAATAAACCGCTACCAACTTCTAATTAAGTTTCCAGAATAGTCTTAAGAGTAATGATACGGAGATCATGTCCATCAATCTCTCCTTCACAAATCAGATAGGCTAAAATAGCTATCATTTTTATTAAACACCCTGGTAAACATTTTTATTAAAAAAATTTCAACATAAAAATTAGAAATTTTCCTTACAATTTCGATGTTAACGTAAAAAATTTTAATTACTTGTAGTTGATCCGAAGTAGTACCAGGTTGAGTCAATTGTTGGGCTAATTTTTCAATAGTATCTCTGTTATTCTCTTTTTTATGGTTGTTTCGCGATCCAGTTCTAGAACTTTCTAAACTCTCATCCGAATCTTCAGAAAGTTTACAAGCCTGAGGTAACTGCATGAAAAGCCAAAATCATTAAATCTGTTTTCCAAAAATTTATCACGGATAATACACGTAAACGTAAAAGATTCTCGTACCTTCAACGAAGATGAAATGAACGACGATCTATTCATGTTACGATATCTCAAATGCGCTCCTAAAACCGATTCTTTCGTACTCATAAGAGAATTTCTATTCGTTTCGTTTCTCTTGTTGCCCAAATGATTTGTAGATCTTTCTACCTTGTCATCTTTGACACCGGTATGATTCCTATACTCTGCATTGGGCATTATTGAACGAAAAATAGACGCTTCTAATTTCGAATTTGATTTCAAAGGCATTCGAGCTTTCGCACTCCACGGACTCTGAGATTTCTCGGGACTAGTGTTACTGGACGAAGAAGAATCGCTGTCCGAATCCTTATCGTTTGGGTTATCGTATTTGATACGATCTCTAGAAAACGGCGCGAATTTACTTTTACCATCGTTTCGCGATTTCAACGAATATAATTTTTTGCTCTTCAATCGATTATCGAATTTTGATTTCTTCTTGTCCGATGGGTACTTCGATTCGGATGAATCGGAGGAATCATCGTCGTATTTTTGTTTAGGTTTTCTCAATGCCGAAAGTTTCAATTTAAGACCACCCTGGAAATACGAATGAAATTTATAACAATTACTTTATCTTAGAGATAGCTACTAATGAATAAAATTATACCTCGTCGAAATTCGTTTCTCTAACAGAGAACTGTTGGCGACGTTGATCTTCGTCAACGGAAGGTGGCGAGTTGGAGCGAGAGGAACGAGATGATGGAGCTTTACCCTTGCTGCTACTCGAACTAGGATGGCTAGAAGCGGAATCCGAATCGCTGCAACTCCCTGAATCGCCTCCACTAGCGGCATTCTACAAATTAAAATCAAACAGATGGGTTATTTATTTATAATTTTCACGCTAAATCATAACGAAGGATAAATATGTTCACCTCATTTTCGCTATTTCCACTCTCCGAATCAGAATCAGAATCAGAACCACTATCGCCTGCATTCTGTTCATCGCTCAATTCGAACGAATGACTATCCCCGTGAAGTTGACCGGCAGGTGTTTGGGCTGATGCATTTATAGGAGTGGGAGGTTCCTACACGCCACGACAAACATGAAATTATTCAATATGTAAATGAAGAAAAATACGTTTTTGTTAGAAATGCAATACGCATTTTTCAATATAATAATTAACCAATTGAGGTATTTAATACTAAAGACTTGAATAATTCGTTATTTTGAAATCATTTCATTTGATGAACATTTACGAAATTCATATTTTCTCTGGTTACCTTTATAGCATCAATATCAACAGTCGAAGGAAGATCTTCAGGATCCGAATCTTGATCTGGTTGATGAATTACCGCACTCCATGCGGAACTGCTTAATATATCGTTACTAGGAAACTGCGGTTAATAAGCGAATAACAATGAATACAATTGTGTTTGAACGAGCAAAAATAAAACTCTATACCGCCGACTCTACAAATATAAAGCAACTAGTGACAAGGTTTTCACCTTAGACAAATCATTATGATGCGGCACGGTTGATGTAACATCTGCTCGTTGAAAATGAGATGTCCTTTCAGAGAAACTCTTTCGTAACGAAGAATCAATTCGATACAAATCCATAATATTTATCACTATTTATGGCAACCCAGAAACATCATCTTTTCGCTTCTCCATCACAGTGTTTCTATAACCTAAAAAATAAGTGTACCATGATAATATTCACCAACAAGATGTTTCTATGCAAAGCTCATGATGCCGACACAAAATTCACGATATCGAGTAGAATGAAAAAAATGTCCGACAGAGTCAAAACTGCAACAATAAAATATTAATGTCCCTGTAAATTCTAGAAAAAGTGGAACATGTAGACAGGCAAATTCGATACAGCAAATAGTGACAACTGGTTGAAACTTTTACCATTTGAGTACGTTTACCCATAATACCGGAATTCCGTATTTCAAGGGAAAAAAGTCAACTCGAAACTAATTCGGTCAAAAAAATCTTATCATTTGCGGATACATATTAGCGAATGGCGCGTAATTGCCATTAAAAAATGATCTTTACGACACTTTAAAATTCATACTAACCAAAATTATAACGGCTCGTTGTCGGTCATCAACAACTAATTGTGCAAGAAATGTGTGTTTAGGCTCAATAATTTAGAACATAGACAAAAGCAGAATAAAATTATAATAGAAAATGAATTAGGAAAACACAACATCACACACCATGAACTCGACTTCAACGAAAAATAAACACAAATTTTGTCAGTTATTTTTCAGTATCTGTGACATTTTAAGCTAAGTATCAGTCACAAAATAAATGTTGAGAATGTATTTTTTTGTAACACGTGATTCAGGGATGTGCCAAAGCCAAACTGTCAAGTATGTCAAGTTCACAAAGCGTTCAGTTCATTTTTTTTCCAGTTTTTTCCACAAAAAAGTTCAGTTCAAGTTCATTCAAGTCCAAGTTCCGTTGGGAGGACTGGAGTTCAGTTCAGTTCAAAGTTCATCAGTGAACTTGAAGTTTTGAAATGAACTTATAGTTCGATGTGCATTCAAAATTTATTTTCTCTTTCTTTTTGATATTATTTGTCTTCAACTTCCCTCGCAATAATCGTTTAGAAAGCTAAAATTTTCGTTTTGATGCTTTCAACTCTCCAAGATGAAAAAAGTTGGATGGTTCAACATAAAAAAAAAAAAATTGAAAGGAAGAACATAGATAGAAAACTAAAGTAAAACTCTGTTAGGATAAGAATAGTGAATTTGAATTCAGTTCAAATTCATTTTTTGTAGTTAGTTCAAATTTCACTTCAGGACCAACTTGATGTAGGTTCGTCGGGGAAAAGTTCAAGTTCCGCTCCGTTTCGTTGAAAAAGTCAAAGTTTATGAACTAGAACCAGTGAATTGTGAGTTCAATGAACTTGACACATTGTACTCATCGTGAAACAACCATAAAAATATTAATAACACAAATTAATTACTTGAACTAAATAAAATATTTGTAATTATGACGTATATTACCATCGCATAATCATCAACTACCTACTATCACATTCTCATTATGGGGCATCTAGTCGAACATTTCACTTCAGGACCAACTTGATGTAGGTTCGTCGGGGAAAAGTTCAAGTTCCGCTCCGTTTCGTTGAAAAAGTCAAAGTTTATGAACTAGAACCAGTGAATTGTGAGTTCAATGAACTTGACACATTGTACTCATCGTGAAACAACCATAAAAATATTAATAACACAAATTAATTACTTGAACTAAATAAAATATTTGTAATTATGACGTATATTACCATCGCATAATCATCAACTATCTTATTGCTGTTCTTAAAAGAGAAGAACAACGATTTCCAACATCTTTCACATTAAAATAATTCGACGGCTACACATAATTTTGAATTTGAAGCTTCAAAAATGACATACTGAGGATAAAAATTCTAAACAAACATGAAGCATATAAAAAGTACTTTGCAGCCTACAAAAAAATCGTAATGAATTAAAAATTTTTTTATTTGAAAAATAAAAAAAATGTTCATATTACACAAATTTTGTTTTTTAAGACAGTTCTTAATTTAGAAAGTGAGTTTTTTCACTTATAACACGAGTTAGGTACTGACAATGGCTTATTTTAAATTTAACTGATTAATGAAAATTTATTACAATTCTAATAACATGCGTGAAAAAACAAATAAAGTTACAAAGGATTAAGTGTATAAAAATGGAAATTATTTTATTCCTTCATCGATTCTTCAGTAGGCGCGGCTGATGGTTTGGGTTCGTCATTTTTATCTTTTTTCTTCGAACCAGATACAATATCGTCAATTCTCAACAATAAAATTGCGGTCTATAACAAAAAATTAACAATTAAATAGAATTCAGTCGTCATTTACGATCAATGGAGAAATGATAAATACCTCAACGGCGGTTTTGTAGGTTTGTAATTTCACAGTAAGCGGTTCCCAAATACCTAATTCGTCCATTTTCACAATTTTTCCGGTTTCACCGTTAATACCCCACATAGTGTCACCTGTCGTAGAAATTAAAACATGCTAATTGTTCTCAATTTTATGAACATTTCAAAGATAATTAATAAAATTACCGGCAGCGTGTTTTGCTCTTAATGCTGTCAAAGTTCGAATCGTATTCGCCCCACAATTCTGAGCTAATGTTCTTGGTATAATTTCCAAGGCCTGAGCAACGGCTTTATAAGGCCACTGACTGACACCTTCTATGCTTTTACTTTTTTCCATTAAAGCCTAAATAATAGTTCATTTGTAAGAGAATGGATTTTCAAGTCATAAGAAATTACATAATAATAAAATACTTACATATGAAACAGCCATTTCAACAGCACCACCACCAGGGACCAATTTTGGATTTAACATGATGTTTCGGGCTACATGTAACGCATCTTGTAGATTACGTTCGGTTTCCATTAAAACATCTTTACTAGCACCACGAAGGAGTATAGTACAAGCTTTTGGATCTTTACATTCGGTAATGTAACAGAAGTATTCATCTCCTATCTATAAAGTAAAAGATGAAAAAATACACCTTCCGAATAAAATGGACCGAGTGATATCAGGTTTTTTCGAATACACACTTTTTTTATTTCAAATAGGCCAGCTCCTGTTCCAACATCTTCCTCTTTCAATTCATCGGTACGATTAACGATGGTAGCGCCACAAGCTCTAGCTATTCTGTTATTATCAGACTTACGAAGACGTCGTAAGGCAGAGATACCAGCCTGGCAATTATTTCAAGGGATAATTTAAAAATTAACCAGCTGCTTCTCAATGGAAGAATAAAAAGATTTCAAAATTATTATTATCGGTACCTTTAGTAAGAAATGCTGTGCTAAGTCAGAAATTCCTTTTTCCGTGAATACAACATCTGGTTTCAAGGCTATAATATCTGAACAAATTTTCTCAATGTATTCTTCTTCCAACTGAAGAATTCTGGTAAAGTCCGATTCTTGAATTACTTCAATATTAGTCTGCGATTGAGACGATTAGAAACTTAGTTATATTTCTAAATGAAAATTTATCGTAAGAAATCGTTAACTTACTTGACTTTCTCCTTTCTTATATTCTAATGAACAATCAAGAAGAATAATACGCGGATTTTTAATATAACGCCTCATTTTTGGATGTGTGACGTCTTTGTTAACCATTACACCTTTCAAAATGGTAGAATCTTCAATAGTTCCTCCAGGGATCTGAATTAGGAAATAGTTAGGAACATTATGGCAAATTCCAACCGCTGCGTGAGCGTTAGGGTGTGTGTAAATTTGCCACTTCATATAATACTTCACCTTTTCAATACGAGCATAACGTTTGATATCAATTTCTTTTCTACCGTTTTCTTCCAAAGCTACTACGTTCACAGCATCCAATGCAATATTACAGGCCATTTCAGACCAACGACCGATAAATTTGGTTCCAACGCAAGACTGGAGAACGGATAATAATTGTTTTCTATCAGTTGTATCCAGTTTCACGCTAAAAACATACAATTAAATTTGGAATAAATAAAAATACAAAAACAATGATGGATGATCAATTAATAAATATTATACCTGATTTTTTCTTCCAAAACAGCTATCATATCTTCTAACGCTTGACGGTAAGCACCTATGATGACGGTAGGATGCATTTGTTCATCGAGAAATTGTTCACCAACGGCCAACATTTCTCCAGCTAATACTATGACAGAAGTGGTACCATCTCCAACCTACAATAATAAAACGTAGAGCATTTCATTTGGAATAACAATTTGACCAAAATTTGGTGATGTCAGGAAGATATCTACCTCTTCATCCTGAGTTCTGGCAATTTCGATGATGGATTTTCCGGCTGGATGTTGTACAGTGATTTCTCGTAAAATAGCGTTTCCATCATTCGTCATTACTATTCCTCCCATAGGATCCATCAACATTTTCAACATGGCTTGGGGTCCCAAACATGTTCGAATGACATCAGCAATCGCCTATGATCAATGGAATGAAATTAACGAAACGCGATGAATCAAGTTAAATTAAAAAAATTCATTACTCACTTTCGCTGCACTAATATTTTCTAGTTGAACTTTTTTACCAGATTCTCTTTTTGTATTGGAACCTGAAAAGTAAATAAATATTTTTTTTTCATCAATTATGAGCTCGTTATATAGTGGATGTCAATAGGCAAGTTAATCGCATATGGAATTTAAAAATGAAAGAGATCGATGTAAGATTGCTTTTCGGAAAAAAATTGAATTATGACTTATCAATTTCTGAGGAAACAATTTGATAAATAAAAAAATTGGGATATATTACTACGGAATTATATATTAGAACACATTTATGAATAGCATGTTTTCATGTCTGATGGGGCCGGTTAGTTCAAATTAAAAACGCAATTTAATACTCACTTAGAACAAGTACTGGCGCTACTCCTGGCCCGAACATTTTAATTAAATTAATTAATGACTTTAAATAACTAAATTAAATTGAATTATGGAACTTTTTTAATCAAATTTCTTATTCTTTTCAATGAGCGATCAAATTGATCAAATTTTCAAAAGAGGATGGAGAAATATTTTTTTGTTAGCCAGCATTCTATCACAGAGAAAAAGTGGAGAATTAAAATTTTTCTTTTTTCAAATTGAAAATTGCGACATCTACAATGCTTTGTCTAAACGCATGTTGATGTAAAAGAATGGTAAATACAAGTAAAAACCGAAATAAAAGTAAAATTAAAAATTAAAGTAATCATCATGGATTCAGCATGTCGTGTCAGGTGTCCATCATAACTACATCAAAATTAACAAGTAAGAAGATGATGATGGTGAAACCCGCCAATGGACGAGCTTTGATTAGATTTTCTATTTTGAATTTTATGATGAAGGTAATTTGAGATAAAAGAAGAGAGTACATTTTACTCAAATTCGTTATTGAAATACGAAGTTAGTTATCATAAATTAAGTAAATTGCGTAATTTTTTTTGTAAGTATAAATAAGCGTAAACCCACTACTGATGTATAAATTTTCAATTATTAAATTGCAAACCATGATGGAATAATTGATACCTGTTTTTTCAAATGATGCAAGAAAAAATTGGGTAATATGTTTTACTCCATGCTGGCATCTATAATCATGTGGAAAAATCTGCCATCTTATTTTTTTAAATATTGTTTATACAAGTATAAAGAGACTGCGGCGCATTTGAAATGAGTTAAATAGTCTTAATTCATTAAAATATTTTTTTACATAATTTCTTATTTAAAAAACACATTTGTATGTATTTTACTGTATTACGGAACTATTGAATACGAAATTTTTGAGCTGCTTGAAAAGAAATTACTCAAACTCACAGAATGACTATAATGCTGGAAAGCTACAGTTACATTTTTCTGTTCAAAGATATTAATTTCTGTATGATTTGGTATCTTCATAAATATAGGTAGGTAATCATCTTAGATGTGAAAAATGGGAAAATATTTTCGAAAATGTGTTTAATTTTTGTAATTTTTTCATAAAGAAATGAGAATTTTCAATATTTTATGTTTCTAATCGATTCATTATTGCATTTTTTTTTCAACGAATCACGTACCGATTCATTAGTTTTCCTAAGAAGTATTCGCAGTTGTGAAATGACAAATAAGGAGAGCTAAAGAGGCCCGAACCCCCTTCACCTATTTTATGAAATTTGGGGCAAACATAATTGCAAAAAGAGAGGTATATGTTAGCAATTTAGTATACACATACGTATGTCATTAGGTTGCGAAAAAATTGTCAATTTACAACAATAATTTTCAGAATAAATGTACAATAAATTACAGGTTTTGAATCAAACAAAAAAACTCAAGTCAAAGGAAAGGTAGACGGCCCTCAGCTTACATCACTTCAAATTATAGGATCTACCTACAATTTTTAAATGCTTACATTTCCTGTACAAATACTGATGATGATATACAGATTAACATAATATCACAAATGCGAAAGTAATTTGAATGAATTTGGAATAGCATAAGAACTTCATGTATTAATAAGTTGTTTCATCAAATTACTATTGTGAAATAAACCCTTCATAGCATTGAAATTTGAAGAACCAAGTTGCAAATATGTTTAATAAAGCTACTGCCTTCGGTGCTATCGTTTTGAAAATGTTTTTCTGGAAATGGGTTAGCGCCCGGAAAGTTGGCAATGCTGTTAATATTTTCTGCTTGTTGAAAGACCGTAGTGCGGCTATAGTGCGCTGCAATTTCAGTTACATCAATAACTTCGGTACATTATGTGGTTACTAGGTAGGAAGATGTGTTGCTACAATATTTGGTATCGCTTTTTCCAAAAACGAATGTTTCTGTGATGCTTAAAATTATATTTCACCTCAGACAATATCAATATTAAGAAAGATGTTGCGACTGCATTTCACGCTTCTCTTATTCTTCTTCGTAATTCATCACGCAGGTAAATATAACATAACTTACAACTTTAGGAACTCGAAAGATCGAAATATTTCGAGTGTTAAAAAATTAAATGAAGATAATAAAACGATCAGTAATAGGTTTACGTAGAGGAACATGTCCTATGATAGGTTCCTATGCAAACTATTATTAATGTTTGACAAGTAAAATAAGTTATTGAACATGTTGGTATCAGTTGTATGCCTATACATATAGTTTGTGTACTTATTGGTTACTCGCTAATTATATAATAATATGAAAATATAAAATACCGGACTATAATGGATAAAAATTCTTTGCTTTTCTTAAAATTAAGTTTTAATATGAATTGTTTTTCAACAGGATATTATTTGGCATACTTATTTGCGTTTTAATAATCTATGAACCCAATTTGTTGATAAATACTTATTAGATAAACATTAGCTAATTCTTGAAAATGTTAAATATATTTTTGATTTATAGAATGGCTTTTCCGTGCTAAAAACATGAATATTTTTCTTTTATTATAAGTTTCAAAAATTTAAAGTATTAATAACTATAACTTCAATAATGTTTTTCACTTTATTTTCATTTTTCTCTGATTTTAAAATACATACACAAATTTATTAAGTTTTTTTTTGAATCAGGTATTTGTTCGCTTAAACGTTCATAATTATTTTTTCGAAATTTGGGAGGTAGGCAAAACAATTATACGCTGAAAAATATGAAACATACAATATCTAGCTTATAATTCTTATAAGATGAATAAAGGTTTCCACAGTTTCTAAAACAAATTTAAGTAGGTATTTGGCTCTTACATTAAATACGTATCCTAAAAAATAGGTATCAAATGTAATAGGTAATTGAAAGTTTTCAAAATTATTAGATAATATTATTAATAGAAAAATCTGCAGGTACCTATTGAAATATTGAGATTTAATTTTTATTCACGTACATGGGTACCTATACCACAACTATAACAAAGTGATTTCTATTATATGTATACTTCTCCTTTATTCGTTGGAGATATCTCTCGCAGTTATCATTTCTCCCTACCGTGCACCATTTTAAAAATAGCAACAAAATATTGCCCACTATTGAAAAAGTTTTATCGATGTATACATTTTTTTGCTAGTTGAAGCGATTTATGAGATTTCATTTTTCAAACGAAATAGAAATTCATAATTTTACTCATTTGTGAATTCTATCAAAGAGGAAACAACTTAAAATTTTTCGAGTAGGGACAAGGCCACGACATTTCATGAATCAATGAATAAAAAATAACTTTAAAAAGTTATCTTAAACTAAAACATTAATGAATAACTTGGTAGATTTTGATGCAGGGTCTATTATTTTTTGGAATATTCATTCTTATTCAATTTTAAAATAAAAATACTGCATTAGGTATCATTCAATAGTTTTTGAGATATTTGAAAATTTTTTAGCTAAATAAATTAGGTCAAGAATTCGAGAAACAAATACTGTAAACTGAGCATGTCCATATGAGCGGCTGATTTCGAATCTTCACCAATGTCGAAAATGTTACGAAAATTCTCCTGACCTATATATTAGTTAAAAATTTATTTCTTAAATTAAAAGTGGGGATTAATGACGAAATAAGATTGTACGTATTAAGAGAGGATTAGGTTTACGCGAAATCCACAAAGTGTACTTACTTAAAACAACCTTTGTGAAGTTTTCATTATCTGAAATCTTAATTTGGAAACTAACGCACATTTTGCTGCCTAAAAATGAAAGTTTGAAACTTTATATTGGTAGCTAAAATTGAAATTCAGTTGAAAGCTTTTTATAACGCTGTATTTTTATTTTTTTTGCCTTAATTACATTTATAGGTACAATGTTTTTTAACTGAAATTATGAAATAAGTATTCGTATAAATTCGGAAAGAATTACATAATTATATTGAAAAATTTATCATAACGCGTCTATGATCAACTCAACATTCATACTTTTAACAATAGACACAAAACACCTATTCGATAAAATGTTCAATTTATCGTCGAATGTACTTTTTAGTTTCTCTGGAAAATGAAGAAAATTGTACAGACTTCGAAGGCAACCAAATACTACACGGCTTGCTGTACGTACCAGGGCCTGATGTGTGTTCTTCTTGCGTATGTTACCATGGTTCACCCATGTGGTGTAAAACAATTTACTGTCCGGGACCACCGACGGTTTGTAAATTTAAGATTCAACACTTATGGAGGAAAACATCACCTTTATAATATTCAAATTGCGTAATTTACAGAGATGTGATAAATATGAGAATGGAGTGTACTGTTGCGATTTCAAATGCTTAGACAACCCACCAAAACCACCCATTCGTCGTCGTAAAAATACAGCTGGAATTTCATCTTTGCATTCACCTTATTCAGGGTATCATATATTAGGTGTGTACGTTATTCAAAAGATTATTCATAAATTTATTCTATGAAATAGAAATCTAGTCCAAATCCTACAAAATATATCTGACGTACGAAATGTATTGTAACCTTGAATCAAATTCTTACCTTATAAAGCAATGGAAAGGATGTGAATTTTTTAAATGCCACGAAGATTTTTCAAAATGAAATTGAGAGACTCGAAGAATTTTAAGCTATTACATAAGCATTTTTTTATTTCTTTAAAATTTACATTTTTACCATTTATTCGCTTTTAATATTTTCTAGCAGTTTTTCTTTATATCATGTTGTTTAAAAAGTATAGCAAAACCTTTCTCTATTATTCAAATGCTTTTACAATTTTTTCATGGCATTTATTATAAGTAGGCTACATCCATACTTCAATATTCCATTAAGATAAATTCTGTAAAGTGTTCATATTTTCAATTGTTCCCTTTTTCAGGACCGTAGCCAGGATGGATAAATGAGGAGAATGGGGTTAATTTTTTTTTAAATATAAACTTTCAATTTCCAGTCGAAATGTATGAGGTGATGGTAATTTTTTTAAATTAATTTTTGCCCATAAAAAAATATTTATTTGCATTTATAAATGTATGCCAAAAGTCAGTTCTTATAAATGTATATTGAGAAAAAAAAAATTGTAATTTTGCAATTAATATTATGGTTTATAATAAAATCAGATTTTTATTGCAAAATGATTATTTTGAAGTTTAATTTCCAATTTATGTAGCAAGTGAGTCATGAAGATCCTCGCGACCCTGCTCGTATTGTAAGATATTTTTCATTACTGATTATAGGGAAGTGAACTTCCACGTACTAAGACCGAGAGTAAATACGTAGATCAATATTACCAACAGTATCTTGAAAAGATGAACTTCCGTGCCGCAAATTAACAATGTAATAATATACTTTTGGTACCTATATCAGTAATGAAAAATAATCATACATGTTACCATTGAATGTGAATCACTTACACTATTTTGTTCCATAAGTATCAAATTTATCCATAAAATATATGTACTTACTACAGAAACTAATTTAAAAAAAAAGGTCATGGGGTCTAAACCTCACTCCCCTGGCTACAGCCTTGTACATAATATTATTTATTTACTCAAGAACTACAAGTTCTGGGCATTCCTTCCATTACAACTTGTGATGTATAGTAGATATAGCTCAATGATCATTCGCACAAAAATGCTTTAATTTAGGTATACTTTGAATGTAGGAAACTGAAACGCTCAAAGTCCGTCTTTCTTGAATGAGTACATATCTTTTTGTGAGAACAGAATTTTAAAATAAGTCCGTCATCTACTCAAAATTGTGGTTGGTAATTATGAAAAATGCTGCGGACTATACCTACCGAATTTTTACGAAAACGTAGAGTAATTTTAGGAATCTTATAAGAGGAAAAATGTAACTATTAAATGATAACATTTTCTCACTATTTTTTTATCAATCATCGTTTCATAATTTCAGTTGAATTTAGCAATATTATAATTATAAATATACAGATTGTTTCATCGTACTATAAGCTCCTTCATACCACATATAGGTCTACTCATACGATACTCATGTATGATAGTTTGCCTATCCTAATTTCTGATGAAATCAAGATGCAAAAGTTTGAAAAATATTTATATACTTTTGTAATGACCAATTTCAAAAATTTTTATTTTTCATCATTCAAGTTAGGTTCAGCGACAACTTTGATCAAGAAATAAGAAAAATCATAGGAAACAAAATTTTTTTCGACCTTTTTAATTACCCATTGAGCATAAACTCAGAATATGTGATAAGAAATGGAGGGAGGAGATTCAAAACATAGCATTCATCTGTCATAGGTACCATGCAAAAAATATTTAAAAGAATGATAAAATTTTCTGTAATTTTTTATACTTTTTTATTTATTTTTTACTCAAAAGTATAGAGAGAATAGCATATTTTTATTTGACTTGGATGATGAAGTAGAAGTTGTTGAAATTGGTCATTATTCAGGTATAAGAATATTTTTCAACCTTTTCTATGTCCCTTCATCATTTAGGGTAAGCAAGTTATTATAGACGAGAATTACATGAATAGCCCTATGTGGAGATGAATTCGTTGTATAATTATACATCTTTTTAATCAGACAGAATAAAAATAAAATATTAATCAAATTTTACAAAAAAAAAAAAAATTTAGTAGGCGAGTTAAAAGAATCCCTATTAATTTTTACAGCAAGTCAGGAAAAATTCAATAAATAAATAAAAATATTTTCATTAAAACTGCAAAAAATATTATATTCTATTAAAAATTCATTAAAAACAAATAAAATAGTAACCAAGTTATAGTAATGGAAAACAACGGGCTATAAATGTTCAAAGTGCATGGTACTTGTACCACTTCGTGAAAACTGAACCTCAAGTTACAGTAATTCTTAGTGAACAGTCTCATAAAATCTCAATCCAGGCATATAATGTTGAGATTAAAAGGTATTGGTGTATGATATAGACAACATATCTTTAATTTAAATTCAAATTCTGCCATTCAAAGTTTGCTCTTTATAAAAACCATAGCTACATCTACATATATATTCCTTTTCAGGATGAATATATATTTACCAAATCTATTTCTATAAGTATTTTCTAAGCGTGATTGAAGACTGTATTATAATACTAGGTACTAGACACTAAATGTAGAAAAAGCATATTAGCTTGCGCTGACGAAAATAGGATACGGAATATATTGATTTTCAAAATCAGTGGACAGATATTCGTAAATCGTCTAATATGTACATTGTACATACTACTAGTATAATAGTATAATTCTTAATTTTTCCTCATTCAAGATGAATCTCTCATTATTTTTAAATTTACGTTTTATAATTACTATGGGTATACCTATTTTTCTTGTAAACCTGTCATTTACCATTAATATAATCATGAAAATTATACTTGGAAATTTTTTTTTGTATCATTGTTACAGTTTCAGTAATAAATAAATAAAATTTGTATTTAAAATTATTTCTTTCACAATAGAAGTTGACAACTCAGATTAACTCATGTAAATTACCGAACAAAATTATCGTAAGATATTTTCCTATTGTTTTTAAGTTTGGCTCAAAATTTCAGTTTTATTATTTTTATTTTTTCGATAGTTACATAGTTTGGATTTAAATGAAATACGATATGTAATTTTATTAGATAAATAATAATTCTTCAAATAATACAAGAGTACTGGGCTTTCACTCACCGGGTTATTCATTATCAACCATGATTTGATAACACTGAGAATTCACTTTGTTCAATTTACTACTCAGTGAATTTGTGATGAAATGAGTTCTGGATGCATACAATATTTTATACTCAATACGTATTAAATTCAATTTTTCACTCAAGTTATAGCATCTTGAACAAGATCTTGTTACAAATGCAATATAGCGTTAACACGTATTAAAAATTATGTGGTGTTATGTAATTTTTCCAATACTAAATAGAGATGAATTAAAAAAAAAACTATTCCACTGAGTACAAAAAATTTAATAAATTAATTGGCGAGTAATACTGCAAAAGGCAAGAATTAAAAAAAAATCACAGTCTAAAAATATTAATCATAAAGATATTTACAAAATATCAATAAATATTAATGTTTACAACAAAAAAAATAATAAACTACATCTCATTTTTTTTTTATTTACATTTTAATAACACAGTCAAAAATTGATAATCGGCACAATATGAAAAAAAAAAAGATTACGAAAACTGGTGAAAAATTCTAAATTGAGTTCAAGCATTCAAACCATAAAGAAACAAAAATTTCTTCAAGTTCTCTGAGGGTTTGTTCAAACGTGAATTATTCGTAACATATTACAAAAACCTCATTTTAATTTTTTTGCCTAAAATTAACACGTAGATAATATGGGAAAAAAATAATAAATGCATCATTTCACACTTTTTTTTTGGTGGTTTCGCTGCATCAATAATTCGTTAAAAAATCGTATTCACGAATGAATACCTACAACGTAAATTATAAAATTACAAGTTTTAGTTACAAATCACTCGGCTTATCTTAAACTAACGTTGAAAGTTCATGTGGCGTAGATGTAACACTACTCAAGTCAACTGCAATATGAGGTGGTAATGTTGACAACGTGCTGAGAGCTGTAGCACTGGTATTCCGGGTCCCCACAGCATCCAGTTTACCACTATTACATCGTTTACTCGCTTCGAGCTGCTGGTGAAGCCTTTGCCTCCTCATAAGGGCTTTTACAGCATTTGTTTTCTCCTGTTGAAAACAAAGAGTGTTGTTAAATTATTAAAATCGGGATTGAAAAGACGAAAATATGTACTTTTTTTTTATTTTTAAATCGTTAGTTAAATATTCATATTCGATTTTTTCAGACTCGTAATTAATCGAGTATTCTTCTCAACATCAATTTAATAGGTGCGAATTAAGTTACTCATCAAGTGTTCGCAACAGAAGTACGTTTTGAAACAAAAGAACTAGGTACAACGACCGTTAAACCGAAGCACTACAACGGTAAAAACGCTCCCCTATAATTAAATTACTCGTAATAAGACCCTTTTAATATCTTCATTGTCTGAAAACTCGAACGATTTTTGTTATTAAACGCTGCGCTATTTATCACGCCGACGGTAATTTTTTGCTTCGAAAAGACACACCAGAGGATACTTACCCTTTGCCAAACAAATACATTATGGACCATCGCGCACCCGCAAAACACAATTCCAGAACCAATTAATACGCTGGTGATGATAGCGGGAGTTGAGTGGAATTGTATGAAAGTATACAGAATTACACCTGTGAAAATAATTGCTTAAATTATAATACACCTTGTAATTGTTTCACGGTACATGACTATGAATAATAATCGAAAATTTATTTATTATGAAATTTAAATTACGCAATTTAGCCATCTACAAGGTTTGTAGGTAAGTGTGATAAAAATATGAAAAATATAATTTTCGCAGAACCTATTTAATTTTTTTTCTAGATCAGAAATGCTTTTTCAATTCACAGTCGGAATTCACACGTGCCTACTTATCTCACTATCTTTCTCATGATTCCGAATTTTTTGTACTTCAATCAAAGCGTAATGAAAACGCTTCCATACGCATATAATTCCAGATAAACAGATGTACATCATGCTTGCCATTAAACGTTTGAAGGAAATAAAAATCTCAAATAGAAATGACGGCAATGTTTTCAAAGATGAAAAAAAGACTACGATACAGAACGACATATGTATGGTGATCTGGGAAAAATGAACTAATCTCTTTCTTATTTTCTTTATCATTTAGGTGCATTTGGAATATAGAGAATGGAGAAGATTAATTCACTATATGGGTAGCTGAGTTATTTTTCCACTTCGTTCAACGTGCTTAGTTAAATATCGCGAGTATCGTAATTCTAAACTGATATAAAAGTAGTAAATATTGTTACGAAGATGAACTTTATCAAACTGGCTCGGTGCCAAAATAATGTTTTTATCTAAACAAAAAAAACTTAGTTTGGAAGAGTGCTCTTTCATAAAACACTCGGTTGATAAAATGAATTTTTAAGTACTTCAATGGCCCACTTAACAAAATAGGTTATTAGAGCTAATTAACTTATAACACTTCAAAGGTTAAAACTTTTAATTTTTCAAACAACCGAACAGGAATACCGAGAGCTCTGAGTAGAAATGATTTTTGCATGTGTTTTACGTGGGGGAAGAAAAAGGTTATTTTCTTTCAGATGATATAGAAAAGAAAATTATGATTAAAAAAATATGTTAAAGAACGTAACAACTTTTTCGGTATTTTTGTTTTACTTTCAAACTATGATTTTTTTAAAACATATTCCTTCTGGAATTTAACCAATGTTTGGAATTTTTTTCATTTTTAGACAATTTCTCCAATAAACTGATCTATTGACCTAGAATTATTTATGCCGCACAAAAAAGGATCAGCTTTGTTCACATAATGAATCAACTTCAAACTAAGTATTTTTGAAAATGTATACAGACCCTGAGAGTGAAAGGCATGAAAATTTAATAACTTTTTTAATTGCCTCTTTAGGGTATCGTAAAATGTGTTTGAAAATGATGGAATTTTTGAGTTTCAACTATTTCACTACAAGAGCTGAAAAACTGAAGTAGGCAAAATCGAAAAAATAAATAATTTTCAACTCTCGAGCGTCATAGTAAGCTATTTGGCCTCTTTGAGAAAAATATCAAGAAAATAGCTCATCTAGTTTCACGAAACAAATAGGTTAAGAATAAAATATATTCTTTTCATCAAAAATATAACCATTTGAAAACATTTTAGATTCTTATAAGTTTAGGTATGTATATTAACTTTTTCAGATAAAGTACTACCTACGATTTTTTAGTAGTTGAGACTGGAGTTGAAAATTTTTTTATTTTTTCAATAACTAATAGATAGTGTTTTTTTTTTATTCCTGTTTTAGATTTTTTAAATTACATTATCAAACCTTAATACCTGTTTACGTTACCCAAATATTTTAATTTTTATTATGAAAAAAAAAAATACAAAAAAATACAAAATTAGACACATTTTTGAATGATTAAGTATGCTTCAAGCTAGAATTTTATTCACTTTGTACTTATTTTTGTATGTAATCTACGTTCAACAAGTCAATGAAAACCTGTGAATTTCTGATTTTGTTTGTTTGTTCTAATGACGTCCAAAAAGAAATTAGAATTAGAATTTTTATTTGAAGAAGTAAATCAAAGATCATTCCTTAGACCAACATAATATATGTTTTTGAGGAGAAAAGCGTGGGGGAGCGTTGGATGAGTTTATCAGCAGTAGAAAAATGCATATTATTATGTCAAGGCAACAAATCAAATTTAGCTCAGTATCGCATATCTATATATTCGTCACCGGGCCCATTGTTTCGTTCGTTGAGGATCATAACCAGGTTTGGGTAATTCTTCATAAACTCCTTCAATTGAGTTCTTTTTTCCAAAGGGTAAAAAAGTTTTGATCAAGTTCAAAAGTCAAGTTTAAAAACATAAAGAACTGAACATTTAAAAAAAATATATGAAAAATTTATTTTTTTTGTTTAGAAATTTACATATTCAAAAGCTGTTCTCGTTTTGATTATTGTTTTTAGTTTAAAATTTAGCGCTGATTTCAAAAATAAAATTGTTTTTTTTCTATCATATAAGGTTTCTTATTTTTCCTCAATACATCAACTCGAATTTCATGAATTTTCAACGATTTTATTTACAAGTAAAGTTTTTCTAACAAAATACTTCTTGATCACCTATAAAGTATTTTTACAAAATTTATTAATCTAAATCTTTGTAAAATTTCT
The DNA here is from genome assembly GCA_009761765.1 of Phenacoccus solenopsis. NCBI lineage: Eukaryota > Metazoa > Arthropoda > Insecta > Hemiptera > Pseudococcidae > Phenacoccus > Phenacoccus solenopsis. The sequence continues at coordinate 27,675,750 of CM019753.1, read as the reverse complement.
ACCGCATCCTCTCGAAACTTCTTCATCTCGCTTCAACACCCAACAGTAATCAGCTATGTTAAAGTGCCACCTGCCTTGGTACCTTTTTTCCATTTCCTTGATATCCTGATGAAACCTTTCACACCTGTTCTTCGCTGACGACTCCAAGATTTTTTTAGGAAAGTTATCAAGATGAAAATGGAGAAAATGAATTTTTATACTCATATTACACTCTGGCATTTTATATTTCTCCAGCATGTGCGTTACAAAGGCCTCATAATTCAAATTTTTATTTCCAAAGAAATTGGTCACGACACGTTTAAACGAATCCCGAGTTTCCCTCATGTCCCGTGAAAACACCTTCTTTTAATTTTGCGTCAGATCAATTTGGAAATTACTCGCATAAATATTGAAAACATTCACCATCTTTTGGTACCTAATGCTTTTACGAATTGTTTCATGAGCCCTTCTCATTTCGATAACTTTTAGCAAAAAATAATAATTTTTCAGATGACTCGAAGTTTCACATTGAAATAGTTAGTAGTTCAACTTAGCTTGAAGAATAAATGAAATAGGCAAAATTGCGTGACTCATTTGCGACAGAATTGTAGGTAATGGAATTTTTTCATTATTTTTCCTGTAATCCGCGCTAAAAATTCTATAAAAATCACACTTCAAATTTCAAACGGCGTTTCATGTGACAACCTGAGTAATTAAAAATTCTTAGAAATGCGAATTTTTTTCAAAAAAATGAAATACTATCATCTTGTTCATGTTTTTAAAAAGATAGGTTTACGTTATGGACAATTGGGCATATAAACTAACTTTTCGGTTCATCCGGTTCAAAAATTAACGACTCGTTTATTAGATTTTTAAGATAACATACATTTATCGAGTAGATAGGTAAAGAAGTAGGTAAATAGGATTAGTGTAGAGGTAATCACCAAAAATTTTATGTGAATTCGAAGCCCTTTATTTTCTCATAAAATTTTTCACTTATGACCAAAGGTAACCGAGATCATTGCAATTGAAAAAGTACACCTTTCCAACTCTCCCCATCAAAAATGGAACCACCGCGAGATGCGACAACATGATAATTCATACTCATGAAGGGTTTCTCTACAAGATCCATAAATACAATTTCCTCTCCCTAAAATGTCTATGAGACCCATGTCAGCTCCTGGACTGCGAAATTTACTCATTTATGAACATCCATTTAATTTCTAAGCATTTTTTTTTCTTCATTCGTGATATTCAAATTTCTACGATCAATGACCCATTTAAAAATTATATCAGAAATCATGCCAGTTTTGCTTCCTCTCGACATCTCTATTTTAAAAGCTCCAACTTACCGGTTAAAAATACAGGAATAGAAATAAAAAATCCAGCAATTGCGCAAACCCTCGTAACTGCCGATCTTTGGAGGTATTTGTTCGTTCTGTAACATAGAGAAAAAAATATAATCATTTAACGAATTCGTACGAACACCTTTCTCATGATAAAATTCGTTTAACGTTTCATTTCCGGTCTTAACTGTATTAGCCCGATGCCTTTCATGAGACATCTGTTTGGTATATTCGTCTATTGTACTTTCGTCCACTTTCTTAACACGATCAACAATCATTCTTAATACTCATCCAGTCGTTCAAAATAATGTAAATTTTTTAATTAAATTCTCGGCAATATTTTACCCATAATATACCTAATTTAGTGATTTTTTACTCGCGTGATAATGTGAAAATAAATCCTACATGTAAGAAGTAACAGTGTATCTACGTAGAAAATAATCCAAGTTCAACGACGAACATAGAGGATTACCTTGCAACAAACGCTAATCAAGTTTTTAAACAGAAATTATCCGTTAATTTCGTAATACAGACGTATTATTGTGGTTACCACGTAGATTAATTAATAAAAATAAAAAATAAAATGTAGAAAAAATTAAGAAATTATGGCGACCGTTGAATTGTCATCGCGACCGGCTTCCTATGTGTTATAACCGTGGGTAGCTGCCCGAGCCTAAGATACAGCGTCGAGAAGAGGAGAAAAAACCTATCATTCTATAATAGAAACGAAGCCTGTTGGTATGCGGATTATAACATCTATAGGAACGCAAGGTACATCACTGCATACCATGGTAATGGCCAATAGTCTTCCCTCCATTATGTTTGAGTGCGCTCCCATAACAGGTAAATATAATGCTATATAACCTGACCCTGTAGTCGTACCAGCAAGGTCGTTCCTTTAACGGGTCCACATAACAAGACGCGCTTCTTTCGTGCTCAGCTTGCTCGCGGTTCAGTCAACGTTGCCAAAATTCCCGCCAATTCGTCATCGCTGATGAAAGAATGAAAAAATTTTCCTTCTAGCATTCGCCGACTTTAATGGTTGAGTCGATAATACGTAACCGGGATTCGGCGAAAACATAATTGCTGAGATCGCCTAGACGCAAGTCCCACCTCTATGGTGGTAATTTTATGCTAATTCATACCAATACGTCTGATTAATAATTGAAACGGAGCGTTTAATTCGTTTACTGGGTGATTTTAATGGTAAAATAAACCTACTTTTTACGCGTAATTGCTTCATTGCGCTCACAGACTCGATGTCGCGTGTATTTCTTGCTCAATGCTAAGTATAAATGTATTATACACAATGATGGCTTCTTTAGATACGGTATTGATACTGAGACGAAATTTAATAGCGAATGAAATATTCATTTTTTTTTACGTCCACTTCGCGCCACTGGGTCCCATCTGTCCCAATTCTTCAACCGTTCGATATCATTTCCTGTTTTTTATTTTTATTTTATTTTATATAAGTTTTCATTTTTTTTTAGAAACTTTAATACCATTGAAATAGAAAATAAACAAATAAAATGTTTGAATAAATTTCACGCCGAGCAGAAGATCAATGACAATAGATCATAGAAAAATATCCTAACAATAGATTGACATTTCAACGTGGCTAAAATCTATTATGCAAATATCCTTTTACGTACTATGTGTACACAGTATATAACATTCCATCATCTTTAAATATCGTAGAAAAAATGGAGGGGATGTATGCAGTAAACTATCACCAGTCTCTCCAGCAGTATCATAGAATACCTTGGTAAACGTTGAAAAAAAAATCACGAAAAATTTGCCTCAGGTGCGAGAAATTCTTCAAGCAGCACGCTATTTCTTTCTTATTCTTAGCAATCCACCGGTATTTGATTTCAACTCATTTTTTCATTCGTACAAATTTGGGTAGGTATTCCCGTACAAATGGTTCATCTATGGTATTTCCAAAACTCATGAACACAGAAGGAAAATTCAGACGAAAAATCAAATCCCTTCAGAAATGAGTCACAAAATAGTGATCTCCTCGATGACCAATCCGTTCCACAACGGAAGGTCTAGACTATGGGGTGATTTAATCGCGGTATTTTCTTTTCAACGATATACTTTCGAGGAATTAGAAAAGATGAAATACCAAGGCTCGGCAACCACGCACTTCCTTCAAGATAAATATGAATATTCTGGAAACCACGAAGCAAAGAATCGGAAAAATAAAATTTACATAGGCATTCTTATAATTTCTTACTTGAAAAGAAACCGTTGGGCGATTACATCTAATTAAATAGGTATTCGAATGTATAGGAAGGTCTTTAGGCGAAATTTATTTAATGAAAAGAGTACAACTATGGCAATAAAATAAATCCACTTTTTATACCAATAAAGTCGAAAAATATGTCACAGAATAAATTAACAAATCTAATAAAATTAAAATACAGCATACTCGGCTGACTTTTACGTTGCAGGGTCGGCCTCACATGACAAATATTCTCGTATTTATACCTAATACAAGAATTTCAATTAAAAATACTATTAATGGAAAGTGCTTTTCGGATTTTATAGCTTAAAAATTAAGAATTATGCAACTAGTAAATACGTGTTGCGTATTGCGTATTGCAGAGATTTTATATAAGGGATGGATAGGTAGATAATTTTTTGAGATGTAGGCAAAAATTTTTCAATTCCCTCCCACAGCATATATACTTAAAACAATTCTTTCTAATAAAATTTTTAAAAGAAAATTCGAAGAATGGCTCATTGCAGGCGCGTTTTACACGATGCAAAAGAGTCTCACAATGTGATTAAGCTTGTTATTTATTATTTTATTTTTGAACTTTGAATATTTATTCTTATTTTTTATTTATTAAATTATTCTTTTTGTTAAAACCTTGTAAAGACTTCATAGAGCACTCTGCAAATAAATTTAAAAAATATACCTATAATATACAATTAATTACGAATTGTTGGGCTAACAATTTTTTACTAAAAAAAAAATTCCTCATACATAGTTACCCACATTATTATTACAACCAAGAATCACCAAGAGGTATGATGGGCTCAAGAAAACATAGACCTTTTGAGGATTTTTGTGAAAATTTTTTTTGGAAAATATTTTTATTGAAACATGAAAAAAATATTTACCATTTTTCTCATTTTTGACACTCTCTTGGAATATCTCTAATACAGTATATAAAATTCTCGGGTCACGATGTTCGTAACAAAACTCCTCCGAAACTGCTTGACCGATTCTTGTGAAATTTTGTTTGTATATTCAGTACGTTTGAGAATAGAACGTAAACTATTTTTCATATTCGTAAATTTCAAAATGGCGGATCATTCAAACTTGGAGGGGGCTGAGGAAGAAGAAAATAGTTCAAATTTTTTCTTTTTGATCACATATAAAAGAGTAAGTCACGGATACCAACATATCCAAATTTAAGCTTTCTAATTGTATTTTGAGGGAAATTAGAGCAAAAAACAGTTTTCTGAGAAACTTCTGAGTAATGAAATTTATTGAATCTTCCATATCTCCTCACCAAATCAACTGAGAAAGATCAAACTTTGTGTGTGGGGTTTGTTGGTGACTGGAATATGACCTCTAGAATTTGGATCAAAATGGATTCAAAATGGCGGATTATCAACATTTGATTAAGACTTGAGGAGCCTAAAATTAGTAAAAATGAAATTAATGCAAACTCATATGATTATTGTTGATAAGAAGTATACTATATCTCCAATTCACCTCCATACATGATGTTGGAGGGGAGAAGACACGTTCGGATTTGAAAATATTACTGGTCGTTTATTTTTTTATATTTATAAAAACAGTTTTATTGGCTTCAATTTTTCTCCAACTCCACTCAAGAGACTTATACCTTGATATATTAGCGTCCTCAACTCACAACTTCCAGTCTCGTGCGTATCTTCCATTTCAATTCTAAATTTGAGTGAAATTTCATTTTGAGTCGATTTAAAAATCTGATTCTTCATTAGGGAATACCTTCACCGAATTTTGAACGATTTGTATATATATTAACCAAGTTTTAGGAGATGCATAAACGTGTTACTTATGAATTTCCCTTCTAAAATCAGTTTTTTCTCACTACACCCCTCCATAGATACTTGAACAGCTGAAATTCTCACTTGGACTCACTTCATCATACGACACCATAATGAGTCTTTGATTTTCACATAAAATTTCTTTACCTACAATTAATGTTAGCTAAGATACACGTGAAAAATCAATTGTACCCCCTCCCCAAATGAGGGAATAAGAAACTGATACTGTCCAAGTTTTTGTAAATTTAATAATTTACATTTTTTTAACTAAGGTGTTTTTTGAGTAGAAGTGCCGACAAGCGAGATATTTTCAAACTTTAACATTTTGGAACCAATAACGGTGGCTGTTTAAAAAACATGCATATTACCTAATTTTTCGGAAATCCAAAGCCCTTTATTTTCCATTAGAATTTCCTTCCCTTACGACAAATGATAGCCGAGATAAGTGAAATCGAGAAAAAAATGCTGGAAAAATTCTAAAATTCCAGATTCTTTAGGTTGTGGCATAAATAATGACAATTCTTTCCATGCAAATTTTTGCGAGTTCTAATGTCCTAAAAAGTCAACATCGGCAAATAAATTTATTCTTCACAGGCAGCACTTTTGATACGAACTTCAGAATGCGTAGGCAATAGGCATCAAGTATAATTATACTCAAATATAAAATAGCATAAGATTTGCATTCGGTTCCATGGTAACGCTGTTCCTACATATAATAGGCGTCATGTAGAAGATATACAAATGATACGACGTAATTATAATTACCAATTCATTACGAGCATAAGCTTAATATTCGTGTAGGCATCTCACCGGTGAAGATACATACAATGTACCTATGAGTGAATTAAACGCGATTCTTTTCGCGCAAATGTGACCGCTGCTCTTGAAAACTCGTTTTTAAACCGCCATTCCCTCTCACCTGATGAACACAATGAACTTCGAAGTTCGCTAATTCTAATCGTAATTCCTTGAATGTAACTTTACCATTTCGAAGATGAATTTTAATTTCCTCGCCTACATCGGATGCTGCATGGCGAAATTAAATACACTGATTTAGTGAATACTTCATCGACAATTAGACAGGTATAATGTGAATCGATGTATTAAAGGAACAGAAACGACTGACGAAAGATTAAAAATGAACCGTAACCGTAAGAAAATAATTACGTAATTTTTAAATCATTATATTTCACTATTACAATTAAACTGTAACAATTACCTCATTCATAATTTTCCTTTTTTCATCGCCAAAAAATCATATAACATGCCAGAATCATGGATGTAAAATTTCCAATTCTTTAGTATAATTTAAAGCTCTAAAGAGCAAAAAGTCGATATCTCTTGTAAATCAACAAGTCACGCGAACTTAGTTGCATCATTGGCTGCAATTCTTTCCCTGTTTTGCAGCTCCATCGTCGCTGTTTTCCTACACAAGTGTCGTATAGAACACAACCCTCGAATGACGAAAAAACACGAGATAAGAGGCACGAGTATTATAAAAAAATAATAACACGCCACGACCGACGCTCGCTTCATATTCGTCTTCGATTACACCGCATAGAAAAACCACAACGTTCGCGGAAGTGTATCCACTCGGATATCGTTTTTCTTACCATTAAACAAGAAGAAAAGGATTGATTAGCGTGCCCTCCTATCCCCGTATACGTCTCATAGGTACGAATAATCAGCAAAAAGTGATGCAAGTACATAGAAACGACTACTTTTTTAATATCTCGGTAGAAAGCGTGTATAATGCGGCGAGTGCTACGCGAAATTCCGTTAGTATAGCCAATGGTGCAATGACAGGTAGAATGTTATAAAAAAAATTATGAAATAAAATAAATCAGAATATATAATTCCACCACTATATGCTCATTGTTGCACGAGCGTGGTGAGAATTATCATGGAAATAGAAAAAATAACCTGCAGAAAAAAAAAACAAAAAATCAAATCACCCCTACTTAAAAAAACAAATGTACGGTAACTATGGCTAAAGGCGTTTCCTTGTAGTCTGGTTCATTGTAATTTTTTTTTTCAATTTTATACAATTTTTTACACCATTTACAAAGACATTTTTTCGATTTCTTTCAAAAAAATATAATACCTTTATGATATTTGGTGTCTTTCTAGTTTCTAGTGTGACGGTATTTTTATGTAATTACTGTAATAAGTAGCACCTTTTTTTTTTTTACTTATTTTTATTATATAATGTGAATCTCTGCTTGTGTTGGTTCAATGTTGTGATAGATATATAGAAATCTATGAGAGAAGATGCTTATTAATTTTGCACACATGTATTATTAGCTATAGTAATAAATCTGAAACCTGAACACAAATTTTATAATTAAGTTTTTTAAATAGAAAATATAATTTTTATGTGTATTCCTCAATCGAATAGAAGAAATAGGACTACACTAGAAAGTTCAAGTCCCTGCAACTTGCCTTCTTTGCCCCTCTAAAAGCATAGATTTCAATTTTTATTCATCGTAGGAAATTTTTGGAATCCCTGAATGGTGAATAAGCATAAAATAGCTAAATGATTAATTACATAAATTCCAAATACATTATAAAAATGAATAGATTTTCACTCCAACATTTAATATAACACCAAGTGAATATTTCAATGAAATAGAATTTTGTGGAAGTTAATTATCGAGTAATAACACGTAGGTAGGTAATAGATACACGAATAATTACGTTATAATATTAACGTTAAATCTGCCGAATCGTACAAATTCCCATCTTTTCAAACCCAAGGTACTTATCAATGACTTAACACCAAAATAAACATCATCATTATATCCATAGTTCACTTCACTAGCAAACCGGACACGTACACATGAATTACGGCGCGAGCGTACATATTAATTACGCTGTTTAACGAAGCCACGCGTTTTTCAAAACGCACCAACGCACGCACCAAAGAAACACGAGTCTGCTTACTCATACCTAATTTTAACCTCATAGTGTTAACGTTACTCCTTAAATCGAACACACAGACGATAGGCAAAAGGCAATATAACGGATGAGATCGAAAAGACATCGATTTCAATGATAAATGAAAACTTTAAATTTTCTCCGCCGAATCAACGCCATCAGCGGTATTACACGATTACGAGGTGATGGCGGAAACTTATTACAAGACGGAAGACGTCGAATTAAAACGTTACCTATATCGGAAACAGCTTACACGGATTTAGTAAGCATTATCGAAATTGCACGCAGTCACGACTCATTTCACATCTTCAATCGAACAGTCCCGGCTATATAAAATTCAAATGCGTTTCCACAAAGCGAAAACTATGCTCGCTAAACTTGAAAATTATATTCGTTAGAAATAATTATCGCCAAATGATAAAACCGTAACGAATTAATGAGATTTATTCTTTGTTGTCATAAATGACCATCATTATTTTAACGCAGCAACCGCGCGGACTCGGTGTAATTTATGCGAAAGTTAAATTCATCGAAAAATTTACGCTTCTTTGAAGATCAATATTGACCTTACACCACGCCGGTTCCTACCACAAACAATAGCATGGAGTTGAGATATGAACAATTCGATTTAATCGACTCCTTCGGTATAAAAATAGATCGCATCTAGAGCAGTGGAAAATTCATAAAATGTTCCGTTACCATGAAAAGAAAAGGAAAAGAGAGGAGTGGTTTATCCGCAAATCGAAAGTTACTGGATTTAAAACTAACGAAAAATTGCATTTTGTTTTTAAAGAAGCAAGAGATTTGATATTTTCGACACAGGTACAGAAGATAACTGACTTGAACTAGATTTAAGCTGGAAAAAGTCATTCTGTGACGTTTCCTTTAAAATTAAATATTTCAGCCACACAATGGACCTTTTTTCACCGTCCCAAGTTTCTTTAAGGACCCCGACTCTTCTACCCTACTTTTACAGTTCCTCAGAGTCGAGAAACTGAGCAACCTGGTAGTGTGGGCGAGTGGGGAGGGACGGCTTGCTCGTGAAAGCAGCTCAAGCTAGGGTTGGCCGGCTATGGCCTGATCCCTTAAAAAGGAAGAGTAAGAGGGCCCAGAGATGGCCAAGTGAGGTCTGTACTAACGTCTGGGTGGGCAATTATAATCCGCTTTAATCATTATATAGCTGAAGTATTATTATTATATACAATTGTTTAATCATTAATAGACAAAAAATATCTATTTATGTGTATCAATAGAAATATAAAATCTTATACATATTTACATCCTAAAAGACCTCTAGGTAGGCAGGCTAGGCTCTCATTGTAATTTATATCGATCATTCAATTCTGTAATTATTTTCTTTTACGCGAATAAAATGACCCCATCGGGTAAGTTCGGACTGGAGCACTATATAAAAAAAAACACCCGCCGCATATATGAGACATGCTCATGGTTTAAGAGCAAGAGGGAGGGGGTGTCTGGTCGATCCCTGGCGGGAGAAGGGCACTCAAGGAATACGTGCTGCGGAGACTCGAGCGGATGAGCACATCTGCATGCAGGGAGAACCACACCAAACAGATCTAGAGAGTTGAACCTTCGAATGCAGAATCTCAGTTGATGACCAACATATGACCTCTTGAATTTGAGTCAAAATGGATCCAAAATAGCGATGTCCAAAATTTAAGAATAACTTGAGGAGCCTCAAATTGCTAAAATTTCAAAAATATGGTTTATGCAATGCGGGCAGAAAATACTACACATTTATTCTAAATTCATCTTCTCTAGTGGAGGTTTCCAAACTTTTGGTACTGGGTGTGACCTGTATAGACATGAACAGATTAGCAACATTATTCACAAATCTGAATGAGCCCCATTCCCCCATTTAAAAACTCAGCTCCAGTAATGCGGCATAGCTGCTTACGTTTTCTTTTTGTTTCTTTATACTTTGCCGAAGCAAAATAAAACTTAATGAAATTTCAATCGAATGATGAGGACTTGAGAAAGAGAAAAGAAATATTTTTTCGTTGACAAAGATGAAATTTTACAAATAATGTTATCGAGGTTATATTTGTCATTTTGTTGGTAAATATTTGTCCTCAATTCCTGATTAAAAACCAACAACATCGTTCCATTCTGATAATTATTCTCATTACAAATTTCTACGTTTTGAAGTGACACGATGAATATTGAATAAAAAAAATTCATAATTTTTTTGGCTTCTAGCGCATTTCTTTATGGGCAGATACACACCGAAATCAGCTCATATTGCATAATTTTGTTATTATCCATACAAAGTAATTTTGTTTTCATTCTCTAATCTTTTTCGCTGAGTAATTTCGGACATAGTGGTTTGATCGGTTCGCGCATCTAATTACCTTATATTAAGCACAACGAAGAGAGATTTTATTGAGAACATCGGGAAAGAGCGAAAAATTCCGGATACATTGACGAAGCATAATTACCAATTGGGACACCGAAAGCTGGACATAATTTCACGTAACAAACATAATACAATCACGTATACGTATCGTTTACGATGAAAACATACCTGTCTCCGTTTACGGAAGATTGAGCCAATTTCACAGCAAATAGGAATTGAACGGAGCACACTAATAAACAACACAAATTCAAACTTAACGAAAGAGCGCACAATGCCAACGTCACTTCGTACACGGTAACGTATTCGTCCGGAGACATAATGGTGAACTGATCGGCACGTAATATATCTTTCATTTCGGACGCCGTAACCGGAGATATTTTCAATAAGAAAATCAACGATAATAACGCCAAAAGTAGCGATATTAAGCAGAGTAAACCGAGCGACGTTAACATCTCTTTGATACCGTTGCTGAATATGTCGTTGTTGCTGGTCGCGTTGTTATTGCTATCCTTACTGATATCGGTGTTGCTGTCCGTTTTCGCTATATTATTCACGTCTGCCGGAGTAGCGGGTGTAACTGGCGAGCTTTTGGCTATATGGAGTCCACCGTTGGCGATAACTTTCGTCGGTCCGTTCGCTATAGGGGTGAAGACGGGGGTCGGAGCGGATATATTTAAAATATCAGTCTGATTGAGTCTCTGTTGCTGGCTCAATACAAAAGGATGAGGATTTATGGTACCAGCGTATGAGTGATTTAGCACCGATCCTCGGCTATGTAATCTAGGATTGTGAAGCGTTTCCGCCACCCCCGGTATACCGGATCGGGCTCTATTCCAATGCAAATCTGGTCGTTTGGCGAAATGCTGCGAATCTGTTTCGCAAACGTTATCCAACGACCGCGTGGTCGTCTTGTTCTGTTGCATGTTGCGGTAGAATTCGGAACTTGGCGAGTGTACTCGCGTATTCTGGTACTCCGGCTCGGCCGTAGATCGAAGGCGATTTTGTAATTCCGCGTTGACCGCATCTTGCGACTGTTGCTGATGCGTTTGCGCGTTCGATGGTAACGTTTTATTGCCATTCAATGTCGCCTGTTTACCGATCGTACTCCGTTCCGTATTTAAAGCGTTACTATTTAACATATGTTTCAGCATATTCAAAACAGCGATCTCCCTAACCTTTTCAACATCTTAAAACCAAAGATTAACCTGTTTCCTTTAGCCTAAAGTTCACCGAAATTCGCGCACTCTTTTTCGTCGCGGACCGGGACTCAAACTGTTACAACACAACACTTCCATATCAACACCACGTCACGATAATTACGTTTCTGTGAGAAAAATTTGTTTTCTCGATATTATGTCAAAGAGACCGCTCAATCAAGCGGATGAGTTATTGGTTATTACTTGGAATTGGAAAATAAACGGCGAATTTTTCCAAGTATTTTGCTATTGGAATACGATGAAACTTGATTTATTTTTTTCGTCGATTTTATCGCATTTATGGTTTGAATTTTACGAACTTGTGATAAAAATTTGCCTTTTTTGACCTTTAAAAAATGTTTTAATCGGTAGTGTACACAGGATTGTGGAACAGGGGAGCAGGGTAAAGCAGTATAACAATTTATTCGGCGAATTTTTTCACAGGTACTTATTTATTCACTAGAAATTGAGTAAATACTGTAGTATGAAAAATAAATAATATTTGAGACATCATCAACTACGAAATTCGAACTTATGAGTAATATAAAATAGTGCCCCCCCGTGGGGGCGCTCGCGTCTACATTGAAATAAAATAATCTATTGATATACATATATGTATCGACATCGAACCGCTGTAAGCTACCAACTGCACATTTATTTTTAGCTGAGTTCTTAATAAAACGATAATTATCACAGCCTACCTAATTTAGGAAGGGCGTCGGTGGAGGGGTACACATTCAAATTTTCGCTTTTCACCCTATTTGTAATCATCTGGCAACTGTCCAATTTTTTAGTATGCATAATTTTCCCTCTCCCACACGTATAGCATCGTGGGGCATTGAATTGATGGAAACTGTTCAGAATTTGGTGAGACTTTTTTTTTTATATATTCCAAAATAGCAGGTCACTCAAATTTTTTGAGTGTCTAGAGAGAGGGAGGGGCAAATGACTCAGAAATTTCATGACTCAAAACTTCTTCAAAAAGCCTAGAGATGAAGCAAAAAATGGCTTTAGGAGTGGAAGTTGCTACAGGAAATTTCATGAATTTTTAATATCTTCTTACCAAATCGACCAAGAAATGTCGAACTTCGCATGCACAGTTAGTCGATGACCAGAATAATCCAAAATGACGAATCGTCAAAATATGAGGATAACTTGAGGAGCCTGAAGTTGCTATAATTTGAAAAATTCAAGTTCATATGATTATTACATGGCAAGGAACACAACATTTATTCAAAATTCAACTTCTTAGGAGTGATTGGAAAGTATATGGTAGAGGTTTTAAAACTTGGTACTGGGTGTGGTCTGCTGACATGAAGGGGTTAGCAATGTTACTTGCAAACTTGAACAAGCCCCAATGAAAAATTTAGCTCCAGTAATGGCATGGCTGCTTTTTTTTATAATTTTACCAAGTTTTTGAAATTTTGGTCACCTCACCTCCTTCTATATCAATTTTGACAGCTGAAATTTTTGTCGTGAGGTTCGCAGTTGATACGCTTTCATCAACCTTAATCCAGTCGAAATAGATTATTCATGGTTCCGAAGGTTCCCTAGTAAATAAACCAAAAAATGGGAGCTTGATATGATAATTAATAAATTTAGTAAATTCAAACATTTTTGAGGAAGTCATTTTCCACAGAAATTTTTTCGTGAATGTTGAGACATAGCCTCACAAAGAATAGTACTAATAGTGCACATACTGATAACCGTGATAACCGAGATACGTAGCCTCTTAAAGGGAGTGAAACGATTTTTTATTATGCGATTCGGAAAGAAAAATTGTGTTTCGTGGATTTGAAGGGGTGTTGAAATATCTACAAAAATATATTGTTATGTGTTTGAAGAAATTTGTGATTTACATGTACTTGAAGTTTAATATGGGACTTACATGTTTAAATTTTTTATGTAATTTTTGGCATTCAAATTTTATACTCATAAAAATGTGTATAAATGAAAAATGCACTCGACAAAAAAAATAATATTTCAAACATAATATTCACTAAATCATCCTAATATTATTCGAAATTTCACGATAAGGGAGGAGGAGGGGGAGGTTGAAGGCAACGATCTACAAAGATCGTAATTCCGGACGCGCAATCAATACGAGCCTCGACAACTTCTTCATATGTCATTTAATTGATATCGATACCATTGAGCGGGTAGATTGACAAAATCGCTATCACAGAAATTCCACGACAACAAAGTTGGCGCCTCTTTTTGTCGCACAGACAGCTTCCTGTTTCAATAGAGACAAGTGGTTTTTTGTTCGTCGCTTAACCGCTATTCACAAAGTCGCCCATTTCTAAGAAAAATGCGTAAAAAATCTGGACAAATATTTTTCTTTACTTTCTCGTAGACCGGTAAACGTGAACGTTTTAAACCTACACCATAGTCAGGTGGTAACGAAGGACGTTGAAAGTGTTAAATGATGGGGTCGTAATTTTGGCATTGAAATTTTTTTCCATTTTAAGAAATAATCCTTCGATTGGTGTGGTAAGCCTGCTACCTTTGTTGTAAGTATTTCCGTTGGGTAACCCAAATAACCTTTCAAAATTATTTCTCAATTTCGTGTCGAAACGTGTGTGTGTGTAGTTATTTGCGACATAACATGAGCCCGCTTTCTTCTACTCCATTTCAAACTACTCTATCGTAGAAATGCGTACTGCAATCATCGAATAATAAATGTCGATATTAATTCGAATGGAATGTAATGAAGTTGGATTGCTTGATTGTAGGAGGAAACGAAATAGCCATATAATTTCAGGCTATAGATTTAATTTCCTAACTATTCATTATACTTGATACTTGAGAGATTAATGCTTTATTGAATGGAAAAATTATTTCAAAAGCTGTTATCATACATCTTGCATGATTTTACATATAAAACTGTTTCAAAAGTTGTTTGTTTCATTAATGAAAATTTTGAAACGGTAACCGAATTCATTTTCAATTTTTTTCCATCAATTTTTTCAACTATAATCGGATTTCAAGTTTTATAAAAATCTATATAGAAGCCTTCTGATGAAATTTATAAAATCAATAGGTAATCAAAAATAGTCAAAGGTTGAATTAGAAAAGAAACCTACTTATATGAGATAAGATCCAATTTCTATGAAGAAATTATTACCGAGTAATTAACGCAATTTACCGTTACTATTATACGATTCATGATAATATTGCCAGCATCTATCGATTCAATAATAATAAAGGCAATCAAAGGATATCATAAGATAGTTTCAAACTTCAAGTAGAAAAGCAGAAGGTAACTTTCGTCTTGAAAATAGCATAAATTCAATTCATGCAATTATACTATAAGAAAAATAGACTAACATAATAATAATAAAATAAAACGCAAGAATAAATTAAATATTATTTTAAGTGAGAAAAACCAGTTTAAAAACCGGAAACATTGACCTAGAAAGTCTATAAATTCGTTCATGTATCGACGAGAAGCATGTTCGTTGTAAACAAATAATAATTCTATTAAGAAAGTACAATTCTTCATTATGAAATTTCTCACATCATATTTTTATCGAGTTGAATAAACACTGTGCGACGTTAAATTGAACCATATTCGTGGATCCGCGACATCCCCACGTATGATGATAGCGAATGAAGGTGACCACAGACCACATGCGAGTAATCGTAGAAATAAAAATTCTCGAATAGCTTCCGCATCAAACATTATACTAATCAACAAAATCTTGTTTTTCTGCCGCTATGCAGTTGTTTTGACCTAGGCATTGGGAAGAATTTCAAGAATTCGTTTTTTCAAATCGAGTGCTACCAGAGTGAAAATTAAACTAACCAGATGAATACGACAATAAAATTATTTCAATTGAGAATCGATGCCATGTAGGTCGTCACCCATTTGGGAATTTTAGTGATACGCTTCGAAAGAGATGTTTGAAAATTGTAAATGAGCCATTATGATTCGTTTAAATACCTATTTAGGTTAAATATAGTTCAAGTAAAATAAATCTGTTGCTGAATTGCATGATAATATTACAACTTACTTGGTTTGAAAATTCTGAGTAACCGCGAAAAATTTATGAAGAAAATTCACCTACTAATCAATAATCAAGCATACGCATTGGTTGGTAAGCCAGGTCAGTAAGGTACATATCTTGATGCATTAAGCATTATTTCTATGACTATACAACACACCCTTCGCTTTTCGAAGGAATGCGCGCGTGTTCGAGACATGAAATAAAAATTATTTCGCTAGCATTTATTACATGTACCTACAGTTGTACAAGTCATAACGAAATACCATAACCTTTTGTGATAAAACCATCATTAACGTTTCAGCATGCTTCTTCATAATCACGACTCGAATCCCTCAACATTATTAAAAAAGGCCAAGAGCAATATAATCAGTAGCAAATTCAAAGGATGCTCTGAAATTACGAATGTTGATTACAAGAATGTCCCAATAATAGAAGAATTAGGTAAAGTCCAAAAGATTTTAAAATATATTCTATGCATGGAATTTGATATATCCCTATAGATATTAGGCATACTCGAATATCATTACTCAATGAAGCAATCATGGCTTACCAGCCATGGACTCACAATATATAATCCCATTACTCCATAACCGTTCGAGTAGATAATCGCGATTAGGTTCCATACCTATCAGAGAGATATTCGAAATACGTACATGATTTTCGAACGACGAAGAGTAAAAATCTAAATAACGGCTAAGATTATTTGTAAAGAATTAAAAAGTACCTACCTTCTTTCATTCATCAGATGAACCGGTTTTCTGACAAAATAACTTCCCAGGGTTGGTGTAAGATAGATACTCAAGCTTGTTAGATGTACAGCATTATGAATTACAAAATGTACGAAATTCGGAACTACACCATGAAACACTTATTTCAAATAATCGATGAATATTACACAAAACACTGCGAATAATAGGCAGATAATTTTTACGTATCTAACGGGTGAAACAGATGACCGCACGTACTTCACCAAACGATCGCTCACTCCGCACTAGTAGAAATGAAATAGCGTAGCTCAACGGTTACTCCCAAGAACGTTCATCACCAACTACTCAACTAGTCCGTTGTACAACGATTACGAAATATCAAATAACGAATTTAACGAACAATCATGGTAGGGGAATAAACGCACATTTAGATGCCTAGGCACCCTTCGCAACATATTCAAATTTTTCTGAAAGCTTTGAAAAATATGGAGTAGTATCAATGATAATTGTACCGTAAAGATGTTGTACAGTAGATGCATGAGCTAAGGTATTCTCTTGTAAATAAGACAATCTAAAAATTATTTTTCAGAATAATACATCTCTAGTTCTCTACAGTTTAGAACTATGGTACTTGATTGTGGTGTAGGGTTTTCCAAATTAGCTCTCATAAACATGCTGATATTTTTTATAGAAATCTTGCAAGGTGTTAAGGTCTTATAAATACATAATATGTACCTAAATGA
Source organism: Phenacoccus solenopsis (assembly GCA_009761765.1). Taxonomy (NCBI): domain Eukaryota; kingdom Metazoa; phylum Arthropoda; class Insecta; order Hemiptera; family Pseudococcidae; genus Phenacoccus; species Phenacoccus solenopsis. Next base: position 27,658,402 of record CM019753.1, on the reverse strand, counting down.
AGCCCCACAGTAGTTACTTATAATTATTTCTATTTTCTACCAGCTTTCTACCAATCCAATGGGATCCATATCACTCAACATCAATGTTGAAAAACTTGCATACTTTTCTTTATGAAGGTACACAATTAAAGTAATTCCATTTTACAACAATTTTTAATAAATATCTACATTGATGAGAATAAATTTATACTCTGTATGAACAGGTACCTATAATTATTCTCACATCTGGCTTTTACACTCACATTTAAGACGACGATTCATTCATTGGATCTGAAATTTTTGTGATTGGAATGGAAGTGATTTTCACTCCGTTGATGTAACAGTTACTCAAATTTTCGTTGAGTTTACTAAAATCTTCTTTAGATTTTAATTTTACATAAGCATATAAACTATAACAAAAAGAAAAAAAGTCATAAATATGAGCCTATCATATTCTTTGAATCTTACAGATTCAATATCTTTGAATGAAAAGAATTCAAATCTTACGCATTTGTGTTAGCTGTAGTCTTTAATTCAACAGCAGCTGGTTCGATTTGTCCGCAAATTTGGTAAATGTCTTCTTTTTTTGTATTCTTAGGTAAATTAGTCAAGACTAATTCTTGAACACCGAATGGGAGAGTATTATCTATAGAATGGAGGATTATAAAAACTGAGCCAGCTTTGAAAAAAATACACTAGGTGTAATAATGGTGAAAAAATAAGTAGGTACCCATGTAAGTTTTGATACTTTGATTGAAACGATTCAATTTCTTGATTTTGATGTCAGCTTCATAACAAAATTTCATGTTTTAATTTCAATTCGTAAATTAAGTAATTTTCAATTTATATAGAAACAGGGTTGCAAAGCTAAAGCCGAATTCGATTTATTCAATTATAATGATTTATCTCTTAGCCGCATTCGAAGCTAAAAGAATTATATTTTTGGCTTCATATTTTTGATACCTGCGAGTTTACGCCTGCAATTCTCATTGTGTTTTACCGTAACCAAAAATTTGTCAAAACTAAATCTGTTTTTTATTTACCAAACTCATATATAAAACTATAAATTTAATCAAAGGTATAACTTTGACCAAACTGAAATGAAAATTATTTCAAAGCTAAATTTGACCCAAACCTGAAGCCAAAAATTTCCCGAATTTTTATTTTTTAGCTTTACATACCAACAGTAATTATATTGCATCGACTAAAATATTCGCATCATTGCACATTATAGTAGGTATTTCATTTATGCATCTCATCGCATCATTACATAATAATGAGGACTTACGTCTCAAATCAGTAACATTATGACAATAAGCTAATCTAAAACCTGGATCAGCTGTGTTCAGTAGCACAGGAGATGAACAAGAAGGGGTAAATGTGTCCACTGCAAACAGTCAAAACATTTTCGTCATTTGAACAAAAATAAAATAAACTTTAACCCTAAAAAATAATTATCCTGCGCGTTCCAACAAAATTTTTATAACTCGCTTATCAAACTCACCATTAGCATTCGAGGGATTAGTAATAGGTTTATTACTAAACGTTATGGGTTTTGTTGAGAAAGTTTCATCTCTTTCAGCTTGATTTAGTTTATTAGCTTGAGTAAGTTGTCTAAAAAGCCGCTTAATTTTACTGAAGTTTTCGTGTTCATCATTCTTACACGCGGTGTCACCGGTACAATCGAAATCGAAATCAATACCTCTGCAAATATTTTTGTTTGCCATAATTTTTTCAAAAATTAAATTTTCGCAAAAAAAAACGTTTGCTTTACCTAAATGCGGTCAAAATGCTATCTGTGTCTTCTATACAACGTTCCGCCGATTCCTCCAAATTAAAATGAATTATTTTATAGTTATCTCCGGACACAATTTTATCGATTTTACCATATTGCCCGAATAATTGATTTATCTCATGATTCGTGAACATTTTTCCACTCGTAATTTTCACACCATTGTCAGATATCCTGCTTATTTTGAACTCCATTATGATTTGTTTGAAAGCAATATTTCTTCTTTATAATAATTTTTTGTGATTGATTATAGAAAAATCTGATACTAAATGTGTCCCATGATACGTTGCCATGGTTCCATGGTAATCTTTTTTGATAACGTTTTATTCAATAACTTTTCAAAAGACCTAGCCATATATAGTTCAATATAATCAAGTCAAATTTCTTAGAAAAACATGAGGAAAAAAGAAATCAAACTTCTATTCGAAAATTTTAATAATATACTCATCCACATCAATAAAATACGAATGACAATCCGCATAAATTCTTAAAATACATCGATGCGCGCTTAACATTTAATATTGACAACTTCGAACATTTTTTATAAAGTGAAAAAAGTACATTCACGACTAGAAAGAAATTTCAAAATACACCGAAAAAATTTTGGAGGTAAATACACATGGGCAAAAATATTCACAATTGAGGATCTCAATTAAGTGTTATTTACAACGTTAAAATTTACAATGAAATGAAAATACATAAAATTCAAGCTAGCCTAAATTACGGGTGATTGAAATATCGCTTGAAAATAAATACATTTTCGAGGAAATATAATTATTTTAATTACATTTTACATCAAAAATTAATTTTTTCCGAATAAATTACTTCATATAATATATTTACATACGATATATCAAGCCAAAACGAATAAAACAGTAAGTATTACAGACTAGCTTACTTTGCCATGAACTAAAAAAATTTCTTAAAACTGATTGGTTTGCAGTTAACCAACAAGGACATTATTATGATAACTGGTGTCAAGAGGATAGCAAAGTCTTCGCGGTTTACAAAATATAGCTGGTAGTTTTTTAAATCATAATCATCTAATATCTCATAATATACTGATAATAAAAATTGATGATTAGTTGAGTACCTTCTTGATGTCACAATATGAATGACAATTAAGCTGAAATTTTAGAGTCATCACAAAATGAGCTAACCTATGATACATACATTTCACCCACCTTGATATCAAGCATAACTGATCACATATTACATAAACCTCATTAATTGCTCAACACTGCATATCCAGAGCTTTTTAATATTTTAATTAAATGTACGTAATTATTCAGAACTGAATGAATGATTTCTAGTTACAAACTGTGGGCAAAAATCAAGAAAACTTCACAAAATTACGAAAAATAATCGTCAATAATGAATTATTTAATAGAAAGCAAATTAATCGAATACAGAATCGTAGCCAGGGGAGGGAGCGGTGCAGGTTAGCACATCCATGAGTTCAGTTTCTTGAATATTTAAATATTATTAAATCCTATAATAACAGTTGTGAAAATTCATCTTGAAAGAGTTTCTTACTTATTTACTTTTCTTCATTAACGCGCCATGTACTACAATAAAGGCAAGAGGCACGAAGATAGCGGGGAAGATTAAATGGGAGGGGGGGGCTTAAGGTGAACAAGTCGTCTATTGTCTTTTCGCTTTTTTCAAGACATTCCGGGAGGGCTGAGGGAAGGAAACATGTGACCGCATTTGACTGAATTAAATTCTAAAAAAAATCGGGTTTTCATCATTATCTTGAGTAATTACCATGAATCATTACAAGCAATTTTGCATTTTCATCTTAAATTATGTCCTTAAGTATATTCACAAATTTCTTGCACATTAAAAAATTTTCCCTCCCCCTCCCCCATTACCTTGACTACAGACCTGCGAAACGAATGTTGAAAAAATAATTTCAAAACTCCTGCCACTGATATATATCCTGGCTACGGCCCTGATCGAATGGAGAAAAAAGCAAAATTAAAATCCTATAATTATCTTATACATTGAAAAATGTAAACTGAAAAAAAAAAGAAGATACAAACAAAATTACGCTTGAATAAAAATAACAATACTTCCATAGTTGAATTTCATTTACCTAAGCATGTAAAAAGGCATAATATTGAGGACTTCAATAAAAAATACACCATGGCAATGAAAAGGAAATTACAACGCTAGATAATCTTTACCACCATCAGAAATAGTTCTAGCATTATTTTCTAAAGTTATATCGTTATTTTGTAACGTAGGCTTGGATCTTTCCTTCATACAAACTCGCATATGAGCTTTTAAATTCACAAACCTATCGAACATACCTCGACAATACCCGCAGGTGAAACTTTTGGTATTCTTACAGTCACCGGAAACAATATGCTTCTGCAAAGCTTCGCTAGTTTTAAACGCTACTTTACAAGCGCACACGTATTCCATACCACCGCTCGGATGGCAAGCTAAATGTTTCTGTAAATAGTATTCATTTAAAGCGTAGAATTCGCATTTATCGCATTTCGGGAATTTGAAACTAGACGGTGGTTCTACATTGTGCTTAATAAATAAATGATAAAGCTGCATGTTTCTTTTCAGTGATTTATATCCGCAATGAATGCAAAACATAGGATTATTAGGTTCGGAGTGTATCTCGTGCAAGTGTGTTCGAAATTCGAAGTACGTATCGAATTTCATCGGGTTTTCACCTACTCCGCAAACTTTACAGTCCCATGGACCGTTGATGTTTTCGATCGAGGGTAATTTTACATTATCGGATTTTTTTATCGATTTATCTGCTTCTTTCGCAGCTTCAGGTTTTGGTACGTTTTCGGTTTTCTTTACTATAATCGCTTTGTTTAATATATTAGAACTGACGCGAGCTTGATCCTTCAGTATATCCGAAATAGGACCTTTTACTGGTACGATTTTGAATCGAACATTTTTATTTTTCAACAAAGGACTCTTCTTACATAAATCTTCGACTAATTTACTCAACTGCGCCGGATTCTCGGTTCCTTTTGTTTTCACGGCAAGTATCTGCGAATTGGTATCAGTCGATGTATTAGTCGAATCGACATTTTCACAAGGAGTCGAAGGACGAATCACACGAAGGCGTAGTTTCAGTTACATCTAAAGGATCGGGGTTATTATCAGGTACATCATCAGCAGGGAATGATTTGGATTCGGCTGCATTAAAGTATACTTGCGAGGTTGGCGCATCATTCATATTCGCCATATTTTCTTCTTCAACAGACGACATATTCACATCCGCAGTACAAGATGAATCGATTAAAGTAACATCGTTGCTTATATCATCTCTCGCTTCAACTCTATCGGTATCATTTTCCGAAGCGATAATCGATATGGAGACATCAGGAACTTCTTCAGATAACGATCGATTCTTATAATCATCTTCTATCGGCGTAACCACCGCATTATTTAGCTTAATTAATTCAACTTTTTCGCCATTCTCAATAGAAGGTACTTCGATGATTTCTTGCGGAGGCTCTTGAATACCATTTTTACAAGCGGCGTCTGATAATTCAAGAATTAAAGCAGCGTCGCTAGAAACATTAGCACTTTCCACAACAGCCGAATGGTTAATTTCGACATTCACAGATGTCAAAACATTTTCAGCGGGCAAATTTGTCGTGGCGGTTGTCACGTTTACAGGTGTGATTACATTTACAGGGGCAACCACTGTTATAGGAGTAGGTACACTAACAGGAGGCGATGCAGTTACAACGGGGGGAACATTTTTGACATTTTTATTCGCGTATCTAGGAACTTCTGGGGTTTTCGTCGAAGGAGCGTTTCTTTTGGCAGGAATAGGATCGGATTTGGAGAGATAGGAAGACGAATGTTCGCGTTTTCGTGATAAGTTATCATTATTTACCGTATATGGAGGAGTGTACTTATCGAAAGGACTATATAAAGCGTTAGAATAAGTTCTTTTATGATTCGAAGACTCTCTTATTTTTTTCAAAAATTGTATGTGTTGTTGTTCTAAAACAGGGAATGATTCCATATCGCCGCATAGTCTCTCCGTTTCGTACGAAACGTCTTCGAAAGATGATCTGTACTCTAGCATCATTGATTCGGGTATTTCGAAACGAGAAGGAATCGGTTCCGTTAAGGTTCTACAAAAAAAAATATATAAATATTTCTTACAACGTAAATTGTAGTCGCAAAATGTAAAAAAAAAGCTTTCGCTTCATAGGAATGTTAAAATCTGATGATTGATTCTCAACCTTCACATCTCCCCTAACCGTTCCTGTCTTCCTCCCACATTGCGGCATCAAGAGACATACGTGGGTAATGCTTACTCGCGCAATACTGAGTGCCTGGTTTCGTGACAAGATCACCACACCCAGATTTCAAATTCAACTGCGGCACAATTCGTCTAAAATCTACAATTCATGGATTGAAATAGACAAAGACGAGATCCTCATCAAGGGTTGGTGTTGATCAAATGTGATTGCAAAAAAAAATTGACAGGAAAACCGTAATTACGCCAAAACTTCTCACAATAACTGCATTAAAATATGGGCGTGCGTGGAAAATTGCGAAAATTTGATTCATTTATCCGATAAATCTAGCTCCTGTAAGAACGAAGACTGGGAAGATGATATGATGCCATGTTTTTTACCCAATTTGTTGTTTAAAAAAAATTATAATTTACATTATTACACTACCCTAATACAAATAATTACAGTTATTTAATTAATCACTGAGCAGAATAATTATACGTAAAATTTATATATATTTTTTTCTTTAAATTTTGTTTTTAATAAAAACTAGTGCCTCCTCGCCCCTTCGGGGCTCGCAATAAAAATTAAATGAGGAAAAAGAAGTTATTTTATCAGACAAGCACTTCTACATTCCAAACTGCACAAACCAATTTATTCTTATTTGTTACCCCACCAAAAGTTCTTCCTTTCAAGATGGGCTCGCCTCTTTATATCTTTGTATACCTGCCAGTTTGAACAATTTTACAACTTTACCCTTACTCTTGCTTATGTACATACAAAGATTTTATTGAAATTTATCACCTTTTTTCCCTTTGTATACCTGCTATTCAAAACAAGGATGCGCGCGCATCTCAAAACCGATTTCATTTTATAGAGATAATTTTATTGAATTCATTTATTTTTATTTTACATATACTAATCCAAGTATTATAAATAAGTAAAAATTCGAATAATTAATGATTTAGACAAGCCTATTAAACCTTATAGAATCCAAAAATTAAATAAGAAATACTAATAGTTTTAAGATTTGTTGAAAAAAATCTATTTTTTTTTATTAAGATTTATAGATATTTAATTTTTTTTTTCGAATTACATACAAGAATTTGCTGTATGCGATTCGTTTGATTACTTTTTTATTCATTAGCTATATTTAAATCCTATAAGAAGTGTATTTTTATATTGAGAAACGGGAAGAGGAGAAAGGGAGGGAGGGAACTCAGGTCATACAAGTGTTTCATTTTTATATTCACCTCAATCTGAGTTCGTTTATACCACATGTAGGGCACTCATACGACATTCATGTATGATTCATTTCAACACAAATTTGGAGAAATTTTAAAACCGAGTTTCTAGGGAGGGTAGGGGCACCTTTGGAAAATGACATTTTACCTAAACTGATTCGATTTATTATTCTAAAGAATTTATATTACCACAAATTTTATTACTTGTGGGCTCTACATTGAAAATCAATCATCACATAGCTTTTAATATTTTAATCGAGTGGTATTCAATTCACGATTACACTACGAATACTCATACGAGTAAATTCATATTATACGTACGTTATCAATCCGTATGTACGTGAAGCGCTAAATTTTTGTTGCAAATAAGGAAATCTATAAAAAAACAAAATCGATCAATAAATCATAATGTAGGAAGAAAACCTCCATTTGCCAAGAGAATCATATATCACTGAGGCTTACTTGTGTAAAGGAGGTAAAATAGAATTCTTACTGGAACGTGACCTATTACTTTTCACTTCGGATTTTTTCTTATAATTAACTTGACTAGGAGTTTGCGGTTGGCTTGTTGTTTCTGACGTATCCGCGTCCGAAATATCTTGACTAATGTTATTCACGTTGGCATTTTCTCCGCTTTTTTCATCTGGTTCATCGTCCATAGATAGAGTAAAGGAACACTACAAAATCAAATGTAAACAGAACTTACTGTAATAAACAAAAAACGATTTACTTCAGAGTATTAATACCAATCAGCTTACTGATTCTTCCATTTTAATTAATTCAGTTAGAAGTCTCATATTTAATAAGTTAGATGCCAATAAAAGATCATCCTTTTCCTCTTTGCTGAATACAATTTTACCGGAATATACGAAGCTGGAGAATAAAACATGGAAATCGTTAATTGGGATTTTTGAAGATGAGAAAAAAAAAAAAAAAAGGACTCCGTGAACACTTACTCTAGCACCATTTTTAAAGCTTTGCAAGAAACTTCTTCGGGTAAAATGATATGCTGTTTATCTCCAAGCTCTTTCACATAATCAGAGCAAGCTGACATGATAACACGATGAACCTAGTACAGAAAACAAACTCAGATGAATCTGATAAAAAAGTAATTGTCTTAGTCATCAAATATTTGAAAATTAGCCATAATACTCACAAGAAAAATTTGTTTGTTGCATGATATTTCTAAATCGCATTTTTCTCCTCTCTCATACATGAGCTGAAATTGTTTCATTAAATACGGGTACCAATTTTCGAAATCAGTGCCTATCACTTCCATTTTTATGGTCCCACTTAAGCTTTATGTACGACACCTAAAGCGATCGATTAAATTACGAAAAATACGTTAGTAATACAAATTTTCCAAGAGGTTTTCCAAAACTGATCATCAAGTACATATTGATAATAAATTCTATTACAAATACCGGTTTTCAAGTAAAAAGTTCAGTTGATAAACATCGATAAATAATATGAACCAACTTTTGTACTTCAATGTTTGAAATTTCAACAATTAAGTGTTGAAAACATACTGTAACACCATCATCTTCAAATAACCTATTTCCAAACACAATCTTTTTAATATTCTATGATATCCCATGATACTTCACAATGGTTTGCAGAATTATTATCAAATATGATCAATAACAATTTTCACTTTTACTTACCTGGATTATATATATCAGGAAAAATTAAAAAACCTTCGTACGAGCTCTCTCTTCAACTAAAACATGGAATCATGAAACATTTCACCATGCGTAAACATTAGAAAACAAATGATTTTATTGTGGAAATAGTCGTATAGATAGCGTTGTCATTATGCACCTTTGGCATGCATTCCGCACGCGCCAGACTGTTTCCTTGCGTGATTGGTCGCGAAAAAAGCGTGAGTTATCAGAACTTCGTTTTATTGGCTAAAAACATTAACGTGAAGTCTTGAACTACCAATCAAAAAAAGCGAATTCTAAACAAAGTACGAACACAATGTGTTTGTGTTTTCATAATTCAGCTGATGTCCTGTTGTTAAAGTTACTGAAGCAAATGTATAGAATTGTTTTTTAAATCCCTTTACTCGGGTCGCAGGTAGCAGGTACTTTTCTCATGTAGACCACGAGTGTTTTATACTTGTTGTTTTTGAATAGTATCTCATTCTTCAAGATCTTCGGTAAGTTTTTTTTTATTGTTTTCCATTATATTGCGTATTAAAAAATTAGCGAACAATTTTGCATCATGGATCAGTATTCGAGTATTTGAAGTAATTTAAATTAAGCTTCACTGGAGCCATTGAGTATTATGCTCGAAGACATGATATACCTCGTTTTCTTTGTGATGGAATCTCAATGATCTATCATCATGCCCAAGTCTTGTTTTAATTTTTAGAGTTCAATACTGATCTTTTGTCGTGTATCTAGTATTGTACCCATGTGGTTCTGAATACCTCTTACTTACTTTTCAAGTATAGAATTCTTGGAAACCATTCCTCCCGAAATGAGCCTAATTTTTGGTCGTTCACTTTAGCCTAAACTATTTATTCTGAAGTATATAACAGCTGTTGTTTGTTTGAAGCTTGCAATGGCTGCGAATGCTCTAGACAGCTCAAGCGATGATATTTCATTCAGCGAATGGCAATTTGTGCCTAAATCATGGACTAACGATCAGTACAGTGATGATGATAGTATCGAAATAATTGAACGCGAGGTGTTGAAAATTTCAACACCCACATCCAGTGGTATGGATAAATTTTATAAATTATATTAAATTATGTCCGTCTTGCGAGCAGACTTATCGTTTCATCTATTACAGATAATGAAGACGACGAAGCCGAAAGTGGCAATGAAGTGGAAAAAAATGAATCGAAAGTTCCTGCAGATTTAGCTTTAGTTGTGGCAACTCCCTTAAACCAAGATTTAGAAGTTCCTTCGAATGAAACATTTACAGAAAATGTTCAAACCATCGACACAGTAGATCAATGCCGCTATATGATTATGGAAAATAATGCTACAAACGAGGCATTGAATATTACTCGCACAGTGTTCTATTCTTTTATTGTTGCGCTTTTGGCTGTTATTGTTGTTCACATAAATCGAGGTAATTTTTTGATATATATTTTTTTTTTCTTTGTCTTATTCCAACTTACCTTGAGCTTTTGTGAAATTTGTAGATTATTTGATCGATAGTTTGTTTCGTAACGTATATCGTGAACAAGAAAATCTAGACCTAGATGAAGGTATGTCTATTTTCTTCGATAATATTTCAACATTGGAGAATACAAGTATTTACAATCATTTTTTTCTCATTTTTAGAAACATGTCCCATTAATGCTAGATCGAAGTATGAATACACGGGTAAGTTGAATACTTGAATCATTATATTAGGAAGAAAATTATAAATTCAACTTGTACGACTTAATTTTTCAAAGTAATATTTTCAATTAAATATTTTAAATAAAAAAATTATAAATATTTTAAGAATAATTTTAAAACTAATCATTTAATTTTTTTTTATAAAAAAAAAGTTTAGTTTAATAAAAAACATTAATTTTGTAATTACATCGAAAATAAATGTCCATATTATTAATTTAAATTGAAAAACATTTTATTAATTATAACCGTCAGTTACTTGAATTTTCTCATTGTGGTTATAATCTATGTCGAGCTATATTGTGATGAGTTTCTGCATAACTTGTCAATTAAAAATCCAAATCCTAATCTTTTTCTGATGCAGAATAACGATCATAATCAATTTCCCAATGTAATAAATTTTTTTTTTTTAAGCGTTTCAAAAAGAAGTGAATATGCTGAAAAAAACTTTCGTCGATATCGTAAATGAAAGCGAAGATATAGGTGAAATACTATATCCGATTATAGTCGGCTCCATCAACGAAATCAAGTACATTGGCGGAAACATATACTATGTGGATTTAAAATACAAACCAATAAAATACGAACCGTTACATCCTGATTATGTCGATCCCATGAGTACAATACGATTTAGGCTTCTCAGGGGTTTGAAAGACATTGCTCTCGATTGTCCCGCTGATGAAGAAGTAAGCGAGGGTCAACTCCAACTACCTTTACTTTGTAAACGACCCGAAAAATTATGCTTGTTCATTTCACGAACTGAGTACAAAGAGATATTCAAAAATATGATCACCAGCTTAGAGAAAGATGTGAACAAGATGTGCGACGACTTCCCAGATTATTGTCGGAGGAATTTGAAAGAACCAAAGGATGATTCTCGCGAACCATTATGGAAAACAGGAAATCCGCGTTTCGATAACGAACATGATCCCCAGTTCAAAGGATTGCAAACATTGAACCGAGTATCAAATACTTTGAATTTTGTCGACGCTGTTCGGCCCGAAGAAAATGCCCCAACTGAATCGAAAAATGAAAAGGACTATGAAGATGAAAATAACTTGGAAGAGGGTGCTTCATCAGAGGAAGAATACGAAGTGGTGGATAGGCTGGATTTGTCTCATGGTATGAGTGTTTTGAATATGGTAGAAACTAAGATCAAGCAATTGAAGAAAGAAATCAATAAATCGATGAAACGGTTCAACAAAAAATATGAAAAAATGTTCGGAAAGCAATTCTGGAAAGATTCTATATGTAAAGAAAATTGTCCCGAAAAAGTTCAAGATTCCGAAAAAATCGAAGACAATAGTCTATCAGATAAAAATAATAATAAAAGTGACGCGTACCCCGAATGGATTATAAAACGAGCTGAAGCCCGAGAAAAACGTCGTAAAGAGCACGATGAGAAACTTGGAAAAAAATGTTCCGAGAAAAATTTCGATGGTTGGAATTCCAATATGCCACATTGTAAAAAGGAATTCGAACAAGAATTTAGGGATGGATTTAAATTCCACCCGAATAAATTCGATTACAGAGCATGGATTAAGCGAACGCGAGATAGAGTAAAATCAGAGTATAAAATTTTCGCTTCCAAACTGAAATCGAAATTTAAAACTTTATCGAATTGGAAACATTACGCTAAAAGTATGTTTCAAAGATTTCATTTTTAAATGATCCTATTTTTGTTTCGTGAAATGTTTAATACGTCAGTCAGAACATTACCACTTTTTACATGCATGATTTATTTTTAATTTTAACTGTGTACCTATCATAATTTTAGCTCTAACTTAATAATTAAGATAATTATTTCTTCGTGGTGCGAATTTTATGCAGTATTTGTATTTTCTATTGATGTTGATAAGCAAATTTTTTCTTTTTTTCAATTAGATTTTAAATGATTTTTTGTACTATTTACGTTTTGATGAACGTAATTTAAGTGGAACTTAATTTTAGTGATTTTTGAGTAATATTTTTAATTTATTGTAGTTATTTCTCATAATTTCATCGCGTGCTAAGAATTCTTGTCTGTATGGTGTTTAATATCCTCGTATAATAATATAAAGGAAATCAGTGAAAGGTGCATTTGAATTTATTAAATTTTAAAATTAATTTTGCCTACTTTTTAGAAACGAAAAAGTATTTTTTTATAGATCTGAACTATAGTTGCATTTAATTGTTTTAGATCTAAATTCTTACGTTACTTTGATTAGTAGCGAAAATATATTTATTTATTATTACTATGTTTGTGAAATTCAAAATAAATACTTTGAAAAATATTTGAAATAGATTTTTTATTTTCTTCGAGGAACTAACGAGAAAATCTTTTGAGATTCCGTTTCCAAATTTTATACGGATAAATTTTAGTCGAAAATATACCACTGCTGCACTCTTATGCCTCTTAGCTAAATTTCAGATACTATTATGATGTTGGAACTGGAGTTATGCATTTTCAAATTAAGATTTTAGCTTTTAATTTTTTTTTTTTTTTGAAAAATAAGGAAACTTCGTAAATTAGTTATTGCCGTTTTAAAAAGTACTGTTTGCGTCAAAATGAATATATTCAAGTCAGTATTCAGGGACAAGAATCCAAAATTCAAAGGAGTAAGGGTGTAAAGTTAATGTTGAAACTTGTCCAATCGCTCACTCTTATTTGATAACAATTATTCATTATTATTTTTGTTATAATTTCGCACATTTGGATATATTAAACGATTTTGAAGTTTTAGGCCGTTTAAGAATATTATTCTCATTTGCAATGATTAGATTGAAGTGACAAATTATTATTTTTTTCAATCAGTATATTTGATATTATCTCCCTATACGTTAAAATCGAAACTTCAAGAACTGTAACGCTGGAGTTGGTGTACCTAAGAAATATTGTCTCCAATTTAAAATAAATATGATTATAAAAGAAAAGATAATTATATTTTTTTTAAATGTATATTTGTTGATTAAAAATTTTTTAAATTATAAATTAAATAATTATATTTACTATTTTTAGATTAATAAAATAAAATTTACTTTGTGTGATGTGTGATAACTGATAAGTTGCTCACATGCTGGAGCAACATCTCAAATTTTCTCAGAAAATTAAAAACACTCCATTTTTTTTTTTGAAGAACGTTCATTTTTCAATATTTTTTAATTTTCAAATTTTGTGAACATTTTTTCATTGTCTTTTCGAGCTGAAGTTTTTACAATGTTTCCATCTGGAAGATTGAGGTTGGCTAGTAAAGTTGATAATTTACTTGAGCAACTTCTTGAAAAAGCGCAAGTTACAACCCGTATTCATTTATATTTTGGGATTACACGTGAGAATTTCAAAGTCGAGCTTACCGAATTTGACATAAATTACGTAAATAATAGACATTAGGCTGTAGAAAGTGGTTCAACTGCTATTGTACATTTCAACTTCGTTTGCGGTGTCTTCAGAATTTTAGTATTTCCTCTTTTCAGCCTTCTTTTCGTTCCAAAATTTTAATATAAATCATCATAACAGTGTTTGCTAACAGACTAGTGAGTAGTTTACTAAGTTGCAGGAATAATTTTATGGTTCAGCTGAGTACATATATCTAATTTTTGGAATTGCGCGTCCTATTCCTAGTGTCTGTAGAGAGCTGAATACCAAAATCTTCACTTGAATTAATAATTTCAACCAAGATAACGTTTTTTGAACTAGGAATGACTAATTTGTGAATTTTTTTTTCTATAGAAGAGCGATGTGCTGACAATTCCCAAATTTCAGAAAAGCATAAAATACCCATATAAACAATGAATTTTCATTACTAGGCACCATAGGGTGATATGTGTACTTTCGACTAAAACCTGCCCGGTGGAAATCTTAGTTACTACCTTGAGAGATCCACTAGAAGATTGCATTAAGTACATAATTTAGTCAGAGAGTAATTTACTTTCGTCATTGTACGTATTTTGCAAATGCTTATTTATGACCATGAATATGATGCATTTGTATCACTCGCTTTATTTTACCAACAAAACAACTTTCTTGTTAGAAAAATTTTATTTTAAACAATTGCCTAATTGTGAGGTAAAGGAGATAAAGAGTTGACAAATAATATTACTAAATTTAACAACAAATATTCAAAATAATCACAATGTATAACATAATTAGATCAATCCGATGAATAATATACATCGTTATTTGAGATCAAAGAATCATTCTTCACCACGCACTACCTGGAAAATAACCAACTGAGGAACCATTATCACTGTATCACGCAAGTTTCTGTAACAATTTTCGAACAATGAAAACAATTTCATTAGTTGAATAATTATTAAAAATTATGTTCAATTCTTGATATATAAAATTTTCTACTCTCATTGAGGTACAAACTAAGTTGTTGAAATTAAACACTACTTCATCATAGTAACCGCGTATCTGATTATTTACGAAATATTGCTATCGCTTGTTATCATGTTCTCCAATGTAACTATGATACTAATTTACGAAAAACTTGCTCTAGTCGTATTTGGCTCCCTTAATTAGCTTATAAAGACTCTGATAGGAAAATATAATTGCGCGGGATGAATGAATGGAGGGGTAAAGGTCAATATTTTGTTCAAAATTACGCTACAACAAACGGTTCAGTGGTATATTTCGATTATATAGTAAATTAATGTAGTTTTTACTACCTTTGATAAATGCAAATTAAATGAAAGAAAATACAAAATTATTGACATGCAATTACATAATTTTTTTTCCAACGCAAAACCATAATATGAATGATGAAAATTCTACGGTTACATTAACTACAAATATCACTGGGTCATTTCATAGTAACTAAAAACCTCATCATAACTCTCCCATTTAAAAATTACAAAATTAAAAAAATCAGTCTCGTATAAAATGTATCAACAAACATATAACTAATATACTTATAAACTAAGTAAATGAAAATATGTATTTTAAAAAACAACGAACACAAGGGTCATCTTATAACGAAAAAGCAACTTCAAACAAAAAAAAAACACAAATGAGCAGTAACAAATTTCAGATTTATTATTGAAAGCGTGCCTCGTTTTTCTTACTATTTAAAAATTTCAGAAGCACAACATTTCGAAATTTTCTTTTTTTTTTACCTTTCTCAACTGGTGGAACATTTTCTTCGTTATTTTCTTTTAGCGAAAACAAGGATTTAGCACTTTCCGCTTGCTTCAACCATTCGTGAGTCTAAACAAATTAATGCACTCGTTTTAAAAATTTATCAAATATTTATGTTAATTTAAGACGAATTTAATTACTTGTAAATACAGTAGTTCTTTGCGAATACCCTGTGGCTCTTCTTTGAGCGCTGGTACTAGAATTCCTAAACCACTTTCAAATTTTTCGTACGCTAGTTTATATTTACCCTCGGCTAAGTACATCTGAGCATTCATGCAGATCTCCAAAGCGGTATTTAAATTGGGTGTTTTAGAGCACAACGTCACTGAAATTGAAAATAAATAAATGTAATCTCTCAAGATGTAAGTTTCAAATGGATGAATCAATTAAATTAAAATCTTACACAGATGTTTCAAATTACTGCTATTAGTGACCACTTTACGAAGCGCAGGAACTTTTTCTACTTGCTTAACATCAGTTTTCGAATCAACTTCATCATAAGAGTTCTGCTGTTCACTATCTGATGAAGTAGACTGCTTGACTGGTTCGCCGTTTGCTTTTGTTTCTTTATTTAAATGCAAAATAGATTTTAATTCCTCAGCTCGTTTAGTGTACTGCACAATTTTAGATCTTAACACGGATTTTTTGTTTTCGTCCATCTCATCTGTAAATTGTAAATAAGTACTACTATCAGTAAAAGTTGAATCCTAAGAAATAAAATGAAAGTGAACAGTAAATGAACCTTTAAATATAGGAAATAAATACGACAATGCTTCGCAGTACAGGTTGAACGCGTCTAAATGTTGACTAGCTTTATCACAGGCTATTGCTTTATTTACAATTTTCATGGCTTTTTGATGGCTCGCTTCAGATGGAACGTGTTCTAAATCTAGAAATTCGTGACTGAAAAACATATCGTAACTCATCCTCATTGTAGGGTCGTATACTAAAAGTTTTCTTAAAAAATCTTGACAATTTTTAGATAACCCAACGTTATCAGGAATCTGAAGAAATATAAAATTACTAAATTATTTTGTTCAGGAATTAAAAATTGAGCTTCATAAAATAAGAGGTAAAAACTTACCACTATTGGCGTTTTCGACTTGATTCTTGCGTAAAGCTCGTTATAGGTGCTTGAAGAAAATGGCGCTTTTCCAAATAGACATTCATAAGTGATTACTCCCACAGACCAAAGATCAGCTTTAGCGTCGTATTTGCCGCCTAATAACATCTCGGGGGCCATATATAAAGGCGAACCTCTGATAGAGCTTTTTTGGGTAGAATCGTTGAGAAACTGAGCAAAACCAAAATCTGAAATTAAAAGTAAATGCGGTTTCCATTACTGAATTTATTATAAGTTAACTTCGCAAATGAGATTTCGTATACCTCCAATTTTCAATGTAATTTTTGGTTTGGTAACTAAAAGTAAATTTTGCGGTTTTAAATCCATATGACTTATATTGTGAGAGCGAAGAAATTGTAAACCAACAGCCAGTTGTTGTAGAAACTTTTGACATGTGCTTTCCGGGAGCTTACATCTTTTTTTAATGAATTCGGAGAGGTCTCCGCCATCACAGTACTCCATTATAATATAAATATTTCTACAAATAAAAAAATCAAGGAGAAAATCATAAAAAATGAGAACATGGAAACTTCTAACATTTTCAAAATCTTACTTATCATCCCATTCGAAGTCTTTCATCTCTAGTATATGCTTATGTTTAAATAGTTTCATGACACGAATTTCGTTAACAATATCACATTTACCGCGAACAGAAAGTTTCGCTTTTTCAACAACTTTGATAGCAACAATATCCTTTGGTTGGACCTGGAAAGTTTGACGTATACATTTTCTATTAAGTATAATCTAATAATCACCTATATAACTGGAAAACGTTTCACTTACCTTTCGAGCTTTATAAACCGTCGAATAACTTCCATAGCCGATTTTCTCTATGATCTCGAAATTTTCCAGTGTGATCATCCTTCGAATAGAAAAGTATTTCAAGATATTACGAACATAGGTGAACTAGTCTGAATTTACATGTATATGTGATGTGTTGTAGCGTTTAAAAAGCTAATGGGTCTTTTACTAATGACGAAGAAATAATATCAGTGATTGCTATGAATAATAAAAGCGCATCGTATGGCATAGATAAGACGTATAGGTTGTTTCCTTATTATTTACGACAATTTTTCCGTCAATTTAAAATAAAATTTTATTTGGATTTATATTTTATGATCACATAACTAGAAAATTGGGGGAAATAAATTCTACACGCGTGTGTACTGTGCACCACCAACTTTAAAAAGATTTTTATTGATAAGCAGACGATTAGGCTCTCTCTATCGGTAACTAGCAAAAACAAAATTGTAAACGCGTTAAAATGCGTAGAAGGGGAAGAAAAGCAGAACATGTGCGGAAAGCCATGACCGACGAGAAAGCACATTACTTTGAAGTATGGGATATGAAATTACTTTTTTACCGGGGTTTTTTACATAAATATTTTGTAAATTAGGTTAGAAATTTATAATTTATTAATTTTTAAATTTTTTTATATTTATAATTTTAATTATTTAATTTAATATTATTGTTAAATTTTATTATATTAAATTTTGTAAATAATACGTTTTATAGTTTCTTTTCTCACTTATTACTTATTAGTTGTGAGAAGAGGTAGATGTAGAAAGCTGAGATTCTGGGAGTGATTAGAGTCAACCTTGAGCTACATTTTAACGCTAGAATTTCAAAATTTGATTCATGCTTCCGTAATTAAGCTTACGTTTAGAAAGGTCTCTTATACATCTTTTTTTATAATGTATAAATGATTCCTCAGTCTGTTCCATCATGATTAATACATAATAAATAAGAAAGCCCATCCCTATTTATCAAGTATAAATGACTGAAAAGAAATCAGTCACAGGAAAACAGTGTACATAGTGTAGTATTACTATGTTTTATTTATACGAATTAAGTGAATTATAGTTCTGTCATGCTGAAATATAAAATTTAAAAATTTGTTTTACATTTACAAAAAAAGAGTAAGTCAATCGATACAGCCATTCCCGAGAAAAATGTATATGTATAAGCACTGAAAAAGTACATTTTGAGAAGAATAGCTCTAAAATTTTAGCAATATTTTACATGAATAAACAACAGCATGACTGTACTACTGACATTGAGTTTGAGATGTAGTAGAGTAGGGGCATCGGAATTTTCTTTTGCATTACAAAGATCATCTAAAGCTTTCCTTGCTAAATTTGAAAACATTTTTTGTTTTTCTTTTGACAGAAATGCAGCTATTTTAAGAAGAAAATCCCCGTAAATTTCGAACCGCTTTTTCCCACTAACCTTCATGCTTCCCAGAAATATGCATTTTAGTAGTAAAATGCATGTTCAAGATTCCCCGACAATTCTCAGAGAATCCAACCTTCCCATTTCCAGCCAAGTGTGAAATAATCCACACATACACAAGTATGTTACCATCTCTTCTCCGGATTTCATGAAGTTTCCCAGCACATTCCGACACCTCCCAAGCCTCCCTGGAGTTTCTCAGAACTATTTGTCAAGAAAGTTGCTATTTCTGCTTTTCAAATTCGTTTTGAATTTTTTTTAAACGAATTGTACAGAGATAAATAATCTTTTAGCTCTTTTTTTTGACCAAGAACTGCGCTGATTATGTAATTCTGGTGGAGAATTTTATGTTTGTTGTCTTTCATTTGCTTCAGTATCTTATTCAACAATTTTTTGCGTTTCAACAACTGAATTTTGTAAAATTTCAAATAAAACTTAAACCAAATAAAAAATAAAGGTATATCAAAACGATCGCATGTTACTCTTAAAAATATTGTAAAAAAATCTTAATTGCAAAAAAATAATTTCTAAACCTTGTCAAAAGAGATACTTATAAAGTATTACACATTATTTTGAAAATAATAAAATGCAAAATTCGAATCAATAAAAAACTGAATTTCAGATTTTTTAACCAAAACCTATTTCATACCCCCTTACAGAGTAAAATTAATAATACTTTTTTCAACTTATCATATAAATGATAGTTGTTTCGTTCGGACTATATCTTGCATAAAAAATTAAAACATTTAAAAACCAAAGAATTTTATTCAAAATTAAAAAAAAAAGACAATTATAAATTTAAATTCACTCATAAATTCTTTCAAAACCATGCTTCATATAGTTGTTTCCTAAGTCGGAACGGAAAACTAAATCCCATCTAATCTTCATCCATCACTAAGTATGATTATTTTTCCTGCGTTTCTTCAAGTTACCATATTCTTTTGCAGAGATATACAGTTTAACAATTTCTCTGTCTCAAGTAAAAGCTACCTAATTAGATCTTGTAGACATATCACAATATACCAGGATTAGGAGCTCTATGATAAAAATTAGGAGCTAATTCTTCTAACCACAAAGGTGACACAACAGTAACATCACGCATATATAATTTATTTGTGTGAATTAATTCGCAGTACAACAACCTGTTGGAAAACAAAATATTTTAGTACCAAAGACTCGCAAATATCGGTAAATACGAAAAAAAACAACTACCATGGTGGCTGTTCAACGGAGAATAAAACCGATGTTGGATGAACGTATAAGTCTTCACCGCCACGAACAGTTTTATATACTCCAGAATAATGTAAATAAGCTGCATTAGGGAAGAATCCCGTCGTAATACACCGGCATATCTTTTCTATATTACCTAAAAAAAAAAAAAAAAAAAAAAAAAAAACAGAATTTTCAGTAAAAAATAATAATCAACGGTAAGCTTCAAATGAATATTCACCTTCACACGAAGTTTTGGGTATATCAAATCGTTCTAATAATCCTAGCATTTGAAATTTAATTTCATAAGCTCTTCGCAATGATTTGTAATTAATGAAATGTTGCATACACCACGTCTTAGCTCCATCCAAGTGCTTTTCAAAAGCGTTGAATACGTTTAGTAAAGTGATTAGGTCTCCTTCGTGAACTTCGAATTTCCTTCTTTCTATCTGAGCTTTTATTGAATTTTCACCATAACGTGGTTTTATAAATACGTTGTCAACTTGTAACATAGCTAAAATACTTGAAATTTCGTCGGTGCAGCCGAATTCGCCTGCGAAAGAAATTATTCAAGTGTTATTAATTTTATTTTTTTAGAATGATAAACGGTTGTATTTCTCATCACCTGCACTAATGAGGGTTTTCGCGTGTAGTGGCGGGAGAGGAAATTCAGCCATCGTGCTTCCCAGAGGGCGAGTTAATTCTCCTTTGTTATCGATAGCTCCCAAAGCGTATAATAATTCCAAAGCTAATAATAAATTTTCAGCCGGTGGAGGACTAGGAAATGAAAATCTCAACACATTATCAATACCCAAAGCTTTTAACTGTATCACAGCCGATGATAAATCCGTTCTATACATTTCAGGAGGGGTAGCGACGGATAAATTATCGTATTCTTCTTCTGTATACAATCTTAAATATCAAAACATTAGCGTTTAGTCCTCAGATTTCACATAAATATAAGTGAAAGTAATGAAAACCAATTTATATTTATCCACCTATATACTTTTCCTGGTTTTGTTCTCCCAGCTCGGCCAGCTCTTTGTTCGGCGGAAGCTTGTGAAATTGGAACGACTACTAATGAATCCGTATACGTTTTTGGGTTAAACCATCTTAGTTTTACGAAGCCGCAATCAACGACTGAAAAACAAGATTCAAATTAATAACTGATAAAAATTATCTAAATTAATAAACTGGAAGGGTAGCAAAATAACACATCATAGAAAGAAAATATGTTCAAATAAATCACTACAAATGATTTACTGGATTATAGAATATTTAAAATTGCAATTGAAGCACAATATGAGAGATAAATTTTAAAATCATATTTGAAAGAGTGTACCATAAACAATTCCTGTTATAGTAATAGATGTTTCGGCTATGTTCGTTGAAATCACGATTTTACGCATCCCTCGAGGAGTAGGACGAAATACTTTAAGTTGGTCGTTGTAAGGTAATGAACCATACATCGGCAATATCAAAGGAGCAACTACGAAAAAAATTATGATTATTCAATTATTTGTAGAACTGTCTGGTTGAAGCTACTTCGTATTACACAACTTACAAAATTTGTTTGAACTTTCTTTTAAATGCTCCTTAAGCAATGAGACTGCTCTGTCAACCTCTTCTGAACCAGTTAAAAAAGCTAGAATATCTCCTTCTCCTTCCTCTTTATGCAATTTACAAACACAATCGACAACTCCGGAAACATAATCTGGTACAGGTTCTGCAATGATAGAATTCTTGTAATTAAAAAAAAAGTTGAGGTACCTAATGAAAAAATTGTGAATTTTGCTAAAACTACGAATCACCATTTATGTAATGTATCGTTAGAGGATGAAGTTTTCCTATAGCACTCAATATCACTGCTGAGTCTTCTGTTGCTTTCGAAGATCGTTTGAAATTGAAGAAATTCTTCAACGAACTCGCATCAACGGTTGCTGAAGTCACTATTAATTTCAATTTTTTCCTTTTCTAAAAAAAATACATATACTTTTTCCCATCAATATAACATAATCGCATCAAAAATTTCATTTTAAAATGTAACTAACCTTAAGAATTTTTTTCATTAATCCCATTAAGATATCTGTCAATATATTTCTTTCGTGAACTTCATCTAAAATAATTACCGAATATTGTCTCAATAAAGGGTCAGCC
The DNA here is from genome assembly GCA_009761765.1 of Phenacoccus solenopsis. NCBI lineage: Eukaryota > Metazoa > Arthropoda > Insecta > Hemiptera > Pseudococcidae > Phenacoccus > Phenacoccus solenopsis. The sequence continues at coordinate 27,635,956 of CM019753.1, read as the reverse complement.
ATCATTTCTCTGATCAAAATCCCTTCGGTCATATACTGTGAATGATAAAATAATACTCAAATTGGTAAAGAGAGAAAAAAAAATTGAAAAAACTGAAAAGTATTCCATAACGAGATGGTTTTGAAAACAACCTTAATCTTGGTAGCATTAGGATCTTGACAGTCATCAAAACGAATGGTATAACCAACAGTTGACCCAAGAAGGCAATTCTTTTCTTCTGCCACTCTTTGAGCTAAAGAAGTAACACAAAATCTTCGTGGTTCGGTAATACCAATTTTCATATTATTTGCACACCATCCAGCTTCGTATAAATACTACGAATAAAAATTATCGAAAACATTTATGATGAAATATATCTAGTACATGACGTTCATGATGTTTTCCAATTTATTACTTGAGGAACTTGGGTACTTTTTCCACTACCAGTATCTCCAACTAAAACTAAAGTCTGATATTTTTCTAATAAGTATAATATATGATGTTTGTATTTAAATATTGGTAATCGACGACGCTGTTCATCCAAGGTTAAAGAAATATTCCTGTTATAAATAAATGTGGTGCTATTTATCTCATCTACATCTTGTCGATCCTCTTTCCAAGAAAATTCATCATCTATAAATTAAAAAAATATTCTTAAGTAGCAAAATAGAAACCGACGTATAAATTATTAAGAATATTACATACTCGGTTTCATGAATTTCACCGCTTCCATGTTAGCTGATGAGAGTTTCTGATAATCCAGTAGAATTTTATTGAGAAGAACAATTATCTTCAACAAATAAAAATTTTGTATCCCAAAATACGCCAACTGTATTCATTTTTATTTAATATTTTAAAATGAAATTTGCTGTAATTTGATTTCCCCTGTTTACCTGATTCAAGTTTTGCATTTGGCGGAATGTTGGAAGGTGAGGGGGGCTCACGGTGATATCGAGAATTATATTTTTTGATAAGAAAGTTGTTTCCGATTTCTTCTGTGAAATTGTGTATTAGATCATAGATGATGTAAGTTTTGGCTTCCGCACGTGTTTTATTAAGTTTAACTTTGAAATCCAAATTTCGTTTCCACTCTTAGCCCGATTCGACGAAAGAAAAAACACCTAATACTGAAGTCATCGAAGCAAATCGTGTTTTCGAGATTCTACTATCTAAAAATTCCATGACTTGGTGAGAACTGAAGCATCCAGTAATTCAAGTTTAAAATTCAGTTGCTTGGACAACTTTCAACCACATTCATCTGCTTTATCTTAGAACTCAACGTCCACTGAACATTTGTTGAAGAAGTGAGGTATACAGCAGAAACTTGACGTCGATATAGACGAGTTAAAACCATCCTTTGTTTCGCCGATATTTCGTTAAATTAATTAATATGTCTCGGCACGGCGTAAGTAAATTCTTCGTCAAAAATATACCCTGGAGTGTTGGTACCTTTGAATTGAAAAATTATTTTTCCCAATTTGGTCCGGTTGCTTTTGCTAATGTTGTGTTCGACAAACATACCGGACTATCCAAACAATATGGATTTGTGTACTTCAACACACCCGATGCCTTAGGTACAGTTACGAATAATTCGACACATGTGTTAGAAGGTAACACTTTAGTCATCTTACCTTCATAATAATCTTTTTTCGTTAGTATGTTTAATTTAGGTTATGTAATATTCTTTGTATAATAATTAATAAACAGTTGAAATTTTTACTGCCCTTTTTCATCTCAATCCTTGACTTTGTGTAATTCAGAGATTCACGATGGCGATTTTAATTTTTGATTTCATTTTGAGGAGTGTGTTCTGCTCAGTGAAAGTGTAAATAGCTCCATTCATCATTACTGAATACCTTATACCTAGCTGTGATGTTCAAAATGACTACAACATCTAAATCAAAATCCTTTAATTTATCATTTAAAGTTACATTCAAGTATTACCTTACACATAATTATCATAAAAAATATTTTTCAAATAATCAACATAGGACTTGAAAACATAAACGTAAAATGAATCCCAACGTATTCCGATGTACGAAAAGAAAGTCAAGTTCAACGACGTCTCAGATGAAAAACTACAAAACATGTTTCTTGAGATTCGGAATTATATTGAACCGTTTTCAGCGTATAGTTGATAAAAAATGTATTAAAACAATAAATGTTGCATTTTCGATATTAATAAAATATTCACAGCCCACATATAACAGAATAAAATTTAATTAATAAAACGATGATCTGAAAGCCTCTTAAGCACTTGACAATATTCTTTTGTATTTCAGTCAATTTTGTTCTTACCGATAATATAAACACTCGAATTCATATTTCCTCGTCACGGTAAGTAAATAATAAAAATATTTACAAAAATAACATAATTATACTCGGAAAAGAAAAATGCAGAAACAGTTGATTAACAGTTAGGTTTCGTGCAGGTAAAAATGTGATCACAGCAAGTAGCATCCAGTATTTTGAAAATTTCATTTTTTACTCGATGGATTTCCTCTTTAATCATGATTTTCTGATTATATTTTCTGAAAAAAAAAAAATAATAATAATAATAATAGTAACAAAAAATAATAAATAATAGAAAAATTGCATAACAATTCTATATAATTTGACGAATGATTAGTATTAATACTCACTTGAGAAAAATGTTTTCAATTGATTTAAATTGGTGGTATCATTCGAAGATGAGCTTTTAAATTCTCTATCTGGACCACATTTTTCTAAAAAACAGAAAAAAAAATGTTTAATGTATTGTCAACAAGACTAAATACTTTCAAAATTAATTTATCATTTCATTTTACCTGCTGGCAATTCGTTGGAAGAAATTTCAATCATTTTGTCAACATTACTAGACGATTTCGATTCTTCGACCAAATTTTTTGTGGCGCTTTCCATTGATTTCAAACTATTCTCTAAAGCTTGAGACAATATTACTCTTTTCGTGTCGCCATTACCTTCCGCACTTGATAGTTTTGAATTATCTGAGGTCTCGTTACTTTTTATTGCTATTACATCTGTACGCGGCGAATCATCCTGTTTCAATACACTGGTAACATTCGTAGTTTTCACCTGAGTGGTTTTTGAAATATTCGAAATTGCGGTAAAATTTATATTTTTTAGCGACGAATAGATGGCTAATTTTTTAGGTTTTGAAACTCCATCATTAACCACACTATTCGCGTGATTACTGACAGGAATAATTTTTGGTAAAGTTTTCACGGACGTAAGTAACGATTTCGAACCTAAAGTCGATCCTGTGTCGAGCAGTATAAATGGTCTTTCCTTCGTATTAAGCGAACTTTTAGCCAAGATGATATTTTTACTAAGATTAGGCGATGCCTTGGTGGTGGTTATAGGGTTCAAGTTATTCAGTACTATTGGTTTCAGAGTTTTTATAGTCGTTATTTTCCCACTCTCGTTGATTGGGGTAGACGATGGTTTCGAAATAATGAATGAATTTTTCGGTAACAACGGTATCGGTTTTTTCTTCATCGATGGATCCTCAACGTCCGCGATATATCGGAAATCTGAAGCCGTTGGTAACGAATCTTTCACTTTCGTCGCAAGATTCGCGTTATCAACCAACTCCGTTGCATTTTTTTCCTTTGCATCCGAATGAGTGTTGTCATTTTGTAACGCTATGCCCTCGTTTTCCTCCACATTCACAACCAAATCGTTCTGAAAAAAAATATATGTATATAAATATATTATTATAATTTTTTGTAGTCTAATAAATCTAAACCATATAAGGGTCATTTACTAGAAAAATTTCCAACAAACATCTTCTTCATAAAAAATATGTAGAGACTAGTTTCACTGACAACATAATATTAGAAGTTTCCATTCCTAGATGGTATCAAAAAAAGAGGTTTATTTCCTCAAGGTTTGATCGTAGGGCAAAAATAGCTTTGTGCAATTTTCTTCCACACTAAATTTCCTACAGCTTTCAAATCAACAGTTTTTTCTACAATCTATTAAGTGGGGAGTTGAGGATATTTGAAATTAGCTATTTTAGGAGCTCCATTAAAATTGATTCAATATTTGAATGAAAAATGCACATACGACTTATGACTATAATTATACCAACTCATGACCCTGTGGAGGTCCAAGCCCGCTTTCGTCGCCGTCAAATACATACCTACTTACCGAGTTTGAATATTTTTACGCGAGTAAAATAAGATTAATGTACGACATAATTTATATCTTCATGAAGCGACCACTCAACTCTCCTCAACCTCCAAGAATAAACTTGGAAATAAAAATTCAGTTGCGCATCAATATTTTTTACGAACTGTATTCATCACTAACGTTTTTATAGCAGAAGCAAAAAACGAGACGAAGAGGCTCAAATGTTGAAAAATTTATTCATTTATTTTTTATAATTTTGATCCATTTTTTCCCGGGATGAAAACCCAAAAACGTTTCAGTTGTTGGTTATGAGTTGATACTTGATTAAAGCTCACTTTATCTTGGTTTGTTCAGTTACAGTTAGCACAGTGTAGTATTCAATTTTTGGTTTCAGTCTTGAGCGGTCAAGTTATTGGTTATGGCCCTTATGGCTTAGTTTTTAGTTTCAGTTGCTAATTTTTTTTTCTTCTATTTTTATTAATAAAAATACAAAATCACATATTCGAATGTAATTTAATTTTTGGCGATTGCTGATAGGCCCATTTCAAAGAGTGTCTAGTCGAATAATAATGATTTTTTAATGAAACTACCAATAAATTTCTATTTTGTACAAAAGAAATCATCGGTTCAACTTTAACACGTCATTTCATAAAATGAGTTTCAATCAGCAAAAAATACATCCTTTGTGAAATGAGTTCAAGCATTCATTCTAAAATTCATTCGAAAGGCATATTACACAAACCTATGTCATTAATAACTGCTAGATGGAAATTCATCCTATACTTATTGACAATAAAAGATAAATCGTAATCTCTCTATCGTCATTTCAGCAACTACCACAGAAAATATAATACTTGGGAGGTTGGTATATAGCAGGATTTTTTTGCTTCCCTTTTCTTTTCAATTAATAACCTTACATCGATATTGATATTTGAAAATTTTTCAAAGGTAATCAAAAATCGTTCTACAAAAATTAATCAAAATCCAATAAGATTTTTAGTTCAAGTTATTTTATATGTTCAGATTTTTCATTTCAGATGAACCGAAAATATGTGATCAATTCCAGTTTCAATTACCATTTTTTTTTTTTTTTTTAAAATAAATGAGAAGTAAAAATTCAAAAAACATCTAATATAATTAGCTCATCCGCTATGTAGCTGTATATGATAGTTGGTAGAGGGGACTGAGACAAACATGTAGTATATAGTTACGTGTTTTATATAATTATGAAATTCAATAAGCGCATTTTATTCGCATGAAAATATTAATACTTAGGTAGATATATATTTAAAGGTGAGGAGAAACGGCTGAGACCTCCATAGGATCACTATTGGGTTGGTGTGTAGTCACAAGTAGTTACATATGCATTTTTAATTTGCATATATAATATCACGCATGATTTGAATCAATTGTAATACAGTCCTTGAAGCATCAAATTTCAAACACCCGTAACTCCACACCTATGAGTTTTAGTGGGAAAGCGTTGATATAAAAGTTGTAGGAAATTCAGTGTAAAATGAAATTGCGCTAAGCTATTTCTGCCTTACGATAAAACCCTGAGGAAATATGGAGAAAATTCCATTTCGGTGGAACACGCCACCTAGGAATGGGCACGTTTATTATGTTGTTAGCGGAACCAATCTCTGCAAATTAATAAAAAATATTCGTCGCGAACTTTTTCCGCTAAAAAAGTGTAGATTTACTAGATTAACACGTCGAACATGGATCAAACGAATTCTCAACAAACCTTCGTTGATTCGGTGTTATCATTATTGGATGTATTTGTAGTTGCAAGAGGTTCCAATAATTTAATATTTTTGAATGATTCGTTGCACTTTTCAGCCTTCGATTCGGAAGCTAAAACAGTATTAGTATCATTCACGATAGTAAAATCGCCATTATTATCGACATTATCGCTAATGATAATGTCTGCCGATTCGATATCAATCAATTGTTCGGACACATCGGATTCGGTTACATCTTCGACTTCATCCATAGTAATGCTAACTACTTCATCATTGGTGGTGAAAGGAGATAAAGTTGGTTCTTCGGTACTTGGCTGAGAAGCGCTTTTATTAGCTTCTTTATTGCTCGTCATTACGATATGATCTTCCGAATCTTTCTCTTTCGAGATACTGTGGTTGTTTTCATCACCCAACGACGAAGCATCCGATGGGTTTTCCAAATTATTCACTTCGATTAAGTTAGCATTACGTATACATTCAACTGAGGAGGTAGAGCGCGAAGGTTTTTTCCTAATACTATCTTTACGAATGCTGAGCGGTTTCCTCGCGTTGCTTTTATTCGATAATCTTTTCAAATCGCCTTCTTTCACTTTAGATAACAGAGAGGACAGATTTTCCAGCGTAGATGCTTCGGCTAGTTTGATTTTCGGTTTTGTATGCTTTTCCGCAGCGCCACCGGAATGAATAGGCGCAGAAGGCGGATTTATTTTTCGTTCTGGATCGCGCGAACGTGACAATATCGAAGGTTTCGTACGATCCGAACATTTCGCGTGATCTGAAATATCGAGCAGTTCTTTCACAGCTGAAAAATCATCGAGGATTGCGTTAATATAAAGTCAATTTTAGCTGACTAAAAATTTAAACATAAAGTTATTTACTTTCTGGTAAATCGCTGGCATTACACGTCGAGACATTCACCATATTTTCGTGAGCGGCTAAAACCTTCCTCAGAGCGTTAATATCATTTGAAGACTTAGTAACCAAGGAATTCTGTAATTGAAAACAACAACAACAACAACAACAATTACTTATAACATTCGAAGCAATTTCTCGATCGTAAGAAAAACCCTAACCACCCAACGTCGAATCACTAGAACTGAATTCTTAATGGCGGCATGTTCAGACTCGCAGATAACGCTGTAAATCTCTCTACAACCACTAAGAAGACAAGAAAGTCTAACAAAACCTTATAAAAAGTAGAATTTAGGATATAATATAATCATTCTTGGCTCTACTACTTATATGAATGTAGAGGGGTAAAATTTGAGCTATTTAAGGCTCCTCAAGTATTTCTCAAACCTTCGTCATTTTTACCAAGGATTGTCCTGAATTAATCTTGTATATAAAACTTGAACTTCCTAGTTACATTTAGTGAGGAGATATGATTAGTGTAATTTCCTCACCCAATATTCCCTCCAACTTCTACCAATTGTACCCAGGAAGTCTATAATTTTCATAATAAATGTGGTAATTTCAGTAGATTTTAACACACATTAAAGGAAACATTTCAACCTTTTATTCATCTCTCACTGCATTTTGAGCACAATAACCACGAGAAAAGAAATGAGTCAATTTTGATTAAAAAAATGATCAGATATAATTTTGTCAAATTTAGTTTAATCTGAGGAAGTTCGGTAACTTTGATAACAATATTTAATAACTAAATTTTAATTTATTAAAAATATCACAGAGTACCTAATTCTACTTTAGTAATTTTTTTATTGTTTTTTTTTTCTAAAAAAAATTAATTTTTGTTGTTCTTCCTTTACTTAATCCAAAAACATAACAGCAAAAATGTTGAGGATTCAGGGTTCTTCAAGCACTTCTCAAATTTTGAATACTTTTCAAATAATCGAATTTTGACGAGATTAATTGCGCAGTATCGGAAAAATAACCAGAGATTCTAATTTTTCGTTAAAAAAAAAAGAAACAGAAATAGAAAAAAAATACCTGATCATTATCAGTCTCGGGAGACAGTGCGATTTTTTTGGCGGGAGTTTCATCACAGGAAGGAGATTTGGCTCGTTTTTTCAACATTTTCAGTCTCCTAGACGCAGGAATCAAATTAAACGTATGAGGTTTCATATCATCTTCCATGACATGAGGAGAAACGTTCTCCAACTCGTAATCACTACTTTTCGGCGGAACTGGGTTATTATAAGATACTTCGATAGGAGCACTGGAACTATCGCTTGGTACTTCGTCGGTTACCTCAGTTTCTTCCTCGTCGTCTTTTTCTTCCATTTTCACTTCCTCTATCTCTGTTTTCTTTTCCCTCGGAGGTGTTTTGTATTCAGCTAAATCATCATTCCCACTAGCCATTCTGGCGTAATTTCGACGTCTAGCATTTCTCATACTGATTCTGGAAGTTCTCAAAGGCGTTTCTTTAATCGATTCCGATTTCTTTCTCTGAGATGTAGCTAGTTTCCTAACTTGAGCGATTTTACTTTTTCGAATAGCTTTTGTCTTTCTCTGGCTCGACGTTTGGGTTTCCTATTTCTTACTTTGTTTGTGTTTTCGTTCGCCAAATTCACTTCGGGTAAATTCGAAATCGAAGAATCTTGCGATAATTCAGTTTGACTGGAAATTTTGTTTACATTATTTGCCAATTTGTCACCTACGGATTTCGACTTGCTGATTTTCTTTTCAGGCTCGTCGTCATCGTCGACGAACGTTTGAATTTCTACACTATTCAAAGTGTATTTTTTTAACGGTTTTGTTCTTAGATTTCTGGTTTCATTCGTGTTTTGCTGCTTTAAGGGATTCGTTTCAATATCATCTTCTATAGTGGATTTAGACAACTTATTTTTCGGTTTTAATTTCTGCTTAGGTGCGTTATCTTTAGCACAAAAATCGGTCGATTTTTCAACCAAATCGACAAATTTCGTTCGTGATTTAGGACCTGGCTTTCGCCATAACTTGGATGAAGTGGATTTCGGAAGCGTGTTAGTTTCCGTCACTGGGTAAACTTCATCGTCTGATTTCCAAGATACGGTTTTCGCATTGGAATTTATCGCAGGAGTTTCAACGATATCTGGAGATTCGTCGTAAGACACTTCTATGTAACTCGATTTCGCCTTAGGTTGAGAGTAATTATTATTCAATTTAATTTTTTCCAATTCAGAAAGAATTTCATCTTCGTGGTGATTTTTTCTTTTCTGCAGGAGCTTACTTAAAACTTTAGAAGAGGCGTATGTTTCCAAATTTTCTTCACTACGACATTTGTAAGACTCGATAACTGAAAATCATATCATATATTATTTTTCAACCCGAATAAAATTATTCTTGGTGTTGAGTTCACATACCATTCTTCAATTGACTGGAATTCGATAATTTTTCGTTTTCTAATGCCACTATGTCTGATATGGTATCGGCTAGCGCAGTAAAAGCGGTTTGCGAGGCAACCATCGGAGTGAATGGAACTTTTTTCATGGACTCAGTGCGCCATTCGGCTTCAGTATTTTCACCGCTGGTACTGAAAAAACAAACTCATCAAATAAACACGCCAAAACTATTTTACTACGAGAGAATACGGTTAAATGAGTTACCGCTGAGCTATGGTATTTAGTAAGTCGTCATTAGCTGCTCTTCTCATTTCACTGCGATAACGTTCTTCGCTGACTTTCAAAGCGGCGGCTAGATTTTTAAGAACTTCATGTTTATTTTTTGTCAAGGCACCCTGTGCTCGCAAAGCATCGACTACGCTTCGGTAGGCTTTTAATTCTAAAAAAAAAAAAAAAAAAACAAAAACAAAAAATTATTTAATTTTTCAAAACGGTGACATCAATTTTTAAATAATATTTGTTTAGTACCGAGAGTTCGAAGAATACGTTTGCATTCGGTCTTCGAAATTTCCATTGTTAGGATGGTAAATTTTCGTTGTTCCAATTATCCAACGGTAATCATGTTACATAACAGTAAGATAAAACTCAGTGCAGTAAAATTGAGATTATCTTTCCAGCATAAAAATCAAACTATAATGCAAATAATTTACACGATTACGAACACAGTGAAAATATGAAAACGATATCTGAAATGTTTCGAAACTTATCATTAAACAAAATTATGAAATATTATAACGGAATGAATCGACGATACTTTAACATCAAAATATCTTTCAAATTTCAAAAAAAGAATTCAACAAATAAAATGAAAATGAAATAAAATCCACGAATGCTTTATTATCAAATAGATATGTCGAGACAACATTTTTTCATTAATAAAATATTATTAGTTATCGAAAAATTGACTATAATCAAATGCAAAGTTCTGACTGAAAGCAATTCATTGAAGAATATTACGATATTTATGCGTTAAATAGAAAACTAATTTTGGGTAATTCATGGATTTATAAAAATAATAAATCAATTAATTCTTTCCTCGAAGGTTGAAAATATTCGATAAGACGCGTACAGACAAATCGGAAAATTGCAATTTGTTCATACATGATGAAAAAAGTGAAACACATCGTTTGAGCAGATTTTACGATGAACTTCGATCACGCACTTCTTTATCGCGAACTTTAAGCGAATAGTAAACTTTGATTTATTTCTTGTAAAGTAAAATGACAATTTTTATAATCAACTATATAAATTATGTTAGTATTTTAAATTTTATTGCATGAAATTTGTTGGAGAAAGCTTACCTTCTACAAATTTACTGGCGCATTTCAGATTGCGAAACCTGAGTTACTATGTTATGAAAGATAATGCAGTGATTTTACAAACTTGGGACATTATGTAATTACTTTAATGTTTTTTCAGCTCAATTTTAGACGAGAAATCACACTTCAAACACATCGATTTCAATTTCAAATATTGAAGAATTTTTTTGAAGCACATGAAATTTCAAAACATCTTGAATTATTTGAAGTAGTTTCATGGCGATATCTATTGAATAAATTAGTAAGTAAAAAGAATCTCGTCAAATTTACGTTTTTATTACGGTAATTACAAAGTAAATCTAAGTCAAATTTTACGATGCTATTCCTCACGCGTCACGCGTACCGGCGTACCTCCCATATGTCGTCACGTATTCACCTGCCAAAGCCCCTTCAAATAAATACATGCAAGCTGCAACACTCTAATAATCATAAGTTTATAACACAACAATAACAACATTGCTCTTTTGAATGTTTCGATCGTAAAATTACTGAAGATTGAATTTTTGTAATAAATGTGAATGAAATTTCCAAAACTAATTGTATAATCGTTGATGATATGATTTAAATGCATTGCTAATTTAAAATTTAATGTAGAGTTTGTACATTACTTACATCATGGCTGCGTCTAGGGAGAAGAGAGTGAATGCTGGAAATCGTTTATCAAAATTGTTAAACGAAGAAGAGGAAGATGAATTTTATAAAACTACTTATGGAGGTTTCCAAGAACAAGAAAATGACATTGATTATGTGTAAATATTTGAATACTCATCTTGTTTTGGATTAAATTTCTTTTATATTAATTAGCTCACAATTTTTATCGTTTGTTTCATCAGATCTGAGGTGGAAGGAGAGGATATTGTTGATTCGGACTTTAGTATAGATGAAGACGATGAAGTAATTTCAGATACCGAAAATGCGGACGAAGACAAGCCCAAACGTAAATTAGTTTATAAGGTACTCCCTCCCTCATTTAAATCATAAACATTTTGAAGTGATATATTGCATTTATATTTCAAAATGCTTTTTATTCATGCTAGGACCCTAAAGCTTCAAAGCCCACATCATCAAAAATAATTAAGAAAGTGAAACCCGTGGAAAAACGAAAATTACCTAAAGAAAAACCATCTTTGGATAAATCCTCAATAGGTGAACATTATTTCTTGATATTGGCTTCTTACCTATCCGTTCCTTTAAATATATATTTCTTTCAGAACGCAAGTCGATAAGAAAATCTACAGCAGTCAAGTCGGCGGAAACCTTACGTCGTATGAAAGAAAGAACTGAAACCAAACGTAAATTTTCCAGAAAAAGAAAATTTTATCATATGACCCAAGAGGAACGTTTAGAAGAAGCTAAATTCACTGAAATTGAGAACCTGAAATCATTGAGTAAACACTTAGTGGATATTTTTACTTCAAGTTTTCAAAGAATTTCACTATCGTAAAATTCCCAATTAGGACAATTTCAAGAGTTAGAACTAGAGAAGAAGAAAGTTCGAAGTGTAAAAAAAACATTTAACGGACCAACCATTAAATATATTTCAACTACCACTCCTGAAATTACAACTGTGAAACCAGACAAAGTATCTGAAACATCCAGTATAGAAAACATAATTATTGAGGAGTAAGATGAAATCTGATCAAATTATTTTTTATTATTTTAAGTTATATATTCATAACCATCCGAATTCACTTTTCTTTAGGCATGCTGAACCTGAAGTAATAGTTACTGGGCGTCAATCAAGAACTTTTATTACATTTAGCGATTATTCGACATTCAGAAAAGCATTTCCTCTTCGTAAGCGTGCAATAGCAAAACCAAAGAAGCGTTGTCCCATTACTAGGTATTATACCTGCATGATGAGTTTATTTTCTTCTGTAGTTACATTGAACCAGAGTTAATTTTTTTTTTTTCAGCATGGTTGCTAGATATTTAGATCCAGCTACAGGTATACCTTTTTATGATGGAAATGCTTTTCGATTTATTCGTGAAGGTTATTATCACTATTTAGAGCATAAAGGAAATAAATCAGATCCTCAGGTAAGTTTGAAAATATGTTTGTACTATTTGTGTCAAATTTCACATCATTCAATTTTACTTCACAATTTTTAGGTGACTGCTTGGTTGGAATGGTATAAAAACAATAAAAAAATGCAGAAGGATACTTTAGCTGTCTATACGGAAGCATCTGTATTAAATGCTTTACGTCAGCTGCCTAGTTTATCTCAGCTCCAGTTGAATACTTCAACTCCTTCGACTAAAGAAAGCTAATTTATAATTGTAATATGTAATTTAATATTTATATCATGTTCTTCCGGTTGTTTCTTTGAAAATTTTATATTTATTTTGATTTTTTTTTAATTGTCTTCGTGTACTAATTTATAATTCATATAAAACTCCAGATTTAGAAAAATAAATAAACTGATGGTTTATTAATTGGTAATATACCACCGTACAAGAGGAAATCTCATCAATAATTTAAACATGACATACATATGATTACATCGACAACACAATACATCTTCGAAACATTTTCACAATCATATCGCATACGGACCAATGGTCAAATTTTCATCTTTCAAAACGAGACATTTCGTAATTCAAGAGCATATCAACCAATATTATTTTGATCATGATCATCCATTGGCCCAATGCCGTCTTTATTTTGTTGATTCAACGCCAAAAAAGCTAAATGGCCTTTTGGACATTTATTAGCGTAATGCCCTTTGGTTCCGCACTAAAAAAATCCGAGCATTAGGAATATATCTCACAAAATTTAGGCACAAATCTCAAAATCAAAGACTTACTTTGTAACAAGTGACGCTTTCCAAAGGTTTCAAAATTAATTTCTGTTGATTATTCGAATCAGCGTTTAGCTGCTGCTTCTAGAATTGCAATTATAATTAGTAATTTAATGAGAGTAAAATATTACGAGAGAGAAAAATATGGAAAAAATTTACATTCATATTTTCTTCATTATTGAGTTGATCTTTAACATCGTTAGAAACTTTATCACAGTACATAGCTTTGTGCTTCGTATCACCGCAGAAATGACATATAACAACTAGTTTTTTAGGATCTTTCTGACCAAGATCACTAGCTGGTAATTCGAAACGAGGACTGAAAAAAGGAAATTATGTAGAATGAACTGCTGTTGTATACCAGTTGTTATTATATCATACTTCATACTTACTGCATAAATTTACAATTTGGTCCATCAGGACAAAAACCAGCAACATAATTTGTACATAAAACTCGGCGGACATGGTGGTGCCTACAATGAGGTCCATGACGACAGAAACCCCGATCATACCAAGGACAATCTTTAATTTTACTGTCCGGATCGATGTGTAAAAAAGGGCATTCCTTATTATGACAAGCATCTGCGAAGTAAAAAAAAATTATTATCATAGACTACATATTTCGATTACAGAAGTGAGAAGATACTAACTGAATCTTGCATAAAAATAACATTCCGGCATTTTGGTCATATCATATTCGTGCAAAAATTCGCACTGATCTCCTTTTTTACAGAGACCTCGCAACCAGTGCTTACAAACGATATTTCTATCACCTCGAACGTGGCGCATAGGGCATAATGCCCCTTTAGTACATGTTCCCTTGGCATAGAATGTGCAAACTCCGGCGATGGATTCTGCAAACATTGAAATATTTGAGAAAAAGAGAACGATTCCATGTAATACATATTATTCGCTTTATCTGTGTAAGTATAATGAAAGTAGGTATATTTCGTATTAATATTATATGTACTAACTATCCATTCCCGGAAAAGGCAGCGGTAAAGCCCCATGCTGCTCTTCCAAAGCGATTTCAATATCAAATTTGATATCGTCAAGACTGGCGACTAAAGCTTCCATCGCAGCGGCTCATCAAATGGTGCAGAATTAGAATCTGAAGAAAAGAAATTCAAATACACATCGATTTGATTTTAATATGAGAGATCTTCATGCGTTAGCCGCCACTAGTATGATCAAAAACCCTCGATTTCCGTTCGAACTTCAATAGATTTCAATCATTATAATTTTATGACACCAAAATTGCATTCGAAAAAATTTAAAAACAAAAGTATAGGAGCTTCTACCAGAAAAACAGATAACATAATTGAGCAGGAGAAGGTCAATCACTTCACCGCACGTTTCAAGAATCGTGCCCGTGCTGTGTGTGCCGTGAGTTGACCTCATTACATAACGCATACTATACTGGGTGACTACCATGGTGACTACTACTTGATTCGAACACCACAAGCGCAAAATTTGAATGATGTAAGAATGGAAGCGAAATACTATAAAATGTTCACCAGTCCAATACCGAAAATTCCGGGTTGTAAATTACTGATTGCTGAAGATGAAGAATTTATCGATCGACATCTCGGATTTTCTATAATTCTTTTTATCTGATTTATTTAGATTAACTGTTTCCCATTCTTCACTTATATCTGAGGATTTTCTGTAAAATTTCTGCTTCCATCATTTCCAACTCTATTTCATAGAGGGTCATGCTTATATTTGGTATGAACAGTTGATGACTGATCAACTTTATTTGATAAACAAAATTGACCTAATCTATTTCTAGGAGTAAGAACATTTCTCTTTTTTGTTGCATGAGAAATATTCCATAATTTTAATTTTTTTCATACAGAAGAATCTGACACATTATATTTTTTAATGAATTCAGGAACAGTATTTTTTATGAAATTAAAATTGAGCATCAATTCTTTTATTTTCTCCAGTTCCATTTATAAATAAAAAATTTCTATTTATGGTATACAGTATATGGTCTATGGTTTGGTATACTGTATATAATATATGGTTTATAGTCTTGTACATGGTTTCAAAAAATAAAAATTTCTTTATAATAAATATAAACCAAAATGATTCTCTCAGTAATTAATAACTACTCTATTTCAAAAGAAGAAATAGATTATGTCAATTTACTAGTTTCAAAGTATTCTGAAATAAAGGAATTAAAAGACACAATAAAATCATCGAGTCAAACTATAGAGGAACACGAAGAAATTTGAAAATCAACAGTTCACTGTTCGTTTCAGGTTCGTCTTTCGCATCATTCCAATATTAAAATTTGATGATAGGTTCATTTATTTATTATAACTAGTATCAAAGATTTACGCAATACTTGAATTCCCTATTATTCTCTCTTTTTATCTATTATATCTTCTTTTGACTACTAAGAACTTAAATCCTCAATGAAAAATACGTAGTAGGTTATTACCACCTCAAAAACATTCAAGTAAAACTCATTTATACCGATGATATACTAATATCATATTTAGTAACTTCGTAAATGAATACGTGTTAGTGATCATTTCCCGATACATTCAGCTTTTATCATCACAAGTTGAAAAAGGTACCGCAAAAAAATTACATACAGTATAAAAACGTATAATATAGAATAACAAATAAAAATAATACTATACAAAATTTCAAATAAATGGTAATTCTTAAAGGTTCGTAATTATGTATATTAAGCTTGAATTGTTAGACTATGCAATATCATTATTTTAAACACTACTTGTACAATAAGTAAATACATTGAAATATCACATTCTAAGCTCATTGAGTGTTACGCAGGATTTCTTTTTTTATCGGACTGTGAATTTCACACTAACAAACAAATAACAAATGTCAAGCTCAATGTAAAAAAATATATGCGTTGAAATTTCACTCCATCAGTACACTTTATTATATTAATTTCACCAAAAATAAAGACATCTCAAGTGTACAAATCTATTCAAATGTACTACCTTATAATGCAAGTTGTTGATATTTACGAGTTTTTTCTTTATTCAATTTTAAAATTGTCACACTGAAACTACGAATTGTAAATAAACGGAATGTAAAATATATTATATATCTTCAAATGAAATACAAAAATATCAATGCTATAAAAGTAAAAAAAAATATATTTAAATAAAATGATTTAAATTTCAATAATGTAAACGTAATTGACCGAAAATCTATAACATTGAAACATAATTTCCTTTCATCATTTCCAAATGCAGCTTAAGAACGTGCAGAAGTATGATGTAACAAAGCATCGCATGAGATCAACATTTTGTAATACATCTATTATTTCACTTTGCCAATACTTTCACGATGAAAATTCTTGTAAACCAATATCAACATTAATTGCATAATGAGAACTAAATATCTAGCAAATAAATTACAGTCGCTTAAACAAACCATAAATATTAGTATTAACTGATGAAAAAATAATTTTGATGCATTACATAAATATCTCATTTAAATTAATTTAATAATATTTTCAAAAATAAATGAAAAAAATCATCACAATAAACCTATGGCCAATCAAAACTGATGGCGTCAATTTCAAACAATATTCCATCATAAAGCAACATTTCAAATAACTTAAGAAAACCCGCATACGGAATTTTAAAAATCATATTTAATGTGAAAAATAATGCGAGTATTACTCTTTACCTCTAACAAAAATTCAGTCTTACAGCTTCTACATAACGTACAAAAGCACTACGTGAAAGTGATTTCAATAATTATCAAATATGAACACAATAACGTTCAAATTTTCCCATCTCGCCTCCTGGAGTCTTGAAAAAATTGTTAAATCTCGAGCTCTTCCATTGTCCTAGATAACCTGTTGCTATCGATCCTACGTCTTTGGCTTCTTCTCACCGCATCTGCTCTTCTATACGGTTCGCTTTTCAATCCCAATAGTATAT